>CM074721.1:271104742-272304742 GCA_037306005.1 Rhinophrynus dorsalis | reverse complement strand
GAAGGCAAAAAAACACTCCTCAATACAGCAATTTCAAATTCTGCCTTGAATGGAGGGAAAAAATTCCTTCTTGATTCCAAATGGCAATCAGATTTCTATTTGGATCAACAAGCACTAACTAAATATTAATCCCAATACTAACAGACATAGCCCTCTATGTTCTGCTCTTTTAAAAGTGTATCCAAGCCCTTTTTAAAGGCATCTAATGTATACGATAGCACCACCTCCTCAGGCAGTGAGTTCCATACCTTTATTGCCCGTACAGTAAAGTTGTAAATGAAATGTCCTTTCCTCAAGTCTAAGCGGGTGACCCCTTGTCCTTTGTACTGTTCTGTTTCAGAACAGGTCTTTGGAGAGCCCTTTGTATGGGCCCTGAACATATTTATATAGTGTTATCATATCCCCTCTAAGTGTGGACTGTTTCTCTAGTGTGGACTGTAGAGTCTTTTCTGCAGCCCATCTGCCCTGAACCCCCAGGTGACCTAGGACAGCCCCCCAGCCCCGTAGACTGGCGTCCTTCGTCACAAAGGTCTAGTCCTGAATTAAAAAGGGTTTCCCCTTCTCCAGGTTGGACCCTGTTCAGCCACCAGAGCAGGTCCTGCCTGACCTCCAGAGGGAGACACACTGAGAACCATGGGTTCTGGATTCCCATGCCAAGCATGGATAGTGAATCTCCCTGGTGTGAGCCATGGAGTAGGAACAACTTCAATGGTGGACACCATGCGGCCTATAAGGGTCAAGAATTTGCGAACCAGAGCTGAGGGCCACTACAGACCTTGGGATACCAGATGCATGGTCTGCTGGATGGAATCCTCTGTCAGAAAAAACATCCCTTGGCAGGTGTTGAACCTGAGTCCAAAGAAGACTAGGACCTGAGAAGGGACTGCAGCAGATTTCTCCATGTTCAGAATCCACCCATGGTGGAGGAGAATCTGAGCACAGTCCTGGACGTGCTGGTCCAGAAGTTTCCTGGACGGAACCTTCAGCAAAATGTCATCCATATAGGGAGTCACTTGAATCCCCCCCGGTTTGCAGAAAGGCAATTAAGGCTCCTATTACCCTGACAAACACCCACGGAGCAGAGGTACGCCCAAAGGTAAGAGGTAAACTGGAAGTGCCCCAAGTTGCAGGTGAAACGGAGGTACATCTGACTATCCAGATTAATCGGGATATGCAAGTAAGCATCCTGCAAATCCAGAGAGGCCAAGACTCCTCCTATACACATAGCTGTGATGACAGAGCGCAAGTCCTCCATCTTGAAGCTTGCGGTTTCCACAAAAGAATTAAGATCCTTGAGGTCCAAGATAGGGCGACTGCTGCCGTCCCTCTTGGCTACCACAAATAGTTTTGAATAAAAACCTAAACCTCTCTCTTGAAAAGGAACTGGAATCAGGACTCCCTTGTCCAAGAGAGCCTGAACCACCTTGTTGAAAAGACGCAGCTTTTCCAGGCCTAGAGGGGTTCTGGACTGGAAGAATCTCTGGGGAGGAAGGGATTTGAATGGAATCCTGTACCATTCCAAAACCACCTTCAGAGCCCACTGATCTGAAACTGACACTGCCCAGGCGTTTGCAAAATGGAGCAGATGCCCACCTGTAGGCAGCTGCTGACCAGGATTCTGCAAGTCATGTGGAGGCAGGCTTGCCAGACTTGGGCTTGGAGGAGGTGTGCTTTGAGTGCCACTTCTGTCTGGCTTTGGTGGTCGGGCATGGGTGCTAGTTTGAGACATGTTCAGATTTGGCCTTTGCTCTTCATTTTGGTGAGGATGAAAAAGAAGCTGTTTTCTTGCCATGTTAGGGCATTTGGAGACCTGAGGTAGCAGAGTGCTCTTGCATCCAATGGCCTCACTGATAATCTGTTTCAGTTCAGGCCCCAAGAGAGATTTGCACTGAAAAGGGAAAGTCTTCTTAGAAGAGAGGTCTACAGACCAAATTTTGAGCCACAGTGTGTGACTAGCAGATACAGGAAGGAAGAAGACTTAACTGCAAGTTTGACTGCATCAAAAAGACTGCCCCTTTTAGACCTTAGTAAACAAAAATAGAAAATGTTTACAAATACTAATAATTATTTTTAGGCGTTAGTATTCCTTTAATACTCCACCCTTTCCCTGATGTTATCTTCTACCTCACTGACAACCCAACCTGATGTTCACTCATACTGAGACATTTGTCTCCTTGTGAGCAATTATAATGCATCCTTCCCAAAAACTACAGCCCAGCCAGTGCTTGGGATGCATTACAACTGCTCACAGAAAGAGAAATGTCTCCATATATGTATTACCTCATTCAATGTAGAAGGGTCAGTATTAAAGAGTGTGACCAACATCACTTACATTCATTAACCCTTTGAGTGCCAGCGTGTTGCGTACCCCTCTAGCACTCAAAGGGTTAATATTTTACTATGCGTTAAAAAAATAAATAAATAAATAAATATATATATATATATATATATATATATATATAATATGCATATTAAATGTATATATCCTGTATATTCCTTTCAACATTTTCCAATTAAAATGTCAGTTTTCCAAAATAAAGTTACAATTTCTGTGTAAAAAAAAAAGTGGCGTTAAAACTGACATTAAATTTAGATAAGAGTCTCCAAGTACCTGTTTGTTTTTTTTAACATAATACATTTCTTTCTGTATTATTGTACAGTGTGTTGCAGAGGTTAATGCTTGATATTTGGAACTGTGCTTCTTTAAAATAAATAAATAAATAAATAAATAGCTGAGCTGCTGCTTCAGATGATCTACTTATATACTTCACCCACTATATTTTTAAACTAATATTTGATGACTCTGTAAAAAAAATGACTCAGATTTCCTAACATCACTCTGCATATATTCCAAGGAAGTGAAGTTCACTGTCTGTAGAAAAATGAATATATTGTAACAACTGTTACAGGATGAGAACATACAGGAAAGACAATTCCTTCTAATGTATGTTAATGCTTATATATAGAAGACATGCCATGTGAAATTCAGATAAACAGACTTGCCACCATGTACAGATGTCAAGGCTAGACTTTGTATAAACAAAGCTGACATTACAAATACAGTTCCTAGCAGTAGCAAATTGAACCACTAGCTGTGGCATGTAAAACGGTTTCATTTTCTTGTCTCTGTGATTCCTAATATGAATGTGGTAAGTCAAGTTTGAACAGTCATGTATCTAACAAAACCATCAGCCCATGCTTTAGTCTTTTGCTGTTGTTATGTAAATGAATCAAACGAGTATGATTCAATTTCCTTAATGGATGTATTTATTTTACAAATGCTGGCTATGACTAGATAATATTTACATGTATTTAAGCCATTTTTTAATTCATTTTTAGGTTTGTGTCTATTTAAATTGCTTAGGATTCCTATTCACCCTTTGATTGCCAGAGAGGAATGCAACTCATTGCAAAGCAATTTAAAATCGGATGAAGAGAAAGTAAGTAATACCGTTTGACGTGGATTAATAACATCTCAAGTATATTTAAAACATCTCTATCATCCAAGGGCTAACCCTTTGAATGCCAGAAGGGCACCCATCTCATTGCTGTGCAATGCGTTGTGCACCCCTCTGGCACTCAAAATATTAAACCCATGAACCAATATGCACAGGTAACAAGTAGAGAAATTCTGGGGCAAACTGCATCATAAGCATACCTGGAAACTTTCAGTTGAGGGCTACCCGGAGGGTAGTCCTCTGTTCAGCAGGGGGTAACAAGAATGACTCTAATCGCGTCAAAAAGGGGCGGGGCTTAACTCGAGTGTTGGGGGGATTTAACCCTTTGAGTGCCAGAGTGGTACGGAATGCATTGCAAAGCAATGCATTCCGTACCACTCTGGCACTCAGAGGGTTAAACGTGTC
This sequence comes from Rhinophrynus dorsalis, assembly GCA_037306005.1. Taxonomy (NCBI): domain Eukaryota; kingdom Metazoa; phylum Chordata; class Amphibia; order Anura; family Rhinophrynidae; genus Rhinophrynus; species Rhinophrynus dorsalis. Next base: position 272,300,879 of record CM074721.1, on the reverse strand, counting down.
ACACAGAAGGCTGGGGACGGAGGCACAACGGGAGAAAAAGCAGATGTGGCAGAGTTTCAATAGAAACTCCCCACATCCAGAGGAATCTGCCTCTGCCCCGGAGACCCGGTAAATCTCTGTCAGAACCAGAGTCTCCGGGGCAAATCCGGAGAGTTCCCAGGTATGATCATAAGGAATACATTTAAAAAATGACAAAATTCCTACTAATTTAACCGTCTGAGTGCCAGTGGAGTATGCAACACATTGTTGAGCAATAAATCGCTTACCCATGTGGCACTCAAAGGGTTAAATGGTGATTTTAAACATTTTAATGTTTGAGAGCTCACCAATGCATTTAAATCAATGAGAATTTTGGGGACTTTTATTTACATCCTATGGTTTAGTTAATTTACACCAGAATTGTTCCACTTTCTTACTCTGTGAATATGGCCCTATATGATGCTGTACTGAGTTTTGCATCGCAAGCTAAATATATTGTTTAGTCTACCCTATGGTCCCAGGAATACATTAATATATTAGTTAGTCTTTCCTGTGCTCTTGGAAATACATAAGGAACCACTGAGAGAAAAGGAATAGGTGAAAGGAAAGGTAGGTTGAAAAAGAGAGAAGGTGAGAATGAGAGAAGTAAAGTAATGAGCAAGGGAAGGAGGATGAACAGAAGAAACTGAAGAGTAAATTATCTATTTGCAAATGCTGGAGTTTTTCATTAAAGTGCCAACAGAGTATTAACTAAAGTCACTGTCCGATCTACATGGGAGACAGCCAGTAATATATGGCTGACGCAGTATGGGACAGTTCTCTTCATACTCCCGCTATGAACCCTCCAATACAAAAGGAATCCAGGGGGACTGCAGGAGACTGGAGGTAAGTAACACTCACCTACCAGGTGGCTTTATGAGCACTGCATCGCAGTGCTGTTCAGTGCTCCTGTGTATGCTATAATTGAGGCAGTCTAACACATAGGAGGTATGAATCTCAGTGAACTGAAAAAGGGAAGGGTTCTATTTTAAAAACAAAACAAAAGACCCTTAGACAGATGAATGCACCAATAAGCTTGATAACAAGTACAACAAAAATGTAGTTATGACAGGATTGTATATAATATTTAACTATACCTACATATACATTAACTATACATAAAATGTTTCATTTAGGTGATACTGTCCCTTTAAGTGTTATTTTTTCATTGATACTAACTTTTATGTCACATTTACAAAGGAGAAACCTTTAAAATTGTATATGTGGTTATCCCAGGGTGGGCAACCTTAGGTATCCAGCTGTTCAGGACTACAGCTCCCATCATCAACATAGGGATGATGGGAATAGTAGTCCTGAACAGATGGAGGGCCACAGGATGTCCATTCCCAGCTTAAATTGTGGTGCTAGTACCAAACAAACACCTAGGAAAGTAGCTGTATAACTGATTGCAAAATAAAAACACATGTAGGGCTATATTTAAAGCGGAACTACCACTTAATATAAAGTCGCCCCCCGCTAATTATGCATTTGGCGACTAGCTTCTTAATAGTTCTGTTATCTAAAATACATAACATAGTAACATAGTTGATGAGGCTGAAAAAAGGCATGTGTCCCTCAAGTACAGCCCATGCCAAAAACACCCCAGTTGATCCAGAGGAAGGCGAAAAAAAAAAGCTCTCTGGAGCAATTTCTAATTTAGCCCCAAGTGGGTAAAAAAAAGTCAGATAGTTCCGTGGATCAATATCCTATCTACTTTGAAGCCATCTGTTTTCAATATTGTTCTGTGCTAGATAGGCATCAATTGCTGTTTTGAAAGCAGTATACAACATGCCGAGGTAAAGAATTCCATAGCTTTACCGCCCTTACGGTAAAGAATCCCTGCCTTTGTTTTAGTCGAAAGCGCCTTTCCTGTAGTCTTAATGGATGACCTCTTGTTCTTAGCTCAGCTCTTTGCATAAATAATTAATTGGCTAGTTCTTTGTATTGACCTTGAATGTATTTGTAAATGGTAATCAAATCTCCCCTTAGACGTCTCTTCTCTAATATAAACAAACCCAGTCTCTCATTATAACTCAGATCCTCCAATACCTTTATCAGTTTTGTTGCATGTCTCTGCACCTTTTCCAGTTCAACCATGTCTTTTTAAGAACTGGCACCGAAAATTGTACTCCATATTCTAGATAAGGCCTGACCAAGGATTTATACAGAGGTAGGATATATTAGCATCCCTTGCATCTACACCTCTCTTTGCAGGCTAGTACTCTATTTGCTCTTGCAGCAGCTGAGTGACTCTGCACACTGCTGTGAAGTCTATTGTCTATTAGTACTCCTAAGTCGTTCTCTAATGAGGATTCCCCAAGTTGTTTCCCATTTAAAGTATATGTAATAAGTTTGTTTCTACAGCCCAAATGCATAACCTTACATGTATGTACATTAAATGCCATCTGCCACTTTTCTGCTCATTCACTCAGTTTCTCTAAATCCTTTTGCAGAGAAAAAAACATCCAGCTCTGTATGAATTTCCTTACATAGCTTAGATTGAGATGCTACTTTCAATTCCCACTTCTAGATCATTAATAAACAAATTAAAAAGCATTGGGCTCAGGACTGAACCCTGTGGCACCCCACTTACAACTGTAGACCAACTTGAAAAGGTTCCATTTACAACAACTCTCTGCCATCTATCATTTAACCAGTTCTCAATCTGTGTACAGATAACACCGCCCAAACCGAAGCCTTTTGTGAGGCACTGAATCAAAGGCTTTTGCAAAATCCAAGGATACTACATCTACAGCAATGCCCCTGTCCAAATTACTACTTACTCTTTCATAAAATGCAAGTAAATTAGTCTAACATGATCTATTCTTCATAAGACCATGCTGATTCCTACTAATAATATTGTTTGTCTTCACATAGTTCTGAATAATATCAGTTAGTAACCCTTCTAGTGTCTTACCCACTATGGAAGTCAAGCTCACATGTCTATAATTTACTGGTTTGAATCTGCCACAAGTACCGGCATCTGAAGTAATCCTTTTTCTTGCGAGACCGGCAGCTAGGCTTGCATGCATACATCTTGGCTTAGAGACGCCTGCGCACCTGCGCTGTCCGTCCTGGTCTCTTCTAGGAGGCATTGCATGAAGCCGAAAGGGACCATAAGAGACTGACGGTACAGGCGCACAGACGGCTCTAAAGCAAGAAGCCTGGCCATCAGTCTCACAAGAAAAAGGATTACTTCAGATCATGGTACTTGTGGCAGATAATAGAACTATTAAAAAGCTAATCGCCATTTGCATAATTAGTGGGGTGCAACTTTATATTTGGTGGTAGCTCTGCTTTAACTAGTTGAATGCATTACCATGCATTGTGCCCCCCCCCAGCTCAACTGGTTAATAAACAGTGTAGGATGCAGTGTACTGGATACACTACTCATGGTAGATCTGATCTAGTGAATGTGTTTTAAATATTTTTGGACACCCAGATCACTGGAAATTACTGAAAAACCCTAAGCATTTTCTATTTTCAGCAGCCATTGGGTCCTTGGGTCTCTGGAAGAGTAAGCCTTTATCCTGAAGTGCTTAATACTTACATTCAAATTGCATACAATTTTTTTTTATTTTTTTTATAATCTTCACCTATTTTTTATAATCTTCACCTATTTGTATTTATACTTTTACATCCCAAACAATGAGTTACCTGCATTTCCATCTCCAGGGATTTTTCTGGTCAATAGACCATCAATCAAAGCGGGATATAACACAATATTACAGTCTCTGTCTGCAGCACAGAATGCTTGTTGTGTTACTCATTACAGATGTGTACAATAAAAAAAATTGCATGGGACAGCTTAAATAACCATTATTAGTTTGTGATTTCAGGGATCTGAAATTAAATAAATATTTTTTTCACATGCTAGTCTGGAGTACATGAAACGTAAGCATAAACCTTAATTTGGCAGATCCTTCACAACTGAGAACTACTTGTGTTCACATGAGAAGATCTTAAAAACCTGCACAGCTGGGGGTGGGGAGGCTAAGGACAGGTTCGAGCACCCCTGCCATAGGAGATATATGCAAATTTCAAAATTGTTCCCATTGATTTGATTTAAATTTGGCTTTTAACTTGTCGAATGCTCAAGAGGTCTCCAGTGCATTGGCAATCAAAGTGTTGTAGACATTTCTAGCATTCAATGGGTTTAAAGTTCTATATCAATTAATGGGGGTTTTTATTTGTCCCCCATGAGATGGACTGCCCCAAATAATTCCAGTTTTCTTTTGCACATACAGCCCTTAACCCTCTGCATGCCAGAGGGGTATTTAGTGCATTTGGCACTCAAAAGGTCAAAAAATGCTGGCTCTTCCTTTTCTGTTGACTATCCTAAAGACCTTGTAATTGCAGTTAGATCCTTCAGACTGATACAGAAAACTTGACATTTGTATGTCTTACAGATAAACTGACTGAAGGGCTTTTTAGCTGTCTCCTGGATCAGACTACAAGTCCATCTGCCAGTCCTTTTGGGCCCCACTCTGTAAGGTTAGACTTTAGGGATATATAATGAAATACATTTTCTACAGTTGCTATCTTGGAGTACTTGATGTTTAAAAGTAAAAGCTATTTAATTTGTAAGCAGTATATCCCTTTAATGGAGCAATAAACTTTTTATTTTTGGCTGTGAGATCAATAGAGGCAATGCAGGGGAGCAAGAAAGCTCCCCTGCTTCTATTCTACCCAAACTATCGGGTAGGAGTGGGTAGGGTCGGGAAACACTTGCAAATCAAATAGGCAGGCTTTCCCTCATTGAAGTGAAAGGGTTTCCTCAATCCTGCCAGTCCTTCCGGTACTTCTGTTTGGATGGAAGCAGGGGAGACCTCTTGATCCCCTGCATCGCCTGTATTGCTCTCCCAATCTCCCAGCTGAATTGGCTGAGAGATAAATAGATAGAGAGCATAAGGAGGGGTCCTGTCACCATGCCACAAGGTCTGATTTTTTTTCTTTTAAGAAGATGGTTCCTAAGCCAAGGCAAGAGGCTAAAGTTTGTTTTTTCCTTTCAAAGTGGCTAAGCAGCGCCGTTTAGTTGAGGCAGTAGGGGGCATCCTCAACAAATCAGCGTTTTACAGCCACGCCCCCAACATCAAAACAGAAACACTGTCTTAGAATGTTTTATATATATATATATATATATATATATATATATATATATATATATATATATATATATACACGTGTGTGAGTGTGTATAAAATGTATAGTATGACCTTTCCTTTTGAGTGAAACAAGGGTACTCCGACTACTTAGAGATGAATATTTCCAGAGTTATTTTTTTTTATCCTTGCCAATGCACCGGTACTTGTGACCTGTTGCGTTTACCAGTGTGCTGCTTTAGGGTCTCAGAGAGACCGCTCCAGTCTTGGAGCAGTCAATTTCAGCCTCCGTTTTTACTTACAGTGCTCCCGTAGGAGCACTTTATGTAAAATGTACGGGATGTGCTATGATCATCACCGGTCCTTAAAGCAAAAACCGTGTGAGGGTCATAGCATGTCATGTGATCCATAAGGGAATAAGATGCAGTCTTGACTTAAACCTTTGCGTGCCAGAGAGGTATCTAATGCAGTGCAGTGAAATGCATTGGATACCTTTCTGTCACTCAAAGGGTTATAACATACCTTCCAACATTTCAATATGCTTTAGATTGTGTTGTTGGGGGCGAGAGACAATATTTAATATAATTTAATGATCTATTGACACCTCTTTGTGTAACCAAAAGTATTTTATTTTACACTGACTGATTTATAAGACATACATTGAAGTATAAACAAACATTAGTTTGAGTTTTATGTCTATGGAGTAATGTGATACACTTACACACCACACAGTCTGATCTCCTAAAAAGATGGACACCGTGGTGGGAAAGAGGGATACAGGAATTCAGGTGTCAAAGATGGATACTTGGGAGGTATGTTAAACATATTATTTATCATTGTAAATAGGTCTCTAAGGCCTGTATTCAGTGAGCTAAGGAAGTGTAATTCTGGAGAAAACCATCTGCACCATGTGGGAGTAAAAGAAGACCAATTCTGGGCAAACCAACATTGGAGACAAATTATTTAGACAAGCCAACATTCCTATTGATAGAACTGGAGTTTTTACATTTTTTCATTATAGTGACATTTCTTGCATTCAGTAGGATGAACACCACCCCTACATGCATTAGTCCACCCATTGCTAACCAGGGGTGTGTCGCAGCTGCCATGAAACCAGAAACAGTAATTTGACATTCCATTTTTACATAGATTATTATTATTTTTAATAATAATGATAAACAAACTGCTTCCACTTTTTTTTACATTTCCTGTGTCAGTGAGTGACTGCAGATTTAACCACTTCAGGACTCAAGGTGTGCAACTAGTACATCAGAGTGGTGTATACAACACATACCTCTGGTCCATAAAGGGTTCATTTGTGTTTCTGAATTGTGAAGGAGCCTCTTCTAAGCAGGGAATGCTGACCTGGCTGATCCAGTGCTGGAGGATCCTGGAAGAAGCGTTCCAGCAAACAGCTATAACCAGATCAAGGCACATAACTGATCCTGGCAGGGAATGATGTGAAGAGTGCAGGAATTCCAGCAGCAGTTAAAGGAGCAGGTGCTCCCCTTCCTGAATTGACCAGATTGCAGACTGTGGAGTGGTAAGCTTGAAACCTCTCCCCCTGTTTCACCACAGTGCACCCTGAATCTGGTTACACGATTAAAGAGACCTTGGTCTATAGATTCTCTGATCATTGGAAGATTACAGCATAACACAAGCCATAATGTAGATTACAATTACTCTGGGCCCCAACTATGTGCACCAACTAATGGTACCCAACTGCCAGGTGAAGCCTAGGGTGGGCCATAGTATTTGTTGTGGGTGGGTGAATACCATATTGACCATTGCACTCGTGAACCGTTTTATTGTATTATATTCATATATCTGTTATATTCCTGCACAGGGTTTTCTTTCTGTGCAATACAAAGTTCTATTTAAGATAGTTCTGTGTCAGTTTTATTGCTCACTTAAATATGTTCCCAACTGGGCCCCACATCCATACCCTGGATGCCCAGCTGGGTGAAGGCACTGCCGCAGTCATGTACTCCAACTCCCAGGTAGTGGAGGCTCAGGATCGGCCTGCAGAGCACAAGGAGGTTTCTGGAGTAAAGGACCACAGGGGAGTCTGTGGGCCTGCGCAAGACCCCATTACAGAATGATGCAGTTTTTCTGTTAATTTCATAAATGCTGGCTTTTTATTAAATTACAATGGCTTTGAGATATTTCTTCTAAACTTGCACAAAATGTATGCTTATTATCATATTTTTCTAGTAATTTTTCTTTTCTTTGTTCCTGTGAAGAAGACATAATCCCAGAGATCAAAGTTCAGTCACCTGAAATTTTTACAATTATGGATAGTTTATGGATGCTCATATTTACAGTCAGACTGCCCATTGTGACTCACACAAAATATTTTCTACTGCAGCGCCAATGTTTCTGATGTCCTACATACCAGCCAGCCAATGTGAAATGAACATCATGACAATACTCTCCTCTCTCATTGGCTGATAAGGCCACTGAGCTGACGAACAGAGTAGAGATTGCTGTTAGTTTATTTACCTCTTTATTTACCTCTGACACCTTTACACTGTGTATACAGAGGCTGGCTGTGGCTATTGTAGGCTCTGTTTTTAGACTGGCAAGCCAGAGCAGACTAACATACCTCCCAACATTTCAAATTGCCAAAGAGGGACAGTTGTGTTTTAGGGGGTGTGGCTGGGAGTGTGGCCGGTGGGCAGGGCATTAACAAGAATTTTCAGGCTGTTTCATGACCTATTGACACCTCCTTGTGTAACATAATAAATGACTTATAACAACACCAAAGTATTTTATTTAAGCACACTAATATATAAACATATCCTGACGTTTAAAGAAACAATAATGTGAGTTGTATTGCTGTGGAGCAATGTGATACACTTATATACACACCACACAGTCTGATCTCCTAAAAAGAGGGACATTAGGGTGGGAAAGAGGGACAGTGGGATTTTGGTCTAATAGAGGGACTGTCCCTCCTAAAGAGGGACACTTGGGAGGTATGGGCTAAGTGGCAGACTGTCTGTGAGTGGCTTTACTTAATTCCGGACTCTTTATTGTTTGCTTCAGTTGCAATGCTTCAATTTTTACATGCATCTGTAGACGCTTTATATGTGATTGTTTTTAAAATCCATTGTTTGAGTTGTGTACTGTATTGAACTCGATTATTTTTAAATCCATTGCATGAATTGTCTACTGCATTGAACTCTTCTTATGCACACATTACATATGTCCAAACGCATACATTTAAGCATATGCAATACTATATTACTCACACAAACGTCAATGTTTTCTAACGCCATGATACAAATCTTATCTTATATATATATAAAAGAAGACTTTGTGCCTGGCAAAACACACCCAGGGGCGGCAGTAAAAAGGATTACTGCTGCCATTGGGTGATTCTGTGGGAGTGTGATTTTTGGCCTGCCCCCACTATCCAGCCCGCCCACCACTATCTAAGGCTGAAAAAAAAAATGGCTGCCACACACTCCTACACCACAGACACATGCACCCTCCCACACACACACTAGCAGACACATACACACATACGCACGCTGAGGATGATGGGAACAATGTTCAAGCTACAGCTGGAAGGCCATGGTCCAATCTGTATTATGCAGCTTCTTCATTCCCTGTGTTTGAGCCTACACAGCTCTGCTAATTACTACAAGTGAGCTGATTTCTAAACAATCAGCAGGAGGATACTGGCTTGCTGAGAAAGTGGAAACAACGGCAGAGAGGTGATCAGGCAGTGCAGAGCAAGGCTTCAGCTGAGCTGGTAAATGGCAGAGACATGGATGTGACTGTATTTATATATTGCACAAAGAGAGAGAAAGAGAGCAGGTTGTTTGTCAGTCTGTCTGTAAGTAGAGGTGCCAGTTCCTGCAATCATATCCATGCTGTACATAGCTCACTGTATAGCATGTATGACAAACTATTTATATATGGTCTGGCATTGTATAGTATACAGTCTGTGTATAAGGACTGGCACTATACAGTATAGGAGGGACAGTCCCTGTTTGACACCCAAATCCCTCTGCTCCTCTATTTAGGAGATCACACGGTGTGGTGTATATACAGTAGGCTGACCAGACCTCACCTTTAACCGGGGACACATAGGAAATAACATATTTCAGGAGTGCACCAAAATCAAAGCAGCCCTGCAGTATGCATTTTTCATATGTGTCACTGGTTAAAGGTGAGGTCTGGTCAGCCTAATGTACAAGTGTATCAGATTGCTTCACATCAGTAAAACCCACGGTAATGTGGGTATAAACTTCTGTATATATCTGTTAAATTAGTCTGTGTAAAAAATACTTTTATCTTCTTCTAAATTATTCACTTACAGAAAGAGTAACTTAACCATTTCAGTGCCAGAGGAGATGCAATGCATTGCTTACCCCCTGGCACTCAAAGGGTTAAAAATTCTCTACAATGGTCTGGCACTGTATAGCAGTGGTTCTCAATCTGTGCCCTCAGTGGCTATTAACAGGCCAGGATTTTAGAATTTCCTTTTAAGAGCACAGGTGAGTTAATCAATATGACTGAGCCTCTGATCAACACACTTGTGTTCTAGCAGTGAAATTCCTAAGTCCCGGCCTGTTAGTGGCCACTGAGGGCATGGGCTGAGAACCTCTGCTGTATAGTATACAGTCTGCATGTGTCTGTGTATAAGGACTGTCACTATACAGTATAGGAGGGACAGTCCCTGTTTGACACCCAAATCCCTCTGCTCCTCTATTTAGGAGATCACATTGTGTGGTGTATATACCAGTGTATCAGATTGCTCCACATCAATAAAACCCACAGTAATGTGGGTATAAACTTCTGTATATATCTGTTAAATTAGTCTGTGTAAAAAAAATACTTTCATCTTCTTCTAAATCATTCACTTACAGGAAGAGTAACTTAACCATTTCAATGCCAGAGGGGATGCAATGCATTGCTTACCCCCTGGCACTCAAAGGGTTAAAAATTCTCTAAAATACACCACCAGCCACGCCCCCAGTAACACCACCGAAAACACAAGTGTCCCTCTTTGGCCATATGAAATGTTGGGAGGTATGTTACTTACACTGCTCACACTGTATGTATTTATGTTCTGATTTGCAGCTGTGTGTCACTGTTTGTGTTGTCAGTGCATGTGTGTGTATGTAGGTGTGTTGCATGTGTCTCTGTCTATCACTGTGTGTACCTTTCTGACACGTACACCCTACGCTATAATTCACTATCATAACATTTATTTAAAAAAAAAGAAACATTTCCTGCATAACATGACGGGCAACGCCGTCCCAAACTGCTAGTATATATATAAAACGGTTGTAGAAATATCTCTGTTCATGTAAATCCTACTGCATGTTATCAAGCACGCATGTGAAAACAGTACAGCGGGGGAAATGTTTGTGTCCAGTTATTGGAATGAATGCTGGAGTGAGTTATTCCTAGCTGTGTGGTGCAGTTATCAAATGTCTTTTAGGACCCAACAATGAGCCATAGCGGATAAGTGCGCATGCGCAACAGGGGCTTGTCTGTTCGTTCGGTCTTAGCAAAAGCACAGCTGAGAGCGCTGCAAAACACAGGGGGCTCTTCTACTACAGGAAGAGCAGGGCTGAGACTCCGCTAGTCATACATTAGAAATGAAATGGGTCTTTTAAACACTGAAGGGAAGTATTCCTGGACTGATAGTGCCCTGATTGCCCTCCGGCTCAAGATATGAATACTACATAATGTAAGTGAAGTTGCCATAAAAGTTTTCTTGGAAGTGGGAGGAGGTTTGAAAGTGATCTTAAAAGCACAGGAATTAAGAAACCATTAACTCGTTGAGTGCCTAATAGCTGCGCAACTCTTTCCCTTTTTTAAACTCTTTTCCTTTCATATCGCTCAGACACATAAGTAATTAATATTTGGGGAAGGTCCTTTATAATGTGTTATCAAGTGCTAAACAACTGTCATTTGACTCTACGAGTGCCATATGTGTGTAAAGCAGTTCATGGAATCCGAAGTGTTAAACCTTTGAATGCCAGGGGGTACGCGTCGCGTATCCATCTGGCACTCAAATGGTTAAACCTTTGAATGCCAGAGGGGTATGCAACAGGTTAAAGTACTAAGCGATCACTTTGATAGGGTTTTTGTGTTTGCATGAGTTGTAGGCTATGCTGCTGTCTTATCTACAAGGATGGTGGGTGCATGGACGATTCATTAAGGCTATAAGTGGAAGTGGTTCTGCTTCCCTAGTGACACACAGCTGCACAAGAGACACTACTACTACTAATGGCTGTAGGTCACAGCCCCTGGCTGGAGAATCCAGCATTCCACTGCCGTGCACAACCCATCCTTTCTCTCACATTCCCAGGCTGGGACTGGAGTCCTGAGCACACAGACACACACACATCACATGTGACAGCACCCAGACACACTGTGGAGTACTGCTGAGATAGAGAGGTGAATGCAGTTTTCTTTATAAGGTCTCAGTGTGTTACATACATATACATTCAGTTTTGACGAAGTAGAAGAACAAGTGGAAACATGATGCACAAAGAAGTGGAACAAGACTGGAGCAAACTTCACCATAGAGAAAATGTTTCACAAACTTCGCATTGATGGTAATGGGGCTTTTAATCCCTTGAATACTTGAGTGGTCTCCAATATATTGTGAAGCAGAGCTTTGGAGACCTTTCACACTCAAGGGGTTAACCCCCCCATGTATGTCATTTGGAAGTTTGGGCTATTTATCTCCAGTGGTACAGTTGGTTTCCAGAAATTACTCCACTCTTAGTTTATTAGCCTCACTCACTTACACACATGCACACACAGGACTTGGGGCCATTACATCCCCAAGGCTTCAACCCTCTTAGTGACAGGAAGGGTACTCAACACCTTGCAAATAATTGGGCACTCCCTCTGGCACTCAAAATGTTAAAACTGAGATCGAAAGCTTGAACCCACACAGCCAGTACCTAGCAGTGTACCTGTATGTATATAATATACAAATACATTTCTTATAAAATGAGGTGTTTCCTTTGATAAATATTGTGCAGTTGTTTTTCAACAGAATTGAGCTACTTTTGACTTGAAAAATATGGCACACATTCTGCTGTTTTCTAAGGTAGATAGCCCTTTTACATACAAGCTAGTTGTGTTGTCTCTTTTTATGTCACAGTATTTATCGGTGAAATTACACACCTTGCCAGAGCAATTTTCCTGTGCTTTTATATGTATCTCAGCCAAACACAGTATCCTATTATAATGAATCAGTTAGTTGTACTCCAAGCTTGTCATGAATGGGTCATTTATGTGTGACAATAGTTTTTTGCAAGTGCTTTCCCCATTCATGCTACGTCTCCCATTAATTTTGTTATGCTTTGATACATTCATAAAAATCTATTCAATATCTGCCACATTCTTACTGACCTTACTGGAAAAAAATCACTATTTTTGCTTTAGTTAAAAGTGACTTTCCTCCAGGCTTAATGAGTGACACTTGTTTTTCACTCAGCTTTATGAGTAGCGAGTTTCTCAGTCAGTTCTTTGTATTGGTTTTGAATATATAATTCAACTGATGTTTCTCCCCTGTGGTGCATTTATTTTGCCCCAGAATGTTCCCTATTGTCTTTGGTTCATAAGGCCCAGTGTTTTTTCTAGTATCTATAAGGACACCTCGTTGATGCTCTTAACCTGAAAAAAAGGTGTGTAGAAGAAAGCAATTGGAGAGACTCCTCTCACTGGAGTGACTTTTCCCACCTTTCTCCTACCTTAGTATAGAAAATCCCCAGTAAGAATTCCCCTTATAAATATGTAGTCACTTTGATTCATTCCAGGCATGATTTATCTCACAAGTATGTATACAAACAGATACATATTTTGCTTTTATTGTCACTTATCATGGACCTCAGTGAAATTATTAATTGTAGAATTTGCACTTTTCTTTGATGTAATGTAAGGTGTGGTGGGAAAGCATTGGTACTCAATGTATTGGAGATATGGCTTGCTTGGTGAGGCAGGGCCGGTCAGTTTTTGCAGCTTCAAGGTGTTGGGGACTGCAGCTATCATCATCCCCAACCAGCCAACAGCCCCCTGTGAATGATGGGAGTTGTAACCTCCAACAGCTGTAGGTCCAGCATTTGACTACCCCTGATCGGAGTGGTATAAGTCTGTTTTCACATTAATGAATAGCAACAAATCATGTATTTATAAAATAGGATGATTTGCAGATTCTAATTTTCACTATTGTTTAACCCTTTAACTGACAGGTGGACCATCATATGTGTTGGGACAACCCTACCATCACTCAGTTTTAACATGCTTGAGAATGTAACAGTTTGAGTGATAGTAGAACACAATTTGATTGAAGGTAACTTTATCTCAGTTTTCTTCAGGTAACAAAATGAGAACTGGCACTCTGCACCTGATGGATTCTGTGTGCATTGGTGTGGCCACTGTCAGTTCTATACATGAAAACAAACTCTTTGTATAAAAGGTTTGATAAAGTATTTTTTAATTATGTCCTGACATTTTCACTTTGTCCCCTGGTGACTGGCGTCTTTAAATGCAGCAATTAATAGAAACAAGTTCCAAATCTAGGTAGAACTTTAAAGATGATGTGCTACTAGATTTTACAATAAACTAGATAATGGAATCTATTTCTTATTGCTACCCCTGCCTAAAATCCACTTACTAAACAACTTATGCTTAAATGTTCCTCTGTACACCACTTGTGCCAAGGGCAGTGCAGTAGGGAAATATATGAGTGTTTGGGCCATTCATTTCCTCTGTGTCCAACTGTGCACAACTTTACTCCATTTCCCTGCACATGTTAATAGGGGAAGCGTTTGGGGCTTGCTCACAATAAACTGGAACTAACACTTTATAATGAAATGAGTGAGTATGAAAGTGCTGCCAAAATCACTGATATTTAGATTAGTCATTCTTTAGTTAAAACTATATTTTATGAGATATTTAGCTTTATTTAATTTTCAGTTTATGCACATTGGACAGTACTTCCTTGTAGGAAGTGACAGTTGAGAGAGAGGGTGGTATTTTAGTATCTAACATCCTAGGCTGTGCCAGCTAGTTCTAATTTGCATAAACTGACAAATAAATAAAACTAAATATCTCAAACTATAGTTTTAACTAATGAATAACTAACATAAATATAGACTATTCTGAAAGCTGTTTTAAAATCACTCACATCATAATAAAGTGTTAGTTCCACTGTTAAGAATCTGTTACAATGTAATTGCCAAAAAAATGCAAGCTGTATTTTTTTCCAAGGGTTAATTGAGGTTGGGGACTTTAATACAGTGTTTTGAACATATGAGTTTGATAGCAATAGGCCTGAAGAAAGCAAAAGATGAGAAGAATTACTGGAGCAAACCAAACGCTCGACAGAGGGAAAATAAAACACTATAATGAACAAATAAAAACACCCCGCTTCCTTGTTGAATTAAATTGGGCTTTTAACTCCCTCCCAGTGCATTGGAGACCTCTCTATCTTTCAAGAGGTTATAGTTCTCACTTAAAGGAGCAGTAAACTTTTTTTTATGAAAAAACATATATTGTAGGGCATTTCCTGTTGAGTAACATAAGGATGCTCCCACTGCTGATAGATGCATATTTCCAGTGTTCTTACAGTTTAAGCCTGTGTTTAGGTACATTAGCAATGCCCTCTAGTGGTCAAATTTCAGTTAGTTCTCCTGTTACATTCTAATGGAGTGGAAAGTCAGTGACTTACACTTCTCCATATAATGTGATAGAAACTGCCTGTCACTTCCTGTCAGTTAGAATTATCCTATATAATAATTCGCTAATTCGTGTGTAACGCACGACATGCGCAGTAGACACTGCTGTGCGTGCTGCAGTCATGCGCAGTAGAGACTGCCCGCGCCGCAGCTGATACAGAGCTGGGCGCTCCGAAGGAGCGTCCAGCTCTGTATCAGCTGCGGCGCGGGCAGTCTCCACTGCGCGTGACTGCCCCGCGACTGGGTGACAGTGGCACTGTGGCCCGTGTAACAGGCTGTTCAACTAGTCAGGAAATAAATGCACTGTAAATTCACTTCCTGGTTATTTGAACTTTTGTGACTTCTGAATAAAACAACTGACAGCAGTGGGAGTGACCTTGTTTTACTCAACAGGAAAAGCTCTATAGCGTGTATATTGTCTTAAAAAAAGTTTACTGCTTCTTTAAATGAATGCAGATTTTTGTTTGTCCTCTACTGTGATATTGGTTTGTCCTAGAATTTCACCACTTTGCTTTTATACATGAGGCCAGGTGTACAGTATATTATAAGAGTGTGCACATGGGAGATCTTCCTAATGCATCTCAGTGCACTTTATTGCAAGAAGCTGCATTTCCAGTAAGTTTCTCATACAAGTTACATGTAAAATACATAAACAAACACAGAAAAAAGCTGACAAAATGCACCTCCTTTTTTCCAACACAATTTCACTGCTACATATTAGTTGCCGATGTCATCATAGCCTTAGACATAGAAAACCTTGTTTGCCACTATGTAGCTTTCGTTGTCCAGTTATCAAGCAGGAAAAAAGAAAATCTAAATATGTGCTTTGAACTTGCTGATAGAGAGTGTTGTTAAAGGGCAACCAATGCCTTATGAGTAAGCTGCCCAAACCTTTGAGTGCCAGAGAGGTATCAAATGCTATGTTTAACACAATGATTTTCCTAAAGTGTTCTTTATGCAGAAGTCAGTGTATCTATCTACAGCTGTGTCCTTACTTACTGTCCATGATTTTCCTCACTTATCTGTAACTTTCTGTGTTAAATAAGCAAAGATAAATATGCAGGTCAGTGAAAGTTACTTATCACATCAAGGTAGCTTAAAGAATGTGCAGTTAACAAGAGATACATATGTATATATTCTTTAGTTTATCTGTATCTATATTTTATTTCTGCAGTTTCCTGTGTAGATTAATCTCTGCTAAAGTCTGCCTTTAGGTCACACACCTCTCAAAAAACAATGGGCTTTAGTAATCATGAACTGACTCTAGTTGTAATCATATTGAAACAGACAGAAATAATGAATTAGCAGAATCCTAAAATGAAGACAGTAAATATAATTAACTAGCGTAAAGCCCGTGTACACGGCCCAAGGTCCTGGTGATGTTAACCTTTTGAGTGCTTTGCAATGCGTTGCGTACCCCTCTGACACTTAAAGGGTTAAGAGGCCGGTCCTGCTCTGAGTCCTGCCGCCGACGCAATCATGCACTGTAGAGACTGCCCGAAATCACAGAATGCTCCCAGCACAGAACTCCCAGCATTCTGTGTGTTCGGGCAGTCTCTACTGCGCATGATGGCTTCTGACAAACATCCTAGCGAATTATTATATAGGATGGTTTCAGTCTGAAGGACACCTACCTAGGTAAAATCTTTCAATGAAGAAATGAAAAGCATATATTCTTAGTTCCTCTTTAATGCTTTTTTATTGATCATAAAATGTTGTAGGAGTTTCTCTGCTGAGTAAAATATTTATTACAGCTCAAGCATACTTATTTATTTTTAACCCTTTGAATGCCAAGCAATGCATTGTGAATCCCTCTGGTGCTCAAAGGGTTAAATTGAACTGTTACCAGCAGGTGCCAACTGATGTCCATAAGGCATTTTTCCGATGCTCTCTGTGCAACACATTGTGCCCTCCATAGTAAGTGATAGGAACAGTAGCTATAGAAACAGAACATTTCAGTTCATTACGAACAAAACAGTATGTTTGAGCCGTAATAACTTTTATATGAAAATCTACCAGTGGTGGGAATGCAATCATTTTACTCTGCAGTAAAGACCCAGTAAAATTGTTTTTTTTTCCATAAAATGTTTACTAGTCTTTTAACCCTTTAATGACCCAAGGAGGGTGCAACACCTGAGTGTTAAATGAATGTGAATTTGTATTTGTCCCCTATGATATAGCTGGTATGTCCAAGAAGTATAAATCACAAAGAATAACATAGACTAGGAACTGACAACAAGGGGCCCTCCAGCTGTTGATAACTATCTTACCCAGCATCCCCAACCATCTAACAGCTAATTGGTCTTCTAGTTCTTGAGTCCTGTACTACTGAAGAGCCTCCGCTTGCTCACTCCAGATATATTCCTTATGTTTAGAATAAGAGGGACAGTTTTGGAGCAAACTAAATGCATTGTAGGGGACACATAAAATGCCCCATATTCCTGATGATGTAAGGTACCCTTTGAGTACCCATCTGGTACTCAGAGGGTTAAATAGAGCTTCGTACCTGTTGAATACTACCAGTGCAATGCAAACCAAAGCTTTGGTGACCTCACTAGTATTCAAGTATTTACAGGGGACAAATACAAATTACTGAAGCTTTAAATGGGCCCTGTAAATACTTGAATGCTAGTGGCCCCTATGCCCATATTTATAAAAGCAAACTGGAGTTATTCTAAGGTAAACCAACTGAACCACAGAGGACAAATACAAATCCACAAATTTCCATGCACTTGAAGAGAGCTTTTTATCCCCTGGAATTCCAGAGAGGTCTCCAAGCAAAGCAATGCCTTGGAGATCTCTTTAGCATTCAAGGGGTTAAACACCCAGTTTAATTCAACAGAAATGTTTAGGTGTCTCCTATGGTGCACTTGGTTTACTCCAGAATAACTTCATTTTGTGTTTACGAATGTGGACCATAGGGCCGTATCCCTGAAGATAAAGAAGAACAAATCTGGAAAAACCCACCTACATTGTAGAGGGGGACTACAGCTTCCTTAAATTACCATTGTTTTAATGTGGAATTTTAACCCCATGAATGCTTTGGAATGTGTAGGAGACCTGTCTAGCATTCAGTGGTTAAAGCCCCATTTACACTGGTGGAATTTGTCTGCCTTCAGTGCAGTTCATTTACTGTAGAATTGCTCCTTGTTAGCAGTATGGATATGGAACATAGATGGAAGTGATGTTATTTTATGAGGCAATAGATGATAATGCTTCATAACTTGCACCTGTCTATGTAGTTTAATATTTAACTTCAGGGAACAGAAGAGAATTGACTGATCTGATATATATCTTATATGTTCAGTAGTTTACTGTTGTGCACGTGCAACTGAAAAATATTGTGTTTCACAAAGTCTACCCTACATTTGTATTTTTCAATAGTAATTTAACTTGTATGTTTAGTATGAAACAAAGAAAGGCCCGAGTTTTAAAGGTAATCCCAGGAATGTACTTGTCAGGACATAGGTTAACATTTAACCCTTAGGGTGCTACAGAGGCCCCCACACATTGCAAAGCAATGAGTTGGAGGCCTCTCTAGCATCAAATGGGTTAAGTATGAAAGTACATTTTTTGGCACTAAAAAAATAGGATAGGTTTACTTTTTACAATTCTCTTTAAATGACTTTTGACCTGACTTCAACCCTTTGCATGCCAGAGGGGTGACCAGCACATTGCAGGGTACCCCTTTGGTACTCAGAGGGTTAATGTTGAATGCATACTCTGTGCACTTCTTTTATTGCCCCTTTAACTCCTTAAACCTCTTTAACAGGGACGACAGAACTGTTGCAGCCTTCTAAAGCAGTTTTGTCACCTTTGTATTTCCACTCACCTCTCCCCTGCTATCCACCACTGATTGGAATGCAGGGGAGGTGTGTCTGATGGGCGTCCCACATGAACACCTGTTCCAGCCTGGGTTGTGCATTCAACGTAGGTTGCAAGGAAGTTAATAGCCTCCTGTTCTTCTATGTGAAAGGCTTTCCTGCTGTCCCCAGAGGCCACCTTGCTGACCTTCCTTTCTGCAACTTTACTTGTAAACCAGAGGGAAATCAGTGACGTTGCAGCATGTTGTACTTTGTTGTCATCACACAAGCCTCTGGTCACCAATGTGAACTACTCCATAGTCCAGCATGTTAATGGGCAACATAACCAAAGCCATATTGCTGCATTGAATGGGCCTTTTTTTTAGAACATGTGTATGTCCTTCTGCTCTGGTCTTTAAATGGTTAGGAAAGCTATTCTTAGAATTAAATGCTTAAAGGGACAGTAATGTCCCATAAAAATTAGATTCAGTTTTGTAGAGTTTAAAACAATAAACAATATGCTCCAAACCCTATCTCTCAAACTGCTATGGTTTGAGAGATATAGGGATTCAAAGTGCCCCCCTCCCTCCCTTTCTCCTGACATCAGCTGTAAAGCTGACAGCAGGAGATTCGCGCAGAGCCAAAATCTCGTTATTTAAAGGGGAACTTTCACCTCCGCATTATCATTGTTGTATCCCTTCCTTTGTGTCCCCTCTGTACATTGCGGTGTTTCTTTTTGCCTACAAATCTGTTTAAATGAAGCAAAAAGATACTTGAATTGTGTACCTGATGACGTTAGCAGCCGCACAGCCGCCCACCGTATGGTGCAGAAGACACTCCCACAGCCTCAGCTCCTTTCACTTGCCCCAGCATCCTCCGATGACGGAGGCGTTCTGTTAGTAAGCTGGAGAGAGATCTCATTGGCTAGATATCGATCTCTGCCAGTGAGATCTCTCTCCAGCTTACTAACAGAACGCCTCCGTCATCGGAGGATGCTGGGGCAAGTGAAAGGAGCTGAGGCTGTGGGAGTGTCTTCTGCACCATACAGTGCGCGGCTGTGCGGCTGCTAACGTCATCAGGTACACAATTCAAGTATCTTTTTGCTTCATTTAAACAGATTTGTAGGCAAAAAGAAACACCGCAATGTACAAAGGGGACACAAAGGAAGGGATACAACAATGATAACGCAGAGGTGAAAGTTCCCCTTTAAAAAGAGTTACTTCATTGGAACAGTCTACAAAGTGTGCTTGCAAACCAGGCACACTTTGTAAAACTTTCCAATTAAGTAATTCTTTTGAAATAACACGATTTCGGCTCTGCTGCAGAGTTGCAGGCTGGTCCCCGGACCGGGATCTCCTGCTTTCAGCTAGTCATTTATTTTGCACTTTTGTTGCAGTTGTTTGCCTGGACTTGCCCAGTTTTCGTTTGTGCGTAGGGCTTTTAGGGCAGAATAAAAGACAGGTGCACAAGTGCATTTACAATATATTTGACTGAAAAATGATTAGCGCCAAGATGTTACAGAATTGTACATTTTTGTATTAATTGGCAAACCTTTGCACTTTTTTAGCAAATGCATTTCAAATTGTGGGTGTGGCTAAAGGGCTACTGTTTTCTGAGTGGATTGGTCCTAATTCAGTAAAGCAGTCTGTACACATTTTCATATGTATGGCTAAGTTTGCCATTAATTTAGAAGCTTGTGGTATTCAGCATCAAGGCGTTAGTATTATTACATCAATATGTGAGCAATTACAAATAGCACATACATTTATGGTTTTCAAAAAGTAGCTATTGCTCCACTTTCATACATTGGGTCCTTAGTTTGAATGAGTATGTCTTTCATGCTGTACAAGTAGTTAAATGTATAGTCACTAGCAGACAAGACTTCACTTCTGCTAAACTATTTGCAAGCTGATCTTTTCCTCCTCTTTTTTCTTTGAAGTGATTTGGATCCGTGATAGTCCCTGGAGAGGATGAAGTGGTGAAAGGATGGGGCTATCTCCTGTAGGATTGCACAATGGCCAGAGAGGACTCTGTCAAATGCCTACGCTGCCTGCTCTACGCCCTCAATTTGCTTTTCTGGGTGAGTCTAGGGGGCCAGGCAGTTCCAGTCTGTGAAGCAGGTGGCAATGCCTTGACTCAGGTTACAGCTGCCCAAGAAAGAAGCTACTAAAGGGCACAGCTAAGCATGAATTCATTTAACAGGATTACTATGTATTTTCCAAAGATCTAAGGGTTGCCTTGTGTTAGTGCCTTTGATCAACATACACTGCTGCCGCTTATGCCAGTTCTTGTGCCAGCTATTTTTTTTCTCTCTCTCCTTTATCAAAGAGAAAGGGTGACAAATAACTCCCCTGAACTGAATAAGCAAGATGTTTTCTTTCATCATGCCTCTAAATGAATACACTCATGTGCTTCATAGCCATATTTCAGATTATTCCTATTAGCCATCTGTGATTGAAATTCTTTATTGTGTTTCATAGTTGTGTGCTTAATGTTCCGTTTATTAAGCCTTCAAGTGCCAGAGAGGTGTCTGGAGAATTGCGGAACACCGCTGACACACTCAGAGGGTTAATATAACTCTTTAGCCCTCAAGGGTTTAAATGTAAACTATACACTGGGCATAAGTAGCTCTTAATTTGTTTAAAGGGACAGTAATTAAAAAAATCAATTTTTATAGAGCTTAAAAAAATAAACTATGTCACACAAATCCTATCTCTCAAACCGCTATGGTTTGAGAGATATTCACACTGAAAGTCCCCCTCTCCCTCCCCTTCTCCTGATGTCAGCTGTAAAGCTGACAGCAGGAGATTCGAGTCGTGCAACACAAGGAGGCTCTTCAGCAGAGCCAAAATCTTGTTATTTAAAAAGAATTATAGACCTTTCCAATGAAGTAATTCTTTTTAAATAACGAGATTTCAGCTCTGTTGCAGAGCCGCAGGGGGGTTCTCAGACCGGGATCTCCAGCTGTCAGCACAGAGCTGACATCAGGAGAAGGGGAGGGAGGAGGAACTTTCAGTGCGAATATCTCTCAAACCATAGTGGTTTGAGAGAGAGGATTTGTGGGACATAGTTTATTTTTATAAGCTCTATAAAAGTAGAAGTTTTTTATGGGAAATTAGTGTCCCTTTAACCCTTTAAGGCATATTTGAGTTGTAATTGCAGGGTTGAGATGGTGAAGACAGTTTAGGGCATGCCACAAGATGGATTTGGGGCCACGTTCGCCACCATATTGACAAACTGGACCCTTATCCAAGTTTAGTGCATCTTGCTCCACGTGTTACATGAAGAGAAACTTATTCATAGTGTGTAGTTCCCCTATTAACCCTCTGACAGAGGTAGCAAACATATTAATTTTCAATGCGTTGGATACCTCTCAAAGGGTTAATCAATGTTTTTCAGGCATCTGGGACAAAATACTTGACCTAACTGAGCTAAATATGTTTTACACTTGAATCTTTGAGACATCTCCAACATATTTCCTTTTAATGTGTGAGAAACATCTCTCGCAGCCAAGTAGTTAATCCCAGGATTAAAGGGGAGCTCCCACCTCTATTAAACTTGTCTGCTTCTTAGTGTTCCTTTGGACTGAACCTGTAATCCATGTTATACTATAAGGGATAGTACTGGTTACTTTTAAGAAAGTTTGATAGTGTAGCTATTAAAAATATAAATGCAATGACCTACCTCCCATCTCTCAAACATGTATAGTTAGAGAGATATAAGCTTCTAAAGTTCCCCTTCCTGCTCCTTTCACTGACTTCAGTGCTTTAACTGACAGAACAAGATCCTGGTCCTGGGACCAGCCAGCAGCTCTTCAGTAGAGCTGAAATAGTTCTATCTAGAAAGGAATACTTCATTGGAACAGTCTACAAAGTATGCCTGGTTTTCAAGCACACTTTGTAGACCGTTCCATTGAAGCATTCCTTTCTAGATAGCTCTAAATTGTCTATGCTGGAGAGCCGCTGGCCGGTCCCAGGACCAGGATCTCCTTCTGTCTGCTATAGCGCTGACGTAAATGAAAGGGACAGGATGGGTGAACTTTAGTAGCTTATATCTCTCAAACTATACATGTTTGAGAGATGGGAGGTAGGTCAATGCATTTATATTTTTAATAGCTACACTATTAAATGTTCTTAAAAGTAACCAATACTATTGCTTTATTTCCCATGATATTGCCTTTTAAAGTTAAGCCAGTGACGTCAGTTCTGTACAGGCAGCGGTAAAGCTCTGTACCGCAGCCTGCCAATCTTCCTCTGTTCCCCTCTCCAAGTATTGCCACCTCTTCTGATGACAGAGGATACTGGCATATGACCTGATGCACTATCTTGCGAATGCGCTTCCAGGTCATTGTACAGGCCAGACTGAACGAGTTTATGCTCTCAGTCCTTTATAAAAAGTGTCAGTCTACTTGCCTCTGTGGCTATTTTTAGCTTGGACTGCCACTTTTTATTAAGGAACAAGTTTAAAAGCCCGTGTACATGGGTTACAGTGCCACCCAGCAGCCTCAGCTGGAGCCCGGAGCCTCTCTGCTCACTACCCGCGCTGCAGTCATACTCAGTACAGCGTGCCCGAACGTGCATGACGGCTTCCGACAAACATCCTAGCAAATTATTATATAGGATGAGCACATGAACATGCTCGGTCTGTGCCTGTACAAAGATGTGGACACGCATTTGCAAGAGAATGTCATCAGGTCATGTGCCAGAATACTCCAGAAAAAAGTAATTGGAGCACTATAAGTCAAATTTTAAAGGCAGGGTTAAAATGTTGAATGTGAACAATATTTGTCAAATTAAAATGGTGCAAGTAAGCACTATAATTTGAATTTCAAAGGGGGGGGGTAAATATGTCGAAGAGGGGCACTCTATGTCGGATAATGTGGGGAACACTTAACTTGATTTTTCTGTTGTCAATCGTATGCCTATTTCCTTGGACTTTGACATTTTGCTCATTTTTTTTAGGCGGTAGTTGACTAGAAGCAGACAGCGCCAATTTTGTTAGTTCGTTGAAATTTGCTGTCTGCGCCTGTTTTGTTTTACTGGGGTTCTGCAATAGAATACCGGTGTAACACGTTTGCAAAATACGCGTTGCTTGTTTTTAACCCCTTAACAACCCTTGCCGGTCCTGGCACATCATGGGTAGATTTGCGTTAAGGACCCATGACGTGCCAGGACCGTCATGGAATTCAGGGCTTCCCGAACGGAGTGAAACCACGCGAGGAGCTCGGAAACAGAAGCTAAAAAAAGGTCCGTGGTCCTTAAAAGGGATGTATCACCTTATAAAAAAGTGTTACCATCCCCTTTGTTATTAAAAGTTATTTTAGGAAAGTTTTTTTTTTTTTTTTTTTTTTTTAAACTTACTACTTCTAGATATAATGCATCTTCTGTGCTATGCACTTCCACTTCCTATACTATAAAAGGCCAGATGTATGTTTGTCCGATTCAGTCGTTCACAGTAGAGACTGCTCGAACGCACAAAATGCTGGCCCGTGTACACAGGCTTTTACACTAGTTATGCACATAATGTGGAAGTGCACAGTACAGATCTTCAGACCGTCCTATTTCTCCTCCCACCTCCCTCCCAGCTGCCCCAGGGAGTGCGTTCACGCTTCCTTTCAGTGTGCTGTGAATGGCTCCTAGCGTTACAGCAAGCTGCAGTTAGCATTATACTGAGGTTGAACGCACTCCCTGGGGCAGCTGGGAACAAGGTGGCAGGAGAAATAGGATTCGCAGAAGAACAGTGCCAGTCAGCATAATGGGGACATGCTGATTCTTAGGCACTGCTCTTTTGCAATAGAAGAGGCTTTATCTTTAAAAATAGTAAGTTTAAAAACAAACAAACAAACAGCATTCCTAAAATAACTTTTAATAACAAAGTAGATGGGAACACCTTTTTATAAGGTGATACATCCCCTTTAAGTGATGGCCGCATGTGTGATTGGCCATCCTTAAGGGGTTAATGTAACACCTGTTTTAGCTCTGGTAATAGAATCAAGCCTACAGTATTGAAGTAACACTCTCCATGTCCCAAATACTCTGAAGATTAATAGGAGCTGTTTTTGTTGTGAAACTTTACTATCCATTTACATAAAGCCAGCGTTTATTATATGTAGCATTGTGTATGTGTGTGTGTGTATGTGTGTGAGTAACTCAGGTTCAAGTTCAAGGCAGAGATATTGGGCCTATGTGCCATTGCACTTGATAATATTATTATTGTTTTTATAGCCAAACCCCCCCCCCCCCAGAAGGAATCTGTGAGATAAAATGAGTGATAACATTTATCCCCTGCAACTGATTTAAATTAGACCCTTGAATGCTAGTAAGGTTTTCTTTGCTCTGCTTTGAAACGCAGTGAAGATCTTTCTAGCTTTCAAGGGGTTAAAATCTAATTTTAACTTAGTGAGAATTATGGAAATTTGCATTCATTACCCATGGTGCTGTTGCTTTGCATCAGGATGATTTCACATTTCTTCTGAACACAGAACCCATAGTCTGCATAATTCAGTGGTTCTCAATCAGGGTAGTGTGCACTTTAGTGTACCATGGACACCAGCTTAGGGAGAAGATTTCTACAGAAATGTTAGTTGAGTTTTCAGTGTATATTTATGGAAATTACTATGCACGTTATGCCTTTGTTGTAATTCTGACCTTGGTTCCTAAGAATATCTATATATTTATTCATTAAGTACTTAAGGAATTACCTATAAAATGCTACAGGTGGGCTGAAAATTCCACATTGCATGTTAAAGTGGATCTATCACCTCTACAAAAGTTATGCTTATTATGTGGAGAATATATACATAAGGGCCAAAACGTTATTGATTAAAAAAAAAACTCTGTTTGCGTTAAACCCTACTTCCTCATAAACTTCCATTGCCGCACTGCCCCTTCTCCCTTCCCGTTACCCAGCCTCCTCCGATGACGGAGGCTTCTGTCTTTAAACTGGAGGGCTCTCATTGTCAGAAATCAATATATAGCCAATGAGATCGCTCCAGCTTACAGACAGAAGCCTCCGTCATCGGAGGAGGCTTGGTAATGGGAAGGGAGAAGGGGCTGTGCGGCAGTCTGCGGCAATGTAAGTTTATGAGGAAGTAAGGTGCAGGGCACTCTATACACTATCAGTTTAACGCAAATAGTGTTTTTTTTTAAATCAATAACGTTTTCGGCTTTATGTATATATCCTCTACATAATAAGCATAACTTTTAAAGTGGATTTATCGCCTCTACAAGGGTGGCTTGAGTGAAAAAAGATTGAGAACCACTGACTTCTGACAAAAACCAGGGAGCTGGACACCCCTGTAGCACTCAAAGGATTACATTACATTTTTTTCTCAGTCTGAGACTTGTCATATCAAGAGCAGATGGCTTCAGAGTCACATAAACACACAAATTGCAATGCAATATGCACATTATGTGTGCCTTTTCACCTTTCATATAATTCCCTTAATCCCCCCTCAAAAAACAATCTGCTTGTCCAACTGTTCCAAAAACTAAAGCATCAAGTAAAAAAACAAAACAAAAATCTTCTCACTACGTAGATCGCTTCATCCTATTAACTTCAGTTAAAGTGATAGTAACATTTCTCAAAAACAGCAGCTCCAATTAATCTTCATGATACTTGAGCCATAGAGAGTATTTCAATTGAATGATAAAGTTTCCCCCTTCCGCCCCTTTTACCTAGTGTAAACCCCCGCTTCTCAGATGTGGAATCCAGTCCATAGACCAGACAGCTCACATCAAGGGTCAAAATTCTACTGTGAGAACAATGAAAACCCTGCCCCCCCTTGACAGGTTTTTCAGCTTTTTCCCTTATCTTAATTGAAGATTGTCCCTCTCTGCAATCTACCTGGACACTCCCTGCTGCTCTTAGCTGAGCAGTGTTACATCAGTAGAAGTGGCGGGAGGGGGTACTTTATCATTCAGTTACTCTTGAATTACAACTCTGACAGAATTGAAATAACACTCTCCAAGGCCCAAACTCTATGATGGTTAATTAGAGCTGCTTTTATTATGAAACATTACTATCCTTTTAAGCAGTAAAACTATAAGTATGATGTGATGATGTTTGTCAGTGTTTATACAACTTAAAGTTAAACTTTTGCCAGTGTTTATACAACTTAAAGTTGTTACTGTTTACCATTCTTGCCCATCATTTAAAAATATTTCCTGTGAGCAGTCACATGATAGAGCATCACAAATGGTCCATAGTACTGTGTAGCTTGCTGTCAACATTAAACCTTGCACAGCAGACTTAAAATTGCACTTGTTGCAATACAAACATCACTATTACCCATATCTCCATTAAATTGTATGAATAAGCAATATTAACATGTACGGACCCTTATAACCTATTAAACATTTAATGATAAGCACAAGTAATACTGGGTTGTGGCTCAAGGACAAAGGGATCCTGGGACAGGGAACCAAGGACTTTCTCTGGAAATCATGGATTGGTATGTGTTTATTGCTCTGACTTGGAGGCTGATGTACTAAAAACAATTAGAGCAATTCTGTGGGGGAACCAGCTGCATCATAGGGGCAATTAAAAATGACCATTGATTTAAGTGGGGATTTTAAAAGTCCCATTTCAATCAATGGGGATATGGGGAGTTCTTATTTGTTCCTTATGGTTCAGCTGGTTTGCTCCAGAATTGTCCAAATTCTTAGTAGTACATCAGCCTTAGTATAAGTGTTCATCTTATAGGTTCAGCAGTTTTCTTATCTGATTTTGTGTTGTTTAGCATTGAACTTTGAAAAACATGTTGCTTTAAGGTGCAGTTCCTTGCTGAGAGAAACTCAGTCCTTAAGTCCTTCTAGTCCTTAAGTGGTTAACCCTTTGAGTACCCCTCTACACTAAACTATGTGCAAAGCAATGCGTTGCGTACCCCTCTGGCACTCAAAGGGTTAATATGTATCAGTGTAATCAGCTTTTTTAGAAGAATTGGCACTCTTACACTAAATTGTTTATTTATGAATCAGTACACTTCAGGGGTGGATTGTACTGTCGGGCATTCAGGCATGTCCCGGTGGGCCGGATGCTTCTTGACAGGGAAGGGCCGCTCTGCAAAATTACAGTGTAGACTCCAACCCCACGGAAATGTCACAGACAGTGACAGCAGTGTCACAATGTGAAAGAGACTGCTGCTCTGCATTTCAAAGGTGCCCCGGGTAAAGCAGCCACTTGACAGCCTCGGTTGTTATTTTTATGCTTTCTAACTTAACCCAGTGCTAGAGAGGCTTTTAACATGTTGTAAAGTGATATAAAAAGACTTCTCTAGCACTCAAGATGTTAATTTGCTCCTGTACCTGCGTTCCTGTTGCTGCCCTGCTTCTCTCCAATGGACTCTCAGCCTCCCGTTCCCCAGACCTTATCTAGTATGTAAATCATTCACATTCCTTTTCTGTCGTCTTCTTTTCTCCTGTTTTGACTCTTTTTTTTGAGTCATGACTCATGATCTCATAATTGAAAAACAAGAACCCTTTGAATGCCAGAGGGATACCCATGTGCAAAGTGTTTGATACTCCTCTGGCACTCAAAGGGTTAAAATCAGAGACATTCAAAGTAAGGGGAAATGTGTCCCTGAGCATTGCTTATCAAGGCAAAGAGGATAAGTTCTGAGGAAACTACTCAAACAGAGAAACTAAAATTCTGCATATTCCCATTGATTTAAATGGGGCTATTGACCTCCTTGAATTCAAAGGGTCAAAAGCCCCATTTAAATCAATGGGAATATGCAGAATTTTAGTTTCTCTGTTTGAGTAGTTTTCCTCAAAATTTATCCTCTTTATCTTGATGCGCAATGTTCAGGGACACATTTCCTCTTACTTTGAATGGCTCTGATTTTAACCCTTTGAGTGCCAGAGGAGTATCAAAAGCTTTGCACATGGGTATCCCTCTGGCATTCAAAGGGTTCTTAATGTTCTCACATTATGAGATCATGACTCAATCACACACACACACGTACAAATGTAACTATTGTAGCCTCTTTTACCACCCAAATGCCAACTCAGTAACCCCCCCATATCCTCCTAAACAGCACACTGGGAAAACTAGTAGCCTCCCAAATGTGTTCCCATCTACTCTATGGCTGCCTCCATATGCCAACCTTTGCACCCAAGCACCTCCCTGGGCCCATGTTTAACCATACTGGCCACCATATGCCCCCCAAACATCACCCTGTGCTACCTACTAGTATATATATATATTATATAATACATATACACACATACATATACACATACATAGATATATGCATGTATCATGGTATACCAACTAATGGGCCAGTTTTTTTAAAAAGTGCCCCGGGCCAGTATCTGTTTACAATCCGCCCCTGGTACACTTCCTTCACCAGGGTCAATGTGTATCAAAATACTAGTGTTTATGGACTGTACATAACAAGTACACAAGAATGTGCATTGAAAATAATGACATGAATTCAGCATAGCTCCTGCTATCACATTCCTCTGTTCATTGCAGGTTCACTGAAGGTCTTCCCACTGGTACACAATGAAGTGGGTGCAAACATGTCTTTAGTTTAATGGAAGTCTTTAGAATACATTGCAGGCACCTCTCTTTTACAGCAGCCTGTATCATTAGTTTTAGTTTGAATTACACATTCTAGTATTGATGTATGTTAGTGAGCTGACAGATATGAACCCTTTGAATGAAATAGGGGTACCAAATGCACTTTGCAATGCATTGAGCACCCCTCTGACACTCAAAGGGTTAATTTTAGAATTCTAAATGCATGCTAGGGAATGGAGAAAAAACACAACGGTTATCTGCAAAATAATGCATTGGAGGAATCTCTAGCATCCAAGGGGTTAAGTTGTATTGTACAGTTGATCACAGTGCTCTCTCTTTGCTGCCCAGGGGAACCTTAGAGATATTTGATTATAACTCCCCTAGTTCTTGCAAGTGGGGGTCGTAGCAAAGGGTTCAGTAGGAGGGGGGGGCACATTAGACAGCATTATTCATGTGCCCTACTCTTCCATGGGTCCCACAACGACATAAGTACATGATGTTTCCCCTCTATACCAAACTATGTGCAACAGCCAGTGTGTGTACAAAAAAACAGCTTTTCCATATATGTTGCTGGCTGCTACAACTTCAGAGAGGCTCACAACATCAGCTACAGCCTTTACATATGCCTCAATGCTATGGACCCCATGCCTACTAGTCAGCTGCTCTCCCCTATAATTGGAGTGATTTGGGGCAGAACACAGTACTCTAACAGGCCAGGTTTTAAGTATATTCCTAATTAGGTACAGGTGGATCAATTGCCTATCCACTGATTACCCACCTTTGATCAAGCAGGAATATATTGAAATCTTAACCCCTTAACATCCAATGCCTTGCCAGGACCATCACGGCTGTCCGGCACTTCAGGACCAGTGACGGTCCTGGCTTGTCCGCTCGTGCGCCCACCGTTCATTAAGGGGTTAAACTGTTTTTGTGTCTTGAGGGTTAACATTGAGAATTACTGCTGTAACTATTGTGAAAAAGTTACTAAACCTCCTGAATCTTTCAGGATACATTTTTATCTAATCTAACCACATGAAGTCACTGATAAAATCACGCTATATACTGTAGTTAACATTGAGTCTGTTACTAGAGTTTGAGTTTTGACATTTATGGATGAATAACCAGCTATGTGCTAACAATTGTTTACTATACCAGAGATAACGTCAGTGCAATTGTAATCCTTTTTAAATGTATGGTATGTAAGTGAAATTGTTATTACCATTGTCTGTGTAAGGGGCTAAGGGGGCTGTAGCCCCGAGTGTAGTCTTGGGCAGCCCCGAATATTGTGGCCCAGAGGGAAGCCCTGAATATAACATTATTCTTCAAATGTGTAATATACTGCTGCTCAATGCCGCTGGCTTCAGTGGCCGGCTGGCCTCCCAAAAATAATACAGTTCTTGAAATTAGTGAGAACAAAGCATAACTGTAGTTGTAGAAAGGTATGGATGGCAGTAGATGTGCCCCGCCGTCTAATACCTTCCTAGCATGTTGGACAATCGCACTGCAGCCAGTGAGGGAGGAGTGCTTTGACACTCCTCTCTTACTGGCTGTGCTTGTGATGTGGCACAGCGCTGTTCTGGTGATGGTCATGAGAGCGGAGAGGTGACCATGCCGCATGGCAGCAGGAGGAGTTAGACAGTTCTCTGAGCTCCAGCCGGAGGAGGAGGCCTGAATGCCCCAGAGTGACAGTCAGATGCTGGCAGCCAGCCCTGAGAGCCCTCAGCAGCAGTTAGTCAGCACTCACACTCAGTCTGCACATCACTGTATGTCACTACTGCCTGCCTCTACAATTAAGAAGTGAGTACAGTATTATATATTTTGGCAAAATGGCAATCGTCATGGCAACAACATTTTTAACCCAACAGATTTCTAATATATATTATGTACTCCAAAAACACAAGTAAATGGCAATACAAAATTACAGACCCACACATTTTGTGCCCAGGACCCCCTTTCTTTGCCAGGACAACCTTGATGTTAGCCCTGCACTGAAACTTTATACACCTCTTTGATTGGGTTTGCCTTTCTCATTCTCCTATCTTTCGAACATTGTGTTTGGGAATTTGGTGATAGGAGAATAAGGAGAGACCAAATCAAAGAGGAGGTGTGTAAAGTTTGAGTCCAGGGCTAACATCAAGGTATCCTGGGCAAGAAAGGGGGGTCCTGGGCCAAAATATGGGCCTGTAAATTTGTATTGCCATTTATTTGTTTTAGCTGGGGCTGGATGGCATATTGGCCATAAACAGTAGTCCAGTTACTCCCATTGCAAGTTTTCACCCACCACCAGATTTATAAATATTATAAATACACCTCCAGCTCTGTAGCATGTAAAAGGTTCCTTGAAGACAAACTGAATCATCTGTAGGTTAGGGCAAATATTGATATAGCACCGAGAATCTACTTTCTTGGTAGCATTAAGGATTAATATTTAAAAATCTCAGGGTGAGCTCATTTCAAAAGTTCCTAGGTATGATTATTGGAAGCTTGAACAGCAGCCTGAGCTTCCCCTTCCATTGGCGTGCTGAGTGCTCAGTCACATCTGAGTGAGTTCAAGAATGATAAATAATGGTGCACTTACCCACTAGTTCTCCAACAATGCTGAATTACCTCAAGGATAATTATACGCCTTAATCAGGTATTCACCCTCATTACATAAAACTGGCATGTCGGACATACAACTAATCTGGCTCAGACCAGAGTTAAGCCATAAGCCATATAATTGTCCTTGAGGTAATTCAGCATTGTTGGAGAACTAGTGGGTAAGTGCACCATTATTTAGTTATTTTTTTTTTGTCATTCTGGAACTCACTCAGATATGACTTTTACCATGGGCTCTAGCCCCAGATATTTTTGGAACCTAGAAATGCTCCTGGTGTAAGTTATTCCTTAGACTTCAGTAGAGGCATCTCTTCGTAGCTGGCCAAGTGGTACAAGAATTATTTCCCTTTTGATTTGTGAATAGTTCCAGTAAATTTAGCGCAAAGTGAGTTTGTGACTGCGGCTAAAGATGGCTAAGTATATGGAATGTATGGGTTAACTTTTACTGGGAATGCAGTGCAGGGACTTTATTGCTTCCCTTCAAACCTTAATTGCTACTGGTTATGTACAGATGTACAGTAGGCTTCTCCCAATCCTTCAGAATTCAGAAAGGACTGGGTAAGCAACTTGGTATGCACTGATTTTAAACCTTAAAATTACTACTTGTAAATCCATCTCCATTCATATTAAATGAGTATTGTTTTTTCAAACTGCTATAGTTTGAGCGATATCGGCAATCAAACTTTGATGTGTCCTGTTATCAGCTGTAGAACCGCTATGGTTTGAGAGATATAGGGATTCTAAGTCCTCCCTCTCTCCCCTTCTCCTGATGTCAGCTGTAAAGCTGACAGCAGAAGAATCGAGTCGTACTACTCGAGGAGGCTCTGCAGCAGAGTCCGAAATGGAGTAAGGCAATGGCACACCAGCCAAGACTTTGGACTGGCCTGGGGGTAAACTTCCCACCTGCCTCCTGGGCCAGTGCTCCCTGTTTGTGCTGTTTTCCATTTTTCTTTTTGCATTTGTACGATCCATGGGGATTCTGGGAGTATGAGACAACAGCACCAGGACATCAAGTTTCAAATATCCATTACTAACTAGATCAAGCGTAGACCATAGAAGGACTTTACTGTTACGCCTGTGTGGAACACAGTAACCATGGGGGATAAAGTGTCATCCTGCAGGAGGGAAGGCACTTGCCTCAAAAGACTTTTAGCGGTGGAGACTTCTTCCCTGCTCACACTACCCCTGCCAGTCTAATCCGGTTTAATCCAGTTTTAAATGTGACCTTCATGGAATGTACATGGATAAAGATTCTCTCTCTTATTGGCATTTTTTTTTTTCCCATAGGGGATAATGCTGTGTAATCCCTCATTAGTCGGATTCCTATCTCTGACCTCCAGAGCACAGACTTTAGGAACCTATGGCGCGATACAGGAAATGTGCACAATCACTATTTCCTGTGTGAAAACCACTAGAGAATAGGTTTGCTCATGATTTTGTTGAATTTCGCATGAAAATTCAAGATTTGCGGACGGCCGCGTATAGTAATTTTTTGTGTGGGCGTGGCTAAGATTAACGAATCTGTGTGAGTGGAATGCGCCTAATGCAAGAACTGCTATTGTGAATGAATTTATACTTCTGTGTACTGTTGTCATAAAATGGAATTTTTTATGCGCAATTCAAAAAGCGTTTGGTATTTAGCTTCCTGGATTAGAACATGCGCAAAATCTGTCTGCGCACAAAAATGCCTTTATCCAGTGTGAACCTTTCTTGCATTGCGCCACTAGATCTGTTAGAGGATTGCCTACATTATCAATCTTCTCCTCTCAGTTTCTGAGCAGATATTTGTACAGTACAAAGGAGCCTGAAAACTGGGGAGGACAAGCTTTCTACATTCAGAGTCTACAGATCCTGTGAGTATTTTATTGTCTGTTTCTCTGACATCCACATCTGTGGTACTTGGACTGGCACGCCGTACATTTCTGTACATCTCTGTTTGTTCCACTATCCATCTCCTTTTCCAGAGGGGGAGTTTCATTAATTTCAATTCATTTAAAATTCATTTTACTCATTTGGAATTCATTTTAGTGATTTTACTTTCATTTTAATACAATTGTACTCAAGTTAATTCACTTTCTTTCCATTTATTCAGTTTTAGTTCATCTTGTTTTAGTTTTTTTACCTTATACTGTATTTAATTTCTACCTTTAAATTGTGTGGAGCTGCAGTGCTTTTAATTGCAGGCATGTTCATCGGCCATATTGGATTGAGACATAGACGATGTTTGGAACTCTCTTATCCAGCGGTTGCACTTGTGTTGGTGTAACGGAGCTTATTGCACTTCTCTAGTGCAATAAGCCGGCTCCAAAAGGGACTGACAGCGCAGGCGCACGGACGTCACTATGGCAAGATGTCCGTGCTTCCTGCTACTGTCAGCCTCCGAATAAGTCGAAAATCTTTTAAACCAGGTAATATTTCTGGCGACTAGCTCTACTAAGCAGCTAGTCGCCAGATGAAGACTTAATCAAGATAACGTTTTTGCGGGGTGGTAGTTCCCCTTTAAGCTGTTGAAACTGACAGAAATGTTACTAAAATTTTCTTGCATAATAGTTGTATAATGTAAAGAGAAGAATATTGTACTCAGTTGAGAAAAAGTAGTCTGTTTCTGTCTTGGTACCTTTTACAAAGTTATATTCTTTGTTTTCTAGTTCTGGACCTGTTTAGTGTCTCATGCGAGTTATATCACATATTTGAATGTGAGTTGTGGTTGTGTTAGTTTAGACCTGGTTTGGCTCAGAGTAGAAATAATATGTCTAACTTGCAATGTTTACATCAGGGCTCTGTAGAACTGTGTGTGTATTGGAGACAATACATAGATTCATTCGTTAATCCTATTTTCTTGAAAACAGTTTAAGCGCATTTCTGTAATTCCAACAAGAACAAAACAGAAGGAAATCTGTGATTATATGGATCAATTTTATTTTTGAGTTATAAGAAAAGAAATGTATCTTATTTTCTGGGACCTGGAGACATATACAGAGTTAGTAGTCTGTAAAAAAAAACAATTGTGTGAAATATTTTTTAACTGATTG
This sequence comes from Rhinophrynus dorsalis, assembly GCA_037306005.1. Classification (NCBI taxonomy): domain Eukaryota; kingdom Metazoa; phylum Chordata; class Amphibia; order Anura; family Rhinophrynidae; genus Rhinophrynus; species Rhinophrynus dorsalis. The sequence continues at coordinate 272,266,083 of CM074721.1, read as the reverse complement.
TCTGAACTGTGGAACAATACACCAAAATTCAACATAAAGGTAAATTAGAGGGTATGCAGCTGCTAGAATAGTACCATTTTGTGTGGAAAAACTACTATTATGGTAAATTATTTAATACTATTTAAAGCCCTCCATATGATGGTGGAAAAAGGTGATGTTCACACAAACACTTTAGAAAACAGTCTCACATACTCACTGGTCAGTATTTAAACTGTTCCATACTCACACAGAAGCTCCTGTACTAAAATAACTGAGGGGAGATGCACTAATGTGTGATAAAGAGGTGATAAAGTGGAGATGACTTCTCCAGTGATATCACTTCTCCAGTTCCTGTGTTATTCTATGGAGACAATATACTAAGATTTCACAAGTGGGAGAGATCTTAGTGCATAGGCTCCACAAAATAACATAGTGATGGGAGGTGATATTACGGATAAGTGATCTTCTCTTTATCACACCTTAGTGTATAAACTCCCAGGAGTAATTTCGGATAAACATCTGCACGATAAGGGAAAGTGGACACCAAATTCCTATAACTATAAATGGGGCATTTAACCCCTTTATTGCTAGAGAGGTTTCAAATTCTTTGCTTTGCAATGCACTGGAAATGTCTCTTGCATCCAAGGAGTGAAATGCCATATCTATGTCAATGCGAGCTTGGGGAATTTTATATGGCCCCTATGGTGTAGGTAATTTAACCCAGAATTACTACAGTTCTTAATCCTTTGAGTGCCAGAGAGGTATCTCGTGCATTGTGTCACAATGTATTTGGTAGTCCCCTGGCACCCAAAAGGTTAATCAGCCTTACTCAACTTTAGGATATCCTTGGGCGTCATTATTTAATATGAATTTAATATAAAGAGGAAAAGCTGCTAAAAACTCAGCTGAACCATTTGCGTTCCAGAGGTGTCAAACTCAATTAGAAAGAGGGCCAGATTGCATTCTGGTGCTCCTTCCAAGGGCCACATAGTTGGGCCCATGAAAAATATAATGCCACACATGCATGCAAATACTCATAAACACAGATGCACCAAAAGTCCCATGCACGCAGACACTCATGCACATGCCCCCCCCGCACACTAAATGAAGCTAATCCTATATAATAATTCGCTAAAACGTGTGTAATGCCGGGTCATGCGCAGTAGACACTGCTGCGCGTGCTGCAGTCATGCGCAGTAGAGACTGCCTGCGCCGCGGCTGATACAGAGGCGCGGGCAGCCTCTACTGCGTGTGACTGCCCCGCGACCGGGTGGCAGCGGCACCGTGGCCCGTGTAACGGGCTCTTCAACTAGTTTTAGTAATAAAAAGTGGTGCAATTCAAGAGAAACCAGCTGCACCATATGGAAGAAATAACACCCTCCCAAACAAAAAGTATAATAAAAAAAAATCCCATTCATTTAACACAGGGTTTTCCAATACATTGCACTTTGAGCGTTAAACCCTTGGGTGCTATAATGGTCTTCAACGCATTGCAAGGCAATGTAATGAATAGGAGTTGAGATCTTCATTTAAATCAATGGCACCTTTATTTACCCTCTGTAATGAAGTTATTACTACATATTTTTCTTTCTGCATACGTCTCTAAGTTCAAAATGAAGTAAAATATATATATATATATATATATATATATATATATATATATATATATATGTCAGTTCTGAAGCATCTCATCCATCATCTCATCACAATGGTATACAAAGAACCAGACACAATAGTTTACTTGCACATTCATCAAACAATATTCCTCTTAGAGGATACTGTGCTTACAGAGCTCACATTTCACTATATACTTGAAAAGCATCTCAGAAGAATAGGGAGTCCAAGCATATAACAAGATCAGTGCTGTTTTTCAGCTGAATTTTATTCCTGTAGGTAAATTGATTCTGTACTGATATAGAAAGTGATATATGTGCCCAATGGCAGATTTAAAATGGACCTGTCCTCCTGACATTAAGGCCTCAATTCAAAGAAGCACAGTAAAACAGCCCTGGTAGGGCAAAAAATGGATACCGACCGTCCACAAAATTTTTATAAGTCGGTATTCAGTGGCCCTATCAACTGAAACCACAACAAACGTTGGGCCACAGAAATGGACTTGTGGCCAAACGTCTATTGATTGTTTTCCATTCCCAAATCTTATGCTGAATAGCGTGAGTAATGGAGATATGAAAGAAAAATAGCTAAAGCTTGGTGCCTGACACGCTGTCAAGCACCGAGTGTAAGCTCAACACACAGTTTCCTTCCCAAATGCTAAACCTACACTACCCTTAACAGTGAAGTGCAATAATACTGCACTTAACACTAGCCTAACACTAAGACCTGTGTGACATTTACTTATCATCCACTGTCCCTCTTCTTCTTCAATCTTCTATCTTCCTTCTTCCTCTTTCTGTTCATTTTCCTTTGCTTCATCTTCTGTCTTCTATTCTGTCTTCTGAACTTCATCTGTTGTAAAAGATGTACCTGTAAAAAAAAAGAAAGACCACATTAAAATTCCTTTGTAAAATATATATATGCCAGCATTGTATTAGTTAACCATTTGAGTGGTACTCAAAGGGTTACACTGTGCCGGCATTCCAATTTTAAAAAATAATATGAGGCCCAATGCTGAAAAATAGTTTGCAAATCCATATATAATAATATTTTATCCCTAATGAATAAAGCAGATAATCAATTCCAAGTATTAAATATCCCTCTGCAGTGTTAAAGATGCTGGCACTGGAGGTGGTGGCAGGATTGATGTGCCCATGCGTCTCTGTGAGAACCTTTTAACTGAGACTGGCTTTTATATGGCCAGTCTCTGTTCAAAATGGTTTCCAGCCTACCATTGGCTGGGATGTGTGCTTATGCACCTCCCAGCCAATCACTTCTAGGAAGTTTTGTCATCTGCCCCCTAGAAGCTGGCTGGCTGGTAGGTGCTTAAGTAGAGTCCCTAGTGTCTTGAAAGCTTGCATCCACTCAGTTAGCCAATAAATGTATCATTTACACTCTACCAATCTTCTGTCCCATACTGATGTCACCACATTTCATACACATTGGTACTAGGAAGAATGTATCAATAAACATATTACTTACATTAGTATACTTTGATTCTCGGTAGAACTGGCAACAAACATTGCAGTCATTGCAATAAGTACATTTTGGTCCTAGAAGAGGACCCTTAAACGTGTCACTGCCATTTATATTTAAACATTATCTTAAAATAGGTGCTCTGTTTAGAAACAAATGCTGTTTAAGTCCCCTGGTAAGAAAATGTATTGTTCAACAGATGTTAATGCCAGTCATAGACTATGGGGACTTAGTATATGCTTCTGCAACACAAATCCATCTTGGTAAACTTGATTCTCCGTTCCAGAACAGAGAGTTTTCTATCCATGAATGTGCTGGAAATCTAGTGATTATGATAACTCTGCGACATTGATCTTGGTCCCTCCATGGACTGCATGTGCAGATCCAGTATAACAATACAATGGAGGTGGCCTACATAATGCAGTGAGAGACCAAAAGTGCTGCTGCATTGTCCAAGGCTAGGTGTGTTTGATCTTCATGAAGGGCTCTCATGCCTCTATTATGGTGCTCGGGTGTGATTGACTGGAGGGCCACTGTGCCATTTTGGCCTCTGCAGAACAGCTGCAATGGCATGGTTGTCTCTTTCCACATTTGTCAAACATACCGTGTTTAAGTCCTAATTTTTTTCTGAAGCCAGTTTTGGTGGGAAAGTCCTACATGACGTTGAGCCTGTAGCTGTCCTTGTTTTTTACTTTTCTGTAACCTCTAGGTTTCCTGTTCCTTGGTTTTCTGTGTTGTTGTCCGTTGACACCCGGGGTTCATGTTGTTCCAGTTCTTCTCTATTAGAACTGGTCTGTGTTTTTGAAGAGGTTTTTCTCTCTCTCCCTGGAATCTTGGCAGATGCTTTGGTATATCCCAGTGGTTCCTGTGTTCCACATTGTACATAACAGAAAAGGAGATTTTTCTGTTCTTGTAGATAAATCCTTCTCTCTTAGTCCATATGGAAAGCAGGACTTCCCTTGTGGGAAAAAAATCAGTTGTTTACGTTCTGTGCAGGTGAGTCCTTTCAATTCTCTGCTGGTCTTTTCAGTATGTAGAGCTGAGCATGTTTGTTGGGGTAAAGTGAAGTAGGGAAGGGAGTCTCTGTATTTACGAGCCTTTTAAAGCAAGTGCCCATTCCTGTGCTCCACATGTAATAATAGAAAAGGATTTAGAGTCGTTACTATTTAGGCTAAGTAGTTGTTTCAGAAGCTCCAAAAGAGGATGCTGTCCTTTCCATCTTTAAGATTCTTGAGGCCAAGGCATATCTCAGTGAAGCAGATTTACACACTGCCAAGCTATTGGCTCTCTGTTGCAGCATGTTGCACCCTTTGGTTAAATATTTGGTGTACTAAAAAATTTCTTTCTCTGCCGTTCGTGGGCAAACAAATGTTTGGCACAGAACTGAAGAAGGTCATTGTCCCTGCTGCTGGGAGCGCGAGTGTTCTGTTGCCTCAGGTTATTCCCAAGCTTCCTTGTTTCCCACTGAGATTTTTCTTCTCTTGCCCACTCACTGTCAGTACAGGTATGTGGCCAAGGCTACTAACTCCTCTGCAAAATCAGGCGTGTCCTTCCCCAAATCCCAAGCAAGTGTGGGTGGGTAAGAAACCTACCCAAACCCCGCTGCTGACAAGTGTGCCTCCACATGACTATTGGATGTCTGGTCCTGCTCAGGTCATCAGAGGTCATCTGCATCTCTTAGAAAGATTATAACATAGATTTCAGGTACCCTCCTTCTCATTGTTTTTTAATGTCCAGAGTTCCTCATGACCTGGTGAGGACTCTTCATTTCTAGAGGCGGTCTAGACCCTGGTGGATATGCAGGTCTTGGTGCCAGTTCCTACTTAGAAGAGATTCATGAGATTTTAGTCAAATCTCTTCATAAACCACCTAAGCACTTCTGTTGTTGTCTGGTCCTGGACCTAACGCATCCCAATAATTTTGTTCATACACCACTGTTCAGTGCAGTCTTTGTGCTGCATTATTGTCTCCATGTGCCCAGGGGAGTTTTTAGCTTCTCTTGACATGTTCTTGTTCATGCAGATCATCAATGTTCCCTTTATTTTGCATCTCAATACAGCCATTTTCAATGCACTATGCTCCCTTCGGAATTGACATCTGCCCTGTGGGTTTTCACCAAAGTTATGGCAGCATTGTCCGGCCACATTCATTTACTTATTCAGTTCTTCTTTAATCCGTATCTGGATAATGTCTTGCTAAATGCTCCTTCATTGTCTTCATCTTCAAATGTACATGGCAATATTGGAGCAGCAGATTTTGGTGATCAATTTTAATATATCCACTTTCTTATTGTCCCAGGTTCTAAACTTTCTTGGTATGAGATATGGCACACTTCAAGGATGGGTCTTTCTGCCCTCAGATAATGTCCAGTCGTTTTCGTTGAATTCAGGCCTTAGCCCTCCTGTTGGTGCTGGTGGGGGAATGTACAAGGGTGATTGGTCTGAACTCATCCATGGAGGCAGTTCCATTCACTCAGTTCTAGACACAAGAACTGCAGCTGGATATTCTTAGGAATTGGTCCAGACAAATGAGGGTAGATCTTCACTTGTAGCTTCTGGAATCTCACTTAATCTTTGATCATACCGGTCAGGACCATAGTGATGACAGGTTGGGGAGTCTTGTTCAGCTTAGAGATGGCCCAGTTCCCTTGGTCCAGCAGAGAAAGTATTCTTTTTCTATGTGTATTAAAGCTTTGAGTTATTTGCCTGGCCCTTCAGCACTGGTCCCATTTACTTCAGGGTCTACCAATTCTGATCCAGTTTGACAGTGCAGTGGTGGTGTCCTATGTAGCCTACAAGGAAGAAGACCGGTAGCAAGGCTGAGTGGTCAGAAGTTCATCTAATTCTCATTAGGCAGAAGCTCATGTTCCAGCTGTCTCACCATTCACATTCCAAGAGTAGACAGTGTTGTGGCAAACAATCTCAGCCATCAGCAATTGGATACTGGTGATTGGGACTGAATGTTTGACTCCATAGTTCAGGTATGGGGTCTTCCGGTTGTGGATCCGATGATGTCTCTGTCAAATCTCAAAGTTCTTCTGTTATTCTCAAGATTCCTTGACCCTCTCACTCTCTCAGTCCTATGTGTTTCCTCCTTTCCCACTGATTCCCAGAGTGCCAAGGAAGGTCAGGAGGGAGTAGACACATGCAGTCCTGATTGCTTCTAATTGGCCTCTCTGTGCATGGTTTCAGGATCTAGTCAATCCAGCCTTTTCAGAGCTGTATCGTCTTCCAATTCTTTTGGACTTCTAGATACAGGGTCCTCTGTGTCATTCTTATGTGGGGAGGCTAGCTTTGACAGCTTGCTGTTGAAGCCAGTCTACTAAGGAAGAAGGGTTTTTCTGAACCTGTCATCAGGACCATGCTGAAGGACCATAAGCCAGTGTTACCTGAAGCATATCATAGGGTCTTGTCATTGTTTTTCCAGTGGTGCGAAGACCAGGGGTCACAACTGTGTCTCTTTCATCTTTTAGCATTTTTGGCTTTTCTTCAGGGCACTCTTCACATGGGACTAAGTTTTAGTTCTATCAAGGTTCTGATTTCAGCCTTATCTGTTCTTTTTTCGGAGATGCATTTCCTTGCTGACAGATGTGCAGACCTTTGTGCAAAGGGTGGCTAATGCCTACGGGATCCCACTCCTTTATGACACATAGACCTGGTTCTGGGAGGGCTTTAGAAGGAGCCTTTTAAGCTTTAGCTTCTGTATGTCTTTGCTCCTTGATTCTCAACTTTCCTACTTGTGATTGTGGGTGTTTGACGTGTTGGCGAACTACAGGCTTTGTCTTGTAGACTCCACTTTCTAATTTTTCTTGCAGATAGGGTGGCTCTGTGAACTCCCTTTAGGTTTCTACCTGAGGTGGTTTCTGTCTTTCATACGAATCAAGAAATTGTTCTTCCATGTCTTTGCTCCAGCTCCATCTAACATTTGAGAGCAGGAGCCTCACTGTTTGAATGCAGATATGTCTAAAATGGGACGTTCATGTCGTGGACCTTTTAACCATTCCCCAGGCCTGTCAATAGTAAAAAAAGCCTGTGCCATTTATGGTTACTTCTGACTCCCCCACTGTGGTGGGTTCTTCCTGGAACCAGGAGTCTGTGGAGCAGTTGTACAAGGCAGTGATGTGGTCATCGCTTCATTTTTGCTAAACAGCTAAACATTACAGAGTCAGTTCTTACCCTGGCTGAAGCTAGGTTTGGACACAAGGTCCTAGAGGCCATAGTGCATGGGTAGAAGCCTTTCTTACCTTTATTTTTAGTATACTGTTTGCTGTTGCTTGGTTTTGGAGTCCGTTGACATCTGGGGTACAGAATTGTTTATAATTTTTCTCTATTTAGACTAATTTGTATTTTGAGGGGTTTTTTTTCTCCCTTTCTGGAAACCAGATGGGATAGCTTTCATATATCACCATAGTTCCTGTGTTCCACATTGGAAGCAAGAGAAAAGGGGATATTGTGTACTTAACACACATTCTATCCCCCTAGTGCTCATCCAGCCCTGTGTATTATATCCTCAGAGGAACTTTAATTCTGTTACTTAAACAGTCTTAATCATAAACTTGCAACAATCAAATATATGCAATAAAACCCTATTATAACTAGGTTAGTACCAAGCTCAGTATAATATTTCTTAAATTATAACAAAAGTAGCGGTAGAAAGAAAAAACAATATTCAATTATAAAATCTTATTTAGAAAAATTCCAAAGGATATTTGAAAACAGTGTAAGTATTCAAGTCCTTCCCAAAAGTATGTCCATAGATACTTTATTCCAAGGCTTGCAGCTCTTCCTTACAGGCCGTCGGATATTCCCTCCACAGATATATATGAAACAAAAGAAAGAACACAGGACAGTCAAATCCCTTCTAAATGTTATCCAAATAACAGTAATCAACACCTATCTGTAAACTTTTCACAAACCCTTATAGATGGGTACTCACAAGCTGAGAGGCTTCTCCCGCCTCTAGGATAATCTCCTTGGCTGGATTGGACCTCCAGTCACGGTCTCTGTCTGTTCGGATTGCACCTCCCGCTCCATCTCACCTCTCTTTCTGGCCCAACTATTAAATATTCCTCTCCCCAATACTAATTTCAACTTAAACTTTATACGGGGACAATGTTTGGGCTAGAGGGAGAAAGTTCTATGTGGGATGAACAACTAGAACACTAGAGAACGTTTAGGGGAGCATCGAAGGAAAATTATAATGAAAGATCTGGATCATAGTGTCTCACGACACTTTAGTATATGTGATAATGGGGGAATTAAGAACTTCAAAGTACTAGTATTGGAACACATAGAACCATCAGTTACTAAAAAATATGGCACTCTCTTCAGGAGGGAGGCTTTTTGGATTTTCCAGCTGGGAACTTTGGAACTTAGTGTTTTAAACAAGGAAGTAGAGATTGCCTCCTTCCTGTAGAGAGTATATTTTTATAAAGAAGTAATATCTGTAAGGTTGCCTTAAATTTAACTGATGGTGCTTAGAATGCTCCATTTAAAATAATAGAAATTATGAGGACAATATTCATGATAGTACTTTGGGAATTTATTTGTAGTAATTTGCATAGGGTCCACTGGAGCTATCTTAATGAAAAATATTAGAAATTAGATTTATATATAGTGATAACAAGTGGAGGAATACCTAAATATATTATTAGGTTAGAGTAATAAACTGGGGTAGTTCAGTGGAATAAGAATATGGGAGATGTGGGTAAATAGAATTGGAAGACATTAGGAAATAGAAATATGCGTGAGAAAACTAAGATATAGTAATATTAGAAATGAAATAAATATAAAAATATAGGTGAATATAACTTGAGAACAGTTAAGTTAATTAGTGTGGTTATATACCTATATAGGTTGAACTTTTATGTTTCTGTTGTTTGGATGTACAATTTTATCTTTATGTAATTCTATTCAGTTTAGTTAGGGTTTTAGGGTTAAAGTAAAGATAACCCTGTGGAGGGAATCGGAAGTAATTATCCATGCCGGATTATTGAATACGGCAGACAACATAAATACTTGGTAGCATACGGTTGATGCCCCTGATGAAGCGGTATAGTGGCCGCGAAACTGGTTGGGCCAATATTTCCATTGTGTCTTAAATATTTTTTATACATTTTTATATGTCTGATGTCAAATATTTTATGTTTGTATTTTATTTATCAAATAAGCATTCACATTTTCCTTACAACGGGAGCCTTTAATTATCCCAAGTGCTCATAGACACTCCCCCTCTAGCCCAAACATTGTCTTTGTTTAAAATTTAAGTCAAAATTCGTATTGGGGAGCGGAATATTTAATAGTCAGGCCAGAAAGAGAGGTGAGACAGAGCGGGAGGTGCAGTCCCAACAGACGGAGACTGTGACTGGAGGTCCGATCCAGCCGAGGCAATTATCCTAGAGGAGGGAGAAGCCGCTCAGCTTGTGAGTACCTAACTATAATGGTTTGTGAAAAATTTACAGATTGGTGTTGATTACTGTTATTCGGATAACATTTAGAAGGATATTGTATACTTACTTAGAATTCCATTTCTCTTAGTCCTTGTGGTACATAGGACATCCTGCCCGGTGGTTTGAGTTATGAGCATGGGTGTTCTTTGGTTTCTCTGGTATGACAACCACCCTCCTGCCCTACAGGGAGAGGGATTCTCTACTTCTCAGAGGAAGCTAGTTTACCCATGGTTTATGTGTTTCACACAAATTAATAGAAAATGATTTATTGTTAATTACTCAAAAATCTCGTTATTGGTTCGACCAAAGGTATGAGGCTTATAATGTTTGAATGTTGATATACTGACCTGATAACCAGCTACTTTCTGCTTGTCTTTTAACCATTTTAAGGACCAGAGGTGTGTGCAGTGCATTGCTTTTCATCAGTTGTCCACTTATCAACCACTGTATGTGCATCTCATTCTGCATATATGCACATCAGTCCATGAGTTAACTTAACACTGCGTTCACTTGGGCCAGTCTTTTTGCAACTTGCACTCAGGCCACACAGGTTTTACAGTGAACAGTGACAGGAAGGAAATGGAGGGGGAAAACAAGCAGTATGGAGAGCAGAGAAATAGTGGGGAGAAGGAGAAAAACTAATAGCATGGAGAGCAGAGAAATAGTAGGGAGAAGGAGAAAAACTAATATTGTTAGATGCAGGGATGGTGATAGGGAGGAAGAAACAAAGACTGAGTGATTGGAAAGTGATGTAGCCGAGAGAGAGAGAGATAAACAGTCTTTCATTTAAACAGATGGATAGAGAAATTGATGGGAGAGTATATCTCACAATGTAAAGTAGATCTCTCACCTCCATAAAAGTTTGCCTCTATGTAATCTTCTTACAAATTTAAAGGGATAGTAGTGTTTCACAAAAACAGCAGCCCCAATTAATCTTCATAGTATTTGAGCCATAGAGAGTGTTATTTCATTACTGTGAGCGTTGTAGTTCAAGAGTAATTGAATGATAAAGTTTCCCCCTCCCACCCCTTTTACCTAGTGTAAGCCCCTGCTCCTCAGATGTGGAATCCAGTCCATAGACCAGACAGCTCACATCAAAATTCTTACTTTGAGAACAATGAAATCCCAGCCCCCCTTGAGAGTTTTTTCAGATTTTTCCCTTATCTTAATTGTCCTTCTCTGCAATCTACCTGGACACTCCCTGCTGCTCTAAGTTGAGCAGTGTTACATCAATAGAAGGGGCAGGAGGGGGAGACTTTATCATTCAATTACTCTTGAACTACAACTCTGACAGAATTGAAATAACACTCTCCAAGGCCCAAATACCATGAAGATTAATTAGAGCTGCTTTTATTATGAAACATTACTATCCATTTAACATCTGTGTTTTTTGTTTTTTTTTAAATGAAGTCTATAGAGAGATTTGCATTTTTAAAAGTGACATGGTAATGTAACTTCTGGACAGGCTGCGGCAAAACTCTCTTGCCAATGAGACCACTTAAAGGGACAGTAATGCCCCCCAAAAAATATATCCAGTTTTGTATGCTCCAAACCCTATCTCTCAAACCTCTATGGTTTGAGAGATATAAAGATTCAAAGTTTCCCCCTCCCTCCCCTTCTTCTGATGTCAGCTGTAAAGATGACACCAGGAGAATCGAGTCGTACGACTGGAGGAGGCTCTGCAGCAGAGCCGAGATCACGTTATCTATAAAGAATTAATTCACTGGAAAGATCTACAAAGTGTGCCTGGTTTGCAAGCACACTGTAGATATTTCCAATTAATGAATTCTTTACAGATTACATGTTAACTTTTTAAGAAGATTACAGAGAGGCAAACTTTTATGGAGGTGAGTGATCCCCTTTAACATAAGCCCCCTGTATACAGGAAGCCATCAATTTAGGATTTCTGACCTGTCATTCAATCAGATTGGCACATTGTAATATCTGATGATTGCTGTTTTACAGAGATTGAATGGAGAGCCTTGCATTCTTATTGAATGACATGCCCAGTGATATCCTGTGGATTACGGACTAAACTTCCCATACAACTTTTACTCCAATCGTTTTTAAAAGCATTCTACTTGTTCATAATCAAGAGCATATTTGTATTAATCCAGCTGTAATGCAAGGAACGTCATTTGAAGGTGCCATTGTTAATTTAGACTATACATTTATATTTTACGACAAGCTTTTGAGTAATTTCTTGTGCTGTATTATGTGTATATTAGAATACATCGAGTCATACGACTTGAGCAGGCTCTGCAGCAGAGCCAAAATCGCGTTATTGCTTAAGAATTCATTCATTGGAAAGATCTAGAAAGTGTGCCTGTTTTGCAAGCACACTTTGTAGACCGTTCCAATGAATGAATTCTTTTTAAGTAACATGATTCCGGTTCTACTGCAGAGCCACCTGCTGGTCCCCGGACCGGCATCTCCTGCTGTCAGCTAGATGCTGACATCAGGTGAAGGGGAGGGGGTACTTTGAAATCCTGTCTCTCAAACCATAGCGGTTTGAGAGATAGGGTTTGGAGCATACGGAATAATTTTTTAAACTCTACAAAACGGGACTTTTTTTTGGGGGGGGGACATTACTGTCCCTTTAAAAAAACCTCTCTCCTTCATCTTGTCTTAAAAATTAATGAAGCTGGTAATTTTGATTTCTCTAATGCTATGTTTATACATGACTCGCTACAGTATGGATTCTGTTGGATAAATTATATCACTGGTTTTATCTCACATATTCCAGTTGAGATCTCTGGGAAAATTGGAGATAAAATCAGTGATAAACATATCACCCACAATGTAATCCAGCCCTTATTTTGTATCGTTAAGTGTGTAGAAAGGGTATCCAACATGACAGTTGGGAAGCAAGGAGTTCAGTGTTTGCTGATTATTATTACTTAGTTGTTTGTGGAACTATAGATGCAATTATTTTTTCTTTTCTGTTTTAGTTGATGTCAATATGTGTTTTGGGAGTTTCTGCATGGATGAGAGACTACATAAATAATGTGCTTACTCTAACTGCAGAGACAAGGTAAGCAGTTTGTCATAACCCAAGGAACAATTATCAAAGGGAAATTAAATAAGTGAAGAAACGATACATTACTGAAATGTTGAAAGGTCAGTGGTCTCTCTTGATAGTGCTTATAATTTGCACACTTATCAGTGTAGTTTAGTTAATATCTGTTGAAAATATTTTGTTGGTAACAATATATTTTTAAGTTAGGAATAAACAGTGTGTAAATTGCCTTCTTTTGATCCTCTCCTGTTATCCGTGTTGTAAATTGCTTTCTGTTTGTTTCTCCTGTATCTGAGATGTGTAGTCTAATTGGGTGTATCTAATTGCACTTTCTCAAACATACATCTAACCTCAATTTACTGTATTACTAGCTCAGGAAATAACAAATGCTTATGTTCGTGCTGGATTTACATCTCTATTATAGTTATTTATTTACATACTATTTTAAAGAAATACAGACTTATTCATTATTTTAATTTTGCTTACTGAAAACAGTATTAAAGAAATAGTAACCCTTTATTTTTATTTTACATATTCTGTAAGTGCATAATATATACAGTCAAATCGCCAATACTTTTAATTCTGTTTTTTCCCATCTTAAACTATTTTTATTTTTACAGATTTATTTTACAAACAGTGGGCTACTTGGATACTTGGATCTCTTTCCAAAGAGTATTCTGGTAAATAAACCATGAAAGCAGGATGTAATACAGTGTTACAGTTTCCCTGCAGCATTGACTGATCTGTGTGTTATTATACAGTGTTGTTTTTTTTTTATATCACTAGACCTGCTGACAGAAATCTACCTGAAAACAAATCCTTAGAGCTCACTGTCAATGACATTCAAGTGTAAAAACATAGGTAAAGATGAAATAATAATACAAAGTATATGAAATTTAACTGTACATATTATATACTTTCAGAATACATAAATTCAAAATAAAGGGTTAATTTTCCTTTAAAGGAAAGCTATTCATTTAGGAATAATTTGGCTATTAGATGGCCATTCACCAGGTCCTAATTCCTTAGAAAAATGCTGGTGCTTCCTGGGCCTACAAGAAACAGGCCTCTGTAGAGTAGCTGTGATAGGCAGTGGTCATCCTTTCACACATTTGCTAATCACTAATGAGTAAAAGTCCTGGCTTTGGTAGAAGCCAGTTTTGGGCAGGAGGTATAACAGGCCATTGCATCTTTGTTGTCTTTTCTTCAGGTAACCTTTTGTTGTTACTTAGCTTGACACCAACACACCAAACTGACACCCGAGGTTCATGTTTGTTCCAATTCTTCTCTGTTGGAACTGGTTTCTGTTTTGAAGGGGTTTTCACTCCATCGCTGTAATCCTGGTGGATAGCTTTGGTATAACCCCATGGTTCCTCTGTCCCACATTGGGCGAAAGAGAAAATATTATATTTGTGTGCTTACCTTTTCTCTTAGTTCATGTGCAACACAGGACTTCCCTCCTGGAGAACAATGAATTGTTTGAGTTCTGGGCAGAGAGGTTTTTCAGGGGGTTCTTTGGGTTATCTGGTCCAGGTGCCCTCTTCCTGCCTCACTCTTGTATTCATTCTTTGCTATTCGTTATAATTCAGTATGTCTGGTGGAGTGAATTAGGAAGGGAGTTTCCTTCTCCAGAAAGGATACATTACCCCCATAGTTCCTGTGACTAAGAAAAAATAATTTATGTGTAAGTACACAAAAATCTCCTTTTTAAGTTAATCAGGAACATTTCTATAAATTAATGTTAATGCATTTAATTGTTCTTGCATTGTAGGTGTTTTATTGTATTTTAGACATAATGACACTTGTCTGTTTAACTAATATAATTAATCCACAGTTCTGCATATTATTTCAGGGTGGAGGAAGCAGTAGTTCTGACTTACTTCCCTGTGTTCCATCCAGTGATGATTGCAGTCTGTGGTTTTCTTATCATTGTGGGAATGCTGGGCTACTGTGGAACTGTGAAAAGCAACATGATTCTTCTTGTATGGGTAGGTTTGTTCCCATGTCTTCATATCCACTCAGTTTCTATGATAGAGAAAATCACAAGATGTGTTTTGAAGGTGTCTAACCCTTCAAGTGCCAGAGGGGTGTGCAGTGTATTTCATAACCCCCTCTGGTACTCAAAGTGTTGTATACTACATAGGTGAAACACAACAAGATGTTGATGAAGAATGCAATATAATGTTCAGTCTCAATGCTCCTTTTTATCTGTGAAGAAAAACCATAATCAGCTAATAGATCAGTTACTTCCATGTGTGCATAAAGGACTTGCACTCACAGGAAACATCTCAAATACAAATTTGTCATTCTCAAGACTTTTGGTTTTCAAAATTTTGAGGATTCCTATGGGTTGGGTATTAACCATTTTAATACCCCACCTTGACTATGCAAATTAAAGTAAAACATTTGAAATAAGGGCATTCATACTTTCCTGTTCCAGAAGTGCTTAAGTATGACTCGACCTCTTCTCTTTCCCATGCACCAATTTCCTGTTATGCCTTCTCTGAAATCATCACTATTCTGCTTTCTTCTATAACTCTCATTCTTCCTTTTTGCTACCTTGCAAGCACCTCCCCTTCTTCCTTTTTCCTGCCCTCCTGTTCTCTCTCTTCCACCTGGCTAATTCTGTTTCTCTCCCACCCCATACTCTTTTTACTGTATTCCACTTGATCTTTGCTTCACCTTTCCAACCCTTTTCTCTCCCATACTATTTCCCATCCCCTTTGCCTTACCTCCCCCACCTGCTCCTCATTTGTCATACCACCATTACTTAGCTTATCTGTATGCCCCTCTACTTGCTACCACCTAACATGTATTTCCTTAACATGTCCTACTGTGGCTTTACGATATCGACAAACTGTTCATAATATTGGATGAGAGTTCATTAATCATCTTAATAACAGCAAAAGGAATTGCAAATTGTCCCTTGACGCTAATAACTGCAAATATTTGCTTGTGAATATCTCTTAAACCATAAAGGTTTGAGAGATAAGACTTATATCGTTCTTCATGTTTTTTAATGCCTACAAAATAAAATAAAGATAAAACGAAGTATTACTATCCCTTTAAGGACCCATGACGGCCCTGGACTGACATGGGTTAAATGATAGCAGCGCGCCTCCATGCACGCTGCTATCATTAATTTACGGCTGAGACTGAACTCTACGGGATCGGAGCATTCAGTCTCAGCCACTTTCACAAGTGCTGGGTCATGGGATCGCTGCAGCAGCGATCCCATGTACCGGCATTATGAAAGAATGAATGAGGCAGTGTTCTACACTGCCTCTGTTGTCTCTTCTCAGCCATCTGTCCCTTGCTATTAATGTAAGGGACAGAGAAGCAGAGAGGAGACACCTAGTGGACAAATAAAATGCAGCACCCCTTCACTGCTGTGCTGGAGGCTGGCTAAATGCAGGTCCATTTTTGACCTGTTAAAACAACGCTTTTTATTTTTTTAACAAAAATTTTATTTAAATAAAAAAAAAGTCAATTACCAAAATAGGAAGTGTGATTGTTGTGGAGCCATGTAATACATTTATACACACTGCCAAATGTCATCAATAAAAAAGTGGGAAAAAGGGATGTGGGTTTTTTCACCCAGAGGGGACAGTGACCACTTAATTCTGCCCATTTTTAAGGTGTGACTGACTCGTCATACCTTTCATGCAGTGTCCATAAAAATGTAACCCATTGTTCCCAAATGATCCCAAGAGAAAAAAAAATGGCGTTTTTTTTAATTTTTTTTACCATTTTCTTTAATTTTACTAAAATAAATGGTGGGCTATCCATATAAGTATAGTATCAAAAGAAAGCCCTATTTGTGCGTAAAAAAACAGTATATAATTTTCATGGGTAAAATTAAGTACTTAGAAGGAAAACACTGTTGAACAAAGACATAGTCAAAAAGGTCAGAATTGCTCCAGTCCTTAAGTGAAATCGACCTCAGGTTTTCCCGGTCCTTAAGGGGTTAAAAAAAAAACCTAAGTCGCCAAAGGATGTATTGATATGAGGCCCTAAGTATGAGTGCAAGCTAACCCCACTGGCACTCACAGGGTTTATCTGACTAAGTTAAAAAACAGCCCTTGTCAATAAACACTTACTGGTAATCGGGATGTCCAGAGGAGTCTTCAGCACTCTGGTCAACTACTGTCCATCTTCTTCTTTAATCTTCTCTCTTCTGTCTTCTTTTTTTCTCTAATCTTCCTTCTCCTTCATTCTAACCATCTTTCAAATCTGTAATTTTAAATTAAAAAAAAAATTAAATGTAGCCATTCCTGTAAAAAAAGAGTAAGGCATTTGCATAGCGAGGGGGGGTTACAAAATGGAGCGTGGACATCTTGCCATAGTGACGTCCGCGCGCCTGCTCTGTCAGTCCCTTTTGGAGGTGGCCGGCTCCTAGCAACGCCTCCTAGACCCGGCTGGGACTGACAGCGCAGGCGCGCGAACGTCACTATCTGTTTAGCTGTTATTTTTTGATCACACAGTGAAATAGAATTTCCTAATGTGTACCCTTTTTCTTGACAAACCAGATTACTTTATTTATATTTACATCATTTATCAAGTTTTCTCCATTTCTTAATATTTATTTAATGCATTAACAAAAGTTATGTATTAAGTTCCCTTTCTCTTTTATCTCTTTTATCCTGTCGGTAGACGAATCTTCACATCTCCCTTTACTTCTGGACCTTCTTTTTCAGGGTCCCCTTTGTCATCCATATGTAGCAAGGCTGGCTTTGACAGCATGACTCTTGAAACTGATATCCTTAGAAAGATTTTTTCTGAGCTAGTTATCACAACAGTGCTTAATGCCTGCAAACCAGTTTCTTCTAAGGCTAATCATAGGCTCTGGTCGTTGTACTTCAAGTGGTGTGAAGAACATGGCTTGTGTCCATGTCCTTTTAGCCTTCATATTAGTCTATCAAGGTCCAGATCCTGGCCTTGTCGGTTCTTTTTCAGAAGCGTATTGCTCTGTTGCTGGATGTTCAGGCTTTTGTGCAGGGGTTGGCACATGTCTATTCCAGCTTCAGGAATTCCACATCTCTATAGGATCTAAATCTTGTTCTCTGAGTACTTCAGAGATATCCTTTTGAACCACTGGCTTCTATGTTTCTTAACACTGAAAACTGTATTCCTTTTAGTGATTGTGTCAGTCCGGTGGGTGGTAAACTGCAGAAGTTGTCTTATAGAGGCTTCTTTCTGGCTTTCAGTACAGATAAGGTAGTTCTAAGTACTCGTTTTGGGTTTCTTCATAAGGTGGTTTCTGATTTCCATATTTTTGAGGGGGTTGTACTTCCGTCTCTTTGTCCTTCCCATCTATTAGCCGAGAACAAGGCTTTCACTCTCTCAATGTCTCTAGATGTCTTAAGTACTGTGTTCATCGCACTTAACCTTTTCACTAATTGGATGCTCATTTTTTATTCCTGAGGGCCTTCTTATGGGTTAGGTGGCATCTAACTTGGTGGTGGCCTCATGGATCAAGGGGACCATTCCTAGGCTTATGTGATTAAGGTGCCCTTTCATTTTAGGGTAATGGCTCATTCCACCGGAGCAGTGGGGGCTTCCTAGGCCTATAAAAAAGTAGTTGTGAAAGGCTGCAATGTGGTCGACTGAGGCTAGTTTTGGGACAACATTTCTCCAGACTGTACTATCTATGTAGGTGCTTTTTTCCCTCTTTAGTGACTCTTCTTATTTTACTTTTGTGTTTTTGTGTGGTAGTGTCTGTTGATACCAGAGGTTCATGACTGTATTTCGATTGACTCTGAGATTTGAATTGTTATTGGGAGTTTTTCTCCCCCTCCCTCAAATTCTGGTTGTGACAGCTTTGGTATATCCCCATGGTTCCTGTATTCCACAATGGATGAAGGAAAAAAGGAGGATTTTTGTGTACTTACCAATAAATCCTTTTCTTTTAGTCTTTGTGGAACACGGGATGTTTTTCCAGGAGAAAAACATGTTGTTTGAGTTACAGGCATGCGTACCCTGTGTTTTCTGGAGTGGTGACTGCCTTTCTGCCCTATTTCTTGTTTTCTTGCATCTTTGCTATTGGTAAAACTAAGGCTGCTGGCTGTGGTGGAGGTTAAGTGGAGCCATGAGGGAGTCTCCACCTCTAGAACACTTTTTGTCTGTAAGTGTCCTTCCTAGTGGTATCTCCTTAAGCCACTTTTATGTGTTCTCCAAGGGTTAAGAAAAAAAGATTTCTTGTTAAGTACACAGAGGTTAAATAATAACCCTTGCTCGTTCTTTCAAATTTACATTTCTCTGTCGTCCAATACAGGTTACTGGTAACTCTGGGTAGGCGATCCGCTCCTTTAAGTGGGTAAGAACAATTCTAGAATTGTATGCAGGGGTGGAGCCTACCTACCCTCCTTGGCTGCAGCTAGCCAACCAGCCCCAGAAAGATTTGTTTCTTGGTGAAGATAACACAGGCAAGAGAACAGTTCTGATATAGCTTTAGAAGTTTTTTATTTTTCTGTTACAAATGGAATACCATCATTAGGTGGATTACCATAACTGACAATGCCCTTAGATGTGGCTAGCTCAGTGACCAGGTGCTTTTTGTGGACCTTAAGCCCTGGGGGAAAATCTTGGCTACAAGTTCTTTCCTCAGGAGTTGCCCACCGAGGCTTCTTCTTTAAACATGGTAATCTGAATACAGAAGATCTGCAGGAAAGGTGAGCAACCCTTTGAGTGCTGCAGGTCCACATGTCCCACAGTGCCCCTCCGCAGAGGGGTTTTTCATTTGGAGTTCCTATTGCACACTCCTGCACTCATTTGGTCTATCTGTATGTCTGTTGGGTGTTTGGAGCAGGGTTATGTGGTATTTAACCCTTTAGCTGCTGTTTTGGCATTCATTTGGGGGGGGGTTCTGACACGTTTTCTATTGGTTCAGTGTTTTTTTGGTATCCTAACATGTTTTAGTGATGTTTCATGTCTTTTAATATTACACCTTCACTTTTGTAAAATTTGAGTTTAGGCGCGCTTTACCGCATAGGCGCCATTGCTCCATTCACTCCTATGGGACTGTACAGTTTGGGACATATCTCTGCAACTGTTTAACCTAGCGACTTCAGAGATGGCTCATTTTACTTCTCTGCCCTTGCTCTATCATCCGGTTCATGTGTCTAGTGTGTTGGGGGGCTTTGGGCACTGTTTGGGGTACTTTTCTTTCAAGACTACATTTCCCATGAGCACTTACTTCGCACGCTCGTTTCTGATTGGATCCCACCGCGGCAGCCATTTTGTGAGCTTTCCAGAACGAGTATCCTAGGCAGGGCTTGGACTTTCCTTCTCTCCTCTGCTGATTAACCCTTCGCCTGCCAGATAAGTTTATTTTAGCGATTTCTGGGGTGAAACTTTAATCATACACACTGTAATTGGGTGATTTCTTAAACTATAAGATTATTTACACTGTGAGAATGTCTATACCATTGGACCTTGGGGCCAGACCTAAGACTAAGGATGCTGGGGTCTCTGTATCCCCTATTGCGCATTGCTCTTCCTGTCATTCAGGGTTACCTAGAGAATTCTCAGGTCATTTATGCCCAGCATGTTCCGATGTCCCTGAGAGTCTCCCAGGGACCTCCAGCCATGCATTAGAGCCAGTTTGGATGCAAGAGTTCAAGGCAGCTACTAGGGATCTTAGGTCCACTTTGCAACTCTTTCCATCCCAGTTACAGGGGGTCTTTCATTCTTGGCAGACCCCCTCCTTCTTCAAGTCTTCCCTGCCAAAACCTCAGGGTGTACCTGACATGTCAGATTCCTCTGAGGAGGAACTGCTGGTGGATTCATATGTTGAGGGATGTTCTGTGTTGGGCTCCTCTCAGTTTTTTGGGGATCCTTTTGAGGCTGTTCTTGAGCCCTCGACTGAGGGCCTGACCAGGGCTGTTTTAAATACCCTAAACATTCCTTTAATGCAGGAGGTTCCTTCTGACCCTTCTGATGTATTTCAGGAGCCTATAAAGCCCCTTACTTGCTTTACACCTAACCCCACTCTTGACTGCCTTGTGTCTGAAGATTGGAAGTCTCCGAACAGGAAACCTTCTGTCTCCAAGAAATTTGCTAAGCTTTATCCCTTTTCTGAGGCAGCGCTTGCTCAGTGGGTTTATCCTCCTAAAGTAGATGCTCCTATATCCAGGCTATCCAAGTCTATTGCCTTGCCAGTGTCTGATGCATCTGCTCTAAAGGACTGGACAGGCAAGAAACTTCAGGTCTCTCTCAAGTCCATCTTTGCCACTGCTGGTTCTGCCATGCATCCAGCATTTGCAGCAGCATGGGTGAACCGGGCCATTGTGGTCTGGACTGAACAGCTCTTTCTTGCTGTCCGTCAGGATGCTCCTACTTCGAATAAGTTGCTATTACGGTGCCCGTGATTGCCTCCAGTGTTTTGTTGCTGTAACAGTGACCTTGCTACTTACTGGCTGTTGCTCTATGCAAGTCGCCGTTCTTATAGGTCACTGGTAATTGATGTCATCTCTCCGTCCACCCACTAGGCCTTAAAGGCCTCAGCATTTCCAGTTACCAGTGACTTTTCCCGGTGTACCTGAGCCTAGTGCTGTGTTGGTCCATTTGCTAGTTCTTGTGTATTACCCCTGGCTTCGTCTGACTACCCAATCTGGCTCTGACTCCTGGCTTCGTATGACTACCCGATCAAGCTTTGACTCCTTGCTTCATCGGACTACTCTCCCTCTGTTGCGCTCCAACTTGTTACTATCAGCTTCGGCTACCCAGCCCTGGCTATTGATATCCTTGCTGCCTGGGCCTACCATTTTCCCCGCGCTCGCTACCCCTGTAGCGGTGCTTGTCAGTCAATCCGTGTCACTGACCTCCTATGGTCTAAGTCTGGTTGGGTTGTTGCCTCACCTAGCATTCTAGGTGCTGTTTTACCTTGCCTCTGGTTTACCCTAGTGGTAGGGTATAGTTGCACTATTCTTAATCTGCCTGGTGAAAGATTGAGGAAGTGCCATGCACTGTCCCCCTATCTAGTCTTGTGAAGGTTACTAAGGGCCATACGAATACTAGCTACACCTGCCTAGTGAAGGGTTGAGGAAGTGTTTTGCACTGTCCTCACACCTGGCCTCGAGAAGGTGGTGGAGTTAGAGTCACTACTGTGGTGCTCCAGTGTTCTGGAGAGTCTTGCTCCTGTTGCCTGGGTTTACATTAGTGTTAGGGTACAGATGTGGGTCATATCACACTTGCCTAGTGAAGGGTGAAGGAAGTGTGTGCATTGTTCTTCCCTGGTCTTGTGAAGTGTAACATCATTGTTTAAATAAATTTTATTTAATTTTATCTGTACTCATCAAGTGTCTTTATTTCTTTAATCACTCCGTGACAGTTGCGCCACCTTGCCAACATTTCTGAGGCACAGCACTATGTTTCTGCTGCCCTATTTGATACCATCCGTTTGGTGGCTAGGGTGTCCACCATGTTTGTGTTTGCCAGACAAGCTCTTTGGCTCAAGATCTGGTCTGCTGATACTGCTTCTAAGAAAGCATTGCTCTCCTTGCAAGGATCTGATCGGTGAGGTTACAGGGGGTAAGAGTACTCTTCTGCCCTTAGTTCCTAGGAAGAAAACACCACTTAAGCGTAACCAGTATTTTTGTTCCTTTCAGAATGAGACACGTCCGGCGAATCGTATGGTTCCCTCAGCTCCACGTACCTTCTCCAAGCCCAAACAGCAATGGAAGCCCAAGGTCTCCTCCAAGCCCAAGGCATCCAAGCCTTCTTTGGCATGACTCTTCGAACCCGGGTCCACACTCTGTGGGTGGTCGTCTGCGTCACTATCACAGCATTTGAATGGATTCAGTGATGGACCCATGGGTTTTTCAGGTAGTGATGGAAGGGTACAGGATCCCTTTTGTCTCTCTTCCTCCCTGTCGCTTTCTTCCTTCTCATACGCCTCAGGGCGCAAAAAAACGCTGTCTATTTGACGGCGCTGTTCAGGCTTTTCTAGACAAGAACGTTCTGGAGCTGGTTCCAGTTCAGGACAGAGGTATGGGTTTTTACTCAAACCTCTTTGTGATCTCCAAGAAGGGCGGCGGTTGTCATCCCATTTTGGAGTTTAAGGATCTCAATTCCTTTGTGACCCGGATTCATTATCACCAGGAGTCTCTACGAATGGTGATTCCTGCCATATCCCCAGGGGAATTCCTTGCATCTCTGGATCTTCAGGACGCATACTTACACATTGCCATTCATCCAGAGAGCCGGCAGTACCTCCGGTTTGCCTGCAACAGGGGACATTTTCAGTTCTCAGCTCTTCCATTTGGTCTGACGACAGCTCCTCAGGTCTTTAACCGTGTCCTGGGTGCCTTAGTGTCCATCTTCCACCGAGACGGCATCAGAGTTACTCCATACATGGACGACCTGCTTCTCAAAGCCTCTTTTGCAGAACTTCTTCATCAGCAGGTTCAGCAATGCATTCATGCTCTCACCCATCATGGGTGGATCATCAACTTGAACAAATCAGATCTTGTCCCATCCCAGCGTCTGGTCTTCCTGGGCCTCCACTTCGATACCCAGAAGAACATGGTGTTTCTCATGGACGAGGTGGCTCACCAAATCGCCCACAGGGTTTCTGCGATACTGGCTCAAGATCCAATTCCAACTAAGAAGCTGTCATCTCTCATGGGGAAATTCATTTTCACCATAGATACTGTACCGTTTGCCATGGCACACACCAGGGAACTTCAGCGGTTTGTGATCCAGGTGTGTAGGGGTCAGCCGGACCTTCTGAAGACATCGGTGTCACTTCCTCTTCATGTGGAACTGAGTTTGTCCTGGCGGCTTGACCTCTCCAATCTGCTGAAGGGCAAGTCCTTCCTGGTTTCCTTCTGGACCACGGTGATGACGGATGCCAGCCTCTCCGGATGGGGAGTGGTCCTGGGTCGTTTGAGTGCACAGGGTCGGTGGTCTCCAGAAGAATCTCTCCTTACCATCAACGTGTTGGAGCTTCGGGTAATATTTCATGCCCTTCGTCATTGGACATCTCAGCTAGAAGACTGTCCAATTCGGGTAGAGTCCGACAACGCCACTGCCATGGCTTACATCAACAAGCAGGGCGGAACAAGAAGTCTTGCCGCTTGTTTAGAGGTCAAGGCTATTTTGTCCCAGGCAGAATAACACGTTCTTGCCATATCCGCAGTACACATTCCTGGCGTAGACAATGTCATGGCGGACTTCCTCAGTCGACACACACTGGACAGCGGAGAGTGGGAACTGCACCCAGAGGTGTTCACCCTCATTCTTCAGAAATTGGGTCTTCCTTACATCGACCTGATGGTAACAAGACACAACAGGAAGGTTCCAAGGTTCTGCTCTTGATGGAGGGACCTTCTAGCTCTATGTCCATTCCTTAGTTATTCTCTCTGGCCTACATCTTTCCTCCCCTCCCTGTGTTGTACAGGGTGTTACAGAAATTACAACTGGAGCGTTGTCTAGTCATTCTGATTGCTCCGTACTGGCCTTGCCATGCTTGGTTTCCGGAGATTCTGGATCTGTCAGTGGTGGAGCCATTCCGGCTCCCTTGCCGTCCGGATCTTCTTCTACAGGGTTACCTGTGGAAGGAGGATGTTCATCGTCTAGCCTTGACGGCTTGGAAATTGAATCCTCAGTATTGCGGAAGAAAAGGTTTTCTTCTGGTGTGGTGGCTACTATGCTCAGTGCCCGCAAACCTGTTTCTTCCAAGATCTATCATCATGTCTGGTAGACCTTTCTCTCTTGGTGTACTGACAGGGACCTGTCAGGATTTTGATTTGCCTATGGTCCTGGCCTTTTTGCAGGACGGTGTGGCTAAGGGCCTCAGTTTGAGTCCCCTTAAAGTTCAGATGTCTGCTCTCTCTGTTTTCTTTCAGAGATGCATTGCCATCCTTCCTGATGTCAATGTTTTCTTTCAGGGCGTTGCTCATACTCATCCTGCCTTCAAGATTCCTGCTTCTCTGTGGGATCTTAACTTGGTTTTGGGCGTTTTTGAGCGCCCTCTATTTGAGTCTTTGGCTACTATTCCTCTATGCCTGTTGACGTGGAAAATGGCTTTTCTCCTGGAGATTGCGTCTGTCTGTCGTGTCGCGGAGTTACATGCTCTGTCCTGTAAACCACCCTATTTGGTGTTTCACAAGGACAAGGAGGTGCTTTGCACCTCTCAGGAGTTTCTCCCGAAGGTGGTTTCGGAGTTCCACGTGAATCAGGAGACTGTGGTGCCCTCTTTCTGCCCTGACCCCACCTCTGACAAGGAGAGGGATCTCCATTTGTTAGACGTGGTCCGTTGTTTCAAGTTTTATGTACATTGCACTGAGTCTATCAGGCAATCAGACGCATTGTTAGTTATTCCTGAGGGTCCTAGGGCAGGAAGACCTGCATCCAAGGTGACTATTGCTTCTTGTATCAAGTCCACTATTCATAAGGCTTATGAGCTGAGGAAGAAGCCTGTCCCTTTCAGGGTCACGTCTCATTCTACTCGATCTGTTGGGGCCTCTTGGGCTTACAAGAATCAGGCCTCTGCTTATCAGTTGTGCAAGGCTGCCACCTGGTCATCTGTGCACACCTTTTCGAAGCATTACCGTGTTGATGTGCTGGCATCGGCTGACGCCAGCTTTGGGAGGAACATCCTGGAGGCAGTCTTGCCTGTCTAGGATTTTCTTCAGTTCTTGGTGCATCCTTCACTTTTGAGCCCCATTGGCTCTAGTTCAGTGTGCTGTGTAACAGTTGACGTGTTGTTACCTCTGTTCAGTGACAGTTGACACGTCATTGTTTGTTCGGCTGTCTCTGATCTGATGGTTCATATCTGCTCTGGTGACTTTAGGGGCCTTGCGCCTCGTCCTTGCCTTACTTCTCGCCCCTGGGAAACTCAATGGTTGGACATCCCAGAGTTACCAGTAACCTGTATTGGATGACAGAGAAAAGAGGATTTTAGTCTTACCTGTTAAATCCTGTAAGATTTAACAGGCAGCATGTGGGGGTCCTTCAGGGTCATGCTCACAGGAGTCTTCTTTCCCTTCTACTATCTAGTCAATAGTTAGTGTTTCAAATCTTTCTGGAGCTGGTTGGCTAGCTGCAGCCAAGGAGGGAAGGTAAGCTCCACCTCCTGCATACAATTCTAGAATTGTTCCTGCCTACTTAAAGGGCGGATCACCTACCCAGAGTTACCAGTAACCTGTATAGACTAAGAGAAAAGGATTTAACAGGTAAGACAAAAATCCTCTTTTTTCTTTCGTCCAATACAGGTTACTGGTAACTTTGGGTAGGCGATCCGCCCCTTTAACTAGGCAGGAGCAATTCTAGAAGTGAATGCAGGGGGTGGAGCCTACCTTCCCTCCTTGGCTGAAGCTAGACAATCAGCTCCAGTAAGATTTGTTCCTTGGTGAAGACGCAGGCAAGAGAACAGTTCTGCTGTAGTTTAGGTATTTTTTTATTTTTCTGTTAGATATGGAATAACACCATTAGGCGGATTACCATAACTGACAATGCCCTTAGATGTGGCTAGCTCAGTATCCAGGTGCTTTTTGTGGACCTTAAGCCCTGAGGGGAAAATCTTGGGTTCAAGTTCATTCTTCAGGAGTTGCTCACTGAGGCTTCTTCTTAATAAATGGTAATCTGAAGACAGAAGAGCAACCCTTTGAGAGCTGTAGGTCCACATGTCCCACAGTGCCCCTCCGCACAGGGGTTTTCCTTTGGAGTTCCTGTTGCACACTCCTGCACTCATTGGGTTTATCTGTATGTCTGTTGGGTGTTTTGTAGCAAGTTTCTGTGGTAACTTAATCCTTTAGCTGCTGGCTTTTATGGGTTTATTGGCACTTTCCCTACTGGGTTCAGTGTTTTTTTTGGGGTCTGCTAACATGTTCTAGTGATGTTCCATGTAATTTTAATTCACAGTTTCAACTTTGCAGAATTTGTGTTGAAGGCGCGCTTTACCGCATAGACGCCATTGCTCCATTCACTTCTATGGGACTGTACAGTTTGGGACATATCTCT
Organism: Rhinophrynus dorsalis; assembly: GCA_037306005.1. Lineage (NCBI taxonomy): Eukaryota > Metazoa > Chordata > Amphibia > Anura > Rhinophrynidae > Rhinophrynus > Rhinophrynus dorsalis. The sequence continues at coordinate 272,239,582 of CM074721.1, read as the reverse complement.
GCAACCTCTCAACATAGCGACTTCAGAGATGGCTCATTTTAATTGTCTGCCCTTGCACTGTCATCCAGTTAATGTTTTATGTGTGTTGGGGGGCTCAGAGGGCTTCGGGCACTGTTGGGTTACTTTTTCTTGGAAAACTAAATTTCTCATGAGCGCTTGCTTCACGCGCTCGTTACTGATTGGCCCCCATCACTGCAGCCAATTTGTGCCTTTTCCTGAATAAGTATCCTACACAGGGCTTAGACTCTCCTTCCCTTCTCTGCAGATTAACCCTTCGCCTGCCAGATAAGTGCATTTTAGCGATTTTTGGGGTGAAATTTTAATCTCACACAATGTATTTGGGTGATTCCTTATACTGTAAACGTTTTGACACTGTAAGAATGTCTAATCTGTTAGAGATTGGGGCCAAGCCTGAGACTAAGGATGCTGGGGTCTCTGTGTCCCCTATTGCGCTTTGCTCCTCATGTTATTCAGGGTTACCTAGAGAATTCTCAAGTCATTATGCCCAGCATGTTCTGATGTCCCAGAGTCTCTCCCAGGGACATCCAGTCATGCATTAGAGCCAGTTTGGGTGCAAGAGTTCAAGGCTGCTACTAGAGACCTCTGGTCTACATTGCAACTCTTTGCATCCCAGTTACAGGGTTCTTCCACTCTGGAAGACGCCTTCTTCCGTCAGATCTTCCCTGCCGAAACCGCAGAGAGTACCTAACATATCAGATTCCTCTGAGGAGGAACTGTTGGTGGTTTCGGATGTTGAGGAATGTTTTGCTGTGAGCTTCTCTCAGTTTTTTGGATGGATCCTGATCCATCGACTGAGGGCTTGATCAGAGCCATCTTAACTACCTTAAACATTCCCTTAGTTCAGGAGGTTTCTTTAGATCCCTCTGATGTATTTCAGGAGCCTAAAAGGCCCTATACTTGTTTTTCCACCCAACCCCACTCTTGACTGCCTTGTGTCTGATGAGTGGAAGACTCCAGACCTTCTGTTTCCAAGAAATTTGCCAAGCTTTACCCCTTCTCTGAGGTGGAGCTTGCTCAGTGGGTTCATCCCCCCAAAGTGGATGCTCCTGTCTCCAGGCTATCTATGTCCACTGCCTTGCCAGTTGCTGATGCTTCCGCTCTGAAAGACTGGACTGACAAAAAACTTGTCACTGCTGGTACTGCATTCGCTGCGGCATGAGTGAACAGGGCCATTGCAGTCTGGACTGAACAGCTCAACCTGGCTGTCTGTCAGGGTGCTCCTACTTCTGATATGTTGCCAACATTTCTGAGGTCGAGCACTATTTTTCTGCTGCCTTCTTTGATACCATCCATTTGGTGGCAAGGGTTGGCTCAAGATCTGGTCTGCTGACATTGCTTCCAAGAAAGCTTTGCTCTTATTGCCTTTTCAAGGCACCTCTTTGTTTGGCCAGATCTTAAGGATCTGATTAATGAGGCCACAGGGGGCAAGAGTACCCTTCTGCCTATGGTCCCCAGGAGGATGGCACCTCTCAAGCGTAATCGGCTTTTTAGTTCCTTCCAGAATGCTACACGTCCAGCGAACCAGGCAGTTCCCTCATCTCCGCGTTCCTCCTCCAAGCCCAAATATCAATGGAAGGCCAAGGTCTCCTCCAAGCCTAAGGCTTCAAAGCCTTCGGTGCGCCCCACTCTGTATCAGCCTCGTCATGGGCAGTCTCCACTGCACATGACTGCAGCACTCACAGCAGTGTCTACTGCGCAAGATTACGTTGTTAAAAACTATCTAGCAAATTATTATATAGGATACAGTCCTTTATTTTGGGGAATTTCAATTAATCCAACAATATTGAATATCACAGCCTGGAGTGATTCATATGGTCCAGTGCATACAGTTTATACTGGGAGGCAGGTACAACGTCCCATACATGTGAGTAGACCAGTTGGGGAAGGAGGGCATTTTACATGTGAATATCTGCGTTGCTACTCTTAGAGTTCTGCGTTGCTCTGTTTCTTTCTTTAACCCCTTAACGACCCTTGACGGTCATAGTACGTCAAGGGTCGATTTGACTTAACGACCGATGACGTACTATGACTGTCATCGAGTTCCGGGCTCCCCCCGCGGCTGCACGCCGTTCGGGGAGTCCGGAACCCAACGGAGCAATAAAAAAAAATTGCTCCGTGGTCGTCAAGTGACTTCCGGTTCTGGATTCCCCGGTCGTTAAGGGGTTAAAAAAACAAAACAAAAAAAACACCCATCAGCATTTCTTTAAGCACGGCAAACAATACAATTACCTGTAGTATGAAGAAGTACTGTTGGGAAAAAAAAAATTGGGCCGCTAAATTTACACTCTGTTGCTCAAATTAAAACACATTACAAAATGCTGAAATAAGCCACACAGTTTCATGCTTTAGCACTAAGATACATTAAGGGACCCACTGTAATGAGTGAAATGTACACCCAGTTTTTTTGGGCGCAGAGTACCTTAACGCATCTCAAGTGCTAAATGCAGGAATTGAACCAGAAAAAAAGCATTAAAAAACCCAAGTCATCAGTAAATGTTTTGCTATAAGCCCCATATCAATACATCCAAAGCAAGTAAAATTAACCCTATGAGTGCCAGTGGGGTATGCTTACCCAACTGGCACTAACGGGGTTAATAAGACTGTCAAAAAAACAGCCCCTGACACGAAAAACTTACCATTAATCCCGATGTCCAGCGGAATCTTCACCACCCTGGTCAGTTACAGTCCATCTTCTTCTTCAGTCTTCTGTCTTCTTGTTTCTGTAATCTTCCTTCTTCTTTATTCTAATCTTCTTTAAAAATCTATAGTGTAAAATTTAAAAAATTCACTGAAAGTTTTTTTGTTTTTTTTTTAATTAAAAAAAAGCCCCAAAGATATGCCTGATGTAACCCTTTGCGTGTCGGAGGGGTTCCCCTCCTGCACTTTAAGGGTTAAATGCAGTCTGACGTATCAGGTATAAATAATATGCAGCCATTCCTGTAAAAGAAAAAAATAAGAGTAAGGCATTCATTTTGTCAAAAAATCCAATGCATCCCTTTCTGCTGACGTCGCTAAAAGCTGATTGTCAAACTAATGCCTTACTCCTTTTTTTTGTTTTTACAGTAAAGGCTTCTTATTATTTATACCAGATATGCCATGCTTCATTTAATCCTTAGAGTGCTGGAGTGGTAACCCTCCAGCACTTAAAGGGTTAACTCAGGCATATCTTTGGGGCCTCTTTTTTTTAAAAAAACAACTTTCATTGAATTTTTGTTTTATTTTACACTACAGATTTTTAAAGAAGATTAGAAGAAAGAAGAGAAGGAAGATTACAGAAACAAGAAGACAGAAGATTAAAGAAGAAGACGGACAGTGGATGATAGGTAAGTGTTACAGTTCTGGGTGTTAGGATAGTGTTAAGGTTAGTATTGTTTAAATGTCATATTAGGAATAGTGTAGGGTTAGTGGCTGGAAGGTTGACTGTGTTTTGAGCTCAGTCTTGTTGTTTGACACTGCATGAAACAACGAGAGTTGTCTTTTATCCTTTTGATGTTCCAATTATTCACAATATTTAGCATGGGTTTTGGGAGCTTAAAACAAAAAACGAACATTTGACCACAAGTTCTGTGGCCAAACATCCTTTGTGGTTTCAGTTGACAGGGCAGTTGAATATGACTTACCATTTTTTTTTGTTGACCTGTAGACAATTTTGCCCTACCTCAAAGTTTTAGTGAGAGTCATTGAAATGTCCCTCTTTTTCTTCCTCCATTTTCTCAGCCTCTTCTTTTCCATCATATGACAGTCTTATATTAATACTAGCAGTGGCAGCATGGCTTTTCCCATACAGTGAACCTGTGTGTGGCAGAGAGGTATCCAACGCAATTAGTTGCAATGTGTTTGATACCTGTTTGGCGTTAAAAGGCTTAATTTTTTTTTCTAAAGTTCAGACCTTGTGGTGGGACATAAGGACCCTTCCTGATGCCCCCAGCTTCTGATGTTCAAGGTGATTTGTTTAGAATAGATGCAAAGCAGGGGATCAAGAGAGCTCTCCTTCTTCCATCCTACTTGAAGCAGGAGTGGGCGGGATCAATAAACTCTCTGACGTCAATGAAAGAACTCCTTCCCGATCCTGTCCACTTCTACCTGGTAATTCGGGTAAGATGGAAGCAGGGGAGACCTTTGTTCCCCTGCATCTCCTCTGTTGATCTCCCAGCTGAATTAGTTGGGGATCAGTAGCTTGAAAGTCATCAGGAGGGGGTCCTGATGACCCACCATGAATTCTTACTTTTTTTTTTTGCATTCTTTTTCACCAGGGCGAGCAGGATAGTCCTCCTCTTTACAGTGGTGAAAGTTAATGTGTATCCATTTGGCAGAGGAGGCAGGGGGCTCCTCAGCCAACGTGCAGTGTGTATTTGGTTGAGGAAGCAGGGGGTGAACACCCCACTCCACACATTCCATTGGCTTCCCCCCTGGCAGTAAGCCCGCCCTAGGGTGTGTCCGCCACCGATCCAAAAACCTTTTTTCAGAGACCAAAAACAAGGCTTGTGCAATTATTAACTGTGGGTCAGCAGTTAAGGAATTCCTCAGTATTAGAGAGGAAATGAATAAGGAGATACGTATACTCATACACGAGATACCAGAAGGTGAAATCTGTGACAAATTCAGAGAAGGGGTCCAAAGGAAGGACTAATCAGTTGCCAAGTAACCTATAATGCAAGTGCAAAAATAAATCCCAAAAATCATTGCTACTGTCAGAGTTCCACAGTGCAGAACAACTGAAGACTACCACTACCAGTTTCACAGTAATATAATGATAAGGCATGCACTGGAGACAGTTTAAGTGGGAAGAAAAAGGGTTCAACACTGTGAGTAGGATAATAATAATAGAAAACATTTAGTTACAATGTAAAATCAGAGGAATATGAAGTATCTGTATGTAGTTAATGTTTCTAGGGAAATCAGTGAGGCTTTCGGTTAGAAGTAATACAGAAAAGTGTTGGCGGGTCAGTAATGTGTTGCCAGTAATGCGATGCTCAATATTACATAAGGAATTTGATTAGAGGATACTTTTTGAAATAAGTGTCAGTTAGGTCTGAAAACAAGCTGTACAGAAACAGTAATAGTAGTAGGCACTAAGTGCACATAAAGCAAATAACAGTAAGTGCATTAGCACAGATTACACATAGCAGCACATTTATCAAAATAAACACTGTTTTGAAGGCACTGGTCATAACAGAGGCCTTTTTTCTCAAAGAATATTGCTAATGGAGTTGTGGCTGCTTTTATAATTCTCTGTTTACTGCTCAGTGCATGATGAGCAGGGTAATCCTTGGCGCAGTTTGACCAGCGATCAGTCTGTGTCCAATCACACGTCCTGAACACCTTTAAAGGCTGGATCTCAGGTCTGTCTGATTTCAGAGTACCTTGGGCACCTTTTACTCTCTTGAGGACTCTGCAGAGCAATGTGAAAATGTGTTGCATTCCACTCTGCTTCTCAAAAGGTCAAAAAACGCTGGTATCACAAAAGCCACCTCAGCAACTTTTCATAAATGCTTCCCATAGATTAGAGACAAAAGCACTCGATATCAAGATGACAATAAGGGGAAATTATCACAGAAATGTAACTGGATTTTTCATTTGCATTATGGTGATGCATGTTTACGGTTGTTTCAAGGAACAGCCACTGCCCTTTCTGATTCAACATATTCCGCAGTCACCCTTAATGCAGCCACTTTCATTATGGTGTAGCATGCCTTTGGCTCTTACTAGGAACAGTCACCTTAGCCCTTTTGACTCATTATATTAGGTAATCCTATATAATAATTCGCTAAGTGTGTGTTTGTCAGAAGCCGTCATGCGCAGTAGAGACGAAAGTGCGCAGAGAGGACTACTGTCTGAATTCGGAGGGCCCGCTCCATATCAGCTGTGGCGCAGGCGTGTACACGGGCTCTTCAACTAGTCACACGTAATTCAGTTATTGGTATTCTAGTGTAGCATGGCTATTGTTGTTTCAATCAACAATCACCTTCCTTTTGGACATTACCTATTCTTACGTGCGTAATATATAAAGTCAAATTGCATATACATTTTCAGTTTCCTGTTTTTTTTCCCACTTTTAGACCAGTCTTCAGGGCCACTCACTCACTTGAAAAGTTCAGTTTGTTACATAGTAGGGCAGAATCCAATGAAACTGACAGGGATTAGCTGACTTCATCTGAGGTGGGAATGCTACACTTTAGTGCAGCTGAGTAGGGCAAAGAAGGAATATGTTTGGGGCTTTAGGGTGAGTGGAATGGCTCTTTTGATGGTATGGGGGCAAAAAATATTTTGAGCGAGTGCTTTATGCATGAGTTTAGACTGGTTCTGTCTGTCAGACCAGCTTGAAAATTTGTAGATATATTTCTGGAGGCTAGTTTTGGGTGGGGGGGAGAATTAATGTGGCAGCAGAAACTGCGTTTGGAATAGTTTTGTATATCTTCATTACAGCAGATTTTAATCTTTGATTCGGTTACACGATTTATTATGGTTTTTTTCCCTCTACTGCCTGGATGTAATCTTTAGGTGTTTGTATGAGCTGTGGTCTTGGAGAGGGGGAGAGAATTCCTTATGTTTTCTCCCTCTAGCGGTTTGTTTAGCAAGGATAGTTGTACAATTTCCCTGCTTTTCTGATCAGATACTGTCAGATCAGGGATCCTCCATACAGAGACTTCTAGAGAGAGTGTCCCTGAAGACTGATCTAAAAGTATTTAAATATAGGTGAACATTCCCTATATCAGGTTTTCTTGGAAGAATGGAGCACAGCTGATAAGGATTGTTCCTTTCCATGGGTATTTCTCTTGTGCCCTTTTTCTTCTGAGACTTTAGCTCTGCAGGCTAACCCCACCATTGTTTGCTCCAATCTCTTGTCTTTCCAAGATTATGCTTTGCTGCTTGTGTATGCAGCTGCACTTAAAGTGATAGTAATGTTTCACAAAAACAGCAGCCCCAATTAATCTTCATAGTATTTGAACCATAGAGAGTGTTATTTTTTTACTGTGGGTGTTGTAGTTCAAGAGTAATTGAATGATAAAGTGTCCCTCTCCCGCCCCTTTTACCTAGTGTAAGCCCCCACTCCTCAGATGTGGAATCCAGTCCATAGACCAGACAGCTCACATCAAGGGTCAATCTTCTTACTGTGAGAACAATGAAAACCCTCCCCCTTGACAAGTTGTTCAGCTTTTTCCCTTATCTTAATTGAAGATTGTCCCTCTCTGCAATCTACATGGACACTCCCTGCTGCTCTAAGCTGAGCAGCGTTACATCAGTAGAAGGCGAGGGAGAAGGATACTTTATCATTCATTTACTCTGGAACTACAACTCTGTCAGAACTGAAATAACACTCTCCATGACCCAAATACTATGAAGATTAATTAGAGCTGCTTTTATTATGAAACATTACTATCTCCTTAAGGATCAGCTGTCTTTGCATTTGCAGGTGAATTTTGCTATCTCTGGTACCACCTTAGATGCCATATTTGCTGTTGCTTTGATGATTAGGGCTATGGGATAGGGCTATTAGATCTATGGCTGTTTGGCGAGGATTAACTTTTTGGAGGCCATCGATGCAGACGTGCCTTAGAAAGATATTGTTATGACTGTCTCTAAGATCCTTGACGTTATGTATATCTTTCAGATGCTGCCTTTGACATTGCTAGGCTAGGCCTCCACTTTTCTATGTTGCTATGCATTGTACTCTATGGCTCAAGATCTGTTTGGCTGGACAGGCTTCTGAGAAGTCTTTAGTCATTCTTTCATTTGTGGGCAAGCATTGGTTTGGCCCAGAGCTGTAGAAGGTTATAAGTCATACTACTGGAGGCCAGAGCACTTTTTGCCTCAGGTTATAACTAAGCATCCCTTTTTCCCTGTAAGACATGTGGATTTTGTTACCCCTGCTAGTACTGGTATGTGTCCAGGCATCAGTGCTACAGTGGCTCGGATGTGCCCTACCCCAAAACCAAAACAGGACTGGACAGGCAAAATGTCTACTCAAAAGCTCAAAACTGACAAGCATACCTCTGTATGACTTGTGGGAATTTGGTCCACCACAAGCAATAGGAGGTCATTTACACCTTTTTACACAGTGTGTGGGTTTTTACTATGGAGGATAAGTGGGTTTTACAGGTAATTTCAGAAGGGTACCGCATAGACTTAGAGTCACTTCCTCCCTTCATGTCCAGAATTCTTAATGACCCTGTTTCTCTTTCCCTTCCCGTAGTTTTGATTGATGCTTTATTATATCTCCATGGTTCCTGTGCCTGGTTTGCAAACACACTTTGTAGACAGTTCCAATTAATTATTTCATTTTAAGTAGTGCTATCTCAGCTCTTCTGAAGAGCCTCTGCCAGTCCCGGGACCAGGATCTGCCTCTGTCTGGCATTACTTGAAGAGAGAGAAGCAACTGAGGCTGCCTAAATCCACAGAATAACTGTGGTTAGTTCTCCAAAATGTTTGGAACAACCTACCTGATGAGTTCCTTGAAAACTGTGTGCAAGTGTACCTAGAAGAACTGATGCTTTTTTGAAGGCAAAGGGTGATCACCCCCAATATTGATTTAGATTTTTCTTCTGTTCACTCACTATGCATTTTGTTAATTGATAAATATAAACTATTAACATGTCTATTTTTGAAAGCATTCTTACTTTATAGCATTTTTTCACACCTGCCTAAAACTTTTGCATAGTACTGTATACATATATTTTTTTTACTATAATAGCAATGAAATGTCTGCATTGCAGTTGAGGTCTCCCCTCGGCTTCTTCCCCAAGCTGCATCCAGCTCAGTGCCTCACCCCCCTCCCTTGTGAGCTTGTCTCCATGGTTCAGTGCATTTCATGCCTGAAGCTTCCAGGGGGCTAAATATAGTGTGCCCCCTTCTCCATCTGTACATCTGCTCTTATGACTAAAAGGGGTGATCAAAGGTCACACCCTATAAATAATAAAAGGCACCCCAGAGTCCCCACCAACTGTTTTAATTGAACTTTTAGTCTTAGAAGAGTGTCATATGCAGTACTTTTGACATCCTTCTGCTACCGAAAGGGTTAATTGGTTGGGGGGGCATTCTAGTAGATTAGCAGTATGCTGGCATGGCCATTAGGAAGGCCAAAGGCACGAAAGAGTGTGTGACCCCAAGCATTGTCTCATCTCACTAACATTATGTGACTGGCAGCCTTGTCCTTCTGTTACAGCTTATTTAGGGTGTGTGTGTGATATCCAGAACACATAGATGGGTCGAATGAGAAAGGAAGCAGGTGATGTTGGACAAATATGCAAAAACAAATTATCGCAGGGCAAAGGGAAGGGAATAGATTACATTGGAGGAGGGGTGATGACAGAATGACATGGGGTAGGGATCTCATGAGATGGAGAGGGTAGTGAGACTGAATTGGACACCGGGAATGAGGCAAGGCACAGTGGGTAACAGTTTGTAGGGAGCAAACCATGGTGAGAGCAGATGATGTGGGAGGAGGAGGAAGGGTGGGTACAGAATGATACAGAAAGGGAGGGAGGGATGCAATAAGACAAATAGGGTGGGAGGGGAGTGAATGAGAAACTGAGAAGGAGATGAGCCACAGCGGCATCACAGTTTATAGGGAGCAAAGAGCAGGGGATCACAAGCATAGACATGAGCAGGAAAGTGAAAGCTGGTTTATTTAATTGTAAAGAGTCAAAAATTAATTTTGGTGTGAGACTCTTTGCAGGGAATACTTAGCCTAAAGCATGTGTAACTTTGCCCCGAATGCTCTAGGCCATGTATTCCCTGCTCTGTGGCAAGTCCAGTTTGGTATGAGGCTCCATGGAGGTTTGAGTAGAAACCGTGGAAACTCTCCTCTGTTTCCCAACCTTGGGGGATGGCAAGGCATCCCATGACTTTCAGCAGAGAGATAGATAGATAGATAGATAGATAGATAGATAGATAGATAGATAGATAGATAGATAGATAGATATTGTGCATAAAAATGTTGAGTATGTGGCCCTCAACTGTATTTAAGTTTGACATACCTGGCCTTTGATTTAAAAGATGTTTTTAATGGTTTGAACGCTTGAGAGGTTCCCATTACTTTGCTCTCTGGTATTAAAATGTCAATGTGTTTTTGTCCTCTATAGTGCCATTAGTTTGTCCCAGAAGTAGTCTAGATTTATTTTGTGCATAGGTCCCCTGGACTTTCTACAAATTGCCCTTATCAGCTTTAGGAGACCCCTGGGTCTCATTATTTAAATATGATTTTAATCTAATTGGAAATAGATGCTAAAAAACATTTTAGTACCAGAAGGGTGTGAACTGCATTGCAGTACATAAGGGGCATCAACCACAATTAGACAGAGGGCTGGATTGCATTCTGGTACACCTCCCGAGGGCCACAAAGCTGGGCCCATGAAAAATATAACACCACATACACGCAAGCAAACGCTTGTTCAGACACCTTCACTCATAAACACAGATACATACAAAACACTCAGACACACAGACACATTCATGCATACAGACACACATGAGCACATAGACATTAATGCACAGACATTCATGCATACAGGCATACACACACAGAAACTGGACAGGAAGTCCTTGGTCTGATGATCAATCTACTGCAGCCTGGTTAAAAGCTGGACCTCCTGCCACTCTGTCATGTGCTGGCCCTTTCCTTATTAGTCATATGTAGAATATGTAAAAATTGCATTGCAAATACTTTTTTCCTCTTATAATATTGTTAATTACATATCATACACACATGCTGCACATTGTGGTATTGTGTTTTCCTTAATAATAGTATAAATAACATAGGTTTACAGGAGATGTCTCCACATCTATTCAGGAGCAGAATTTTTATACCAGCTAGCCTTACTGTGCTAATACTATATCTCTAAAGGGGGGAAGATTTAAAAAAACAAACAAAAAAAAAAACACAATTGCTAGTGTTAACTGGAGCTTCTGCAAAGCAATGTGTTGCGTACCCCTCTGGCACTCAAAGGGTTAACAGGGAAACACACACACACACACACAAACACACACACACACACACGGGTCTGTAAGCTCAGGGTGAGTTGAGCCACAATAGAGACACATAGGAGAATCAGTGGAAGGCACGTCAATATAAAAATGCCTCTGTACAGCAAAAACAAAAGAACAGAGGGGGTGGCTCAGCTGGTCAATGCACCAGCTGTAGAATCTGTTGAAGTTGCAAGGACACAGGTTCTAGTCCCGGCAAGGTCAGCTCAGCCCCTCACCCCTCTGAGGTAGATGAGTCCAGGACATACTTGAAAACAAGAGACAATCTCAATGTATTCTTTCTGATAAAATACTTTCATCAAAAAAAAAAATAAAAATCAACAATATTAAAATTGTATAGTGGTAATTCTCATGCTCACAATTGGTGATATCCTAACACCTGATGAAAGGATCTATTGATCCAGAAACACGTTGGTGGAGCTCTTGTTCATTTGGCAATATGTTTTTATTATTCACTTATCATTAAACTCATTGTAATCATATTGGCTGATTGCTTGAATTGGGAAATCTTAATTTGGGATTATCAGAAGTCTGGAGTTAACCCTTGGAGTGCCTGTAGAGGGGCAGGACTATACCCCTGTTGCCAAAAACCGTTTGTATATCTAAAAACTGGATGATTACCAATTGTGAGTACTAGAATTACCACTATACAATTTTAATATTGTTGATTTGAATACAAAGTGCTCCCTCTGTTCTTTCATTTTTCCTGTGTTTCTTCCTTCTCTCTTGGAAGGTAATTTCCCGGGGAGCAGCTGACATATCTGCCCCCATTTGCCTATTAAGCCACTAAATATATGTGTGGCCATTCAGAAATATGAGTTGTGTACTTACATATTTTTATATTATTGAATACAAAGATGCATTAACCTTATGAGCTCCTCATCTGTCTCTCTCTCTCTCTCTGTTTTTTTCCACCTGTATTTTTATGCCTTGCAAAAGGCCAGAGGAAGGGGCTTGGTGGGTGAAAATCTGGCCCACTGAATTTGTCTCCCCTGATCTATATCATTGTTGAGCAATCAATGGCCCTCCAGCTGTTCAGGACTGCATTTCTTTTCATCGCCAGCCTCCTGGCTGGGAATGATAGGAATTGTAGTACCGAGCAGCTGGAGGGCATCATGTTGCCCAGCTTTTCTTTACCATCAATGGCTTGAAGGGACCCTATTACCTTATCAGGCCCGCTGGCAGACCTTTCACATGAGCAGTGTTGAAGGTCGTGCCATCACCTCATCCAATGACTAGCCAAACTACGTGGGTGCCAGCCAGTAATTACTGACTGGCCAGTTATCAGACATGCTCCCCATGTTCCAGTTTGCTATGAAAAGCAGGAAAGAGGTAAGTGTAGATACCATGCATGATAGAACTGTTACAGAGGGCAGCAGCAGTTCTATCGTGTGTGTGAAGATGTCTTAACCCTTCTTTAGCATAATTAGAAACTCTCTGTTGAATTTCACGGTGATGTTTACGTAAAGGAGCAGTAAACATTTTTGTATCAAAACCTATGTTATAAAGCTTTTCCTGATAAGTAAAACAAGGGCACTATCATCGCTGTCAGTTGTTTTATTCAAAATTTATAATAGTTCAAATAATAAGGATGTGAATTTACTGTGCATTTACTTCCTGAAAGTTCTAACTGACAAGAAGTAACTCAACAATCTCTACCACATTCTATGGAGAACTGTATATCACTGACTTTACTCTTCATTAGAATGTAATTAATTGGAATATGACCACTAGAGACACTGCTATTGTATAAAACACGGGTTTAAACTGTAATAACTCTGTAAATATGCATCATTTTCCCATTTATTGGATTTTAAAAAGTGCCGTGGCACCAAAAATAATTCACCCATGATAATTTTCATTGAAAGAAGAAACATTCTCTTTCTGCTGAAATTCCTGCAGGGAGGAAAAAGAACCATGCACTTTTTCCTACTAAAGGGGGGCAATTCTGGAGCAAACCAAAAGCACCCTGTGGAGAAACAAGAATTCTCACGAATTTTTAATGAGTTGGAAACCTCTCTAGCATTCAGCAGGTTTAATTCCCCATTTAAACCAATGGGATGGGGATTTTTGTTTTCTGTAATGCAGTTGGTATTATCCGTAATTACACATCTTTTTCTTTCTGCATAAGGACCTAAGGTCATGTTCAAGGTTCCCTAAATCAGCAGAATTCTATACCAGGGGCAGGGCGTAGAGTTTGAAGTCCTTTGCTACAAGCCAGACCTGAAAAGTTACTCGCCACTGCAAACCATAGCATACCTACCAGGGCTGAATTTCTACTCACCAGGGCTAAATTTTCACTCCCCATTGGCTAGTGGCGAGTGGAAGTTTTGAGCCCTGCCAGGGGTATGCTGGCATTCCCCAGATCTTAGTGAGTGACATCCCATACAGTTCATACCTATTGGTAGTCTGGAAAGTCTGCATGCAATGCGAGACAGAAACTCAATAAAGACATAAACCAATTCTAATTTACAATTCTGTGTCTAGTATGTCAACTTACAAAGTCATTACAGTAGACATGCATATTTCGTCTCAATTCCAGACCCCAGCACAGACTATTTATAGACACTGTAATGTGATATCAATAAAAAAATAATTACAAATAGCCTGAGAATGTTAATATGACAACAGATGCTTTATGTCACCAATTTGTGCATTTTTTCATTACAAAGCCGAGAAAATATGTCTTCAAGGAGATGTATTTGTCAAATCAAAAATAAATAAGCTGTGAGCTTAAAATATTATAAATATTTAAATATTTTATAGAAAAATCTGTTCTCTAGCTTAAAATATAAACTTGATATTGTTAATTGAATATTAATGACCTCTTTGCATAGAGGTGCTTCTGTTCCTATGCATTATTATGGACGCATTTCATTTTCCAGTGCCTATTTTCACATAAAGAGAGTTCTATCAATATGTGGCTGATTCCAATATGTGTTACTACACCTAAGCAACTGCATTAACTCCTTAAGGACCAGGGGTAATTTCTACATTAATGACCAAGGAAATCTAACCCATGCCATCTATTTTCTCTCCTCAAAGCCCCAGCTGTAAACTTCTCCACCTTCAGCAATACACCTCAGGACTTTGCAGACTTTAACGATAAAATGTAGCCATTCACCAAACCATACCCTCTACATTCTCTCCTCCTGCACCCCTGATTAGTAGCTGTCTTATTCCAGAGGAGGAAGTATCTCTGTTACTATGTCAGACTAAAATGTTTACTCTGGGGACCCAATACTATAAACTTCACTAAAAGTTTTGTTAGGAGCAAAATGAGTTCCAGGCGGTACACACACTGTTGTTCCATTGGAATTCTATGGCTTGGCCAGCTTCCACTTCAACGAGCGTTGGTGGCCAAAACCCACGCTGAGGCCAAATGCATGTCACAGTTTTTTGTTCTCACAATGCACGCTAAATAGGGTGAATTGTGGGAATAGCAAAGGAAACTAGCTAACTCTTGATGTTTGAGACAATCACTCACCCAAACACAAACCCTACACTACCCCTAAAAATATCAAGAAAGTGAAATAACGCTAAGAAACAAGTTAGTGTTAACTAACACCTAACACTATCCTACCATCCATACCCCATAGCTTTAAAGTGTTAGTAATGTCTAAAAAAACTTTTTTGCATTTAGAATAGCTTAAAAAGCTTATCTAAATGCAAAAAAAAGTATCTCTCAAACCGCTATGGTTTAAGAGATACAGGCATTTAAAGTTTGATTCCTCCTACTGACAGCTGTAAAGCTGTCAGCAGGAGATCCGTGCTGACGGCTTTACAGCTGTCAGTAGAAGAAATCAAACTTTAAATGCCCGTATCTCTTAAACCATAGCCGTTTGAGAGATATGTTTTTTTGCATTTAGATCAGCTTTTTAAGCTCTTCTAAATGCAAAAAAAGTTTTTTTTAGACATTACTAACACTTTAACACTTACATGTCATCCACTGTAAGTCTTCTGCTATCATCTTCTATCGTCCATCTTCTTTCTTCTTATCGTAATATCTTCATCCAAAAAATAATGTCACTCTAAAGAAAAAATGAAATATCCAAATTATTATTGTCCCCAAAGATATGTTGGCATTTTATAAAACAGGAAAGGAAACAGAGCACAAATCCCCACCCCCAGATACCACTCCAGCTTCTAGTAGCAGGGATGATGAAACCTGCTAGAAGCTGATTGGCTGGGAGATGCATAACCCCACATCCCACCCATTGGAAGCCTGGCAAACATTTTGAACAGACATTGGCCATATAAAAGCCAGTCTCTGTTCAAATTTCCCTCAGTATGGCTCAGGCAGTGGCCCGAGAGGTATCTGAGGAGTGAGTGATTTTTGCTTTACTGTTGCAGACCAGGCCAGCACATCTTTGGGGGCAATAATAATTTGGAGATTTATTTATTTCTTAAGAATAGATAGATAGAAGATGATAGCAGAAGGCTTACAGTGGATGACCTGGGTGCTGGACATCATACTTACAGGTAAGTGTTTATTTTAATGCGATGGTGTTAGCTTTTGGAGGATTAACCCTGCAAGTGCCAGTTGGGAATTCAACGCCCAACAATGCATTACATACCCCACTGGCACTCATAAGGTTAATTTTCTTTTCACTCTTGTTTTTGGATCCTTGGATATATTGCTATGGGGCTTAGGACCTCAAATCAGTACATCCACTGGTCACTACTGTAAGGATTCCTAGTTGCGCATGTTTGTGTTACAAACCACTGTTCAAGTACACCGTGGTTTTTTTAACTCACGTTAGGGAATCAACTAGATTTGTTAGGCTCTATTTCAACACTGAAATAGAGAGTACCTTAATGTGTGTTACAAGCCACTGTGTCATTGACTATCAAATTCATCTACTTTTACACCGTGTACAATAGGCTCAAATTTAGCACCCGTTGTACATTTTTAAAAATTGGTAGTTTGTCACAGCACAGGTCATAGATTTCACCAGTTTTTTTTATTCTTGGTCATAGTATTGAGCAAAAATGTCTCTTGCAGCTACTCTTATTCCTAGTCTTACTAATACCTTTAAAAACCTACTTTTTACTGGAACTCATACATGCAAGAGTCACACGTATACACAAAAAAACCCTACCTTTGTTTCCTTAGTTCTAACTCTCTTCTTGAGCCACTACATATGGTTCCCATTCAAATTATTCCACAGAAATGGCACTAATAAAAATTATCAATGACCTACACACAGCAGAGGACAAAAGCCACTACAGCATACTAGTTCTACTAGACTTTTTTTTGCCCCTTTTGACTCTGTTGCTCATGTACTCCTACTGATCACATTTCATACCCTTGGCATCCATGACAAATTTCTAGAATGGATTGCTCCCTATCTCTCTAACCATACTTTCAGTGTTCCGTTTGCTAACACCTTCCCTAATACACAGGGAGTGTTTTCTCTTTCATAAAAGGGCACCCTTATGGATGAGAGCAAGAGGAGGAAATATAGGGGCTCTTTAAAAAACAACCCTCCCAAGCTCAGAAGCCAGTTCAGTGTGTTTGTTGGGTGTGCAGTGATCACCCAACATGTATTTGTTGAAGAATACCCTTGTATGGTGGTAGCACCAAATTGTTAGGTGCAAGGGGGGCCAAGATCAGAAGCTCTCTTAGAACCCCCCTCATGCTTCAGCATATTTTTTTTCATTAATGTAGGTTACCTAACATTAATACACTCAGGTATACCCTCTCTTGAAAAAGGAGTCTCCCTACTTTCAAACGAGCATACATACAAGAGTAAGAGATCTAGGCTCTTAAAGAGCCTGCTCCCCTCCTCAGTTTTTACCTGGTGAAGTGGCCATCTTATTAATGGCATCGCCTTGAGTAAGAGTGGTGATGTATTTCTTATGTGCCAAGTCCCACCAATTTAGGGACTACACCAGGGGAGGGACTACACCAGGGGGACTGAAGATTTCAGGACAGGGAAGTCTCAGCCACTAACAATAACTGCTTGGCTTCTGCCGCTCTGAGAAAGTTGCAGGGGACGTCCTTAGCAGTTGTAGGGTGTATTCTGAGGACATCTGCAGCAATGACCATGGTAACAAAGTGGTTAAATACCCAAAGAGTATATATGCTTCGTAGGTAATTTTACTTTCATGTTACTTGACCAATAGAACCAACAATATTTTTCTTTTAGGCAAATGTGTATGCGGTACAATGACACAAAAGGTAAAATGCATAAGGTAAAATGCATATAGAAAATGTGGGCAGATTTAAGTGGGCTTTTAACCCCTTTAGTACTAGTAATCTCCAATGCATTGCAAAGCAATGAGCTATATACCTCTTTTATTCAATTAAATTTTTATTTGTCCCCTATGTTGCAGTGGGTTTGCCCTACAATTGCTCCACTTTCTTCTAGCATATGGCCACAAGTATAAAATAGATTTGTACCTGCTGGTGCCTAATTAAGTCTATTATTTTCCAGAAAATAACAACAATGCATTCTAGTCCTGGATAGTGTTCTCAGCCAGTGATGTTTTATTTACTAGAACAGATTAATTTTTGGCAATTTCTAACCTCATTTACATATATATTTTCAGTTTGCAATGTTCTTTTCAGCCATGCATGAGAAAAGTCAGGCACAATAGCACACACATATCTCTAAGAACATATTTAAAGACCTTGTTATATTGGTTTATTTTTATCAGTACATACATACAACAGCCAGGGGAAAGGAGGGGTGAACACAGAGTTAGGGAGAAAATGATGTGGCTACATCAGGAAGTAATATGTGTAGATGGATGTTTTACACACCCCTATAAAGGTAAGAAATGAAGAGCACAATCTTATTGTAAATGATTCTTCTATATTTTATAATCTGCAGTTGGCAAGCAAGCAGTTCCAGCCACCTCTTACAGTATTGTTCGTGGAGATCTAGGAATCGATTTAATAGTGGCTGGTAGGAGTGGGCAAAAATGTAGAAAAATTTCCCACATGACATTTCCCTTTTTTCATGAGCATTTTCTCTTTTTGCCAATTCCAACAAATTGTTTGCCTATTCCAACAATTTTTTTGCCCTATATTTCCTATGGTGCAACATTTCCCAGCACAAGATTACTTCTTTAGAGGGCTGCAGTGTAGAAATAAGTATCTGAAAGTCAAAGTTGGGAGTCCTACAGCAACATATGTCTTGAAAAATGTGTTCCTGCTTAAGTAGCACTGGCACATATTCATGATGATGTGAAGAGATAAAAAAAAGTACAACCTACAATGTGGCAAATGTGTATGGTAATGGCGGTGAAGGGCTGGAGTGGTGTGATTGATGTGTGTGTGTGTATATATATATATATATATATATATATATATATATATATATATAAATATTCCTAGAGCAGTTTTTTACCATTATTATGTCTGTGTCAAATATAAGCAATCCTTCTTCTCAGATTACTGATACACATTACTTATTGGTTATAGCAGGTCCCAAATCTGGTAGGTGGGAGCAACTCTTCTTCATATCCCTCCTCCTCATCTATGCTGTGGTTAATACATTTTGCCTGGCTTTCTCTGTCATAACTTTTGGAT
Source organism: Rhinophrynus dorsalis (assembly GCA_037306005.1). Taxonomy (NCBI): domain Eukaryota; kingdom Metazoa; phylum Chordata; class Amphibia; order Anura; family Rhinophrynidae; genus Rhinophrynus; species Rhinophrynus dorsalis. Next base: position 272,221,038 of record CM074721.1, on the reverse strand, counting down.
CCTGTGTGAATTATCTTCATACTGTGGACTTCATGGACTGAGGTGTTCCTGAGGTGCTGCTACTAGTACTGGGGCTAGATGTAGATGCAATTCTACTGCTACTACTACTAGGTGTCAAAAGTACAGCACTTCCAGCAGCAGCAGAGGCACTTGTCATAGCTAACGTTGTGGATGTTAATAACCTGTGTATCACGGTGCCCGTGATTGCTGACTTCTGCTGTCAGTCAGGTGTGTGTACTCTCCATTGGCCGCCTGTCTTTTGCCCGCCCAGTATTGCCTATATAGACTGGGCTGAGGCACCCTTTGGTTGCTCTTTCATGGTGTCTCTATGTCAGCAGTCACCTGCCTGTACCTGTACCTGTTCCTTGGGCCTGTTTCGCTCTGCTACCAGTGTCAGCATTCTCCAGTATTCAGTGCCTCTCCTGCGTGGTTCCTGCCTCCGTTCCAGATCCGGTTGGGCTGCCGTTCCTGCTTCCATTCCTGATCCCGTGTTGCCGTTGTGCCTGCTCGGTTCCTGACCTGGTTGGCAGTCCTGCCGTTCCAGTGGTCGTCCTGGCTTGTCTGTTGTTCCTGCTGCTGTATCCTCACTGTCATCATCTGGCTGCTGGGTTGCCTGGGCGACATTCTGATCACTGGTTTGCTCCACATTCATCGGTTGCTGATTCCGCTGTATAGAACCAGTTGGGCTTCACAGTTGTCCAGTACGCGGTACTGGTTTATTCCACATTCACCGGTTGCTAATCTGGCTGTATAGAACCGGTTGGGCTTCACTGTTGTCCAGTACGCGGTACTGGTTTACTCCACATTCACCGGTTGCTAATCTGGCTGTATAGAACCGGTTGGGCTTCACTGTTGTCCAGTACGCGGTACTGGTTTACTCCACATTCACCGGTTGCTAATCTCTCTGTATAAAACCGGTTGGGCGTCCCTGTAGTCCAGTACGCGGTACTGGTTTATCCACATCTACAGGTTGCTGATTCCGCTTATAGAACCAGTTAGGCATTCCTGTCGTCCAGTACGTGGTACTGGTTTACTCCACATTCACCGGTTGCTGATTCGCTAGTATAGAACCGTTAGACGCTATTGTTGTCCTATACACCATACTGGTTTACTCCACATTTACTGGTTGCTGATTCCGCTTATAGAACCGGTTGGGCATTTCTGTCTTCCAGTACGTGGTACTGGTTTACTTCACATTTACCGGTTGCTGACTCCGCTGTATGACTGAACCGGTTGGGCATTCCTGTTGTCCAATACACAATACTGGTTTACTCCACATTACTGGTTGCTGATCCATCTATATAGAACCGGTTTGCTATACTTTTGTCCAGTGCTGTGCTGGTTAACCCTTCATTCACCGGTTGATGCTGCCTCTATTATGGAACCGGTTTGGTTTCCCTGGTTGTGAGACTGGTTTGCTCCTCTGTTCCATCTTATGCTTGCTGTTGGCAAGACCGGTAGAACCTACCATGCTGTATCTTGCAAATACTACTGTTTCAATCCATTATGTACATGTGATATATGTGTATGTTCAGGACCTGTGAGGGCTCCCATTAAACTTTTCAATAAAGTTTGATTTTTATCTTACTGTGTCTGAGAGTCAAAACAAACCGTGACACTATGTTGCTGTTGTTGTAGCTGCTGGTTACTCAGCACAAGCATGTGTGGTTGAGTGGGACTTGAATTTGGAAGCAGTGGTGAGGTTGATTATGACTGACAGGATGACTGTACTTTTTGCCGTCTTTGCTTGTACAGGGTTAGAGTTTCCAGTAATTTTCTCTAACAGTTTATAGACAGGCACAGTGCTCCTTTGGTGGAAGTTTGAGCCTTTGACTTTCTGTTAACTTTATTGCCATGTCATCATCTCTCTCTCACTCTCAACTTCATCTGTATCTGAAGAAGAGGAGGATGCTGGAGGGATATATTATAGATCTGCATCTTCATCATCAGTCATCATTAGGTCATCCTCAGCATTTCCCAGCACTTCTTGCCCACTACCCTTATTTTCCTCTAAGCTTTTAGAGGTGTCAAACAATGTCTTATTTACTTTCACAAAGTTTGCTGCTACTTTGAGGACAGGTGTTTTGGATTTGTTTTTCTCACTGTCAGATTCAGCAGTTGGTTCAGCTGTTACAACTTCCTCCATTATGCCACTGCCATCATCAACACTAGAACTCATTGTCTCAGTGTTCTTCTAATAAAGATTTTATTTATACTGGCGCTGGTGGTGGAATTTTTTGTGGGACCTTGACAAATTGCATCCTCATTGGAAGGAGAGGGATCATCAACATTTGTTGCATACTCTGCAGCAACCATGGCTTCAGTTAGTTTTTGAACTACCACTTTACTCCTACGTCCTGCACTGCTCCGCTTTTCCCCCTACCCCTGCCCCTTGTGCGTTTGCTGGTCATTACGTAACTACTGTCTGATGGAGTGTGATGTTAGACCGCAACAAAATTCTCAATGTCGACTGCTATCTGTCAAGTCTGCCAAAGTCACACAGCTCACATAGGGCTCCAAGTCAGCTGTCACCTAATATATGTATTTATTTACACATAGGGCTCCAAGTCAGCTGTCACCTAATATATGTATTTATTTATTTTTTTAGTTGTTTTTTTTTTTTCATTTATTTAAGTTGTGCACCCTATCTTATCACAGTCTATCCAAAAAAAATATATAACTATAAAACAAAATCAACAGAGACAATAACAGCAAAATCAGCAAGCAAACTGGATCTCAGCTGCCTGTGTCTTGCCAGTCAGGCACACCAGATTTTGGGGTATTTGGGGTCAACCATCTTCCTCCCTTCCTCGCCCCCAGACTCCCCTAATACAGAGAATAAATGTCCTACCTAAAACACTCTCTAAACCAAGCTTTATTCCCATTGATTTCAGTGCAATGATCTAGGCACAAAAAGCTGGAAAACAGCACTTTTCGTGGGAAATTATTACCAAGCGGGAAGTAAAATTTTTCACCAATTTTAGTTTCATGTGAACATTTCCGCCTATCCCTAGTCACTGGTAAAACTGTTTGTAGGGCACAAATGAACACCAAACAGTAAACACACAGTTATATCATCAGAATTCAATTGACCTACCAACAGGAATCACAAGGAATACTGGGACACAGAACCAGACTTTTTGGCACAACGTTCGTCGTGGGTTTTTGTTTCCAAAACTCACACTAAATACATGAGAAATGGGAAAACAGCTAACACTAGGTATTTGACACAATGTCAAACACAGAGCGTGACCTAAAAACACAGTTACCCTCCCAAACACTAACCCTACACTACCTCTAACAATAAAGTGAGACACTACTAACCCTAACACTATCCTAACACCCATAACCTTGAGCTCTAACGCTTACCTGTCATCCACTGTAAGTCTTCTTCTTTAATCTTCTGTCTTCCGTGTTCTAGGTTCTTCGTATCTTCTCATCTTCTTTCTTCTTATCTTCTGAAATAGAATGTCACTATAAATAAAAAGAATATTCATGCTGAAATATGAAATGCCCCCAAAGATATGCCATAAGTGTATGCTGCTGCTGCCGCTGATTGGCTGGGAGGTGCATAACCCCACATCCCAACCAGTGGAAGGTTAGGAACGATTCTGAACAGAAACTGAACAGAAACTCCCCATAAAAACACCTCAGAATGGCTCGGCAATGGCTCAAGGGGTATCTAAAGGGGGTATTTTTGCTCTGCTGTCCTGCCGCTGCCGCATTCCCTAAATTGGTAGGTGGAAACATGAGGAAATGTAAGAAATGTAAGAAAAAACTACTCTTTGGAAAGGGTGATAGATAAAAGGAATAGCTTCCCAGCAGAAGTGGTTGAGGATAATACAGTAAATTAATTAAAGGACTCTTTTGGTAGATATATGGCTTTTCTCAAAGTAAAATAAGTCTGAGCTAATTAAATGGCAGACTAGGGGGCTTGATCCAGATATCCTTGACGCCAAAAAAAAAACAGCCATTGTCAGTTTTTTAAGGACGATAAACCATTCAATTAGCCATCTGATAAACAGCTAAAGGTAGTTTTAAAATAGCATATTTTAATCATATTTCACCCATTGAGTACAATGGAACATCTATACCCAGGACCCATTGTCACGGAGTGACTAAGAAATAACAACACTGACAAGTACAGATGAACTTAAAATAAAATTTATTTTAAATACAATAGTGGCAGCAATGAGTGACATGATAGTTGGCAGCAATGAGTAACACTTTCACAAGGCCAGGGAGGAACAGTGAACTCACTTTCCTCACCCTTCACTAGGCTAGTGTGATAGGCCCACGTCTGTACCCAGACGATAGAGTAACTCAGGCAACGGCAGAGAGTAGCTCCAGACACTGGAGCACACAGTAGTGACTCAAACTCCACCACCTCCACGAGGCCAGGTGAGGACAGTGCAAGGCACTTCCTCAACCCTTCACTAGGCAGGTGTGGCTAGTCTCTGTATGGCCCTAGGAACCTTCACAGACAGATAGGAGGACAGTGCATAGCACTACCACTATCTGAGTCGGCAGGAAAATGAAGCGCAACTATACCCTAACGCTAGGGTATACCAAATGCAAAGTAAACGGCACTGAGGACTAGGTAAGGCAGCACACAAACCGTAACGACCACAGGAGGTCAGTACACGGACTGACCGACAAACGTTGCTAGACGTAGCGAGCGTAGAAATGGGTAGGCACAGGCAGCAAGGATCCCAATAATCGCAACCGGAGCGCAACGGAGGGAGAGTAACTGAAGGCAGCCAGGGATCAGAACCGGAACTGGTAGTCAGCCAAAGCCAGAGGTCAGAGCCGGATCGGGTAGTCAGGCGTCGCCAGTGGTCGGAGCCGGATCGGGTAGTCAGACATAGCCAGAAGTCAGAGCCAGAGCGGGCAGTCAGACGTAGCCAAGAGTCAGAGCAGGAACGGGTAGTCAGATGGAGCAGGAACAGCAATGGACCAACACAGCACTAGGCTCAGGTGCACCACGAAAGGTACACCACTAAAGGGCAAAGGTAATAGGACATGCTGAGGTTTAAAAGGCCTGGCAGGTGGGCGGAGAGATGACATCACAAGCACAGTGACCTATATGAACAGCGACTTGCATAGAGCGACAGCCAGGGAGTAAGAATGTCGCTGTTACAGCAATTACCCAGGAACGCTCCTCTGGACCATAACCTTTCCAGTGGACAAAATATTGGATGCGCCCCTGCACCCTGCGGGAGTCCAGGATGTTTTGGATCTCATACTCATCCTGATTCTGAATGCGCACTGGACCTGGGACTACAGGAGCGAAATAGTAGCGGTTACAGATCAGCGGTTTCAGGAGAGAGACATGAAAAACATTGTGAATGAGCATATTCTTAGGAACGTCTAAGGCATAGGCTTTATTCTGCGGTGCACCCAGAAGGGTCCTATAAAACGTTTAGCCATCTTACGACAAGGTACTTGCATGTGTAGATTCTTGGTGGCCAACCAGACTCTATCCCCCACGTGAAAGACAGGAGCAGGACGCCTCCTGCGATCTGCGTGTCTCTGATATCGCTCTGAGGACCTTCGTAAGGTATTCTGAACCTGTGCCCATGTGGAGCGGAGCTGCTCCATATGCTCCTCCAGAGCCGGAATCTCCTGTACCTAAAATGCATCCGGGAGCAGAGATGGTTGGAACCCATATTTAATCAGGAAGGGAGAGCTCTCAGGCGAGGTGTTTATGGCACAATTCCTTGCAAACTCAGCCCATAGCAACAACAACCCAATTATCATGATGGTCAGAAGCGAAGCAGCGCAAGAATTGTCCCAGCCCTTGATTGGCTCTTTCCGCAGCACCATTAGTCTGGGGGTGGTAGGCAGAAGAGAATAACAGTTTGATGCCCATCTGGTCAGAAAAGGCCCTCCAAAATCTCGATACAAACTGACTTCCACGATCAGAAACCACGACCTGGGGCACTCCGTGGAGCCTGAATACCTCCCTGGCAAATACCATAGCCAATTCCTTAGAGGAGGGTAGTCCCTGAAGCGGGACGAAATGTGTCATTTTGGAGAATCGATCCACGATCATTAGTATGACTTGCAGCCCTTGGATCTAGGCAACTCCACCATGAAGTCTAAGGAAATGTGTGACCACGGGCGTTCACCATTAGGAACTGTCTGGAGCAGCCCTAGGGGGAGATGCCTAGGAGCTTTGTCACAGGCACACACACGGAACAAGCCTCCACAAAGGCTGCATAATCCGCCCTTAAGCGCAAACAAGTACGAACAAGTTGTGGACAACCAACAATAACCTAGCAACTCCCCCAGGGACAAGGGAAAGACAAAGCAACACAATCCCTCACACGATACCCTGGAACAACAGGGGTTAACACACAACAACACATATGTTCACACAACACGCACACCTGTCAATCCCAAAGCAATCCAAGCTCACCTGGGCAACATCACCAGTCAATGGAGACACCGTGCACCTGACAACGTCACACACGCACCTGACAGCTACACAGTAATTACAACCAATCACACAAACAAAATTCAGCCCACATCAAAACACACTGGACAATACATACCCTCCCATTGGTCACTTCTTACCTAATGAACGGGCCCGGAACACACCCCACCACTGTCTTAAATGGACATTGTCAAGCTCACCTGGGCAACATCACCAGCCAATGGAGACACACTATGAATCTGACAATGTCACATGTGCTTCTGACAGCTACACAGCAATTACAACCAATCACACAAACAAAAACAGCCACACAGCAAAACACTTTCCTGGACAACGCACATCTTCCCATTGGTCACTCTGATGACCAGGCTCTTAACACACCCCACCACTGTCTTAAATGGGCATCTCACGATCCTCAGACATGGTATCTTAACAGTGAGTCCACTCAGACAGAGAGAGACACAGAGAGAGAGAGATTACGACCAGTATGTTTGCATACCTATTACCTCAAAGAAATCGCAGATGAAGGTATGTGAGAGCTAGGGATCACCCTCCTCCCCCAAGCACACCTGCTGAACAGCTGATGTTGCGGCTGGACAGACAGGAGCCCATCTCCACCTGGAGAACCACACCAGGTAGCAGCACCCCATCTGCTGCAACCGTATCGACCACAACTGCCACAGGGACCTGTGGAGCAGCACAGGGATGACAGACATCCTCATAAACCCAAGATATTACGTACAAGGGTCACATTCCTCGGAATGATGGAAGCAGAAGTCAGAGACTGGTATAGGTTGACATCAGCATCATCCAGTTATATGAGGTGATCCAAGATGATATCGACCCCATTTACAGCAACAACCCTGCCCTATACGACTTGCAGAAGCTGATATGTGTCATCCATTTCATGACAAGTGGATCGTTCCAGTCCACAGGAAGCTATGCATCTGGAATGTCACTGACCATGTTTTCAAGGGCACCGGCTAAGGTGTTGCCAGCCCTCAAGAGGAAGGCCAGGAGCTACATCCACTTCACCGACATGGAGTGGACACGTGAAGCAGGAGTTTTACACAAGGGAAGGCTTGCCCAGGTTCATAGTGCCATAGACTGCACACATGTGTGAATAAGATCTCCACTTCATCTGTGGCCTGAGCAGTGTTGCTGTCCCAGGTGGTCTCCTTTATAGAGCTGCTTCTCCCTTCAGTAGTGCTTGTTCAAACCTTACTGTCTTGCCTTGCTCTTAAAGGGACATGTAAAGGTAAAACTGTGTTATATAATTTTAATTATTGTGTACTTCCAGTTAGCATCTGTAAAATGTAGTTATTTTATGCTAGATCCTTAAAATCCAATACTGAACTTGCAAGATTAATGCATATGCAGGAGATACTATATGTTGTTTTTTGTGTTAAGATCATACTGTTAATGTATTTAGATTAGCACTCACTGTTCTATTCTGAAAGTTTCTGTGTTAATCTCAGTCCAGATAACACATGTGGCACTCGGAGGATTAATGGCTAAGAATCTCAGCATTGACCAAAATATATAACATCCATACAATTATACACAGACTTACTGTGTAAGGGGTAGCCGATTGTTGCTGCTTCAGCTGTTGGAGACTACAACTCCCATCATCACCAACAGCAGACAGCTAAACCTGTGCCCTATCCTTCAAGATACAAACGAGAAAAAAGGGGAGCGTTTCTAGTGCAATAATCTCCAATACTTGCTCGACCATCAAATCACTCCAAACATACGTACTCACTAATAAAGTGGCTGAAAAAACACATATATGGTTAACAGCACACAGCACTTCTGGGTTGCATATACTGTGCCAGTTACAGCAGTGAAAACACTTTGTAAAAAGCAGCAGGGAGTGCAAGAAAGGTGCTGGATTGTATACGTAGGGGCATTAGTAGCAGAATGAAACAACTCTACAGATATCTGGTTAGACCTCACCTAGAGTATAGTGTACAGTACTGGAGACCCCCATCGCCAGAAGGATATAGATATTCTGTAGATAATTCACAGATGTGCTACAAAAATGGTGAATGGTTTACAGGATAATAAATATTAAGATAGGCTAAGGATCTAAACGTGTATAGCTTGGAGGAGAGAAAAAAAAATGACTGCCAATTGGAGTCAGGAAGGAATTTTTTTACCCTCTTGGGACTTAATTGTAAATGGCTACAATGTATTTTTTGTTTTATTTTCTTGCCTTCCTCTGGATCAACAAGGCTGATATGGCATGGGCTTAACTTGCTAGACGCATGTCTTATTTTTCAGCCTTATCAACTGTGTTAGTAGAATTTAGGCCTCTGAAAGCAAAAGAGAATTTTTATGGAAGTTAGCATGGAGTACAAAGTATTTTACTGTGTATAACCCCAGATCATTTTTAGGAGTTACTGTTCCTTCAAATACAAGTAAACATTCTTTTGGACTTTCATATTCTGCCACCACTTAATATGTAAAGTCATTCTACCTTTACTTTTTTAATTATTATTATTTTCTCATTTTAAACTCCTTTGTATCTCTTGTTTTCAGATAGCTGTCCATCCGGGAAAGTGAAAGCAGGGATGCTGATTCGATTTCACACTATTTCTGTTGGTGTGGATGTTGCTGGTGGAGTAGGGTTGGGATACTTGCTGGTTGGTTGTTACCTGTGACTTTGTGTGGTGTAGGACATCACGCTGTTGCATCTTTCGTCTACGTTGGGTTACAATGCATTGCAATGGACAGGGGTGCATATTAGCTTGGGTGGACATGGTATCTTGGCCACTGTTAAACCCTGGTGACCAGGGCAGCATGCAACATTTTGATTCACAGTGCTTTGCATAGCCCTTTGGTACTCATTTTTCAAGGCTTTGAGGACTTGATGCACATTTCAGAGGTATTTTCTTGGGTTTTCAGGGGTTAATCTTAAATTTATTCTCTTCGTAATGTTTTAGAATGCAATTGATTCTTCTTTGCTTTCTTGTGTTTGATGAGGGTTTTTAACAAGCATTTTGTATTCTATTGTGTATTCTATGTCCGAGATTGTTAGGCACAATATTTCTGGCAGAAAATGTATTCCCTTAATGTGCATTACCACTCACATCAGACAAAAGAATGGCACATGGGCTGAACTGTTTAATTGATGTACATGGACTGAATCCTAGAGCACACTAGCTCATCAAACCATGAAAATTGTATGCTAAACTGGGATTACAAAACTACCGTCGCCAACTTTGCTTCTTGTCGAAGGTAATAGAATCAAGACTCAGTTGGCTATACTGAAGATAAACTGCAGATGTGATATTCACTTCAGTCTATGCCAAATGGCAGGTTGCAAGTGTCTTCAGCCCACTGATTAACATAGGGGCATCCAGTGAATATAGCTCTCTGACATTCAGAAGGATAAATGATGGACAAATGGATAGATTTTACAAAGCAAAAGAAACAGCACTTCACTATAAATTATTAACCTTGATAAAGCCCTTGTGCGGAACCTACCCTTCATGTGTATTTATGACCAGACAGATTTCTGGTATATATACAAATCGACTATGAATTTACCTTTTAATTTAGCAAGAAGCACTATCCTGTGGATATTTTTGACTGTAGAATGATTGACTTGAGATTGAATATGTATCAACATACACCTCAGGAGTAAGTGTGGAATGATCAACTTGAGATTGAATATGTATTGACAATCAATTCAGGAGTTAGTGCTGTCTGGTGGGTAAATGTTGGTATGTGGAACATATTTAAGGTAAGAGTTAATGTGCTATGAGGGAGGTGGAAGAGTGAGTGGTGAGAGAAAAAAGCCACAGAGAATGAACTTTCCTTGAATTTACTTACTAGTGGTGAAAATTGTTCCTCTGCTGGCTGGTTAACTATGTGGATGATCAGTTCACTTGATGTAAAGCCTATGTTGGTACCTTATTAACTCACACTATGATGAATGTCAGGTTGCATATTAAGGCCTGGCCGCTAAATTATATTTTTGGCTGCCAACCTCTAATGCTGAAGGCAATCATTGTGATGCCATGTATTATTCATCAACTCGATTGACTGAAACTTTTATGTATTCTTCATCTCTCAAATGCATTTCTATTTCAGACCTCCTTTATGCCAATGACCTGGTCTCTTTGCTTCAAGTATTTATTTGGAGATAAGTCTAGCTTTTTTTCTTGTTACTTCCATTTGGATTGACATCATTGTTGAAGAGCATTTTCTGCGTTTTCCAGATTTGCATGGTTCTCCCTGGAGATTGAGTGTACCATATCTTTTGATGTGGCATGTCGTTTATACCGGGGTTACCCATGTAAAGCTGGTTTAATTAGGAGTGCCCTCTAAATGCACTTATAGGTTTTGGGATTTTACATAACTAAGAACTTTTCATGTATTGCACTTTTACATTTTAAAGGGGAACTACCACCCCGCAATAACTTAACTTTGATTGATTCTTCATCTGGCGACTATCTGCTTAGTAGCGCTAGTCGCCAGGAATATTACCCGGTTCTGAAGATTTCGGCATTTTAGGGATGCGCACAGGAGCAGGAAGCATGGACGTCACTGTGATGAGATGTCCGTGCTTCCTGCTCCTGTGAGCATTCCTAAAATACCGAAATCTTCAGAACCGGGTAATATTTCTGGCGACTAGCGCTACTAAGCAGCTAGCTGCCAGATGAAGAATCAATCAAAGTTAAGTTATTGCAGGGTGGTAGTTCCCCTTTAAAGAAATAGTAATAGAAATAAACAAAAGTTATATTCATCTGTATATCTTTGGCTTCATGTAATGCCCTATATCAATCCTATCGGAGCTGTAGTTCAAGAGTTATAACGTTATAAAGGATGCCCACCCCTATACTTAACGTCACGCTGCCTCTCATGCCGGTCGGGATGGAGTGCAGCGAGGGACAATCTGCTGCTAGTGTTTCTTGTAGTACTCAGGGGGAAAAGGAGAAAATTATGCCAAGTGTGACAGAAAGGGACCCTAAATCACTCTCACCGTTCCTAAGCAGTAGCAGTAATGGTGAAGCAGCCAGAGTGGTAGGGGAAACATTTTACAGCATCCAGACTAGAGGTCAAGGGAGCCCACACCATTCACCTGACCCTGGGATTGGGAATGACAGGCAGGAGACCACGCAGACATCTTTCCATAGTGACGTCTGTGAGCCTGTGCCCAGGTGCCCAGACATCAATATGGGAAGATATCTGTGTGGTTTCCTGCCTGTCATTCCCGGAGCAGTCTATAAATCTCATGAACGCAGTAATAATTCTGGCGACTATCTCTACTGTGAAGCTAGTTGCCAGATGGGTAATTATTTGGGGCCATGTTGCTAAGGGGTGGTAGTTCCACTTTAATAAGCCAGTATTTTTATTGACAATTAAGGGCTTGATTCTATTACCAGTGCTAAAACCGGCGTTACAAGAAATACAAGTAGCGTGAATTTTGCAAACATGTGTTATGCCTGTATTCTATTGCAGAACCACAGTAAAACAAAACTGGCATAGACAGCACATTTCAGAGTACTAACAAAACTGGCGCTGTCTGCTTTTATTTGACTACCACCTACAAAAAACGTGCAACATGTCAAAGTCCAAGGAAATAGGTGTACCTTTGATGACAGAAAGATCAAGTTTAGTGTTAGATGTGTTCTCCACATAACAACATCCAACACGGAGTGCCCCCTTTAGCAGGGGCGGGCTGGCCCGGGGGGCAGGGGGGCAATTGCCCCCCGGGCCGCAGGGCCAGCGCGTGTAGCGGGCCGCCTTGTTAAAAAAAAAAAAAAAAAAATCAGGAGAAGTGTGACTGTCAGTGTGGCTGCGGGCCAGAGCGGAGCCCAAAGTCTTGTGCTGGGGCGCCAAATTCAGGATATATTTTTTTGGGTTTTGCATTTATTTTTCCTATGTACCATGAAGCTCCCCTGGGGCTGCCTGCTTCTTAACCCTTTGAGCGCCAGAGCGGTCGTACCACTCTGGCGCTCAAAGGGTTAAAAAAAAGCTCCAGTCCAATTAAATGTATCCTGTGGCGCCTGGCCGCGTCTAGTGAGTGGGGGCAGGCCGGGTATAGACTCAGTGACGAGCCCTGCGTCTGCTGCGAACCGGGTAGGCTGGCCCGCCGGCGGCCGCACCTAACTCAACTGCAGAGGAGACGAGAGAGCTTATCTGAGCGGGAGGCCAGCGGGAGCAGTCAGTCAGCAGAAGCGAGTCGACAAACAGTGAGGTCACAGGGAAAAGGGGAAAACAGGTAAAAGGGTCAATCAAAATGGGGAGAAAGGCAAAAGGGGGAGCATTCAAATCAAGTGTAGTAAAGAAAGGTAAGGGGGAGAAATGCAAAAGGGGGAGCATTCAAATCAAGAGGGGTAAAGAGAGGTAAGGGGGAGGAAGACAAAAGGGGGAGAATCAACAGGGGGCAATAAGAGTGGGTGAGAGGCAGAGGGGGGTCAAGAGGGAGAAAAAAGAGGCAAAAGGAAGGGTGGAATCAAGAGTCAAGAAGGAGAGAGACAGGCAAAGGGGGGATCAAGAGTCAAAGAGGGGGAGAAAGGCAAAGGGGGGGATCAAAAGAGGGGGAAATGGGGAGAAAAAGGCAAAAGGAGGAGGATCAAGAGGGGGAGAAAGAGGCAGAAGGGGAGAGAGAAGCAAGGGGGGGGAGAGGCAAAATAGGGGATCAGGAGGGGGAGAATGGCAAAAGGAAGATCAAGAGGGGTAAAGAGAGGCAACTTGGCAACAGGGGGCATCAAGAGCAGGTGAAAGAGGCAGAGAGGGTCAAGAGGGGGGAAAAAAGAGACAAATTGAGGGGGGATCATGAGGCAAAAGGAGGGGGATCAGGAGGGGAGAAAGAGGCAAAAGGGGGATCAAGAGTCAAGGAGGGGAAGAAAGGGGGTTCAAAAGGGAGAGAAAAAGGCAAAGGGAGGAGGCTTAAGAGTCAAGATGGGGAGAACAAAGCAAGAGGTGGGAATCAAGAGGGGAAGAAAGAGGCAAAAGGGGGAATAAAGAGGTGGTATGTGTGTATATATATATATATATATATATATATATATATATATATATATATATATATATATAAAATATATCAGGGCTTAAAATTGGAAGTCCTTTGCTACTAGCCAGACCTGAAAAGTTACTCGCCACTGCAAGCCAAAACATACCCACCAGGGCTGAATTTCTACTCGCCAGGGCTAAATTTTAACTCGCCATTGGCTAGTGGCGAGTGGAAATTTTGAGCCCTGTTTATATATATATATATATATATATATATATAATATATCCTATATAATAATTCGCTAGGATGTTTGTCAGAAGCCGTCATGTGCAGTAGAGACTGCTGGAACCCGCAGAACGCACTGGGAGCATTCTGTGCTTTCAGGCAGTCTCTACACCGCATAACTAAGTCGGCCGCAGGACGCAGAGCAGGACCAACCTCCTAACCCTTTGAGTACCAGAGGGGTACCCCTCTGGCACTCAAAGGGTTAACATCACCTGGACCTTGACCCATGTACACGGGCTTTTACACTAGTGTGTATATATATATATATATATATATATATATATATATATATATATATATATATATATACACACCAAACTTTAATCAACCAGCAACTGCAAGGTTAAGTGTTTAATGTGGTGTCAATGCTTCAGTGCAGCCATGTTCACTTTCATCAGCACATGGCTGCACTGAAATGTTGACACTCCACATTAAACACTGTTTTATTTGAACTTAACCCTGTAGTCCAACATTGCTGGAGTATCACAGATTGCCCACAACTGCTGTACACTGACTTGTCCCCCTACACAAGTGATAGGAAGCATGGAGCCCTCCAAAAGTTTTGGACTACAACTCCCATCATCCTGAACTTGGCAACATTGGGATAAAGTTGATAGGAGTTGCAGTACAACACAGCTGGAGGGTCACAGGTTGCCTGCAGGTTTTCTATGCTGATTTACCCTCTTGCATAAATAATGCGAAATCTGTGGCCCTTCAACTGTTGTTGGACTACAACTCCAATCTTCTTCGGCTGATACTTGTGTTACTTCACAACATTAATGAAAGTTATGAACTCAACAGAAGGGGGTGGAGTGGGATGGAGGGCTGGAGCGATAGTGGAAATGGGCCACTTGATTAAATTTGCCCCCCAGGCCAAATGTTGCCAGCCCTCCCCTGCCCTTTAGACTTATTAACCCCCCTTTCATACTACAGTGATTTTCTTTCACCACATTAATTCAACAAAGATTATACTTGACACTTTAACTCCCCTCCCCCCTTTAAAATTCGACTTACAGTGCTCCCATGACTTTCTTTCACCATTTATATCCGACATTTTTCTTCTCCTTTTTTTTTCGACATGCCCTCCGATTTTGTATTGCAAGATTAACCCTATGAGTACCAGAGAGGTAGCAACACATTGCAATGTGTTTTCTACCCCTCTGGCACTCAAAGGGTTAAATGAATTAGTGGACACAGTGCTCCTCAATATTAAATAAACCCATATCTTGATTCTTTTTTTTTTTGTTATAGTCCTGTAAGAAGTTTATTGTAGCATTAAATAGCAGTTATGTAGTGATATAGTTATAAAGCAAATATACATAACATATATAATCAATATCTGCACAGGTGTTGTTAGAACCTTTATGTCCTCAAATAAAATGATGTATTCAGCCGACCGACACTATATTGGAGATACTGGTCATGTTGAGGAGATTCATATCTCCTATGAGACAGGATATGTTTAAACTTCAAGTCATTATCAACAAAACTCTATTTTATTAGATCAACTCTTCTAACTTCCATTATCCATATGAGCCACCCTTACACTGCTAGTCGCTTGTGAGCCCTAGGCTGTAGAAGCCTCAGAGTTGTCACAGCCAGCGTGTGTATGTATGGCTTGCTGCCAAAAGCCGACAATAAGTTCCAATCAGCTCTTGCTACAAAGTATTCTTGGTCACACTGCATATATGGTGAGAAGCTGGCATGCCATTGCATGCATCCCCGGTCTCCTTCCAGCTGTAGAAAGTCAAAGTATTCACTTTGTAGTTAAAGCATCAGTTAATAATTATTAGTTGGAGTAGTAAGTCTGTAATTGCAGTGCTAGTAATTCCTAACTACCATTCCATTCCCCCCATACTAGATAGCCTGGCAACGTTTCGTGCGGATGACCAGACTTCATAGGTCCTAAAATCTTAGTTAATAATGAATACTTAGGAAGTTATTTAGAGTGCCAATTACAGTGGTTCTGTTCTCTACAGTGTACATATTTTCCTTAGGCTCTCTACATGAAAACTGTCCCTTGCTAAGAGCTGTCCAGATCACACATCTGAGGGGAGGAGGCGTAACATAGTTGAAAGAGGCAGAGCGGATCCTTTATAACATTATAACTCTTGAACTTCAACTCCAGTAGGATTGACATAGTGCGCTACATGTTGCCAAAGAAATACAGATGAATATAAGCTCCATTTATTTCTGTCTTACTATCCCTTTAACCAGTACTTTTGTTTTATTCCCAAGTTCTTCTGTATTCTGGTTTATGAGAATCTCTAAAGAATGAAAGAGGAGTATTTTGGTGCAAACCAACTGTAACATAGGGGATAAATGACAATTCCGATTGATTTAAAGGGATAGTAATGTTTCACAAAAACAGCAGCTTCAATTAATCTTCATAGTATTTGAGCCATAGAGAGTGTTATTTCAGTACTATCAGTAGTTCAAGAGTAATTGAATGATAAAGTATCCCCCTCCCGCCCCTTTTATCTAGTGTAACACTGCTCACCTCAGATGTGGAATCTGGTTGCTTGACCAGACAGCTCACAACAAGGGACAATCTTCTTACTGTGAGAACAATGAAAACACTGTCCCCCCTTGACAGGTTTTTCAGCTTTTTCCCTTATGTTAACTGAAGATTGTCCCTCTCTGCAATCTACCTGGGCACCTCCCTGCTGCTCTGAGCTGAGCAGTGTTATATCAGTAAAAGGGATGGGAGGGGGATATTTTATCATTCAGTTACTCTTGAACTACAACTCTGACAGAATTGAAATAACACTCTCCAAGGCCCAAATACTATGATGATTAATTAGAGCTGCTTTTATTATGAAACATTACTATCCCTTTAAATTGGACCTGGAACCTCCCTACATGTTAGAGAGGTGCACAACGCATTGAAAAGCAATGTATGTCAGCCCTCTTTATTATTCTGTGGGTTAGAATTCCTATTTAAATAAATACATGGGAATTGTGGGTAAGTATTAAATTAGTGATCTGGTGACATTACCTGTGGTACATTTGGTTCTATACAGAACCGCCCTTCTTTAGTTTACTTAATAAGTTCCTTAGTTGTGTTTTTTATATTCCACAATCAAGCCAGGCTCTGGATCTTTTTTTTTCCAGTAGTAAAGTGAAGATATTGTTTTTCTTCTATCCTGGTATCTTCACACACACACCCACTAACAGACCTGGCTAGAAAATGGACATAAACCAGCTTTGCAGGCTTTTCAGTCTGTTCTAATCACTGCATTGTAATAGTCATGCAATCTAATGAAATGAAACCTGTCTCCCTGGGAAATAGAATCTCTATATGGAAGCAAAAGTAACACCTGCCTACATCAGATATAATTATCCCAGACTGCTATTGAAATGACAGAGAAAGAGAATGGGTAAACATAATTGTATTTTGAAATAAGAATGGCACAAGTGGTCAAATTGAAATTAAATTGAGCTTATTTCATGCAAGGAAATGTTAACTGTTTTGAGACTGATGTACAGATGATAACTGGAGTCATTCTGGAGCAAACCAGCTGCATCACAGTGGACAAATAAAAATCCCCAGTGATGTAAATGGGGCTTTTCACCCCTTAAATCAAGGGTGTCCAGGTCCCGTCCTAAAGAGCTACCAACAATCCAGGATGTAAGGATTTCCCTGTCTGAGTACAAGTGGACCAATAAGAATGAATGAATCACTGATTATTTCAGCTGTGATTAATAAGGGAAATCCTTACATCCTGGTCTGTGGTGGCCCTTGAGGATCAAACTCGGACTGTCTGCCTTAACCCCTTGGGTGCCAAAGAGGTATCCAACACATTTCAATGCAATGTGTTATATATATCTCTCTGTCACTCAAAGGGTTAGAGAGGTCTACAAAATATTGTTATTCTATGGAGCTAATGCACTAAGATTTCTTCAACTTTGGGGGATCTTAGTGCAATGACACTATTGAATAAAATTGGAGCTGGAGAAGCAATATCAAGTTATCACCACAGGTGTAACAAAAAAAAACCCCAAATAAAGTACACAGGTACTAAGATTTAGAGGCAATCAGCTAAGAATGAGTCATAGCTAGTGAACAGCCAGTCAGAATGATGGTGCTTATTAATGAGCCATCATTAGTCTCTGGCTTATGTCATACCTTATTATGGGCCATATGTACAAACTAAAAAAAAATAGAGGCATTGTGGAACAAACCAACTGCACTATAGAGGAGAACCAAAATGTCCTTTGATGGACAGAACTAAAATTTCCTGATTTACATGGTGATTTTAAACATTTGAATGTTAGAGAGGTCTCCATCATACTGCCTAACCCCTCTACCATTCAAGAGGTTTATATATCAGCTTAAATCAATGGAAATATTTGGAATTTTTATTTTTCCCTTATGTACCGTTGTTTTGCCAAATAATTCATTCACTTTTCTTTTGAATATAAATTAAAGATTTAGCAGTTGGCAAAAAAAAATTATTTCAGAAAGAAATCTCTCAAAATGTTATGTAACTATTGGATGTATTCAATAAGATGAAGAGAAGCAGTTCTGGAGCAAACCAACTTCACTAAATATGTGCAATTCTAAAGCAAACCAACTGCATATTAGGGGACAAATAATAATTCCCCAAATTCCCTTTGATTCATATTGGGCTTACCAAAGCATTAATTGCAATGGAATTCACAGATTTTAACCCTTTGAGTGCCAGAGGGGTACTCAATGCATTGCTTTGCAATGGGTTGCATACCCCTCTGGCAACTAAATGGTTAAAGTGCCCCAGTGGTGCAGTTGGTTAGTTCCAAAATTGCTCTTCTTTAGCTTGACGATTAAAGCCCTTTGTATCTGTTTGTATGGGAGCATGGTATACCTAATGGTTGAATTGGAAGATATTTTGAACATATCCAAGCTGGAACAAAGGTTGACTAATTAGTGCCTTGTCACTTTAATTCAGGGATGAACCTCCAGTTGTTGCTACACTACAACTCCCATAGTTCCTCTCCATCTAATGATTACCATGAAATGATGGGAGATGTAGTCTGGCTGCACCTGGATCGTCTCACATTTGTCGCCACTACTTTGCTATACCTGCTTTAGGGATATCAAAACATACACTGGGGGAGATGTAGAAAACTGGAGTTATAAAGAAAGTGTTTGCAAAATTGTCTCAAAGCGACACAGTTTGTCTGACTGGAGTAGAAAAGGTCTTGGCCAAATAAGATTTGTGTCCCAATGTATTTATAAAGAAATTCGCTAATTGCACCAAAAATAAAGTCAGCTTTAGTGATTAAAACTTAACGCCAGGTATAACCTGTTCTTATTGGAAGTATATAATACTGCTATGTGTGTGGAAATATATTCACAGGTGCGAATTTTCTCAGAATATTCTCAGACATATTTATAAACATGACCAGACATTGTGACTTTTAGTGACAATTCTTAAGTATACAAGAGGGCTTTTTATACATCCCCCCACTGTTGGGGGCTCTTCAGGAACAAGGCTGGCTAACCCTGCTCTAGTTCATTCACTGTGTTACCAGCAGGCTTGAGGAAATGTAAACCTCTCTCCCATTTCATAAAGACTGTAGTGTTTATCCCTAGCCCTAAATTCTTTAGTCTATGTATCCAATGACTTCATTGTTACTAGCATTTGTACTGTTTTTTTTCTTTTAATTTTGAAAAGCTTTATTGAAAGTTCCAAAATACAGCGTACAATAAACATAAAAAGAGTATACAAATTATGCTCATAAGATACAAAGTAAATTACATACATAAAAAGGAGTGTGGATATTGAAAACAGACAAGATCAATATTAGAGGTTAGGGGTATCTGGAGACTGCAGAGTATCATGATAATAGGTAGATCCCAAAAATTCCTACATGTCCAGATCGTGAGGATATAAAAGGGGAGTAAAAAAAAAATTATGTGGAGATACAAATTTCGAGCACTGAAATGTGGGGGGAGGGAAAGGGATTAAGGGGTAGGATCGAGGGAGAGAAGGGGGTAGAAAAAAAAGGAAATGGATCTCTCCAAACTAGGATCGAGAACTAGGCATTAAAAAGAAAGAACATTACCACAGTGTGAGATAAGTTATATTCTCAGAACACTGAGTTGCCAACTCCTAGTTATAAGGGAAGTTTTAAAAGTCCGCCACCACTGCCACTGCGAAGAAGACTTAGTGAAGCCGTTCCATATTATATGGGTCATCAATCTTAGAAAATCAGCGCAAAAGAGGATGGGGAGAAACATCTATCCATTTGTTCTGTTTAAGTTGGTATAGGGAGTTTGAATTGTATGTCCTTTCTTTATTTTCTGGACTATGTGCTGTTGTTTTTATTGGTGTTTAATATGATGTTGTTTTGTAATGAACGCCTTTATGATATTTGACCCATGTGTTCAGGATCTCTGAAATCCATTCATTATGAATTGGTTGATGTAGAAGAGCTTATTGTGTTGCAGTAGTGTATCTATTTATGTATAATGCACAAAGCTTTCATCGTTTATAGAGTTAAGAAAATTATTAGGTTTTAAAAGCTTTATACTGTGAGGGATTATACTGTTCGTCCATTAAAAAGCAACTGCGACCCACAAGTCAGGACAAAATGACTCAATATAATATTGAGTGCTTTTTCTTTGACAAAAGAATAGCCATCTTTGTGTTTATAGGTTTGTAAAGAGCTCAGCACATGTTTACTTTTGAGGGTATGTCACATTATAAAAGTACACATTTAATGCCTGTCTTTAAAACTGAGAAATGTTAAAAGCATTGATTTACTGCATTTTGGTAGCAGATTTTATAGACAAACATCTATTTATCAATGAAACTTGGCTTTTTTGTGTGTTAATTTTGGTACTTTGTTATTTTTATAACTGCAGACACAAAATTTTTAGTGTGTGGCCATTTCATGGGCCATTTTGGCTGAGGGATCTAAAGCCCCAGGCCTCATGCTTAAAACCTGGATTATAGCCAGTTTAAAGGAGCAGTAAACTTTTTTTTATGAAAACACATATTTTTAGATATTTTCTTGCTGAATAAAACAAGGTCACTCCCACTGCTGTCAAATGTTCTATTCAAAATTTATAGCAGTTCAAATAACCATGAAGTGAATTTACTGTGTTTACTTCCTGATAGTTCTAACTGACAGGAAGTGACAGGCAGTTTCTATCACATTCTATGGAGAACTGTATATCACTGACTTTCTTGACTTTCCTCTCCATTAGAATGTAACTAATTAGAATTTGACCACTAGAGGGCACTGCTAATATAAAAAAAACATGGGTGTAAACTGTAATAACTCCGGAAATATGAATCTCTTGGTAGTGGGAGTACCCTTATTTTACTCAGTAAGAAAATCCCTACAATATATATTTTTAATTAAAAAAAGTTTACTGTTCTTTAAGATGTACAATGCTGCTAATCTCTCTACTAGTAATGGTGCAGTTGGGTTGTCTGATACACCAATGATGCATTAGGTTTCTCAGAGCCCCATGTCTTATGGGAAGTAAGCAATTCCCTTGTGCGTTTACTCAGTCTACGTAGATATTTAGAGCAGCTGCAGAAATGTATAGTCCTTGTGATGACTAATTTCTCAGTATCACTGAAGTGTTTACCTAATGCATAAGAAGATAAGGTTCTGAATCCTACTAAAAGGGAGTTAGCCTACCATCCTATGTGCTACTGCTGTGGCATCATCATCATGCAGCGTGACACAAAATAAGGTGCCTTACATTCTGCTGAGGTATTCACATGGGAAAATGTGTTTGCTAACAGTCACTAAAAGATGAAGCAGGCTGCAATTTTCCTGTGTGTAAAGGCATAGTCTTCTTTACAATTTTTTTTATATGTAGCACTATATTTAGTTAAAGGGATAGTAATACTTGAAATGTAAAAAAAAATATGTTGTAGGGTTTATCCCCCTGAGTAAACCAAGAGTACTCCCACTGCTGAAAGGTGTTTCATTAAAAGTTATTAATTTTCAAAGTTGAATTTTTTAGGTGCAATATCACAGTGGCCTGAAATTGTACAGTGGCACTGTTTCTACACGATCCTATGGACAGCTCTGGTCCCGAGACCATAAATCTCCATAGGATGGTGTAGCAACAGCGCCACTATACAATTTCAGGCCACTGTGATATTGCACCTAAAAAATTAAATTAAACTTTGAAAATTAATAACTTTTGAATGAAACACCTTTCAGCAGTGGGATTACTCTTGTTTTACTCAGGGGGATAAACCCTACAACATATATTTTTTACATTTTAAGTATTACTATCCCTTTAATTACAGTGTTGTAGTTCAAATGCTATTCAAGACTAAAGGATCCCTCTCCTGCCCCTTTCCATGCGTCACACTGCCTGTCTGGTTTGGATGGAGAGCGGATGGGGACAGTCTTCAGTAAGCAAAAGGAAAATCCTGTCCTCATTCATCATGGGGGACATGTTATTCCTTATACTTACTGACTGAAGATTGTCCCTCGTTGCATCTGTCCGGTCCCAAGACTGGATTACAGATCTAATGGGAGGCAGCCAGAAGGGGTGGGAGGGGGATCCTTTGTCATGAATAGTGTTTGAACTACAGAACTGTAAATAACTAAATATAGCGCTGCATGTTAAAAAAAATTGTAAACAAGAGAAGGAGCTAAACTTTAAAAGAGATATTACTATCCCTTTAACAATGGCTGCCAGAAAGGAGGTTGCAGTAATAAAAGTCTGCACTGTGGCCTGCGTGACTGACATGCAAGTGAATGGCTTACTACAGGAGTGAATGGCTTACTACAGGAGTGCGTGCACTGAGAAAGTAGGAACACATCGGATTTGAATATACCCCTTCGAACTGCCTGTGTGAATATAGCTTAACCCCTTAAGGACCATTGCTGTGCCAGGACTGTCACGGCGGTCCGGCACTTAAGGACCAATGACGGTCCTGGCACGGCATGGAGCTCAGGGCTCCCGGCATGACTGCATGCCGCTCCGGAAGCCCTGAACAGGAAGCAATAATAAAAAAAAATGCCCCGTGGACCGCAAGTGCCGGCTGCGTGTGCCGGTCCTTAAGGGGTTAATGGAACACTAACACACACAAAAAAATGGGTTGATATATTATATATCATGTACTTATAGGTAGCATATGTAAAAAAATATTTATTGAGGCTAAAATCCTAAGCCATAATCATAATTAATGCATGTGTAAATTATCCTGTTCAGAGAACATTTATTTAATGTTGTTTGTGCTGTTTGTTTTGAGAAATAAGAACTAATTGGTTGTTGTTGATTAGTGCCCACTTCTCATGTATTTGGAAAAGTTGTTATCTCAGACTTTTCACAAATACTCTTGGAAATCAATGGGAGCCATGTAGATCTGCAAAAGGCAGGAGTGTCTGATCTCTCAGAGGATATATAAGACTAGATCGGAAAATGAGCAGAGAATGTTTATAGCAGTGGTTCTCAATCTTTTTTTGTTCAGGGCACCCCTAACAAGTTATCTAGAACATTTGGGGCACCCCTAACATTTTTAATTTACTTTATCAAGGGCATAATCAAGGTACAATACATAAATATACAGATATTATTAGGTCTTACAATCAGAATAATAAAATTAAACATATTGTGTATAACAATTTCTATAAATCTTTATTTAAAAGTCAATTTTTGTCAGTCTTCATAGAAAACATGGGGCACCCTAAGCTGATGTCCACGGCACACCAAAGTGCCACGGCACCCTGGTTGAGAATCACTGGTTTATAGAATTAAAGGGGAGCTCTTACCTGTAATCTGTCTTTTATTTTTTTTAATGCAACATATCCAGAGATTTAATATATTAAAAATCAGCCGTGACATAAGTTCAGGACAGGCTGCAGGAGAGCTCTGTCCTAAAACCTGGCAGTCTTTGTATCTTCCCCATCCCCAGTAGTGCCTCATTCTCACCTCCCACTCTGACGGAGGATTTCTTGCTAATCAGACTGGAGCAGTCTCATTAGCAAGACAGCACTCCAGATCACATGGTGGAATACTCCATCAACGGAGGAGGTGGGAATGAGGTACTACTTGAGGAGGGGAAGATACGAAGATTAACAGGTTTTGGGACAGAGCACTCCTGCAGCCTGTCCTGAACTGATGTCACCGGCTCATTTTTAACATGTTAAATCTCTGGATATTCTGCATTAAATAAAAAATAAAAGACAGATTACCTCAAAAGGAACATTACGATGAGGAGAACTTTTATAGAGGAGAGAGGTCCCCTTTAAAGGGATAGTATTAATTTGTTTCAAGAAGGTTTAATATACTTATTAAAAAATAAAGCAAAGGATCTATGTCTTGTTAATGTAACTTTTATAGATTTGCTTGTAATATCCTTCTAAAGTTTCCCCCTCCCACTCCTTTTAGTCATGTCAGCGCTGTAGCTGACAGACTTGTATTCTGGTCCCAGGACAGAACGTCTCGTCTGCAGAGCTGAAATAACATACAAAAAGAATCTTCATGAGAACGGTCTATAAAGTTTGCCTGGTTTGAGGCAGGTACACTGAGGGCCCGATATCAATACATTGGGATTTTGTTTTACACTTTCCTTTCATTTCACAATTGCTGCATCGGCTGTTTTTAGATCTGATAAGGGAGTTTAGTAAAAAAAAAAAAAAAAAAAGGTTCTTAACTCCTTAAGGACCGGCTGTGAGTGCCCACTGCACTTAAGCACCACATAGCATTTTTTTCCTTCTATCCAATGCTGGGCTCCCCGAACAGCGTGAAGATGAGCAGGGAGCCCTGAAATCCATGACGGTTCCGGTACGTCATTGGTCCTTAACCCGTACTTCCAACCCATGACGTGCCAGGGCTGTCATGGGACCTTAAGGGGTTACATTTACAGTGCTAAAGTGAGCCCCTTATTGGATCTTAATGGCTAGCGCAGTCAATTGAATTGCAAATTGTGTCATATTTTTTTCCAGTGGGTTAAAATGTATCTTACGTTATCGCCCGCAGGGATTATTTATTCCAGCATTTTTTCATAGCACAGGTAATTGAATAGCTTACCATGCGTGAAAAAATGTGGCTTTCTTGTCCTAACGGGGACAATTGAATTGAATTGATGCCATAGTCTTGGATATCTGTACATGGATAGTGGCAGATGGCGTTTAACCCTTTGAGTGCCAGAGAGGTACTCAATGCACTCAAAGGACTAATATAGACACAGGGATTAAAAGTTGAAGTCCTTTGCTACTAGCCTGACCTGAAAAGTTACTCGCCAATGCAAACTATAACATACCCACCAGGGCTGAATTTCTACTCGCCAGGTCTAAATTTTCACTCGCCATTGGCTAGTGGCGAGTGGAAATTTTGTGCCCTGATAGACAGATGTGGGATTATGCATATGTTATAGAATCAAGCATACTAAATATACAGTAAATGAGAGATACTTTGGGAGTCTTTATTAGATATGCTTGACAGTAGATGCAAATCAGTTAACCCTTTGAGTGCCAGAGGGTCTAACTGTTACAAGAGTCAACAGTACTGTACAGGACTGGAAAAAACGTACTTGTCCATTTGTTATGAAGAGTGGCAAAAATCAGTTGACAAGTATCATCAATACCAGTATCTCTCCTTCCTGCTGCTGTGGCATAATTTAAATGTATGCGCACCTTCCTGATTTACAGTCACGTGAGGCAAAAATCAACAATATAGTGTGATAACAAGCAACTAAATCTCTTATTGCCAAAAAGTTAGTCATATGAGTTTGTCAAAGCCCAAGATCAATATTTCACTCACTCTTTCTCAGCTTATCAGAATGTTCATTTCAGCCTAGAGAGCATAAACAAAATGTAGTATAAGGAAATGGTTTATTACACATAAAACCAAGATACAGCTACTTACATTTCAATTATCTAACATCTGCTCACATTCATGAGGGGAGCTATCATTTTATCCACTCTGCTCAGGCACACCATGTGCTGTACTCTCATTGGTCTCTACTTTTATCACCTTACTGCGGACGTTTCAAATGTGTGTATGCTCATCACGCCAGCTGGCAGACCAATCTTAGCTCCTTAGTATATACTAATCCAGTGAGTTTTGCCATTAACAAAGCTACTTCAGGGATTATTTGATATTTGTACCAAATATCACACTCTCTTAAAATCTAACCTAACCTCTCATTGTTAACTACTTAAGGACCAGCTGCACAGCCAGTACTTAAGGACCAAGGGGCATTTTTTTTTTCCAGATATGGAATCAGGGGTCCCTGAACGGCGTGCAGCCTTGTGGGGACCCTGAATTCCATGATGTATATATACGGCATGGGTCCTTAATGCAAGTTTTCCATGACATGTATGCACGTCATGGATCCTTAAAGGGTTAAAGTTTTATGTACTAATAAAAGATTGACACATCATTCAAAGTCATGTGTAAGTGTTAACCCCTTTAGGTCCTGGCACTTCATAGGTTGGACATGCAATAAGGACCTATGAAGTACCAGGACTGTCTTTGATTTCAGGGATCCCCACGCAGCTGATCTCCGCAGTCCTTAAGTGCCGGCAACGAGCAGGCGCGGCCGGTCCTTAAGGACAGCAGTTTAAAAATAAATACTTACGGTATGTCACAGAACAGTACTGAAATAATTAAACATAAAAACGTAAGAGAGAATACCTACTTCAGGGGAGGGAAAAAGGTACACATTAGTATACTGATCATCTCTTCATCCAGCATCTAAATCATTACTTCTAGTACTAAATCGTGCAATTTATCCCTTATAACCTTGTGATTAAACCATCATAAATAGAATCACAGTAAAAACACTATGTATAGTTCCAGATTCCCAGTGGCAGAAAAGCTGAAAGTAAATGTGTTATGTGTTGATTTTTGCTTTTAAGACTGCCATTGTTTCATCTTCTGATTTTTGATCTTTATCCTGACCTGTTAGTGTATCCACATGATCCATCTTAAGTGAGTACCATTTGTTTTAAATAGTTACTTAGAGAGTTCTTTGTATTGACATTGAATGTATTTGTAAATGATAATCATATCACCCCTTATACATCTCTACTTTAATGTAAAAAAAACAGTTTGGCTAGTCTCTCATAATAACTCAGATCCTCCAATTCCAAAGTTTTGTTGTATGTCTCTGCACTTTTTCCAGTTCAGTAATGTCTCTTTTTAGAACTGGTGTCCAAAACTGTACACCACATTCTAGATGAGTCATAATCAATGATTTAAATAAAAGTAAAATTATATTTGCATCCTGTGCATCTTGTATACCCCTTTTATACAGGCTAGTACCCTATTTGCTCTTGCAGCAGCCGAGTGACTGCACACTGCTGTGAAGTGACTTGTCGATCAGTACTCCTAAATATTTTTCTAACAAGGATTCTCCAAGTAGTTTCTCATTTAGTGTATATGTGACATGTTTGTTTCTGCAACCCAAATGCAGACTCTAACATTTATCTTTATTAAACCTCATCTGCCACTTTTCTGCCCATTCACTCAGTTTATCCAAATCTTTGTGCAGAGAAAAAACAGCCTTCTCTGTATGTATTTGTATGTACACGGCTTAGTGTAAAGGAGAAAGAAAAATATTGCCCTACAATACTATTATCTCTGACCGTCTTAGGTTAAGTGTGGCCATAGAATTTGGTATATGTATTAAAACTTAACTTTTATTATCTGGCTTGCCACTTTTATATGTATGAGAGGAAAACACAAATTACCAGGAGAGAATCTTACGAGAAACTCATAAGATATGATATTTATCAATAGATGTTAATCAGTTTCTCATAGAGAAAGCATGCTAACAAAGATCTATGACAAGAAGTATACAAAATTGCCACCTTTGATGTAGGAGAAAATCAAAATTGTCTCATTATCCAAATCTTAAATCATTAAATCTAAGGAAAAAACACAAAAACAATGCTGTTCTCCAGATCGTGGATAAACATCCACTGTATTTGAAGACAAATCATTATAAATGGTAAGGAGCAGCTCTGTGGCAACAGAGAAAAAAGGCAGAATGTGAAACACGGATGCTGTGTTCATACCTCGTTTTAAACCAGTATAATTAACCAGTAATTAAATGGGAGCTGTCTCTCTCAACCAATCAATCCAAAAAAGTGTAATCTCCACCACAAGGCTTGGGGCTTAAAGGAGCAGTAAACTTTTTTTTATGAAAAACACATTTTATAGAGCATTTCCTGCTGAATAAAACAAGGTCACTCCCATCACTGTCAGATGTTTTATTCAAAATTTATAGCAGTTTAAATAATCAGGAAGTGAATTTACTGTGTTTACTTCCTGATAGTTCTAACTGTCAGGAAGTGACAGGCAGTTTCTATCATATTCTATGGAGAACTGTATGTCTCTGACTTTTCTGACTTTCCTCTCCATTAGAATCTAACAGGAAATCTAATTACAATTCGACCACTAGAGGGCACTGCTAATGTAAAAAAACACGGGTTTAAACTGTAATTACTCTGGAAATATAAATCTCTCGGCAGTGGGAGTACTCTTTTTTTACTCAATAGGAAAATCCCTACAATATATATTTTTTTATAAAAAAAGTTTACTGCTCCTTTAATTAGATATGTCTTCTGAAGGTTTTTTTTTTTTTTCTTTCCTCTAGATCAACAGGGTGGTTTGGCTTGAGCTGGACTTGATGGACACGTGTCTTTTTTCAGCCTTATAAACCATGTTACTATGTTGAATTTATTAATATATGTATGTACCATGACATCGGAACACATACTGTTTCCTGATAAAGATCAAATATTATTGTTGTAGACTAGCTTGTTGGTAGGTAACCCACTTGATTCACTGTACTCCTATCAAAAACGGTACACAATCAACAGAAACAGAGGAAGTAAATGAATAGTTACAAAAAAAGCTGATTGGCAGCTTTGACCAATCACTGCTGGCTAGAAATATATGATGTATAAACGGGTACTTTTTAGATAATACTGTCTTTTTAACTCCTTAAGGACCAGCCGCGCACGCATGCAGCCGTCACTTAAAGGAATAGTAATGTTTCATAATAAAAGCAGCTCTAATTAATCATCATAGTATTTGGACTTTGGAGAGTGTTATTTCAGTTTTGTCAGAGTTGTAGTTCAAGAGTAATTCAATGACAAAGTCTCCCCCTCCTGCCCATTTTACTGATGTAACACTGCTCAGCCAGATCAGAAGGGAGGTGCACAGGTAGACTGCAGAGAGGGACAATCTTCAATTAAGATAAGGGAAAAACCTGAAAAACTTGTCAAGGGGGGGCAGGGTTTTCATTGTTCTCATAGGAAGAAGATTGTCCCCTTCTGTTATCTGTCTGGTCTTACAACCAGATTCCACATCTGAGAAGAGATGGCTTACATTAGGTAAAAGGGGCGGGGAGGGGAAACTTTGCTTGTGAAAATCTATCAAACCATAAAGGTTTGAGAAATAAGACTTATATCGTTCTTCATGTTTTTTTAATGCCTATAAAATAAAATAAAGATAAAACTAAGTATTACTATCCCTTTAAGGACCACTGAGCATTTTTGTTTTATCCGATTCCGGACCCCCTGAACGGCGTGCTGCCGAGTGGGGAGCCTGGAATTCCATGACGGTCCTGGCACATCATGGGTCCTTAACGCAAATCCACCCATGATGTGCCAGGACCGTCAAGGGTCATTAAGGGGTTAACCTACAGAGTATTGAAAGGAACATAAGTAAAGAATTTTGAACTATATTTAGTTACAGTATTTCTGGAGCAAATAAGCTGCGCCAAAGGGGATATACATTCTAAACACCCATTGATTTAACCCTTTAAGGTCCAGTGAAGTGTCAGGACTATCACTGCTGTTTTTGCCTAAAGGACCAGTGACGGTCCTGACACATCACTTATTTTTTACTCACAGTGCTCCTGTGGGAGAGCTGTGAGTTGTAGCCTGGACTGAAATTGGCCGCTCCAAGATAGGAGCGATCACAGTCCCCCGTTCGGGGTGCAGGGACACGTGATCGCTATGTTGTCCTTAAAGGACAACACGCCCCAGGACCTCTGGTCTTTAACGGGTTAAGCAAGTCTTTTAAGCCTGGAGAGGACTCCAGTGCTTTGTGATTTCTAACATTTAAATAGTTAAAACCCCATTTAAATCATTAGATATTTTCATTTATCCCCTATGGTGTAGCTGGGTTGCACATTATATCTTCTTTGTAAAAATCACTAGGAATGCACATCTGTGTACTCAAATGCAAAGTATTACATTTTACCAGACTGCAAGTGCTATGTGAAGGGGGTTATAGAAGGCAATTAGTTTTGTTAATGACATGATGCTTTCATAAAGGCTATGAGGTTAATTTAATAAGAATAACTTAAAGGAGCAGTGCATTTCTGTTATGAAAAAAATATATAAATATATACTCTGGAGCTTTTCCTTTTGAAAAGTACTCCCACTGCTGAGAGATGCATATTTCCAGAGTTATTACAGTGTAAACATGTAGCTTTTTTATAGTTACATTGCCCTATAGCATACCCCCCAAATTTCCCTCTTTAGGAGGGTCAGTCCCTCTTTTAGACTCAAATCCCTCTGTCCCTCTTTCCTACCCTTATGTCCCTCTTTTTAGGAGATCAGACTGTATGGTGTGTATATAAGTGTATCACATTGCTCTACAGCAATACAACTCACATAATTATTTGTTTAATTGTCAGTTAAAGTGTTTATAAATTAGTATGTGTAAATAAAATACATTGGTCTTGTTATAAATAATTTATTAGGTTACACAAAGAGGTGTCAATAGGTCATAAAATAACCTAAAAATTATCGGTAATGCCCGCCCACCAGTCACGCCCCCAGCAACACCCCCTAAAACACAAGTGTCCCTCTTTGGCAATTTGAAATGTTGGGAGGTATGCTATAGTGGTTAGATACCAATTATTTATTCATAGGGTTGCAACCCAGCAGGTATTTTACCGGCAGGCCGGTAAAAAATTGGCTTCTGTCCAATGTTAAGTCTATGGAGAGAATGCCAAGGACGGTATTTTTTTAAGAAAAGGTGGCAACCCTATTTATTCTGTTTGAAAGGATAGTCACTGATGAACAGTGATTCATAGAATGTGATAGAAACTGCTGAGGCATTCCTATCAGTTAGAACTTTCAGGAAGTAAACATGCTGTTATTCACTTCCTGATTATTTAAACGGTTAAAGCGTTTGTGTAAAACTACTGACAGCAGTAGGAGTACCTTTGTTTTACTCAGCAGGAAAACATTATAACATAAAGGTTTTCATAAAACCTGTGAGGCAAATCTGCTGTAACAAAGAGAACATATATAAATTCCTGTTGATTTAAGTGGGAACTTTAACTTCTTGAATGTTGGACAGATGTTCATTACTTTGAAAAGTGTAGGAGAAATCTCTAGCATTCAAGGGGTTAAAGGCCCATTTTGTTTTTTTTTTGGCATTTTTATTTTCTCCCTTTGGTGCGACTGACTTGCACCACAGTTATTCTAGTTCTCCTTAGTACATTAGCCGCTCTGTCAGAGTATCAAAACTTCAGTAATCAACGGCTGAAAACAAGCCATGATTTAACACTTAGAGTGCCAGAGGAGTGTGCAACGCATTGCAAAGTAATGTATTGCGCACCCCTCTGAGTCTCTAGGATTAAGCAAAATGAATGAGCCTCTGGTTAGCTCAGCTGTTCTCTGTTATGGATAGGCTTAACCCTATGAATGCCAGAGTGGTATCCAGTGCATTGCAAAACAATGCTTTGGGCACTCCTCTGGCACTCATGAGCCTCTCTGTTGGGGATATCCTTGAATCCTAGCCTGCTTACTGCCATTTTTTCAACATCATATTTTTTATTTTTACATATCTGACCAGGAAATGTGATCTTACTCTCTTCAAAAAACTTTGTATGAAACTTAAAGCAAACTTTATTAATAAAATCATGGTTTTTCTGCAGGCAGTGCAGTCAGGATAGTTAATCACTCCCACACTGCATGGTGTTCACATGGTGTGCTTGATAAATGGGTGCCAGAGAAAGATCTGTCTTTCACATGGAATTATCTCTCTCTTCCTACTAGGCAGCAATTACAAAGCTGTGCTTCTTTGAATACTGAAATGTCATGTAGGGTAAAATGAAAGAGAAGTGAAACACTGAAAATATCCTGTAGATTCTAATCAATACTGCCCATTCAAAGCACAGTCATGTGGATACTGTGCTTTTACATCTATCTTGTATAATGACTGATATACTTTTACTTAGCAAATGGTATTGTCAACTATCAGATGTTTTCCTAAACGCTGTATCTAACTTCTTGGATACTAGCATCTTTACCAATTCATGGCTTTGCATTGCGTTTCAGACCTCAAGCATTGAAAGGAACAGTCAAATTTTTAGGAAACCATCATCATATAGATATTTTCCTTCTGTGTAAAGCATGGGTTTTCCCACTTCAGTCAGTTGTTTTATTCAAATGTTGTAACAGTGCAGTTAATTGGGAAGTGAATTACAGTGTGTTACTTCCTGAACGTGCCAATCAATAGTTTTCTCAGTGACTAACTGTAATCTGACCACTGGAGGGCACTGTTAATATGAAAAACAGAAATTTAAACTGTAATAACTCTGGAAATATGCAGCTTGTAGCAATGAAATTACCCTTGTTTTACTTAAATATATATATATATATATATATATATATATATATATATATATATATATATATAGTATCTCACATAAGTGAGTACATCCCTCACATTTTTGTAAATATTTTTATTTTGTCTTTCATGTGACTGAAAGATAAAATACTCACTTTTGTTGCCAAGGTTTAGACATTAATGGCTGTGTGTTGAGTTATTTTGAGGGGGACAGTAAATTTACAGTGTTATACAGGCTGTACACTTACTACTTTACATTGTAGCAGAGTGTCATTTCTTCAGAAAAAGTCTTAAGAAGGTGTGAAAAAATGTTGTAAAGTAAGAATGCTTTCAAAAATAGACTTGGTAATAGTTTATATTTATCAATTAACAAAATACATTGTGAGTGAACAGAAGAAAAATTAAAATCAAATCAATATTTGACGTGATCACCCTTTGCCTGCAAAACATTATCAATTATTCTAGGTACACTTGCACACAGTTTGTTACGGAACTCGCCAGGTAGGTTGTTCCAAACAACTAACCTCAGTTCTTCTGTGGATTTAGGCATCATGATGGACATTTGAAAGCTTAATGGAGAACTACCATCCCCCTGCTTACTATACTATGGCCAGAAAATCCAAGTAGTCCATTGGACTTTTGTCCTTGTGCCTTCATTAAAGTGATAACATGACTAATCTGGCCTAGACGTCATGTCCATGGAGGTAGACATGCTTGTGTGTAGCAGACCCACAGGGCCTCAACTGTACATATTGCACATGGTAATCTTAACCCTTCAAGAACTAGTGGGGTGTGCAACTCATTGCTTTACACTGCTATACTCACCTCTCTGGGCCTTAACCCCTTAAGGACCCTTGACATACCAGGACTGTCAAGGGTAAATGTGCTCCAACGACCCTTGACGGTCCCGGTACGTCAAGGGTTAAACTCTTCCATCGCGGCCGCACGGAGCGATGGAAGAGCGCAGGCTGCTTCTTACTAAGTGTCCTGGTATTGCGACAGTAACGCGCAGTAGATACATTGTTGCAACATGCTATTCGCTTCAAAAGCGAATCACACGTTGCAAAACATGAATGACAGGGACAGTATTTGTAAATACTGTCCCTGTCAGATCTCTCTGCCTCGCTCCCCCTTGCATACTGCTGAGGTGGAGAGAGACAGAGAGACATAGTGTTACAGTGTTCCTGTAAAAAAAAAGTTTAAATGAAGAAAATTAACCCTTTCATCACTGTTCTGCAGTGATCAATAAGTTCCCCCCATCTGATCACTCTTGGAGTGATCAATTTGCTGCAGATCAGTGTTTTCTGATCTGTGAGACACCCCCCATCCCCCTTGAATTTTTGTAGATTTTAAAAAAAAATTTTTTATTTGAATAGTAAATATAGTTTTGGTATTTTGGTAGGTAGTTGGGTAGGTTTAGTGTAGACGTGTGTTAGGAAAAGTTTTAGGGATAGATTTAGGTATAGGGAAAAAAAAAAAAACCCCCAACCCACCTCCCAAAAAAAAAATATATATAATAAGAGCAGTTTAGATAGGTAGCTCAATTGGGTTAGGTAGGTTCAGGATATACGTAGGTTAGGGTAAGTTTTAGGGTTAGATTTAGGTTTAGGGTTAGATTTAGGTTTAGGGATAGCGTAAGAAAAAAAACCCCCAAACCCCCCCCCCAAAAAAAATATATATAATAAGTGCAGTTTAGATAGGTAGTTCACTTGGGTTAGGTAGGTTCAGGATATACGTAGGTTAGGGTAAGTTTTAGGGTTAGATTTAGGTTTAGGGATAGCGTTTTTTTTAGATTAAGTGGACAAAATGCAGCGCAGGTACAGTGTTGAAGAGGTATATGCATTTTTGCCGTCTGACTCAGAGGCAACAGACACTGCGTCAGTCTGACGTAATGCAGTTTTCAGAGAGTGAGAGCAGCTCTAGTGACAATGCTGGGCCTTCTGTAAAGAAAAGATGTACTGCCCCAAGAGCTGCCCTGGCAACTGCCCCAGCACCTGCCAAAAGATCTGCCCAAAGGATTTACCCATGATAATTTTTTGGATTTGTTTTTGGGGGAAGACATTTTAGGTGAAATTGTGTCCCAAACCAATTTGTATGCTGCCCAGTATACTGCCGCCAACCCTAAGTGTGAAAAGCGCTGGTTTTTTTTTTTTACTTACGTCAAGGTTTACGAGGGATTGGTGGTAAAATGGCTGTGTACAAAATTGGAAAACACACCTAAAATGAAAGCCTGGGGTGTCTACTTTCCAAAAATATATACTTTTGGGGGGAAATCTTAGAGTGGAGCACTGTTACACAGCCCCAAATGAGACATGGCACCAGTGATGCAAGCTGTGAAGATTCAAAGTGTGAACCTGGAAACGCGCATGTTCCAATTTGGGCCCCATAGCTCCCTCAAACCTTGAATAACCTATGCATATGGGGTATTGCCGTACTCAGAAGAAGGAGCTGAACACTAAACAATGCATTTTTAAAAATCTTCACCTATCATGTGCTTGAAATTCACATCAACATTGAAGTGCAAGTGTGAAAAATGCTGTTTTTTTAACTTACGTCAAGATTTACGAGCGATTGGTGGTAAAACGGCTCTGTAAAAAAATTGAAAACATACATAAAATGAAAGCCTGGGGTGTCTACTTTCCAAAAATATATACTTTTGGGGGGAAATCCTAAAGTGGAGCACTGGAACGTAGCCCAAAATGAGTAATGGCACCAGTTAACCAAGATGTGAAAATTTAATATTTGTTCAATATTGTGCCCCGTAGCTCCCCCAAACCTTGAGAAACCTATACATATGGGGTATTGCGGTACTCAGAAGAAGGAGCTGAACACTAAACAATGCATTTTTAAAAATCTTCACCTATCATGTGCTTGAAATTCACATCAACATTGAAGGCGAAGTGTGAAAAACACTGTTTTTTTAACTTACGTCAAGATTTACGAGCGATTGGTGGTAAAATGGCTGCGTAAAAAAATTGAAAACATACATAAAATGAAGGCCTGGGGTGTCTACTTTCCAAAAATATATACTTTTGGGGGGAACTCTTAGAGTGGAGCACTGTTACACAGCCCCAAATGAGACATGGCACCAGTGATGCAAGCTGTGAAAATTCAAAGTGTGAAACTGGAAACGCGCATGTTCCAATTTGGGCCCCGTAGCTCTCCCAAACCTTGAGAAACCTATGCATATGGGGTATTGCCGTACTCAGAAGAAGGAGCTGAACACTAAACAATGCATTTTTAAAAATCTTCACCTATCCTGTGCTTGAAATTCACACCAACATTGAAACCTAAGTGTGAAAAACGCTGAATTTTTTACTTACATCAAGATTTACGAAGGATTCGTGGTAAAATGGCTGCGTAAAAAATTTGAAAACATAAATAAAATGAAAGCCTGGGGTGTCTACTTTCCAAAAATATACACTTTTGGGGGGAAATCTTAGAGTGGAGCACTGTTACACAGCCCCAAATGAGACATGGCACCAGTGATGCAAGCTGTGAAAATTCAAAGTGTGAAACTGGAAACGCGCATGTTCCAATTTGGGCCCCTTAGCTCTCCCAAACCTTGAGAAACCTATGCATATGGGGTATTGCCGTACTCAGAAGAAGGAGCTGAACACTAAACAATGTATTTTTAAAAATCTTCACCTATCATGTGCTTGAAATTCACATCAACATTGAAGTGCAAGTGTGAAAAACGCTGTTTTTTTAACTTATGTCAAGATTTACGAGCGATTGGTGGTAAAATGGCTGCATAAAAAAATTGAAAACATACATAAAATGAAAGCCTGGGGTGTCTACTTTCCAAAAATATATACTTTTGGGGGGAAATCTTAGAGTGGAGGAGCACTGTTACACAGCCCCAAATGAGACATGGCACCAGTGATGCAAGCTGTGAAAATTCAAAGTGTGAAACTGGAAACGCGCATGTTCCAATTTGGGCCCCGTAGCTCTCCCAAACCTTGAGAAACTTATGCATATGGGGTATTGCCGTACTCAGAAGAAGGAGCTGAACACTAAACAATGCATTTTTAAAAATCTTCACCTATCATGTGCTTGAAATTCACATCAACGTTGAAGTGCAAGTGTGAAAAACGCTGTTTTTTTAACTTATGTCAAGATTTACGAGCGATTGGTGGTAAAATGGCTGCATAAAAAAATTGAAAACATACATAAAATGAAAGCCTGGGGTGTCTACTTTCCAAAAACATATACTTTTGGGGGGACATCTTAGAGTGGAGCACTGTTACACAGCCCCAAATGAGACATGGCACCAGTGATGCAAGCTGTAAAAATTCAAAGTGTGAAACTGGAAACGCGCATGTTCCAATTTGGGCCCCGTAGCTCTCCCAAACCTTGAGAAACCTATGCATATGGGGTATTGCCGT
Source organism: Rhinophrynus dorsalis (assembly GCA_037306005.1). Taxonomy (NCBI): domain Eukaryota; kingdom Metazoa; phylum Chordata; class Amphibia; order Anura; family Rhinophrynidae; genus Rhinophrynus; species Rhinophrynus dorsalis. The sequence continues at coordinate 272,184,385 of CM074721.1, read as the reverse complement.
ACTCAGAAGAAGGAGCTGAACACTAAACAATGCATTTTTAAAAATCTTCACCTATCATGTGCTTGAAATTCACATCAACATTGAAGTGCAAGTGTGAAAACTGCAAAAAAACAAAATATTACCACAATTTTGAAAAATATTTCCGGAAAAATAGCTGCATGAAAAACTCCAAAATTCTCCTGATTATTTACCTTATGTTGTGTAGTTTTCAGAAACATATACCTTTGTGGGACATTTTTGGTTCTGGCACCGTCAGCTAAGCTATGATGCTCACATGCCAATTGTTGAAAAATCACAAGTTGGAAATAACGGCAGCCATCTTGTAATATTTACCTTGTAAATGTGAGGAAAGGACTAAAATACTAGGCATATGGGGTACACTTATATTCAGGAGAATCAAATGAATATATTTAGGGGTATTTTTTTTTCATTAACTAATAGTATGCAAATCCTGACAGAAAAATGTAAGCAAAATGTTGTTTTTTTTCAATTTTTTTCCTCTTTTTTTCTATTTTAATCAAATTAAACAATGAGGTATTCATATAATTGTGGTATCAAAAGAAAGCCCTACTTGTGCTTAAAAAACAGTATATAATTTATGTGGGTGCACAAAAGGAATTAAAGAGATAATATGGTTGAACAAAGACATAGTCAAAAAAGTCAAAATTGCTCTGGTCCTTAAGTCAAATCTAACCCAGATTTTCCCGGTCCTTAAGGGGTTAAAGGATTAACCCTTTCAGTGCCAGAGGCTTGAAAAAAATGTCTGTATCCTGCTGTACTGACACATTTTCAGCATAGTTGATATCTATCTGTTTAGGTATGATTTCCATGTTTATATGGAAAACTGTATATATCGTTTTTATCAGAATTAACTGAGCTTTATCATGGAACCTCACAAAAGGTAAATTTTGCATCTTGTGGCAAGCTATGATGTAAATACAAAAACAATGTAAAAAATATTTATGCCATTATCATAAACTATATATGCAAAATAAACATTTATGTTTGTAGTTAACATTTCAGTTATCCTTAAAAGACCATATAGCTGAGATAGTGCAGTTAGTTAAAGGGACACTAATGTCCAATAACATTTTTTTCTTGTTTTGTAGATTGAATAAAAGTAAATTACGTAGCACGAATCCCATCTTTCAAACCTTTATGGTTTGAGAGATATTCACATCTAAAGTTCCCCCCTCCCTCCCCTCCTCCTGACGTCAGAGCTCTGCTGACAGCAGGAGATCCCGGGACCAGTCGGCGACTCTGCAGCAGAGCTGAAATAGCAATATTGGAAAATAATGAATTAATTTGAATGGTCTACAAAGTGTGTCTGGTTTGCAAGCACACTTTGTAGACCATTCCAATTAAGTAATTATTTTCCAGTATCGCAATTCGTCTCTGGTGTAGAGCATCCTTGTGTCGGCCAACATGGATCTCCTGCTGTCAGCTTTACAGCTGACATCTAGAGAGGGGGAACTTTAGATGCAAATATCTCTCAAACCATAAAGGTTTGAGAGATGGGATTTGTGCCTCATAATTTATTTTTTTTTTAAATCTACAAAACAAGAAAAAATTTTTATTGGAAATTACTGTTTCTTTAACACACCAGATCTAGAATTGATTCCCACCTCAGGGTCACAGGTTCTAGTCCTGTACCCATCACCCTTTTGAGTTAGATAAAATGAGTACCCAGGACATACCTGAAAATGAGAGACAATCTCAGTGCATCTTTCCTGGTAAAATACTTTCATAAAAAAATCCCCTGAGTACAGAAATACCAATTATGTATAACTTTACTGACATGCATGGCCTGCACATACCTCTTATTAAGAGGACAAGTTTGTTTTTTAAATTTCCATCATTTGAAATGTACTGAAATCATTGTAAACTATGGAATTTCCAACTACAATTACAATAAAATGGCACCCTGTTGTTTTTATTTAACTTACTGTAGGGGTGCCAGAATCACAAAACTACACCAATTAAATGCTCTTATCTTTTTTTCATACATGACTTGCCAGTACTAAAATGGTTGTACCAGTTTCAGAAATTAAGAAAAAAGTAGATAAAGCACATCACTTTGGAAAGGAAATAACTCAACAGATCAATTGAGGGATTTCTTGCCTTTCTACCCCTAACCTTGTGTGTACAAATGTTTACAGAAGGTGGAGCTAAAGGAATAATTGACATTTTTTATTTCCACACATTCAAGTGTACTAAAACCTTTTAAAACTATATTGTAGTTTCATACTGCATTCATTAGCTGCTACTCCCCCAAGAAAATTGGTGCCTTATCAGTATGGGTTGGCATACAGTAAAGGGGGGTGCCATAAACACAACATTGCACCAACATTCATGTGAAAAAGAAAGTACACCTTCTTTGAATTCTATGGTTTTACATATCAAGACATAATAACAATCATCTGTTCCTTAGTAGGTCTAAAAATTAGGTAAATACAACCTCAGACGAACAACAACACATGACACATTACACTGTGTCCTGATTTATTTAAAAAAATAAAGCCAAACTGGAGAAGCCATGTGTGAAAAACTAAGTGCACCCTTACTGCTTCCATAGGATTTAAGATGCTAAGTAGCAGACATGTGCTGCTAATCAAATGCACTTGGTTAATTGATCATCAGCAAGTGTGACCACCTCTATAAAAGCCGAAGTTTTATCACTTTGCTGGTCTGGAACATTCAGGTCTGTGTTAACACAATGCCAAGGAGGAAATACATCAGCAATGATCTTAGAGAAGCAATTGTTGCTGCCCATCAATCCGGGACGGGTTTTAAGGCTATTTCCAAACAATTTAAAGTCCATCATTCAACAATGAGAAAGATTATTCAACAGTAGAAAACATTCAAGACAGTTGCCAATCTTCCCAGGAGTGGATGTCCCAGCAAATTCACCCCAAGGTCAGACCGTGCAATCATGACAAGGTGTAATATGTCATGTGTTGTAGTTCATCTGAGGTTGTATTTACCTCATTTTTAGACCTGCTAAGGAACAGATGATTGTTATTATATACTGATATGTAAAACCACAGAATTAAAAGAGGGTGTACTTTTTTTTTTCACACAACTGTAAGAGTTTTCTTTTTTGAAATAAGCTGCCTTCACTAAAATGGTCTTAATTATTAGAGATATGTAGGAAAGGTATGCAGGGTATACCATTTTGAAAAATAGACGTTCACCTGCATCAAATTATTGTATTTTTGTCTTTTTACCTTTAGGCAGATGGGCACAGTTATTTCCATAATTTACAGTTATAGCAAATTGTTTTTTGTTTTTTTTTGCTTATCCCTCTGACACTCAAAGGGTTAAGAGGCCGGTCCTGCTCTGTGTCCTGCCGCCGACGCAGTCATGCACTGTAGAGACTGCCCGAATGTACAGAATGCTCCCAGCACAGAACTCCCAGCATCCTGTGCGTTTGGGCAATCTCTACTGTGCATGACGGCTTCTGAGACACATCCTAGCGAATTATTATATAGGATATCTTTCCTTATTGAATATTGAATACGATTCAGCTGGAAAAGAATCCTCATTTAAACCATTGACGTTTGTTTCTTGTTTTCTTCATTGCATTTGATTAGCCCCAGCATTTTTTTTTCACTTTTAAGGCCTTCACCTTTAAGATCCAGTATGTGGAAACATGAGAAAATGACTGTTCGTTAACACATAGTGCTCAAATCTTGAAGGGACACTGTCACCTAAAAGAATTTTGCTGGTTTTGAAATGGGTTTCAAAATCACTTCTGTGTTTATTTCCAAAACTAGTTATTTAGATATATGGATTATGCCCATTAACGCATGCTGTGCAAGTATTTCTTGACTTGGTCCTACATTACCCTCACCATTAACTGACACTTAACCTTTGCAGTGCTAGCCCTGGACAGTGCAGGTATGGGTTTTCAGTTAAATTGCTCTGCTCCTTGTTTCTCACAGTGTATTAAAGAGACAGAGGAAATAAGCAAAAAAAAGTCTTCATATTTCCTGTGCAAGCTATATGGAGGTGTTTCTTGCATTCAAGTTTTAACTGGAAGAATGTATGCGCTGGCATGCACTAAAGTGATTGTACATACCCACAAGTGCAACAGCATGGCTTTTAAACTGAAAATGAGCTGCACTGTTGGGTTTGTACATTCCTCAAATGGGCATATGTCTTATGATTAGGGTTGGATGAAATATGCTGCTTTAATCATATTTTTTCTCAATAAGCCTAATTGAAACACAGACTAAAATAACAGTATATATGTATTAGATGATTAGATTAAAATAACACTTCATTATCACTGAAGGAAGGATCCTCACACTGCAGGTGCAAAACATTAAAATGCCATTTAAGTTAGATACTGGAGCTCAATCTGTTGAAACCAAGACCCGTACTGCAGGATACTAATATCAGAGTTACAGGGAAAAAAAATGAAGTGTACACTTTATGTTCAAACAATATTAGGCTTTTCATCTTGTGAGAGACTGAACCTGGTGAAAAGAGTACTAGTACTTCAAACTGGAAGTAATTCTGAATATGACAGCTTGATGGAAGAATACAGTGATTTATTCAAAGGGCTTGGTTGTCTACCAGGTGAACACACCATCACAATAGACAAAACAGTACCGCCAATAGTACATCCCTACAGGAAAGTACCATTTGCACTGCAAGACCAGCTCAAAGCAGAGCTTGATAGAACAATTCACATGATATACGAACACATTGAAGATGTAGACACATACACTGATGATATTATCATATGGGGAACTTCTAAAAAGAACATGATTCTCGACTCAGACAAGTTCTAGAAGCATATAGAGAATCAAACCTGAAACTGAACAAAGTAAAATGTCAATTACGAATAAAAGAACTAAAGTTTGTTGGAGACATCATCAGCAATGAAGGGGTCAGACATGATCCCTCGAAGATATCTGCAATTGAAAACATGCAGAGACTGCAAACCAAAAAGGATGTTTATGGGCAAGGTCAACTACATGGGAAAGTTCATACCCAACCTGTCTGAGAAGTTAGCTCCTCTGAGATGGTTACTTGAAAAGAAAAATGCATGGGACTGGACTCATGAGCAGGAAACAGCGTGGCAACACTTAAAGAAAGTGCTTACACATGAACCGGTGTTAAAAATCTATGATCCAGCTAAACCCATTAAGATATCATCTGATACATTACAAACATGACTGGGAGCAGTTCTACTACAAGAACATAATAGCAACTGGCAACTGGTAGCATATGGTTCCTGCTCTATGCCTAGTGCTGAGACAAGAAATGCTCAGATAGAGAAAGAACTTCTCAGTATCACATTTGCATGTGGGTGATATGATCAGTTTCAAGACAACTTGTAAATGTTGAAACTGATTAGAAGCCACTGATAACATTATTCACAAATTCTCTTAATGACTGTCCTCTGAGGATTCAGAGAATGATGATCAAATTGCAAAGCTATACCCTAAAGGTGACATACGCACCAGGAAAACATATGTATATGGCTGATACATTATCCAGAGCAGTGGATCAAACAGCTGTTCCAAATGTCAAGGTAGCTGAAGAAATTCAGGATTATGTAGATATGATTACCTCAGCTATTCCTGTCTCTGATGCAAAGATGCAGCTGATCCATCAAGAGACAGAAAAAGATGCTACATTGGAAAAAATGAAACTTGCTATTCTAACTGGATGTCGTGACGTCAAACAGAGTTGCATAATTGGAGTACAAGAATACTGGAACTGCAGAGTTGAACTGACTGTGGTTGATGGGATTATCTTCAAAGGCAGCATGATTGTGATTCCACACAGTCTATAAAAGCTTATGCTGGAAAAAGATTCATGAAGGTCACTTGGGCATTGAGAAATGCAGGAAAAGGGCAAGAGAAGTAATGTTTTGGCCAAGAATGAACTAAGATATTTCTGACGTAGTGTCCTCCTGTTCTACGTGTTTGAAGTACCAGATGAGCAATGCAAGACAACCTTTGCAGCCACATCCAGTTCCTGATAGGCCATATCAAAAGGATGGTATTGATCCGTTTATGTGTAACAGCACAGATTTTGTCATCATCACAGATTACTATTCCTTGTATCCATAAGTATGTGGATTGAGGTCAACATCATCTGAGAATGTCATTTGATACATGATGTCAGTCTTTTCTAGACATGGTGTAACACACAAAGTATTTACTGAAAATGGCCCACAGTTTGCCAATGTCAACTTCAGAAGGTTCGCCAAAGAGTGTGACTTTGTACATACTACATCTAGCCCACATTTTCCACAATCCAATGGTCTGGTTGAAAAACATGTTGGAATTATCAAAAAATGTATGAGAAAAGCTGATGACAGTGGAGGTGACAAAGGGCTGCTAGCATATCGCAGTGAATGTAGTTACTCGCCTGTACAACTTCTTATGGGAAGACGTCTGTGTTCCAATCTGCCTATGAAGGAAGATCTACTTGCAACAGGGGCAGGTGAACAAGTTAAGCAGTTTAAAGTGAATCAGAAAGAGAAGCAGAAAGTATATTTCGGCTCAAGAGCTAAACTTCTACCAGAATTGCAAAATGGAAACAAAGTGAGAATCAAAGACAAGGCCAATACTTGGTCAAAGAAGGGTTCTAGCATTGAACCTGTGCAGTTGAGATCTTACACGATTCAAACAGAGGATGGGGCAGTTCTTAGAAGGAATAGAAAAGACATTCTAAATGAACCAGAGCAAAAGTGTCCCAACATAGACTCTGATGGAGTGTTAAATAGCAGCAAGGAGGCTGCGTCAGATACTGATGGAAGTTAGACGGTCTGCATGTCAAAGAAGGTGTCCAGAAAGACTGATACAATCATGTTGAGATGTCTATATCAGTATCACGGTGCCTGTGATTCCTTGGTTATTTTTTTTCTGTCAGTTATCCAATGTGAGGTCCTCATTGGTTGCCCTGTGCTAAGACCGCCCAGTATAGCCTTTATATACTTGGCTCCTGCACCCACACATTGCCCTTTCATGGTGTTCCTGTGCCAGTGCTACGTTTGCTTATGAAGTTTCCAGTGTACCGACTTGGCTTGCCTGACTACTCTCCAGTTCCTGCGCCTGTGTACCGACCCGGATTGCCTGACTATTCTTCAGTGTTCGTTCCTTTGTATCAACCCAGCCTGGCTGACGTTCCTGCTACTGTGTACCGACCCGGACTTGCTGACGTTCCTGCTCCTGTGTCCTGATTTGGCCTGGCTGACGTTCCTGCTCCTGGACTCCGACTTGGCAGATCTCCATTTTGGTCCTGGTCGCCTCGGCGACATTCTGACTTCCGGTGCCTTGCCTTGTTTGGCACCTCTGCACCCGCAGGCTTGCCTAGTATTGTCCCATTTTGGCGCCTCTGGCCTAGTCCTCCATTCTGTCAAAACCGGTTGCAAGTGTTACCTCCATGATAGCACCGGTTCATTGCCATTGGCTACGCTCCACTCTGTCAAAACCGGTTGCCAGTGTTGCCTCCGTGATAGCACCGGTTCATTGCCATTGGCTGCGCTCCACTCTGTCAAAACCGGTTGCCAGTGTTGCCTCCGTAATTGCACCGGTACATTGCCATTGGTTACGCTCCACTCTGTCAAAACCGGTTGCAAGTGTTGCCTCCGTGATTGCACTGGTACACTGCTATGGGCTACGCTCCACTCTGTGAAAACCGGTTGCCAGCGTTGCCTCTGTGATTGCACTGGTACATTGCCATTGGCTACGCTCCACTCTGTCAAAACCGGTTGCCAGTGTTGCCTCTGTGATTGCACCCGTACATTGCCATTGGTTACGCTCTACTCTGTCCAAAACCGGTTGCAAGTGGTGCCTCCGTGTCAGCACCAGTAGCGCTCCTGTTTACTTCAGTGGACTGCTACTCGCTGTGAATTCAGTCTTTGGCGTGTTTAAGAATCAGCTCAATACCTTCACATATGGGACTTTTTTCCTATACTGATGAACGTTAACTCCTGCATTGCTGAAACCTGGAAACCTTATCATCTGTCTGACCCGTGTCAGCATAAACTGTTTGTCTCCTATATTTGTGCTGGACCTGTGTGGGCCTAATTTACCTGTCGGGTGTCTGTACTATAAGTTGTATATTACAGGACCTGTGAGGGTTCTTTGTGTATTATTGTATTTAATAAAACTGTGTTTTTTATCCTAACTCTGTGTCTGTGAGTCAAACAAACCATTACAATCAGATAGCTATGTAATGCAGAATGACTTGCTAAAATAGATATACATATTTGTGTTATTGCATGTTTATAATACTTTAATTTTCCTAAGAGGGGAAGGTGTAATGGTATGTGTGTAAGTATTTTGTTATGTGGCTATGTTGCTTTAAGAAGCTGAGCATTCTCAGTAGTGTATTCATGCTCAGTGGTGACATATGACAAAGCTGTTTGGACTGGTTGTTCAGAGTTGTCTGGAAGTTGCATACAAGTAAAAGCCGAGATAAGAAGACTTTTGTGTCTGTCTTCATTATTATATTAGAACCCACAAAGTACAACACTAAGTATAAGGAAAACCCTGTCCCCCTTGACAAAGGCGAGCAGGATTTTCCTTTTACTTACTGAAGATTGTCCCTCACTGCATTCCATCCGGAGCAGACCGAGAGGCAGCATGACACAGGGAGAGGCATACCTCCCAAGTGTCCCTCTTTTAGACCTAAATCCCTCTGTCCCTCTTTCCCACCCTGATGTCCCTCTTTTTAGGAGATCAGATTGTGTGGTGTGTGTGTATATAAGTGTTTACTATTGCTCTACAGCAATAAAACTCACATTATTGTTTGTTTAAATGTCAGTATATGTGTTTATAAATTAGCGTGTGTAAATAAATTACTTTGGTCTTGTTCTAAATCATTTATTAGGTTACACAAGGAGGTGTCAATAGATCATGAAATAGCTTAAAAATTCCTGGTAATGCCCTGCTCACCAGCCACGCCTCCAGAAACAGCCCCTAAAAAACAAGTGTCCCTCTTTGTCAGTTTGAAATGTTGGGAGGTATGGAAAGGGGCGGGAGGGGATCCTTTTGGATTGAATAGCTCTTGATCTATAAAACTGTAAGTATTCAAATATAGCGCTTTGTGTGTAAAAAAAAAAAATAAAGAAGACAGTGGACCTCAAATTTAATACAAATATTACTATCCCTTTAATCTCTGAAGACCAGTTGTATGTGCAACGCATTTCAAAGCTAAGTCTAGCTTATTAGAAAGAACATTAGCAAGTGCCTATATATATCCAGCTTGCCATTTGTTTGTAATATATAGTTTTTGAGAAATTCACCTTTATTTGTTGGTCGCACAGAGCTGCACCTTATGTTGATTAGTTTCTGTGACTGGGCAATATTATTATGCATTGTGCTGTGAATGATATAGACAGAGCCCATAGTGGATCATATCTAATAGCACAGTGAGAGGTAAGTTTGACCTCAACTAGAACAGATTAGCCTACTGTGCAGGGAATTGGAATAAAGGTGGTGGAATCAATTTTTTTAGTCATGGACACATGGTCAGAAATACATACTTGTAAGGGGCAAATTATTATTATTATTTTGTTTTGTTTTTAATTGAAAACCCTGTTGAATTATAGGTTGTCAGCTATTCAGAAATATGCATTTTTAGCAGTAGTACGAAAGTAGTACAAAACATGTTTAACCCATTGATGTACATAGTGCTATGCAACATATTGCTTTGCAGTGTGGTGTGCACCTCTCTGGCCCTAAAGGGTTTAACCCTTTGAGTGCCAGAGGGGTGCAATGTGTTGCGTATCCCTATGGAACTCAAAGGGTTAAGAGGAGAATAATCATTTATTTGGACATATTCTGCATGTGCATACTATACTTTTTTTTCAGTAAGCTCCCTGGATCTATATTTCCTGACAATTTTCTGGTCAGCTATCACCAAAGTGGGTCATTGATACAATGTAACATTAGCCCTGCAGCACTGAGTGTTCTGTATGCTTTCTTTTTTACACTGTATCTTTCCTTCATTGGATCAATATACCTACTCTCACAGCTGCTGATGGAAAGCTGTCTGGTAACAGATCCTGGGAGCTCAATGACAGGGACATAGACATTTAAAAATTAGTAAAATGTATATGAAATCTGACATTTTATGTTATACAGTATTACTATCCCATACCTCCCAAATGTCCCTCTTTAGGAGGGACAGTCCCTCTTTAAGACCCAAATCCCTCTGTCCCTCTTTCCCACCCTGATGTCCCTCTTTTTAGGAGATCAGACTGTGTGTTGTGTAAATATAAGTGTACAATGTTGCTGTACAGCAATAAAACTCACATTAATGTTTGTTAAACTTTTGTATATGTGTTTATAAATTAAGCTGGGTAAATAAAATACTTTGGTTGTGTTATAAGTCATTTATTAGGTTACACAAAGAGGTGTCAATAGATCATGAAATAGCGTAAAAATTCTCGGTAATGCCCTGCTCACCAGCCACGCTCCCAAGTACACCACCTAAAACAAAAGTGTCCCTCTTTGGCCATTTGAAATGTTGGGATGTATGCTATCCCTTTATTCTTCTTTATTTATGATAATGTGCAAAGTTATAGGTGTATTGCTAGTCATTGATCAAGTCATGTAGAAATCTGACAGCAGCAATTTCAGCAATTCAGCAACTGGTAGCAGCATGCAGGTGGTCGGGTCTTATTGGCCTACTAGTTATAGCTGGGAACTCTCCGGATTTTCCCCGGAGACTCTGGTTTTTACACTGTATTACCGGGTCCATGGGGCAGGGGCTGAGTCTCCGGATGTGGGGAGTTTCTATTGAAACTCTACCCACTTCTGCTCTTTTTAATTCTTTCTTCCTACTCCCCTTGGCTTCTCCTCCTTCCTCAGCTTATATTTTTCTAGCCCATTTAGTTCCGTCCTCACTCACGGTTAAGCCCCACCACTTTTTGACGTGAATCTGGTCATTTCATCACCACCACCGGCATCACAGGAAGAAGGAAGAAAGTCCCCAGGTATGCTACTAGTGCATGAGTGCTGACTAATTAGGTAAAAATACATTCTTGTGGGCTGCACATTGAACACCCTGCTTTAAACAGATAAAGGTTTCTTTCTCAAAAACTATTTTATACAGAAATATGCCTAGTACCACATAAACTCATTTTAATTTCCCGTAAAACTAAACTTAGCTTAGGATGACAGGTCCATATTTATTAAAGGAAGCTGGAGTTATTCTGGAGTAAACCAACTGCACCATAGGGGACAAATAAACGTTACCATGCAATTGAACAGAGCTATTTAATACCTTGAATGTTAGAGACGTTTCAAATGCATTGTGAAGCAGTGTATTAGAGACCTGTCTAGCACTCAGAGGGTTAATAGGCTGGTTTAATTTAACAGGAATTTTGATTTGTCCCCTATGGTGCAGTTGGTTTACGCCAGAATGACTCCAGTTTCCTTTTGCAGAAAGCAAAAGATTAGCAATTCTTGAGGATACCAACTGCATTTTCAGAATGCTGGAGAGGTTGCCAACGCATTTCTGCATTTAAAGGGATAGTAATACTTAAGTATTACTAATCCCTATAGCAAAGTACTGCTTAAAAAAATGTATTGCCCCCAATGTCATCTCTTAAACCTTTATGGTTTGAGAGATGAACGCTTCTAAAGTTGCCCTCTCCCTCCCCCTTCCCCATAGTCAGCATTCTAGCTGACTGAAAGGAAGAGAGTCGTAAGACTTTCAGGTGGCTCTCCAGCACAGCCGGATCGCGTTACTAAAAAAGAAAACTTTCACTGAAATGGTCTTCTATGTGTGCTTGGCTTGCAAGCACACGTAGACCGTTTCAGTGAAAGTTTTTTTTTAGTTAACGTGATCGCGGCTCTGCTGCAGAGCCGCATGATGATCCCTGACCGGATTCACCTTCAGTCAGCTAGAATGCTGACTACGGGGAAGGGGGAGGGAGAGGGCAACTTTAGAAGCGATCATCTCTCAAACCATAAAGGTTTGAGAGATGATACTGGGGGCAATACTTTTTTTTAAGTCGTACTTTGCTATAGGGATTTTAATACTTAAGTTTTACTATCCCTTTAAATGAATGGGGATTTTAATTCTACATATTCCTTTAAATCAAGGACAATTATTAAAAGTACATTCTGCAAGACTGCACAGGAATCAGTGGAACCCTGCAGTGTTTTTTTTTTTTGTTTGTTTTTTTGTCTCTGATTTAAAGGAATATGTAGTCATCTGATTCTCTCCACTTCCAGTGATGCAGTAGGCTTGATACAGAATTGCTCGGCTTTTGCTTTCTACATAACTTACAGTCATAACAACAGAGAGGGAAGGGCTCTGTTAATAGATGACTATCCTATTTCTCTACTATAAAGCATGTTCATAGATCACAGATTTCAGGAAATAGCCCAAAGAAATGTTAGCATCTCACCTGTGTTGTGAGAGGTTCAACTTGCTACTTCAATAAAGTGTAAAGAATGTCCTTAGCAGCTGCTTACAATATAACTTTAGCTCTTAGACACTGTGTCCCTTAAATCAGGTGCTGTCAGTGTCACCTTTTTCTATTGACCTCTTTCATAAAACAGCCTTTTATAGATATGGATGGGGATTTTTTCAATCACACTCAAGTTAGTCGTTTTAATTCTCCCTTTTGAAATATGATAACTACCTGGAATCCCTTTTAAACTAGGATATGAAATGTGAATAAAGGAAGCTTCTGACCTAAATCAAGATTAAATACCAGTTTGTTGACTAAACACCTGAAATCAGAGACATGAATGCATATCCCAGGTTCATTACATTTTTTATAATACTCAGAACCGACTTCCCTAATAAAACGTTTCCATAATTAACCAACACATTTTATCTTCTTAATGGTTTGGGATAAAGATATTGAAGGAATAGTTATATTTTATTATGGGAAAAATATACTGTGATGCTTTTCCAATGCTGGGGATTCTTTCTTCAAAGTTCACAAGTCTATTCTGACAGTTGTTCTTCAGGGGGTGCTGATGCACTAATGTGTGTGTGTGAGAGAGAGGTGAAATCTCTCCAGTGCCTATGTTATTCCCTAGGACAATGGATATGTTTCTCTGACTGGATAGTATCTTACCTTTGTGCATAACCCCCTCCCTTTTCAAGAACTAAGTAGGGGATGAGAGAGTTCAGGTGAGGTTATGTAAACAACTAGACAAAGAAGACATCAGGGGTAAATTAACCTTTATAGTGAAGAAAGAAACATATGCTTTAAAACAAGGGATCTTCCACTGCTGTGAGATGCTTTTTTTCCCTCAGAGTTATCATATATCAAAAGTTTTTTTAAAAACACTGTCAGATAATTATCACCTGATGCCAAAATAATGACCCTGTAACCAGTTTTCTATAGAAAAGGAGAACCAATGGCTACGTTTCTCGCTATAACTTAATAGTAACAGATCCAGCTCCAGTTGTTGACAGTTTGATCTGTTATTTTGAACAGTGACTGTCCCAGCAGTGATAGTACACTTGTGCTTATTTGGAACAACCCTACAATGTCTTTTTTTTTGGGTGGGGGAGGTTTGTAATGTAATGACGAGTTAGAAAAGAAGGCTAAGATTCATAGAGATCATCATCAATTTTTGCACTTTGCTTTTCAGGGGAGTCAGTTTTAGTTCACTGCCCTCTCTTTCAATCTTGTGTCTGCCCCGAGGATCTTCACAGATATCATGTCCATTTTGGCAGATCACATCTGCTCTCAAGGGATCTCTTTAACCCTTTATCGAGCTGACCTTTTACTCAAGGCTCCTTCAGAAGGACTCTTTGCTCCCAGATTCAGGAGTTCCTCACTATTCTGGAGCAGTACGGTTGGAGGCTCAACTTCAATAAATCCGTTTTGGTTCCTTCCCAGGTCCTTTGAAGCATGGTTTGACCCATAGTATTAACTATATTAGGTTTCATACCCTCTAAAGGAGGATGTTTGTTCCAGAGGACAAGATTCAGTCCTTGTTGCTTCAGGTGTCTCAAGTGATAACTTAGCGACTGTGCGGGAATACATGAAACTGCTGGGTTACCTAGTTTCTTCCCTGGAGGCAGTTCCATTTACTCAGTTTCACATAAGGGGATTACAATTGGACATTTTGAGGAATTGGTCCAGTACCAGTATCATCTATCTCGGGTCATGTGTCTGTCTCAGCAAAGACAACCTTCTTTGGTGGCTTCAGTGGTCCCATCTGAAGCTGGAACATCCTTTTGTCATTTCAGAGTAGGTTGTGGTCACCACAGATGACAGCCTGTTGGGCTAGGGTACTACCTTGGGTCCACTGACAGGCCTCAGGTCTCTGGACCAGGGAGGAAAATCTTCTAACCATCGATATTCTGGAGGTACAAGTGATCTACCTAGAGCTACAACCTACCTCTGTCTTTCAGGATCCCACTCCTCCATGAGACTTGAACATGGTATTAGGAGGTCTCCAGAAGACCCCTTTTGATCCTTTTTCTGCTGCTTTTTGTGTCTTCTGATGCTGAAGATGGCTTTCCTACTGGCCATTGTGTCCATCCAGCTAGTGGCCAAATGTCAGATTTTGTTGCATAAGCCCCCCTTTCTAGTTTTTCAACAAGATAGGGTGATTTTACGAACTCTTAGGGGCTCTTTGCCCAAGATTGTTTTGAATTTTCACATCAACCAAGAAATTGTCCCTCCTTTCTTCTGTCCAGCTCCTTCTAATAGACAGGAACTTAATTTGTAAGATGTGGTATGTTGTCTGAAGTACTGTGTTCAGCACATGCAACTGTTTCAGAAATCTGATTCCCTCCATCCCTGAGGGTCTGCATGTGAGTCATGTTGAATTTAAAGTAACTATGTATGTCCTCAGGCAGAACCTTTTGAGTCACGGCACACTCCACCAAATTGGTGGGTGCATCTGGGGCCTGTAACAATTGGGTCACTGCCAAACAGCTGTGTAAGGTGACAACATGGTCACCTTTCACATAATAGTGTTTGATAAAAGTGTGTAATGTCCTGGCTTCAGTTGAGGCCAGCTTTAGCCGGAAGGTCCTTCAGGCTTTGGTATCTATATGAGAGGTCCTTCTAAATTCCTTTTTTCTCTTCGAAGACAGAACCCTGTTGATTTCCTGTTTGTTTACTGTTGGTTGGTGTAAGTTTGGTGTCCATTGGCACCAGAGGATCTTGTTGTGCTAATTTAGTCCTGTGGAAATTGGCCTCCAGCAGCGGGTTTCCCTCCCAGATTTTCCTTCTTTCCTCTCACTTATGCTTTATCTTGGCTTTACTATATGTTAAAACTGGTTGTAGTATGTGTGCTTGGGGGGGGGGGGGGAGTTAAAATGGAGGGAAGATGGCAGTCTTTGCCTCAGAGACCTTTATTTTAGAAATACCCTTTCCTCCAGGAGTGGACTTCCCCCAAGGTTCCTATTCTCCACATGGACTAAGAGAAAAGGCTTTAATGGTAAGTTTACTAAAATCCTCTTTTATCACACCTTGATACATTTCCCCTCTGTTTTCACTATCACATGGGTCTGTCACACCAGTCCCAGTGGTGCTTTAGGACCCCTGCATTCACATATACATAAATAGTCTGTTCCTCAATAGCTGTCCATTGCTGTTTATGAAGATAGCCAGCTGCTCTTGGAAATGGAATAATTCTATGAAGCCGTGTTCTAGAAAACAAAGCAATGGATGGGACACGGCTCATATCCTACCCATTTATTTCCCTGTATATGAAGTGCTTTAGTGCCTTGTAGTGAAGAAATGCAATAAACTACAGAAGCAGTCCTGTAAATTAAGGGACCAGTTTGACCTCTGTAATTTTAGCATCTTACAAATCTCTTTTCTTTCCACTTGAAAGTGTTTTTCAATCAAGTTGGAGGGGGTTGGAGGTAGTGCTGCAAGTAGATTTCCTAATAACTTAGAACGATACAGATTTTGCGCACACACACAAACATAGGTGTGTAAAGTTTTATGTTGGAAGGTCAGTAAGTAGTGGAGGGTCAGAGCATTTGTTATGTGCCTGAAACTTTACCTACCGTGGCACTATGCAGTTTTATGTTTATATTTTATGTTGCTTTTATTGGATTAAATAAATCTGCCACACTATCTGCACTTTGCCGCACTTCTTTTTCTTTGAGATGAGTTATACTGTGCCCATTTAGTAATAAAAGGTTGTTTCTTGTTTTTGTACATGTCCAAAATGTGATAGGTCTGATTTGTTATGAATCTGTGTGTGAGCTAACCCTTTGGTTGATAGAAACTTACAAAATAGAACTGTCACCTTAAAGGAATAGTAATGTTTCACAATAAAAGCAGCTCCAGTTAATCTTCATAGTATTTGGGACATGGAGAGTGTTATTTCAGTACTGTCAGAGTTGTAGTTCAACAGTAATTGAATGATAAATTATCCCCCTCCTGCCCCTTTTACTGATGTTACACTGCTCACCTCAGAGCAGCAAGAGTGTCCGGATGGATTGCAGAGAGGGACAATCTTCAGTGAGCATAAGGAAAAACCTGTTAGGAGGGAAGGGTTTACTTATGTTTACAGTAAGAAGATTGTCCCTTGCTGTGAGCTGTCTGGTCAAGTGACCAGATTCCACATCTGAGGGGAAGTGGCTTACACTAGGTAAAAGGGGCAGGAGGGTGATACTTAATCATTCAATTATTCTTGAACTACAACTCTGACAGTATTGAAATAACACTCTCCATGGCCCAAATGCTATTGGAGCTGCTGTTTTTGTGAAACATTACTATTCCTTTAAGAGAAGTTTACTTAGTAAATTAAATAATTTTTGAAAACTTAGCCTTTAGGTTTGGGTTGTACTTTGTGCTAATCCCTTGCACAGTATGCCAGTAAGGTCTGTTCAAGGACAAACACACCCCTCACCGTGCTATTAGATTCATGCATAGCACAGTGTTTGTGGTAAAGCTGGTCCAGCACATAAACTAATTAGCCTAAAGTGCCATACTATGCATCCAACAAATAAAATGTAACCCTTTGAGTGCCAGAGCGGTATCTGCATTGGATACCACTCTGGCACTCAAAGGGCTAATTTCTCAAAATATACTTGTATTAAAAATGGTACAACAATCAGTTTTTATTGCTCTTTTAAATGAATTAAACATATCTTCGGGTGACAGGTCCACTTTGTGTTACAAAGAAATGCAGTATAAAAAGGTTTAGTTGATAAATATAACTAGACAGGAACCCTTAGATGGGGAAGCCCTAATACTCAGTCACGTTAACGATTTAACAGAGGTGTAAAATAAGATTACCTTTCTGAGCTGTCCCTATCTATACCCAGAAATCATGTTTTTGGGAGAGTTTATTAGAGGTGTGACTAATATCTGACCTGCATCGTTGTCAGCCATGTATCACTGGCTAACACCCAAGTGGGTCAACCAATAGCTGGAGGGTGAGATGAGCATCACAATCTGTAATATTACAGATTGATTGATTGATCTGAAATGCAGCCCATAGCCGTGCTGATACACTTTGAACGCAAACGAGTGTGAACATTTCCTTTGTTAACAGCCTCACAGGCTGGGGATTAGGGCACTAATATAAATGCAGTTCTAATACTGACAGCCTGTTGCAGTGTGTAGAACCACAAGTAAGTTCACCTTCAGTGAACCACAGATAGTAAGGATTCCACAGCTGCTCTTTTTCCTTATACAAATATTTGCTCCCAAGAATTTACGTTTCACCTTGAGCATTCTAATTAGTTTATACCCATCCAGTTATTATACAGAATAAACAACTGACAAAGGTACATTATATGTGGGTCTGTGAAATTTCGCTTTAGACAGTACAAGTGGTGGGATTTATCATTTATTCGGTTTGCTTCTTTCATTGGAATGTTGTTTATTTAACATCACTGTTTCAGAGCCAGAAGGATGTGTAGTACCCTGTTTGGTACGCAGGAGGTTAAAGGGATAGTAATACTTCATTTTAACTTTATTTTATTTTGTAGGCATTAAAAAAAGATGAAGAATGATATAAGTCTTATCTCTGAAACATTTATGGTTTAAGAGATATTCACAAACAAAGTATCCCCCCCGTTCAACCAGATCAGAAGGGAGATGCCCAGGTAGACTGCAGAGAGGGACAATCTTCAATTAAGATAATGGAAAAAGCTGAAAAACTTGTCAAGGGGGGAAGGGCTTTCATTGTTTTCATACAAAGAAAATTGTCCCCTTCTGTTATCTGTCCTGTCATACAACCAGACTCACATCTGAGAAGAGATGGCTTACACTAGGTAAAAGGGGCGGGGAGGGGAACTTTGCTTGTGAATATCTCATAAACCATAAAGGTTTGAGAGATAAGACTTATATCATTCTTCATGTTTTTTTAATGCCTACAAAATAAAATAAAGTTAAAACGAAGTATTACTATCCCTTTAAGGAATGCTGATGTTTTTCTAGAGAAAAGGGCATATACATCTGCTGTGGTAAAACTTTTATTGTGTAGTGGATATTTTTAATGTTCCTGATTTAACTGTTTCAGTGTCAGATGGGTGTGCAATGCCAATCCATTACTGTCCCCTCTGGCACTCAAAGGGTTAAGAGCCTCTCACGTTTCCCACCTTGTCAATTATGATAGTACCTTACTGAAGCCTTTATAATTTATTGAAGGGCTCCTGTGTTTATTGTTTTCAGAGGAGCAAAAGTGTGGTCTCAAATCTGTCTGTCTACCTATCTATCTATCTATCTATCTATCTATCTATCTATCTATCTATCTATCATCTATTGATCTATCTATCTATCTATGTATCTATCTCTCTATCTATGTATCTCTCTATCTGTGTATCTATGTATCTATCTAGGAACACATTATTGTGTTGGTGTTGCCATTCTTTTGAGTGGGGCAGCTGTATAGTGTAGCAGGTGTAGCTATACTGCATGTGCAAGCACACACACATGGGGTCCTGATTGTCAGACGCGTGGGTGATAGCTCTATGCCAAGAGACACCTTGTTGTGTTGGGTGAGAGAACAGGTGGCTGGTGAATTATCAGATGCGGTATTTAGGGGTGGTATGTGTGGGTAGTGGGTAAGGGTATGGATGAGAGGCTTTGTGATGACTGATGAGAGTGTGGGTGTGTTTACCTATGTGTTATTATCTTGGGGTAGTAGGTGTGCGGAGAGGCAGGTATGATTATCAAACATGATAGGAAGAGTTTACAGAGATCTATGTAGTGATTTGTGCACAAGTGAGCAAGGGCTTTGTACCCCTTCACATTCGTGTCCAAACAACTATCTGTTGTTGGCCCTTCAGGTGAGGTCCCTGCAGTAATTTAGACAGGAGTGGCCAGAAGGTCTCCTCTCCGCTAGCCAATCCTGTCAAAATCACTGCCACCAACCATCTCTTCATTAACACGCTGGTGCCAGGAGGCAGTGGGATAGAGGATTTTGCATAAATCTTATATATTGCTGCCTCTTGAACTGGCTAACAGTAACACAGGATTATCTAGATATGACAGATAGATAGATAGATAGATAGACAGACAGACAGATATAAATACATATTTGTGTGTGGCCATTGGGTGGTTTACAACTGTGTTTCTTCAGTAAGCATAGTAATTTGTGTTTCCTGCACTGCTATATTGATAATTCAGTTCTATGCCAAGACAACAATTATCCCTTGTAGTGCACTTAACAAAACTGATTGTGTTCATCCAAAGTGAAAGTAAGATCAGAGACGCCATCTGGGAGAGGTATATAATTTTGTTCTGAAAACACTGAACATGAGGTGCTCTAATGCATGCCAAAGTTCATGAAATATGTTATATTCAAATAGTTTTAACCCTGAGGTCTGTGTTAATCTTTGCAGTACATTGCTCGCCCCCCTCTCTCACTCAGAAGGGTTAACCTCTTAAATGGCTGGGAAACCATCAGTGGCAATAATCATATTTACTTAATAATAGGCTGTCCAGATTACAAAGTATAGACAACAATACATGCTGCACAAGTACATTAATTAATTTGTTAGACTAGGCAACATGAGGTTCCCTCAAGGATAATCTGTGGCCCTCCATGAAGCTGCCATAGAACATTCTTCTAAGAAGTTGCTGATTTGCAATTTTAAAGGGATAGTAATACTTAAAATGTAAAAAACATATGTTATAGAGTTTATCCTCCTCATTAAAACAAGGCAGATCCCACTGCTGAAAGATGTTTTATTCAAAAGAATAAAAGATGTTTTATTCAAAATTCAAAAGCTCAAACTTAGAGCTCAAACTTGATTTTTTTTAAGTGCAATATCACAGTGGCCTGAAATTGTACAGTGGCGCTGTTGTTACACCATCCTATGGAGATTTATGGTCTACGGACCAGAGCTGTCCATACGATGGTGTAGCAACAGCGCCACTGTACAATTTCAGACCACTGTGATATTGCACCTAAAAAAATCAAGTTTGAGCTCTAATAACTTTTGAATAAAACACCTTTCAGCAATGGGAGTACTCTTGTTTTACTCAAAGGGATAAACCTTACAGCATATTTTGTTTTACATTTTAAGTATTACTATCCCTTCAATAATCTCCATGATCCTAGGATATGTAAATGGGGAACTGTCTGAATGTATATGTAAACTAACTGAGACTGGTATCATTCATTTTTATGCTAATCATTAAAACAACAGCCTGTCCAGGTAGGTGGCTGAGACTAGTATGAGTCTCAGCTAATCCTTATTTAAAGGGATAGTAATACTTTAATATTACTATTCCCCATATTGTAGATATTTGAAAAATAATTGAATTGCCCCCAGGTTCATCTCTCAAACCTTTATGGTTTGAGAGATAACCGAACGCAAAGTTCCCCCCTCTCTTCCCCTTCCCTGAAGTCAGCGTTGTACTGACTGCAGGGATATCCGGTCTGATTTTCATCAGGCGGCTCTGCAGCAGAGCCGAGATCTTCTATGTGTGCTTGGTTTGCAAGCAGATGTAGAAGACCGTTTCAGTGAAATAATTATTTTTTACTAATGCGATCTTGGCTCTGCTTCAGAGCCGCCTGATGAAAGTCAGACTGGATATCCCTGCAGTCAGTACAACGCTGACTTCAGGGAAGGGGGAGGGAGGGGGGAACTTTGAGTTCCCTTTAAGTTCATTAGTTAAAGGGATAGTAATACTTCATTTTAACTTTATTTTATTTTGTAGGCATTAAAAAAACATGAAGAATGATATAAGACTTATCTCTCAAACCTTTATGGTTTATGAGATATTCACATGCAAAGTTCCCCTCCCCGCCCCTTTTACCTAGTGTAAGCCATCTCTTCTCAGATGTGAGTCTGGTTGTATGACAGGACAGATAACAGAAGGGGACAATTTTCTTTGTATGCAAACAATGAAAACCCTTCCCCCCTTGACAAGTTTTTCAGCTTTTTTCATTATCTTAATTGAAGATTGTCCCTCTCTGCAGTCTACCTGGGCATCTCCCTTCTGATCTGGTTGAACAGGGGGGGGATACTTTGTTTGTGAATATCTCTTAAACCATAAAGGTTTCAGCGATAAGACTTATATCATTCTTCATGTTTTTTTAATGCCTACAAAATAAAATAAAGTTAAAACGAAGTATTACTATCCCTTTAACAAGAGATCCAGCAGAGAAAAATAGAATACTGATGTGTTAGGTGTGACCAGTATTGAGCAGAGACATTAATACTACAATATGCAATGCTTGCAAAACATTTTAACTAGCAAGCTGTGTAATTTTTTTATCCCAGACAAACCTAATTTTCTGAAATAGCCTATCAGTTTTCCCACCTAGAAAATGGAAGTTGCATTACAGCAAGCTATCTACAATATAATATATCACTGAACAATCTGTCATTTTTTCAGATGTTGAAGGACTACAACAGTTATCATTCGTATTTGTTACTCTTCTTGCTGTAGTTCAACAAAAGTTGAAGGTCTGCCGAGTGACCACTAGTCATAGAGAGGATCTTATTTGTTGTGACAGAGAGGTTGATATACTGAGAACTGGGTTGAACCAAATGCACCATAGGAGACAGATAAAAAAAAAACCCTTATGATTTGAATTGGGCTTTTAACCTCTTAAATGCTAACAGGGTCTCCAGTGCATTGCAAAGCAATGCGTTGGAGACCTCCCTAGCTTTTTCACAGGATTAAAAGCCCTATTTAAATCAATTTGAGTTGCGGGTATTTCTATTTTTTTCCCTATGGTGCAGCTGGTTTGCTCTGGAATTGCTTCAGTTCTTCTAAGTATATCAGCCTCAATCTGTCCAGCAGTAGATTGTACTGGGCACAGTGATTTTAAGCTGACACAAATGGCTTTACTGATAAACTGCGTCCACAGATTGGTTTGTCTGCAGTTCTTAATGTTGTTTTCTTTTGCAGTATTTCGGGAGCTTGTTAGTAATCTTCTGCATTGAGCTGGCATGTGGAGTCTGGACATACGAACAGGAAATTACGGTATGTCACAGTGAGAAAGAAATAGATGGACATTTCAGCTTTTAATTTTGTCTCTATTTTATTTTATAATGCAGCTCACAAAGCACCAAACTGAATAACTGACACATATTTGTCACGTAGCAGTGCTTAAACAAGTTTTTAAATACATTTCATAGGTTTTAAACAAAATACATTTGTTCTCTGCAGATGTATTTTTTCCTAAATTGAATTTCAGGTGGATGGCTTATTAACCCTTTGAGTGCCAGAGGAGTATGTTTACTGAATATGCAGTATGTGCGCAACACGTTGCTTGCCCCTCTTTTACTCAAAGGGTTGAATAAACATGTTACTGTAAGCCATTCTGTTTTGAATGCAAATTAACTAAGAAATATTTTTTTTATCTAGGACAGGGTTGGTAAACTAGTGGCTCTCTAGCTGGTGTAGTGCCGCCGTGGCTATCTTCCTTTGATGGAGAGCTGGGGAACTACAGGGGATTATGCACAAAGATATGAGAAATAGATAAATATGAGGAAGTAACTTCTCCAGAGAGAGAAACTCTCCAGTTCCTATGTTGTTCTATGGAGACAATGCACTAAGACCTCTCACACATAATAGATCTTTGTGTGTAGACATTATAGAATAATATAGGAATTGGAGAGGTTATATCACTGAAGACGTTTTCTCCTCTGTATCACATCTTAGTGCATGAAACTCTGAGTTGTTTCCCGCAGATTTACATGTCCCCCACATAGTTCCAACATTCCAGCACAGTGGTTCTGGCATCCCCACAATAATGTGATAATGCACTCCCACATAATCACACATATACACAAGTATGTGCACTTTGTCACTTATACTGTGCTGCAGTATAGGAGAAGTCAGTGAAGGGTCCAGGGCGAGATGGACTAAAGTCTGATAAACATACCTGGGAACTCTCCGGATTTGCCCCGGAGACTCCGGTTCTGACAGAATTTTACCGGGTCTCCGGGGCAGAGGCAGATTCCTCCGGATGTGGAGAGTTTCTATTGAAGCTCTGCCACATCCGCTTTTTCTCCCGCTGATCCTCAGTCCCCAGCCTTCTGTGTGACACCTTTAACCCTCTGAGTGCCAGAGTGGTAAGGAATGCATTGCTTTGCAATGCATTCCGTACCACTCTGGCACTCAAAGGGTTAAGTCCCCCCCCCTCATTCGCGGCAAGCCCCGCCCCTTTTTGACGCGATAGCGTCATTTTTCTCACCCCCTGGTGAACAGAGGACTACCCTCTGGGTAGCCCTTAACTGGAAGTTCCCAGGTATGCTGATAAATAAGCAAATTGTGCTTGGAGATGTGTGGGGCGAAATATGACATAGGATAAAAGTCTTTTCCCCACCACATGCACTAAGAATTCGGTATGCAAGGGGAGAGGGAGATATTGTTTGTGTAAACCTGCCAGTTGTCTTGGGAGGGCAAGTAGAGATGCAGAGAAGATATTTTCTCTGACACCAGCACCAAGAACAGCAGTAGCCCTCACTTAGTCCTCTGAGTGTCAGAGTTGTGAATTTTTTCTCACCCTTTTACCACTCAAAGAGCTACGTTTCTTCCTGCCTGGCCATGACATTGAACTAATCAGCCAAGTGGCTACTCACAAAAGCCCCAAATCAGATTTATTAAAATATACATAATCCCATTCCCACAGTAGTGGTCTCCAGGGTGCGGGCCGCCTGTCTACCAATCAACTGTTTGCTATAACACAAGACTCACACAGATTTCTGGACACTCAGCAAGGTAAATGGAGTAGTAATGTTTACCTTATGGAGTGTCCAGAAGCTGTATTTGAAGCATAATCATAGGGATATAATGGCAAAGACAGCTCTATCCCCTGATTTCTTAATGCTGCAAAAATCCCTTACTTCCTTAGATGTAACCACCATGATTAATGTAAGTGCTGAATGTAGCTGATTACCAAAGCAAGCAATTCATTAAAAGGCTCTGAGTTCTGAAATAAAATGGTGATATAAGTATGGATCACATTGTAGATATTACATTTATAACTGTTTTTTGCTACACTTTTCTACATGGTATTCAATAGAAATCTGTGATATAAGACACAGTGATACTATTTATCACTTGTAATGAAATCTATGCCATATTTTGGTGTATTAACAAATCACTATTTATATTAATATACACAGTGAGGTGAAAAATGATGTTAACATTTCGTTTAGTTATTGGCATATTATATGTGAAAATTCCTTATAGTAGAGATCTGGGTCAGTGCTTATTGCCCGACTGATAATGCTGATTTTCTGGATTTACCATTTAAGAACTAGAGGGGTCTGCAACATATTCCAAAGCACTCTCCTTTGATCCTTAAAGGGATAGTAATACTTCATTTTAACTTTATTTTATTTTGTAGGCATTAAAAAACATGAAGAATGATATAAGTCTTATCTCTCAAACCTTTATGGTTTAAGAGATATTCACAAACAAAGTATCCCCCCCCTGTTCAAGCAGATCAGAAGGGAGGTGCCCAGGTAGACTGCAGAGAGGGACAATCTTCAATTACAATAAGGGAAAAGGCTGAAAAACTTGTCAAGGGGGGAAGGGCTTTCATTGTTTTCATACAAAGAAAATTGTCCCCTTCTGTTATCTGTCTGGTCATACAACCAGACTCACATCTGAGAAGAGATGGCTTACACTAGGTAAAAGGGGCGGGAGGGGAACTTTGCTTGTGAATATCTCATAAACCATAAAGGTTTGAGAGATAAGACTTATATCATTCTTCATGTTTTTTTAATGCCTACAAAATAAAATAAAGTTAAAACGAAGTATTACTATCCCTTTAAGGTGTTAAAGTCTCAGTAAACTATTTCTTGGCATTAGGGACAGTTTCACTAATACTGTTGGTAGAACTAGATGCTTTGACGCCTCCGACATGACTCTTCCCTTGCATTAGCACGTTCATGGGTGTTTACCTTAGAAAATGCCTGTTAGAGGCTGAGAACCTAGTAGGAACATAAGCAATTCTGGGACAAATACCCATTGCTTTAAATGGGGTTTTAACCCTTTGAGTGCCAGAGGGGTACGCAACGCATTGCAAAGCAATGCGTTGCGTACCCCTCTGGCACTGAAAGGGTTAATTTGTGGAATGGCGTTTGGAGAATTTTTTAAATTTATACCCTATGTACAGTCAGTTTGGTACAGAATTGCTCCAATTTCTTTTAGTACATCAGCCACAATGCCTTCAACCAACTACACCATAAGGGAAAACTATACGTTGTAGTTTATTTATAAGTGCAGTAACTTGCTCATGGGAAAAATATGTATCTGCTTCATGATGTCCCTGCCAAATAAATAATAATGCTACCCCTCACTCACACATTATTACAGCTCAATCATATGTTTCATTAAACCTTTGAGTGCCAGAGGGGTACCTTTGGGTACCACTCTGGCACTCAAAGGGTTAAACAAATAAATTCACTTGTGTCTAAAGGGCACTTTTTTACAATACATTTAATGGAAATGCTTGAGTCACTGACAGTAGCTCTCCATAGTGAGTGACAGAAACATTACCAGTTGGTGACCACAGTAGACAATAACTTTTCAATTCAAATTTTCCCAGCAGTGGAAGGATCTTTTGTACTGCAGGGAAATAATTACAATATGTATATTTTCATTAAGACTTTACTACTCTTTTAAACTGGGTTTTTAAACCTTGAATGCTAGAAAGTTGGCCAGTGCATTGCTTTTGCATTATGTCTGCAGCCTCTTTAGCATTCAAGGGGTTAAAAGACCCATTTAAATAACTGGAAATGCTGCAAATTTTTATTTAGCCTTTGCTGCCATTAGTTTGCTCCAGAATTGCCTCAGTTGTTTTTTAGTATATAAGCCTTAATGTTTGTAAACTTTTATCTATTCAGTGTGGAACATAACATCATTTCTAAAACACAATTCCATTTCCAGTCTTCAGTCTGTGCCAGTTAGTGTGCCAAGTTAAACAGCATTTGCTTACTTTGTTACTCACACATTACTGATAGGATTCTTCTGTCTGGAAACAGCAGCAAAATATTATTCATTAATAAGGCATTCAAAGGACATGGCATTGTTTTTCACTGACGGGAATGTATAGGTCAGAACTGCTCATATAACAGATGTGCAACAAGCTGATAATTCAGTTAGTAAGATGACAGAATGAAGCATAACTAAATTAGTGACTGTTTGCATTAAATAATAACAAAAAACCAAAGCTATGTTCTCATAGGCAACATTTTTGAAACAGTGATTGATGTGAAGGAGTTATTTAAAAATATAAATGTGGATTTACTGCATTTCAAATGCAATGGTGTAGCAAGATGGTTATTTTCTCAGCATTCCTTTCTCTCAATATAAATAACAGCAACAAGTTCGCACAGATTTACTATAAGGAAAGTGGATACACTTATAAAGTGGCAGTTACCCATTAACCCTTTGAGTGCAATGCATTGGATCTCTCTGGTACCCATAGGGTTAAGAAGTACTTATATGATGCGGTCTAATTTTGGTAGTATGTAAAGTGTACCGTCACACTAAAACAAGTAAGTTTACTTTGCTTTACAGATTATTATAATCTGCCTCTGTGTTCCACTAGACATGTTTTCTGTAAATTAAATAGTTTTGGAGAAATTAACCTTTATATTTTGCTGGCACTGTGTGACACTTTTGCTAATTCTCTGCACAGTATGCTAATTAGGTCTGTTATAGACCACATTTACAGCTCACCATAGGAGGAGAATAATGAATGCTATGGGATACTTAGCGTCCTCTAAATGAATATCCACATAAACAGATTTTAGTAAGCACAGTCTTTCAATATACAGATATTATTATTAATACTGTTATTAGCCTTCCAAAGCATATTCCGCTCACTGTGCTATTAGAAATGCACTCGGTACGTGGGCTCTGCCTAGTTTAATTCATTGTACAGTGAGTGGTAATATACTGGCTCAGCACAGAAATTAATTCCCTTAAAGGAGAAGTAAACTTTTTTTATGAAAACATGTATGTTTTAGAGATTTTCCTGCTGAGTAAAAC
This sequence comes from Rhinophrynus dorsalis, assembly GCA_037306005.1. Taxonomy (NCBI): domain Eukaryota; kingdom Metazoa; phylum Chordata; class Amphibia; order Anura; family Rhinophrynidae; genus Rhinophrynus; species Rhinophrynus dorsalis. The sequence goes on along the minus strand of CM074721.1, from coordinate 272,156,985 downwards.
AATGTCACTCCCACTGCTGTCAGTTGTTTTATTCAAAATGTTTACAGTTCAAATAATCAGGAAGTGAATTTACTGTGTGTTTACTTCCCAAAAGTTTTATCTGAGAGGAAGTGTCTTGGCAGTTCCTATTACATTCTATGGAGAACTGTTTGTCACTGACTTTCCTCATTAGAATGTAACAGAATAACTAACTGGAATTTCACAACTAGAGGGCACTGATAACCCTGGAAATATGCATCTCTCAGCAGTAGGAGTGCCCTTATTTTACTCAACAGGAAGCAGCCTACAATATCTATTTTATCATTAAAAAAAGTTTACGTATCCTTTAAAGTACTAATTTTTGTCACCCACAAAAATAGGGTAATTTGTTAAAAACTATTTTCCTCTTAGGTCCAATACTAAACACAGGTATCACGGGGTTGAGTCCCTCCTCCAGGAGGGCAGGGCACACCACAAAAGACAGGGTCTTTTGGTTGCAGACTCCCTCCTCTTTCTCCAACTCAACTGCCTGCCTACCTCCCAGAGTGTCCTGCAAAGCAGAAGCAGGTGTAGTGGCCATCCTTTTAGTTTTATTAAGGGTTTTTTTTTTTAATAATTTTTTTTCTTTAGATATGAGGCTGTATAGTCCCCCATTAGGCGGACTACCATCATTGGGCTTCCCTGGAGCTGGATTGCCCAGATAAAGCGGAACTACCACTTCCACTAAAGTCGCCCTGCAATACTTATGCAGATGGCAACTAGCTTTGTAGTCATTATTTTACCTCTCAAAAGTGACCACAAATAAGGTTATCCTTAAGCTTCCGAGACCAGAAGCCAGGCAGCACTGCGGACATCTTGAATGCGTTCTTGCACTGTCAGTCCTCTTCACCCTTCACAGGCATTGCACTGGCCTGGACAGCTCCGGAAGAGACTGACGGCACAGGCGAACAGGCTGCAGTAACCTAGCCGTTAGACTAGGTTTTTGACACTAGTGTACCACAATTAGATCTGGTGTCTATTTATGCCTTTTCCTTGGTCAATTGGCCATTCCTGTGTGGGGCTGAAGCTATGCAAGTTAATGGGCTGATTTTGGTGGCCAACATCATGGAAGCCAATGTTTACATTACTGAGGCGCTGTTTGAATTTCAGGAAAATCCTCCGCATTGTCTGCTTCTGCATGCCGCACCCTGTGGCTCAAGATTTGGTCTGAGATCCAATCTTCTAAGAAGTCTCTAGTGTCTTTGCCTTTTTCAGGGCAATGTCCTATTTTGGCCAGATATGAAGCAGATCATAGCGATTCTACAGGTGGAAAGAGCACCCTATTTTACCAGATTTCAACAAGTGACACTTTCCGACAAGGAAAATGTATGGATTTTGTTCCACTTGTCAGTACAGGGAGCAGAAGGTACAAACCCCTCAGATCTCCCAACAGAACCCCACTGTAAAGGCCAGATAGACTTGACAGTACAAGCGCTCAGGTGAAAAGTCTTAAGTCTGACAAACTAACTTCTGCATGACTTTTGGAATCCTGGTCCATCATTACCTGTAGGGGACCATCTTTACATTTTTTGAGATTACTGGGCATCTCCCATAACTGCCAGTTCATGGCTCTACCATTTGGCCTGGCTTCTTTGCTTAGAATCTTCACAAATATCATGCATTCTTGGCCACATACAGCCATGCCCAAAGCATTTCTCTGACACCATATTTCAATGATCTTTTGATCAAGGCTCCTTCAGAAGATCTCTTGGCTCTCCATATCCAAGAATGCTTCCACATTCTTGTGCATCACGGCTCGATTCTCAGTCTCAAGAAATCCTCTCCCATTCCATCCCAGGGTTTGGTGTTCCTGGGCATGAGATTCAACACCCTTCAGGGGAAAGTGTTCCTCATGGAAGAAAAGATTCAGCTTTTGTTCAGGATGCGTCACAGGATTTGGAGTGGCTGTTGGCCACAATCACAGGCTACATGAGATTCCTTGGTCGGTTGGTTTCTGCTCTGGAGGCAGTCCACTTTTCACAGCTTCATATGAGGGAACATCAGGAAGTGGTCCAGGAATTTGGAGCATTGCAACCATCAGATGAGGGTATCTCCGGAGTACCTTCAGTGGTGGCTTCCCCATCCACACCTGGCAAGAGGGAGAACCTTTGTGATTCCAGAGTGGAACCTGTTGATGACGGACGCCAGATTGAGAGGCTGGGGTGCTATCCTGGGTCACCTGGGAGGCCAGGGCAGGTGGACAAGGAAGGAGAGTCTACTGTCCATCAACATTCTGGTTCTCAGAGCGGTTCATCTGGCTCTCTTTCATTGGTCCCATGTGCTCACAGGTACACCACTGAGAGTTCAATTGGACAACTTCACAGTAGTGGCATACATCAGCGTGTCAAGGGGGAACCCATAGAGATAGGGTGGAGAGAAGAGAAGGATCTCTTCAATTGGGCAGAATCTCACATTCCAGCCATCTGAATCGTACATGTTCCAGGAGTTGAAAATGTACTAGCAGACTTTCTTTGTTGTCAAGACGTAGATCCAGGAAATCTGGAGCTCCATTGTACCTGACAGTTCAATACTCTAGGGTCCCAGCAATAGTCCTGATGACAACCAGAGAGAGGAACGTACCAACATTCTCTGCTCATTGAGGAATCCTCTGGCCTTCATGATTGATGTCATGCCCATTCCATGGAGTGTTTTCCCTGATTCCTTTCATCCCCAGAGTGATGAAAAAGACGATGGTCATCTTAATCATTCTGGTCCAGGAGGGCATGGTTTGCAGACCTAGAGAGTCTGTCCATTCAGGAACCAATCCACCTGCCACCCAAACTGGATCTGTAACTTCAGAGGCCCTTGTGGTATGAGCACATGGAGAGACTGCCCTTGACAGCATTGCTCTTGAGACCACCATTCTGAAACAGAAAGGATTCTCCAATTATGTCTTCACCATGATCCAGGCTCGGAAGCCGGTCTTCGATAAGGCATAACTTAGGATCTGGTCCATTTTTCACAGGTGATTTGCTGACAAGAACTGTTCACACAGATTTTTGTCCTTCCTACCTACCGGAGTCAAAAAGGGTCTCAATTTGAGTTCCCTCAAGGTCCAGTTTTCAGCCCTCTCTGTTCTTTTGCACAGTTGGATTGCTGTCAGGCCAGATGTGAAAATTACAAAGGATACCATGTTACGGCCTTTACTGCCCAAATGCTCACTTGTCTATATAATGTATAGCATGTAGTATAAGCATCTCCCTATTAGCTGAATTAATCCTTCTCCCTTCTCTTCCTCCATGTCCCTTCTGTAATCACAGTTCCTCTTGAACACTGTTTCCCCCATTCTGTGTTGTTTCAACCCCCCTTTCCTTTTTTTTAAGTACCAACCAAACCTCTAACTATCATATTCCCTACTATAAAGATTGCTCCTAAGCCAAATGACAGGGCATTGGTCTACAAAACCAAACCCCTTGTGCTTACAACAAGTCTTCAGGCATTCATTTACCTCCCTAATTTCTCACTGCCTTACTGGTGTGGCACTGGGTAGTATTTCAGAAAATACCACCTTATATGTTCTCAGTTTTAAAAGTGATTTCAAAGGAGGCTCATTAGGGCAAGGATTATCTTCTTTTCTCTTCTTTTTTATTTTCTTATATTTTGGGGTCTGTGTAATCCCCATTAGGCAAGCTTTTATCTCTGACCTCAATTGTTGGTTTGATCCAGAGTGCAAACTCTACAGGATATGGATCTGCTAGAAGATATCTTTCATCATTAGCTTTTTTCTCTTTTATTTGTTTGGCTTGCTCTTCTTTTCTCTCATCCACATTCCCCTCTCTCTGTTCTTTGGAGGTGGCTTTTTTCTTGACTTGTTAAACTTTTATCTCATTCTAGTGTTAATTATCAGACGGTTGCACCTTTTGCAGCAGCCATATTGGACAGGGCATTGGTAATACAGGTAAGATTTTTGCTGCTCTGGTGTGCAAAAGGGGGCTTTTTCATTTACCCCTCCTTACCATATTTAAAAGGAAGACATTAGGGACCCTCCCGCTGCTGAAGTGACTACATCACACAATGGCTGAAGAGCCACTATGCTGTTATTTATTTGAAAGGAAAACAAATATATTTCCCAGGAGGCCTGTTTTTTTTCCTGGCCTCAGGAAGTAGAACTGGTAGGTTGTGTGCTTACCCTCTTCCTTTTTTCCTGCAGCATGCGACACCCATCAATACACTATTGCTCCATGTGATTCTTCTAGCTCTACTGCATTGGTCTCAGTTCCTCCCGGGTTTGCAGATGCAGACTCAGTCAGACAATTTAACAGCTATCACCTACATTAACTGCCAAGACTAGACTAGGGGCGAGATGCTCAAAAAGTGGTGGTAACTGAAATTGTCCGTAATCAGAATAAAAAAGTTACACCATGGTCCGTCAATTCTCAAACGTTTCCTTCATTTTTTGCATTCAATTCCACCATCTCCGTCAAAGGGAAAAAGCCATCTTAAAAGTGGGCGTGGTTTAATCTACTGTCATATTGTAAGGTATTTTCAGAAAAAATATTAGTTTCAACGTCACTTTTTTGTTTGATTAACGTCATTTTTTTCCCGAAAAATAAAAATGGTCTAAACTTGGAGAAGACAAAGTAAAGTCCTGTTAACAGGAGTGAGAAGCAATTTGTCATTTCAAAGACAAAAAATATCTTTTTCTTTGAAAATGTTCGTTTCAAAGACAAAAGCTAAGACATTTTTAACATCAGAATTTTTTAAAGGCAATGTTCATCAAGATTTTCTTACTGTCATTTTTAATTCTTTAAACGCATTTTCAAACGTGACGGATTTATTTCTGAAAATATTGTCCTTCTTTTACCACCAACTCACGATCTGACAATTTTTTCATTATGACGACTTTTTGAACGTCTCACCCCAGGAGTGCAGCCACATGGTTAGAAGTTCGGTTGATTCTCATTTGGGTGGGAGCTTACGTGCCATTCACATTTCAGGGGTAAACAGCATTATGGTGGACTTTCTCAGCAGTCAGTGTCTACATCCCGAGAACTGGAAACTCAGCCAGATGGTGTTCGACTGCAGAGTCCATCTGTGGGGTCTTCTGACCGTGGACCTAATGGTCTCTCAGTTTCCCTGTTTTGCTCCGGATCCCAGGATCCTCTCACTCTTGGTGTGGACACAATGGACAGTCTAATGCAGTTTCCCTTGACATATATGTTTCTTCTGTTCCCTCTGATTACCAGGGTATTGAGAAATGTCAGAGTGGAGGAGGCTCACGAAATTCTAATTGCTCAATTCTGGCCTGGCGGGCCTGGTTCTTGGATATTCTCAATCTGCCCACTGCAGAGCCTTTTCGTCATCGAGGGGTGGAGAGCTGGCTTTGATATCTTGGCTCTGAAAACCAGCATCCTGAGAAAGAAATGTTTCTGTGATTCTGAAAAAGAAAACAAAGGAAGGCACTCATGGGTTAATAAGTAAATTAGTAGTTGTAAAAGTAGATCAGCATAATCCTACTCACATTTAGCCATAACCACTTTTTGAATGTGGTTAAATTTGTCTGTAGGGGATATTACACTGGCCAGCACACAGATATCTTTAGGATCCGTCTCTCCCCAAAACGCACTCCTCAAAGAGAAGATTGAAACCAGCAGAAAAACAGGAAGAGCAATGGGGGAAGTATTAAAGCAATATATAAAACACTTCTTAGAATATACAAGGTGTACTCACATCTGGTGGTGGACCGAATTTCAACTGTTATATAGCCACTGGTGATGAACCTGTTTCTCACAAGAGTACCTGGACAGGGGCAGGTTAATCCCCTGTGGCTATATACCGGTTGAAGTTTGGACAATCAGTCCAACACCAGATGTCAGTACACCCCGTATATACACTAAGAAGTGTTTTATATATTAATTTAAAAGTGCCCCATTGTTCTGTCTGTTTTTCCCTGATTCTGTCATTGCCATTATCATGAAGGCTCACAAGGTGGTCATTCAAGACACACCATATTGTCCTTGTTCTACAGCTGCATTCTTTTTGTCTTCTGGGGTTTCCTAGTCTTTCTTCAGGATGGCCCTCAGAAAGGGCTTTGTTTTAGCTCTAATAGGGTTCAGATTTCTGCTTTTGTCTGTGCCTTTTCAGAGATGTAGTACCTTATTACCAGATGGGAAAACTTTTGTGCAGGGATGGCTCATACGTACCCACTCATTCAGGATTCCACTTCTCTATTGTAGTTGGTCCTGGAACTGCTTTGGAGAGCTTACTTCAGTCCTTGACTCTTTAGACTGCTTTCCTGCTGGTGATTGTGTTTGTTCGTCATGTTGCTGAATGTCTGGCTTTGACCTCTGACCCCCACCCCTTCCCCTTTCTGACTTTTCATTCTGATGGGGTGGTTTTGAAAACCTCTGTAGTGTTCTTTCCTAAGGTTATTTTGGAGTGTCACATTAACCAGGAAATTGTTCTTCCTTGTCTTTATCCAGCTCCATCTAACAAGCAGGAGCAGGAGCTTCATTGTTTGGATGTAGTTAGGTGCTTGAAGTACTATGTTCATCGTATGGAGCCTTCCTGAAGTTCAAACTCACTTTTTATCATTCCTAAGGTCCCAATCAATGTCTAAAGTGACCGTGGCTTCCTGAATTAAGGTGACCATTCACCAGGCCTGTGTTCTCTGAAAAAGCCTGTGCTTTTAGGGTCATAGCTCTTTCCTCCAGAGAAATTATTTCTGGGACTGCAACAACCAGGCCTCTGTGGAGCAGTTGTGCAAGGCGGCAATGTGATTGTCCCTTCACTCGTTTGCCAATGTTCTGGCTTTGACTGAAGCCAGTTTTAGATGGAAGATCTATAGGTCAGTGGTGTCCAAGTTTTTCATTTGTGGGTCACGTGATCATATGTTTATTGAAAACAATGGTGATTTATAGCCTGTCAGCTATTCAAAAATACGTATTTTTTAGAAGTGATACAAAAGCAGTACAAAAAAAAAAAAAGTTTCATCCGCTTTATTCCTATAAAGGTACAGTTATAGGCCTAATACTAGTCATGTATCAAGTAAATGGGAACACTGATATATATAACAGACAACTATTCTCAGACTGTTCTGTAACCGACCTACTGGTTCATGTGTGCTAACTAGTTAGGAAGAAAAAAAAGTTTATGTCAAAAAAATATCTGGTGGGCCGCAACCTGGGGTCTGGCGGGCCACATTCTAACCACGGTCCGCACATTGGATGCTCCTGCTATAGGTTGGAGAACTTATGTTGGTATTTTTACTTCCAGTAACCTTTTGTTTCCTGTTCCTTGGTTTGGTATGTAAGTGTCTGCTGACACCTGAGGTTCCTATTTGTTGCAGTTCATCTCTGTTTTGATGTTTTTTTCTCTCCCTCCCTGAAATCTTGGTCGGATAGCTTTGTTAGATCCTCATAGTTCCTGTGTTCCACATTGGAGGAAAGAGAAAAGGGGATTTTTAGGTACTCACAAATAAATCCTTTTGTTATAGTCTATGAGAAAAAATAGGTGTTTGTATTCTGGGCAGGGGTTTCCTTTGGGTTCTCTGTTTCAGGTGCTCCCCTTCCTGCCTTGCTTCTGTTATCAATATTTGCTAAAACTAAGCATGTTTAGTTGGGGTAAAGTGGAGTAGGGAGGGTGTGTCTGGCTCCAGAGGGCCTATTTTGGCAGGTGCCTTGCCCTCCTGTCCATATGATACTTTACCCCATGGTTCCTGTATTCCTCATGGACTAAGAATATCACCTCTTTAGCTTGCTGAAAATGTCACCGTAGGGACTTATGCAGAAAGAAAAGAGGAGCAAATCTAGCATAAACCAGCTGCACCACAGAAGACACAAAATCCTAAAATCCTCATTGATTTAAATGAGACTTTTAACCTCTTGAATGCTAGAGAACTCTTCAGAATCTGATGTACTTATGTTGTACTTACTGGGTCCCCATCTATTTAGAAAAGCAATGTCATTGTACTGAGCTTAATGTGCCGCACCTTCCTAATTACATCCAGTGGGCCAAATGTTGACCAATGCTGTAGCTAACCAACTGCACCATAGGGGACAAATGAAAATGGCCATTTATTTAAATGGGTTTGCTAAGCCCTTGATTACTAGAGAGTTCTCCCAATGTATTGCTAAGCAATGAATTGGAGACTCCACTAGCAATTCAAGGTATTTAAAGCCCCATTTAAATCAGTGGGATGCAGTGTGAATTGCTCCACTTACCGACTAACTTACACACAGCTGTACTTATACACACACCCTGTACTTATATACACTCACACACACATACATAGCACAATTCTTGTAGAACAGCTTTTAGGGCACATATTTTTCTTATAGTGCCCAAAAATGTTGTTGGGTCATTTTTAAAAATAGTACAAAGCAGGCAGCTCGGTGCCCAAATGAAAATCGGGTAGGTAAGTGCCCACAGTATGAAGAAAGTGACTGTCATACACAGGTTTCACCTATCTGGATCTGGTCTTGCTGATGATCTGTGGAACCCAATACAGTCTGCCCAATGTGTGAAGCCATTTGTTAAAATCAGCTTTGTGTGGAGATGGATATGAATATAAGTATTTTGTCACGCTACTATAGGTGTATGTGCTTAGCATTCTCTGTAACAAGGTCTAAGTACACAGCTGTAACAGAATGAGGTTAAGGGCAAATAAATGTCAGATTTACTGCCCCCATGTTACAGTTCAATGCTTCTGTTGTGTATCCACTGTATTGCCCATTACAATACGCTATTATATTAGTCTTATGTTTCTACCATTTTGAATATCACTGTTAGCTGATTCCCTTTGGTGGTTATGTACCAGTGTGTCTGTAGATAGCCTTATTTCGTGCCTCTTTGTCTGCAGTCTGTCAACTGGTCATGAACTAAAAGATTTCCTGCTGGCTTTCTTCTTGCTTCCCACTAAGAACAACTTTTGTCTGGGGGGATATGATATTGCTTCCTACTGAGCATTCTTCCTTTCCATCTTGTTTCATGTCACACAGGGAGGCAACAGGCCAAGAACAGGCATAGGAAGGAATACCCATACATGGCCTGATTCTCTGGGTATCTGATTGGACTGTAGAATTAGCAGCTGAATTCTAGCTGGCTATATTTGCAGTTCATGATTGGTAGTAAACCACTGCCCATAGGACTGAATGGGTCCTATGGATATAATAAGGCTGTTTCCCTCGTGAAGTAGTTCTTGAGAGCTGTAAAGCCAGCGGATCCTAGCTGGACTACATTGCTGAATTGTTGTTTCATCCACTCAGCGTCACTTGCTCCTGACCAGCCCAGGCTTCTCCAGTTTGTGACCAGTCCAGTCTTCTATAGCTAAAGCCAGCCAAGGCCTCTCTAGCCCAAGAGTTAGCCACCTACAGTCGGCTCAGTCATGGACATAGTGTATAAGTTTTATATACTTTATCCATTGCAACCATTCCCTTTGTTGCGTGCCATGACATTCTACAAAATCCCAGTTTCCTATTCTTTTGTCTGCTGGGTTGTCCTGTATTTTTTACTACATCATAGCTACCAACTCATTTGCCAGAACTCTTGAAGTAAGTGAGCCCAAGCATGTTCCAGGTTGAAAGCCTTTGTAAAGTCTACCAATTAGCCATTCATGTGGCAGAAAGGGTCACAGACTCTTGTTTGTGCTTGTGATAAAACATAATTGAAAATGAGAGGCATCTCAATGTAGTCTTCCTGGTAAACACTTTCTACATAAACATACTATGAAGATAAACAGAAATCGAGAATTGTATAAAGTTTAAAAAGGGAGATAAACTTTTTATTTAACCACTTGGATGCTAGAAAGATCTCCAAAACATTGGTTTGCAGTGGCTTAGAGACCACTCTAACATCCCAAAGGTTATTTATATGTTGGCCCTGACCCAGCAATTGCTTAAAAATGGCTCTGATTGGTTATAGCCATGTGAGATTAGAATGCGTGACCAGACAATCAATTGTTATAAGAAATATATCTTCTTGTATCTTCAATTATTTATACACATTAAACAGGCCTAGATTAAATTGCAGTTGGTAAATGTTATCTACAGTTTTATCTGACAGATTCCAACTATAGTCTATAGATAAATTTGTAGATACAACCCAGGGATAATTTACAGTAGACATATATAGTTCTCTGCACAATGCAGGTGTGAACTGAGCTGCACTGTCCTCTTTGTTTTGGACACTGAAGCATAAAACATATCAGATGTCTTTTCTGTAAAACCTGGTGCCACAAGGAAAGGGATTCTTTTGTTGTATATTGTTTAAATATCATGTATTAGAAACCAGCACAAATACCTTTTATACAGAGGGATATATGTTTGGAAATCCCCCCAGGAAAGTCAGGGTAAAAAATGCATTTCAAATGTATTTAACCTCTTGGATGTCAGCTCTTTAAACATGTGGGTGTTCATGTATTTTAAATGTGAAATTTTTTCTCAAAAATGTTTTTTTCCCCTTCAGTTTTGAGTATGGTATATAGGTAAGTAAAAAATAAATGAAACTCTCAGACACTGAAAAAAGTTCATTGTGGTGTAGACTTTTTATAGGTGATGTATAAAAATGGTACAGTTGTTTGCCCACTTTTATCTTTATAAACTGTTCAGCAATATGACTGCAACACTAGAAGGAGACGCAAAGCTACATAATTTGCACCAAGCAACAGTCTATCAGAGCTATCTAAATGATAACAGTTCCACAGTGATGGGTCACGTGTCTTGGGAAACTGTTTAGAAAGGTATAAAGCTTGAAGACTGAGAAGACTGGAAGCTGTGAAGACATTTAACACTGCATTTTCAGCTGCAGGATACTTCATGACATTCCTAGGGTATGACAACATCAATAATATTGTTAACCGACAAACATAAGAGAGAGAAGATCATATAATTCAAGCAGGTTGGTTTGTCTATGCTATTCATTGCTGCATAGGTTGGCCATGATGCTGCATAGTGTAACAATGTTGGTCCCATTGTTCCTGTTTGGTTTAAAACACCAAATCAGTCACTGCCAAGGACTGGCTCACACTGTTATCCACAGCTCATCAACACCAGAGAATGGCACTGATTGACCCATTCTCAATAGATAGCAAGTTCAGGGGTGACCTCCGGGGAACTAGTGGTACAGCTGTGTTGACTAAAGCCATTCAGTGTTGCATGCATGACAGCTGGTCATCAGGCAACATGACCACACCAAGACTTACCACTACTGTTATGGCATATGAACTGTCAACAAAAATGTATCGAGCTCAACACCACTGTGTTATGCCTCTCCTGTTTTTTACTCATTTTTGTTTGCCTTTTTACTATTGGTCCACTTACTTTTTTAGGGCAGCTGATTTCCCAGCTCCTTGCCCAATTATTTGAATCTTCTGGTGAAGTTTTCTATGATCCTTGTGCCTTTATTCTGGCCTGACCTGATGTCTCATTTGGCTAGCCCTTTTGTAGCTCGCTTTGGATTATTGCCCGTCCTGACTACTCTTGCCTCATCTATATTGTTCCTGTTCCTCCTCTGTAAGAATTCGTAATCCACTCATTACTCTCAGCTTCCTAGTAGCTGTTGCTTTGAAGTGGTCCCAACCCACTCATTACTTTGCGGCTTTCATCGCCGCTGTTTTGTTGTAATGGTCCTAGCCCTCTTGTTCCATTACGGCTCCCTCAACGCTGGCTTCTGGATACAGTTCTACCCCTTCTTAGCCGCTCCCAGTTGCGACCTTTCCACCTTCCTGGAAGGTAGTGAGTTGATGCATTGCCGCTACCAGTGCATTCTCGGGTGGCAGTCTCTACTACTGGTACTGCAGGTGCCCGTAGCGGTCTTGCCCCGCTTTCTCTCCTGCGGTTCAGGGCTTTCAGTTCCGTATTCCTCAAGTGGTCTCTACCATTTGTGCTGCAGCCTCCTGTAGCGGTCTCTTCCACTTCTACCCTGCAGCCATCTATGCCCTGCTGTTCAGTGGTCCTACAGCTGCCTCAATTAGTGGTCTGTTCTGCTCACTCATTGCTTGAGCGGTTCGGTCCACTCTTAGGGGCTCTCTATCACTGCTGGTATTTGTGCAGTACTTCACTCTGTAGGTAGTTATTATCTGCTCACTATCCACTTGGTCAGTGGTAGTATTGGCACTGTGGGTGGTCATTACTCGTTCACTATCCACTTTGTCTGTGGTTGTATTGGCACTGTAGGCGGTTATTATCCGCTCGCTATCCACCTGGTCAGTGGTAGTATTGGCACTGTAAGTGGTCATTACCCGCTCACTATCCACTTGGTCAGTGGTAGTATTGGCACTGAAGGTGATCATTACCCACTCACTGTCCACTTGGTTAGTGGTAGTATTGACACTGTAGGAGGTCATAGCTCCCTTATCCTCCTTGGTAGTGGTAGTATTTCCTGCATCCTTCATAGCTGCCTTCTCTGAAACAATGTGTTTCCCTGTCTCCTTGAACTTGTATCCTCTGATCTGCATTTGGTCTTCCCATTGGTCTGGATCTCCGTCAGTCACTCTTACCTCCATCCTGGTCTGGGCCCTTGCTCATCCAGGGTCGGACATCTGACTTCACAGCCTGCACCTTTTCCCAGCTTTGGCCGCTCTAAAGGGTTTTTGTGACTGACTATGTTCCCCAGCTCTGCTGTCATCAACTTTCTCCAGTTACTGATCCAGACCTATTACCATACATGACACACTGGAGGCCAGAATGGAGGTCCACGTTCTTCAAGTCCTGTTTCTGACAAGGATGTCATGATGGCTGAACAATGGTCTGAAGGTGTGATAATCGGCAATCTTCAAAAGTATGTATTGTCCAATGCCACTGCGGGCCAACTCTTGGTATACTGGTGTGTGGAGGTGTGATGGCTGGCAGATACATACCCCTTGTAGATATTCTCGGTACTCTCACAGCCCACCATCTAGTAAACCTGGTTATATAACCTATAATCAGGCCATTTCTCCAGCACTCTACTACAGCTGGACAATGCCCACCTACACATAGCATGTTATGATGTACAAACTCAATGATTACTACACTGATGTAGCCCTAGATATCCCTGCATCCTTTCCTCATAAAGCACATGTGAGAGGTTATGGGTTACCACCTCAGCAGAAACCCTTCTGCATCCACCCTGCATGAGACACATACTGCTGCATGGACTGACATTCCTTAAGAAAAGTTTAACCATACCTCATCATCTAACCTCCTTTATTGCCCTTTGATTTGAGCATACTCTCCACTGAATAGTAGTGCACATTATTGCCACAAAAGTTAACCACTCTCATTTTGTCCCCCCATACATACATATGATGTCATACAAATCCTGTATCAGCTTCCAGGTTTAACAATTTCATTATTGAGCTGTGTACATATGCCTTGTTGTATGACTTCAAAGGGTGGAGCAAAAGAGAAGGTTCATCCCTCAGTTATGTCCTACCAGTTTTTTCCGGAGAGCATTAATGGGTAATGGTCACTAATAGAAATGGATTGTGATTGCTTCATGATAGGGATATACATTAAACGTTCTACCTGTCTATGCTCTATGTTGTCACACAACAAAGCATATGTACAACAGTACCATTTAAGTAAGAGAAACACAAGGCAAATGTACTAAGGAACTGTTTAGTTGAAGTAATATATTAAAAGCAAAATCTGTTTTTCTCTTATGTCCACTATGGAACACAGGTACCATGTGGTTGAGTCCGTCCAATAGAGGGCAGGCTCTGGAGTGGCCCTCAACCACTATCAGGGAGTACATGAGAGTTTTGGAAAGCAGATATCTCTTTCCTCGGAAGCCTGCCGGGACCTCCAGTGGTGGTTGCATTGGCTCAACCTGGAAGGTGAAACCCTTTGTGAGTGGCTGGGGTGAGGTGCTGGGTCATCTGGTGGTCCAGGGCAGGAGGACTGTGGAGGAGTATCTTCAGTCTATCAATGTGCTGGAACTCAGGGCAATTCGTCTGGCCCTTGTGTACTGGACCTCACAATTGAGAGGACCACCAGTGTGGATTCAGTTGGACAATGCCATGGCCGTGGCATATATAAACTGTCAAAGTGGCATTTGAAGTGCCACAACCTGGTTCAAGGCTAGGTATATTCTAGGCTGGACAGAGGCCTATGTTGTAGAAGTAGAAAATGTATTGGAGGACTTCGCCAAGACATGGATCCTGGAGAGTAAGAACTCTATCCATAAGCCTTCTACCTGATTGTGTTTTGATAAGAGGTGCCCACTATAGATCTCATGGCCACCAGAGATAACAGGATGGTTCTGACCTTCTGCCCCTAGAGGGGGAATCCTTTGGCCTACTCCATGGATGCCATGTTGATTCCATGGAACTTCCATCTTGCTTATGTCTTTCCTCCAATCCCTCTCATTCCCAGGATTCTCTGGAAGATAAGGATGGACAGAGAGACCGTGATTCTGGTCTCCCCTTACTGGACTTGGAGGGTGTGGTTTGTGGACCCGATCAGTATTTCAGGTCAGGACCCGCTCCACTTTCCTTCCCTGCCAGACCTCCTTTTTCAGGGTTTTCTGTGGAAAGAAGAGGTAGAAAAAATGGGTTTTATGGCATGGTTGTTGAATCACACATCTTGAGGAGAAATGGGTTTTCTGCTGCAGTCATTTTCCACTATGATTCAGGCTTGCAAGCCTGTCTCTTCCAAAGCCTATCATAGGATTTGTTCTTGCTTTTGCTACCATTCCTCTGCGTCAGCTGATGCTCAGGGTAGCCTTTCTTCTGGCAGTGGTCTCCATTCACAGGATTGCTGAACTGTAGACTTTGTCTTGTAAACCACTTTTTCTGGGGCTTTTTCACAAGTACAAGGCAGTCCTTAGAACCTCTCAGGAGTTTCTCTCTAAAGTTGTTTCTGAGCTTCACATCTATCAAGATGTGGTGTCTTCATTCTTTCCTGACCCGATGTGTGGCAAGGATAGGGATCTTCAAGTTTTGGATGTGGTGTGTTGTCTTAAATTTTATGTGCACCATACTAAGCCTTTCTGCAAGGCTAATTCTTTCTTTGTTGATCACAGGAGTCTTAGAGCTGGATGGTCTGCATCCAAGGTTATTGGATTAAGGCTACTATAAGCCAGGCGTATGAATTCAGAAGGAAACCTGTTCCCTTTAATGTCACAGCACATTCTACTAGGTCTGTGGGGGCCTCTTGGGCCTACAAGAATCAGGGCAGCGACTTGATTCTCCGTGCACACCTTTTCAAAACACTACCTTTTGATTTACTGGCTTTGGCTGGAAGGTCCTTTAGGCAGTATTGCCAGTCTAAGGGACCTTAGTTTGTTCTTTCTTCTTACAGGGATAGTAATACTTCGTTTTAACTTTATTTTATTTTGTAGGCATTAAAAAAACATGAAGAATGATATAAGTCTTATCTCTCAAACCTTTATGGTTTATGAGATATTCACAAGCAAAGTTCCCCTCCCCGCCCCTTTTACCTAGTGTAAGCCATCTCTTCTCAGATGTGAGTCTGGTTGTATGACAGTACAGATAACAGAAGGGGACAATTTTCTTTGTATGAAAACAATGAAAGCCCTTCCCCCCTTGACAAGTTTTTCAGCTTTTTCCATTATCTTAATTGAAGATTGTCCCTCTCTGCAGTCTACCTGGGCATCTCCCTTCTGATCTGGTTGAACAGGGGGGGGGATACTTTGTTTGTGAATATCTCTTAAACCATAAAGGTTTCAGAGATAAGACTTATATCATTCTTCATGTTTTTTTAATGCCTACAAAATAAAATAAAGTTAAAATGAAGTATTACTATCCCTTTAACTGTTGTTAAGAACTGTTGGCTCTTATTTTTGTGAGCTGTTCTTATTCAGTGTCAGTTTACACTTTATTTTGTCTGGGCTACTCCAATTGTTAATAGTGCTTGGGAACTCTGGTATCAGGCGTGAGGTCAGCTTAGTGTTGGTATATCCCCATGTTACCTGTTAAATCCTTTTCTCTTTAGTCAATATGGAACACAGGTCTCCCACTCAGAGAAAGGGACATCTGTTTGGTCTCACCTGTCTGGGATGCGGAGTCCTTTTAGAGTCTTTCTTCTCACAGAGGATTTCCTTCTTCTCTTGCTTTTCTGGTCAGTGTGGCTACGGTCACATTCAAAACTAGCTAATCTGAGGGTGGGGCAAGGGTTGAGCTGGAGGAGTCTCAGGGAGTCTTGGCTAATAGACTGATCTAAATCCTCCCCACTTTGATTTCCAGTGACCAAACTGGGTTTATAAAAGGTAGGCACTCCTTTATCAATGTCCACAAGGCAATAGCGATTATTGTTAAGGTCCGGGATTCCCCGGAGAGCTCCTCCTTGCTAATAAGTTTGGATGCCAAGAAGGCACTTGACTCCATATTGTGGAGCTATTTATTAAACTGCTAGAATGTTAGCAATTTTGCCAGCAATTTATAACCTATATTCAATCGATAAAGGCCCCAAGAACAACAGTAACTACTAACAATGTAATTTCCCTACGTTTTACCTTGCAAAAGGGAACAAGAAAAAGCATCCCCTCTCTTGCCATTGCTGTTTGACTCAATGCTTGCCCCACTATGGAGTCAATTCAACCAGTTGGAGGCTTATGGAGGTATAACTGTGGGTGCGGACAGAGATAAGGTGACAGCTTTTGCTGGTGATATGTTGTTATTCATAGTAAATCCTGAAATTGTAATGCCAAATGGATGTCTAATTGATTTAGACAGATCTGAGGCATTTTAGATGACCCTGTGCCTGGATCCCTAAATCAAGTGCCATTCAAATGGGCCATGAACTGTATAAAATGTTCGAATGTACACGTAACGAAAAATATAAGGGATTTGTATAATGCTAATTTGAAACCAGTTTTTAAAATGCTCCATATTTGTTTAGTGAAATGAGACGTAGATAAAATTAACATAAAGACCCAAAATTAATATTAAAAAACTACAATCATTTAACCCTTTGAGTGCTAGAGGGGTACGGAATGCATTCCATACCCCTCCGGCACTCAAAGGGTTAATTCTAATGCACACTTCAGCCTAACTGACCTTAGGTTCCTTATTGTACCAAGCCTTTTATGAATAGCTAAAAAGCTTTCCCATACTGACATATATACGAATTAGCACAGTGGTGAGGAACTTGCATCTCAGTTGAACCTATGTTACGTTTTGCATACCCTTTTTTCTAGAACTCCAATATCTTGTTTAGAAAACCCATTAATTTCAACACAATTAAAATAGCAATGTTAGACCTTTTGCTGTGTAAAAGCAAATACATTGAATTTTTTCTCCCGCTTATGGGGAACCCAGATTTCCAGGATGGCCAAGGCAGGCCTAGATTTTTACACAGAGAAGATAGGCGAATAAAGACAGTAGGACACCTTGTTGATCCCAAACTTTTACTCTTTATCCATATCCCACTTTGGTGGAGAAATATGATATACCATCAACCAATCTTTTTATATCTAGGTGACTAGGTGTCACAGGTGCTGCACTTCATACAGCAGCCAAGGCACTCATCATAGTTAAGGTTGTGGATGTTTATAACCTATGTTGTTGCTTGTTAATCAACACTGTTAGTGTGTGGTTGAGTGGCGCTTGGCTATGCTGATGATGGCTTACAGGGTCAGACTTTCCAGTTGTTTTCTCAAACAGTTTATAGACAGGCACAGCCAGATCAAGAAGAAACATGGATCACAGCTGTGTGTGTCTACTCTGTTACACAAACTTTTGGGGTAAATCTTCTTTGCTCCCTTCTCACACCCCCAGTCATCCCTAGGACAGAGATAACAGCCAGATCAGGAAGAAACTTAGATCACCTCTACCTGTGTGTTCCCAGTCAGTCACATTGAATTTTGGTGTATTTGGAGTCAACCTCCTTTCTCCCTTCCTGTCCCCCAGATTCCCCCAAACTCTCCTAATACAGAGAACAGATTTTCTGTCTGTAAGACTCCCTAAACTAAGTTTTCACTCCACTTTATTAAGCTTTATTATCTAGCTCAAAAATGTTCTGTTTTCTCATCTTCTCACAAAGACAGAATGGCATTCTACGGGAACCTGCCTTTTATACTAAGCTTGCGAGAAAAGAAGGGGAACTTGTCACGTGGTGGAGAGTCTTCCTATGGATTTCAATGCAATGAGCTTTGCAAAAAAGCAAACAAAGCTACACTAATCATGAAAAATGTACCTCTTGGCAAAAAGGCCTATTTTGAGGCAAAAATCTTCACCCATCCCTACTCTGCAGTACTGACTCATTCAGGCTAAGAAATTGTGTTCCTGATCCCCAGTGTGGGTTCAGGTCAAAAAGCCAGTACTTTAGCCGCTTTTGTGTGTATGTCTATGGGTAACCTGCGTCTTTCCTCATGCCATTGTTGGACTGCAAGTCCCATCATCCTCAGCTGGCCATCAGCCAGCTGAGGATGATGGGATTTGTAGTCCAACAATAGTTGGAGAAGAGCAATAGGTTGTGGCTATGGGCACACACAAATAAAATATCAGTATTATTATATACTCATTTGATTTTTTTTTTTTTTTTTTTTTTTTTTGGAAACCTCTTTCAGAAATCCTGAGTTTACCTCTGATGGATTCTTGCAATAAAGAGGCAGATATGCAATCAGATTTTGTCCATTTTAGTATGATTAGAAGATTTTATCCAAATGGAAACATTCTAACAATATATATATATGTATTTTTTTTTGCAGAATCCAGTTCAGTGGTCAGACATGGTCAGTTTAAAAGCAAGAATGCCAAACTATGGTTTTCCCAGGTACCAGTGGCTGACTAATGCATGGAACTTCTTTCAAAGAGAGGTAAAAAGGAAGCAAAAGGACTTACATTGTTACCAGTTGTATGATTGCACTAGATTCCATTAGTTAAACAAGTTTTGGGATATAACCATAGTTATACCAAGGAGAATTATATGGCAACTGTACTTGTTATAGAAATAGTTCCTAATTTATTTAATAGAAGAACTGTCTGAGAAATGTGTCCTTCATAGAGCCGTCAGGTAAATCAACTTACTCTTTTTTCCCCATGTGCATTATGGTGTAATATGTAACTGAACAGGGGTATATCACTACATAGAGAAGGATTACATTGCGCTTTATAACCTTGGTCAGTGATCTCTATATATGGCTAATCTCCTTCAGATGTATAAAGTTTATAGTTTATTGTGTGGAGTTTCACACCTAGACCTTGATTCAATTCCCTCGTCACATTAAAACACCAGCATCCTGCATTTTATCAAGCACAGTAAGCCATTCAATTTCCAGTGCTATGAAGAAATACTGGCAGAAAAAAATATGTTGGGAGCTAAACTTACCGCCTATTGAAACCCATGCAGAAACATGCGTTAAGGGACCCCAGTTTATTGCCAAAAATCTAGACCCACTTTTTTTTTAGAGCAGAGTCCCCTAACACGTAACCTGTGGATGTTTTGATAACCCACTGAAACTCACTAGATTAATCTGACTAGGTTAAAAAACATCCCCTGCAAAAAAACACTTACCTATAACCTGATGTTCAGCGGTGTCTTCAGCACCCTTGTCAGCTACCGTCCTTCTTCTGTTTTCCTTCTTCCTCTTTCTCTTCATCTTCTGTCTTCTGATCTTCTTCTGTTGTTAGAGATGTACCTGTAAAAATAAAGAAAGTCCACAGTAAACATATGTAATTCAGTAATGTATTTGTTAACCCCTTAAGTGCTGAAGGGGTACATGTGCTGGCATTACAATTCCAAAAAACAGAATGAGGGCCGATGTTGAAGAAGAGGTGGCAAATCCACGTGTAATAATAATATATCATCCTCAATGAATATTTCAGATGATCTTGTCCAAGTATTAAGTATTATTAATATTAAATGTGAAAAATGCTGCCATCACCGCAGGCAGGATTGCATTGCAAACCCCCCCCCCCAGACACTCACACACACTTGGTACCTGTCGGGCCGATGCCCAAACCAGTGTGTGGGACATTTGAACAGAAACTGGCCTTTTATATGTGTGCTTATGCAACTCCCAACCAATCAGCTTTTAGGGGGATGACAAAACCGGCTAGAAGCTGATTGGCTGGGAGGTGCATAAACACACATTCCAGCCAGTGGTAGACTGGAATCCATTTTGAACTGAGACTGGCCATATAAAAGCCAGTCTCTGTTCAAATTTCCCACACACTGGCTCGGGAATCAGCCTGACAGGTACCATGGTGTGTGGGGGGGATTTTTGCCATGCAATCCTGCCGGCAGTGGTGGCAGCATCTTTCCCATTTAATATTTAATAATAATATTTAATATTTGGAAAGGATCCTCTGAATTATTCATTGTTTTTTGGAATTGTAATGCCGGCACAGTGTATCCCTTTAATTGCCGGAGAGGTATGCAACACATTGCTCTGCAATGTGTTGCATACCCCTTTGCCACTTAAGCGGTAACAAACACATTACTGAATGACATATGTTTAATGTGGACTTAATTTTTTTTTACAGGTACATCTTTAACAACAGGAGAAGACAGAAGAGAAAAAGACAGAAGAGAAGACAGAAAAGGACAGCAGATGAAGAGAAAGAACAAGCAGGAAGATGGAAGCTGACAGCAGAAGATGGACAGAGAATGACAGGTAAGTGTTACAGTTGTGGGTGTTAGGGGTAGTATTGTTGTACCTCACTGTGAGGGGTAGTGTAGAGTTAGTGTTTGGGAGGGTGATTGTATGTTTAGCATTCGTTAGCCGTTTTCCTTTGATGTTCCCATTACTCACACTATTTACAGTGAGTTTTGAGAACTGAAAATACACGACAGATGTGTGGCCACAAGTCCGTTTCTGTGGCCCAGCGCCCATTGTGGTTTCAGTTGGTAGGGCAACTAAATAGCTTTGTTAGCCAGTTTTGCCCTAACTGCTGTTTTACTGGCCTCAGTTGAATCAAGGACCTAAAATTGTGAACAGTAAATATAGGCAAATGCCTGTATGTAAAAAATAAGTACATTTGTCTAACCGCTCCACGAAGGAGCTCTACCTAGTTAAGTGCTTTTGTTATACAAAATAAGAAACACTTATTCCTAGGGTATATCTCCCCTTTTAGATACAAGCACATGTTTCTCAGTGTAGTTTCATCATTTTTGTTAATGCATCCATTACATGCTCCATTCATTAACAGAGAATGCAAATTGACTTCTCTTCTTTATATACACTGTTTTAATGCTACAGATGTAAAGCAATGCATCAGGGCGTACATTTTTAATTTGTATTTAATTGTATTATTATTTGTGTCAATAGCAATCTTAACTTCAGGTTATAATGCTATCCTGTAGCTGAAAAGAATAGAAAAACACAATATAAAGTGTATATGATATGATGCTGTGCAGTTTGTATGCTTTTCTTAAACCTACAATAATCACTGCAGTGTCAGAAGGATTTTGGGCTTTATGTAGAAAGCAAAACAGTAGTAAGTCTGTTCTCAGTGTGCACTAACTGGCCAAATCTTTAGGCTTTCTCTGCTTTAGCACAAGGGAGTCAGTCAGACATTCTGTAATTTTATTTGACTTGGGAAAAATTATTATGTGTAGTATTTATTAGCTGTATTTATAAACCCAAAAACTTAAATCGTTTCATTTCTTTTTGCACTTTCTTTGCCTTTAGGCATTTCTGGGGATCCCTACCTCTATAGCCAACCAATGCTGTGCCCTCCGAATCAGTTGATGTACTGTGTTCCTTTTGTTGCCATATCATCTGGTCATCTGTCTCCTTTCCTTCCTTTCTTTCTTGTGATGCATGAATTTAAAGGAATTTTTGGTGGTTAGTCACCAGATACAGTTCAAAGCCCACATTGTATATAGTTTGATATGAAAATGTCAATTATTTTTTACACATTAATAAGGTCACCTGCTTAGTTTCTCTCAAAAGCATAGGTGTCATTAATGCAATATTTTAAGGTTGAGCGTTGTTACAACTCTGCTGTTGTAACTGTGTGTCATTGTTGTGCCTTCATAAAGTCTTTACATTGGTGTACATCATGAAGGCGACATTTTAACATCTCGAGTAGTTACGGCTCTATTGTTTCATGTGTGAGTCTTTTAAGCTTGAGCATCGTTAAAGTTCCATTATAAATACATTAGCACAGAGTATCAGAAAAAGTCATAGAGGATCATGGCTTCATCATGGCTTTAGAATTTATTAAAAGCAATAAGGGAGCGGAGTTATTGGTGATGGATGGCTGTACCTCCACATAAGAGGTTATCAATGGACAACGTATTTAAAAATGCACCAAATTCACCAAAGGACATTGCACT
The DNA here is from genome assembly GCA_037306005.1 of Rhinophrynus dorsalis. NCBI lineage: Eukaryota > Metazoa > Chordata > Amphibia > Anura > Rhinophrynidae > Rhinophrynus > Rhinophrynus dorsalis. Next base: position 272,134,801 of record CM074721.1, on the reverse strand, counting down.
TCAAGGTGCCATACTCTAGATAGCTTAATATGCAGTGACCAGAATAGCACAATCATATTTGAGAAGGAGCATGGCAGGAGGCAAAGCCGCTAACTGGAGAAACGAAAGAATAGACTATAACTGTCCAGTATAGCAACCAAGAACTTGTGGCTTCAACATCCGAAATAGCCATACCAGCTGTTGCTGCAATTAGCTGCTTAAAACAACCAATTAGTCTTTTGGGGCCGTTGCCGGCTGCGTCTCCTGCATTGGTATTACTGAATCTTGTACCGAATCTGGTACTACCGACTAGAATAGCCAAACTGCAATGGGCATTGGCAATCACTCAGGCCAGAGCGTGTATACCCTTACATTGGAAATCTGAATCACCACCCACTCATGAGGAATGGAAATATAAACTGAAATCCTTGTTTGAACTGGAAATATTCCATGCCCGTGTATTGGGTGACATAGACAAATTTACTGAAACCTGGCACAAGTGGTTTGTTTTCTTTGACCTGGATGTGCATCGTTGAGGTATCCTTCTCTTTCTATCTCCTCTTTATTATCTAAGATACTCGAGTTTGGGATTAGGGACAGAATGCCAACCTGTTAGTTGCATGTTTCTCGAACCCGGGCCTTGTTCCACCCTCCTTGGCTTGAATGTCTCCATATTCTCATCTGTATGATTAAACATTCCTTTCTGGATACTTTTTCATCCCTTTTTCTGTTTTTGTCCCTTCGTTCTCGTTCTGCTTCTCTAATTGCCTACCTCTTGGTCTATCTCTTTCTATCTCTTATTCTTACACTGTATGTCATTCTTCGTTTTATTAATGGATAAATGTAGCTTACAAGTCTTATTTAGCACTAAAGATCTGATCAAAGTGAAGACTTGTTTTTGCACCTTTTGACTGTCAGATGAACACTGCATTGTATTTCTTTACTGACTGTAACGCTCAACTGTTGTTGCTCTGCTTACTTGTGTCCCTGATTGGGTAGAAGAGTCCCTCAGGTGAGTTATTGTTGTACATTTGATACTTTTAATAAATCATTTTCTAAACTGAAAAAAAAAACAACAACCAATTAGAAGAGAGCATAGAAATAATTTATCTCCCCTGCCAAATCTGACCAGTTTACAGAATTTTAGTGTCTCAATACAAGCACACAACAACAGGAGATGTGTATGTGCATGTGGTAAATGAACTAAAGAAGTAATGCCCATCTACATTCATGACAGACATTGAAAATGCAAGCCTCTTAGCCTTTAAATACATTTTTCTGGATTGTGCACATCAGGTCTGTCTTTTTCATTTCAGCCAATGCATATGGCACAAAGTTCAACAACTCCTTTATATGGGAATGTTTGGCGATGTTCTACTGTGAAATTCATTAATTGCATATGGCATATTAATTTCAGCATGTATTATTATTGTTAAATGAAATTAAAATATTTTAAATACATTTCAATAATTAGAAAAGCACCCTGTGTTCTCTAGAGCAATTATCTGAATACCTGAGCAGAGACAGGTTAAATATCTGCAGACATTCTTTGTTATAATGTGGTATGTGCCCGCTTTCAGAAACCACATTTGTGAGTACATTATATTTATTGCAAACTGTTGTTTGGTTGGTTATGTTGCACAATTGCACACAGTACGCAGAATATGCTCACTTCCTGTTTGATTCACTAGCCTACAGTGACTTATTTCCTTTCTTTGCGATTGGAGAATAAATTACGCACTGTGCCCATACAGCAAAGTACTGATGCATCACTAGAGCGCACAGCATTTATTTTATTTATTATGTTTTAATCAACATTGTTATTATGTTATAATCAACAGTTTAAAATGAAAAATTTGACACGGGCTTCATAATGCTGGAATCATAATGTTAAACGCTGTTTTAACGATGCAATGTTTTCAAAGCACCATTTTGCAGCAAGTGACATAATGTTAGACACTGCTTTAATAAGGAGACATTTAAAACGTACCATTTAGACATTATTGACATTTTGAAGGTGCTGATTTGACGCTCGATATTTACCAGTCGTGGGTGAAAAAAGATACCATTGTATACAGGGCACTGTTCTTAGCTTAATGCTTGCTTCATAAGTGGGAGAAGAGAACAGGATGGAAGTGGCTAGAATACCAATGGGGGGCCTTGCTGAGACAAAGGGCAATGCAGCACACAGTGATGTAAAACAAAATCTCCAAAATTCCTTGACAATCTTTCATTCCAGCCCAACAGTAATGTATGCAGATGGAAGACACAACTGTACCGTGTCCAAATATCCCTAAACATGGAAACCTTGATTTGTATTTCATAATAACCCCAAAACAGTATAAAATGAAACAGTTAATTTTTTCTCTCAGCACATACTTGGTGTACATGCACACTAGAAATTGTGGACTGCACAATGCTATATTAAAGAACTGGTCTAGAAGGTTATTTAAATACAATTTCTGTGTTATGAATCAGTTCAGGAATGAAGTAGATTTTGTAGAAATGTTGTCACCATGGTATAAAACAAAACTCATGTTTTCTGTGACTTAGAACGTCCAGACTGGATGTTCTGTGTTGTATTTACGTAAACTGGACTGTTTTGAAACATCTTCAAATTCTTACATAAGGAAGTGCACAAAGGAAAGATGACAATATTCAGATATATGTTTGAGCACCGGAAAAGCAAACTGTACAGTGCCCATCACTCTGATGGCCTTGTCATGGTGTTAAAGCTGACCATTGTTTCACAGATTTCCTGTTAATTGAAACATTTCCTGGCTCTACATTAATTGGAACTTTTCAGGCTTACAAATGTTGAATCAAATATGCATACATCTGTTTTGTAGGATTTTTTTTCCTAATAGGTGGTTTTATATTAGTCGTTGATTGTTATACAAATAATTTTATGCATTAAAGCAAGAAAATAAATAAATATAAGGTGATCATTAATTATTATAAGACATGCACAATCTGCTTTGATTTGTCAGTGTACTGAGAAGTGAACCTGTCCATGAAAATGATAGCAGACCTGTGTCAATGAATGAAATGTGCAAGTTTAAAGAAGCACTAAACTTTTTTTTATGAAATAATGTATATTGAAGTTATTTTTCTTATGAGTACTGAGGGTACTACCACTGCCAGATTTTTATGTCAAAATGTAATACACCTCAAACCTATTTTTTTTCCCCCTTTTTAAACTATAGTTTTCTACCGTAGTCACTGGTCACCATGTAGGAAAGTTTATGTCACTTTAGTCTATGACTCATAGGGCTGTATGTATAAAAGAAAAGAGGAGTTCTGGGGCAAACCATTTGCACTATAGGAGAGAACTAAAAATGCCCATTGAGTTCAGTGGGGATTTTAACCCCTTACATTCCAGAGAGGTCTCCAACGTATTGCTTTGCAATGCGTTGGAAACCTCTCTTGCATTCAAGGGGTTAATATCCCAATTTATATCCATGGACATTTTGGAATCTTTAGTACTCCTCTATAGTGCAAATTGTTTGCCCCAGAACTCCTCCACTTTTCTTTAATAATAATCCTTTTAATAATCCTTTTATTTATATAGCGCACACAGATTACGCAGCGCTTTACACTCATATTGGTCCCTGTCCCCATTGGGGCTCACAATCTAAATTCACCTATCAGTATGTTTTTTGGAGTGTGGGAGGAAACCGGAGTACCCGGAGGAAACCCACGCAAACACAGTGAGAACATACAGACTCATTGCAGATGTTGTCCTTGGTGGGATTTGAACCCAGGACCCCAGCGCTGCAAGGCAACAGTGCTAACCACTGAGCCACTGTGCTTTAACCCTTTGAGTGCCTGAGGGGTAGGCAACGCATTGCTTTGCGCACACCTAGCTCCATATGTATAAAGCAAAAAAGGGAGCAAATACATATTCAGAACATTTCCACTTATTTAAAGACATTTTAAACCCCTTCAGGGGCTTGAGCCATTTTCTGTACTCTGTAGGCCAGACACATTTGCAGCATTTTTGCTGTCTCTGTTTAGACTTGATTTCCGCTGGGAAATTTCTAGCTACATATGGAAAATTATATATAATTTTTTTCAGAACAAACTGAACTTTTGCATTTTGCTTCACATAAAGTAAATTTTGCACCATGTGAAAAGCTAAGATATCATGATTTACTAAAAGTTTAAAATGATTTTGATTATCTTGATTGTGAAAGCTTCAATTATTTGAAAAAGCTGAGTCTCCCAAGTACAAATTACCAAATATGTATAGTTTTACCTACATTCATTACCTGTGCAGAGCACAAATTACCAGGAGTGCAAAATGGTATTTTCAACATGGCAAAACTACACTAAAACAGCTGAATAACAATAAAACATATATATTTCCAGAAAGTAGATATTCTGCTGCACCAAATGAGGGGTCACTTGCTTTTCTACCCCTAGCCAGGTGATCACAAATTCTTCCAAAAAGTGGCTCTAAAGGAAAAAATATATATTTTTTACATTTCACATGTATTAAATCTTTGCAATCTACTGGTTTCCTACTGTGTTCATTAGCTACTTCTCTTAGGAGACAATGATAAACACTGGTATGAGATGACTTACTGAAAGGGGTGCTAGACATACAAAACTACACCAACTACAATCTCTGGTTTTTCTTACATTTTCTTAAACATCACTTGCCTTTACTAAAATGGTTATAACAGACACAAAAGTGAAGAAAAGGTAGACAAAGCATATAATTTTAGAAATAATATAATCCACTGCATCAAATGAGGCGTCATTTGCCTTCCTAACCCCCTAGCCTTGTATGTACAGATGTTCCAAAAGACTTTTGTTTTACATTTCCACCCCTTCAAACGTACTGAAGTCTGTGAAAACTATGACATTTCCAACTGTATTCATTAGCTAGAACTCTTAGAAGAAAAATGGCACCCCATTGGTATGAATGGACATAGAGCAGAGTGTTCCAGGAACACAAAACTATACCCAGTACAACCTCTCATTTTTCTTACAATTCTTCAAACATGACTTGCCTGTACTAAAATGGTTGCAACAACTACATATAAGCAAACCAAAAGTGTGAAAGGCTGTGAGCAGTCCAGTTCCAAAATGATGGGCAAGTCCCCTCTGCACGGGAAATACCAGCTAAGCCTTGTTTGGGCCCCATCGGTGAGGTGCAGCTGATTTCCCTAGGCACTGAGAGCAAGGGGTCCATGTCTGGATTACCATTTACCCCTAGGGAGATAACCCAAGAGTTTTTAAAAAATAAGCCAAAAGAGGTGAGAGGCTCTGAGCACAAACAAAAGCAATGTTGTCTGTCCTGCGGCTAGTCACTGATCAATAGCTTTACATTTTATCTCTCTAGCGCCATTACAGAGGAGAAATTTCCACGTACATATTAGACTAATCCCACCCAAAAGGTGGGCGTCCAATTCCAAAATGACGGGCAAGTCCCTTCTGCAGGGAAATACCAGCTAACCCCAGACCTATGTTTCAGCCTTGTTTGGGCATTGTCAGTGAGGTGCAGCTGGTTTCCCTAGGTCTGAGAGCAAGTGGTCTATGTCTGGATTATCCTTTACCCTTAGGAAGACACACTAAAAGATTTTCAAAAAACAAGCCAAAAGATGTAATAGGCTCCGAGCATGAACATAAGCAATGCTGTCTGTTCTATGGCTACACATGTGAAGAAAAGGTAGATAAAGCATACCATTTTGGAAGGAAGATAACCTACCACATCAAATGAGGGGTCAATTGCCTTCCTACCCCTAGCCTATGTTTCCAGAAGGTGGCATAATGGAAAAAATTAGCATTTTGTTTTTTTAATTTCCACCCCTTCAAAGGTACTGAAATCTAGGAAAACTATTGAATTTCCAACTGTATTCATTAGCTAGTGCTCTTAGACAGGGGTTCTCAAGGTGCCATAGCTCTGTGGTGTGCCACAAAGCCCAGCTTATGGTGCCACTTTTTTCCATTAAGTCTTTGACAATAATGTGAATTTCTCTGTCATCCAAAATAGGTTACTGGTAACTTTCAGGTAGGCGATACGCCCCTCTAGCTAGCCAGTCAGCTCCAGTAAGATTTGTTCCTTGGATGAAGATACAGGCAAGAGAACAGTTCTGCTATAGTTTTAGCTAATGTTTTATTTTTCTGTTAGATATCGAATACCACCATTAGGCGGATTACCATCACTAACAATGCCCTTAGATGTGGCTAGCTCAGTATCCAGGTGCTCTGGTGGACCTTAAGCCCTGGGGGGAAAATCTTGGTTACAAGTTCTTTCCTCAAGAGTTGCACACTGAGGCTTCTTCTTGATACATGGTAATCTGAAGACAGAAGATCTGCAGGAAAGGTGAGCAACCCTTTGAGTGCTCAGGTCCACACGTCCCACGTTGCCCCTCCACTCAGGGGTTTTCCTTTGGAATTCTTATTGCACACTCCTGCACTCGGGTTTATCTGTATGTCTTTTGGGTTTTTTGGAGCAAGTTTCTGTTAGCACTTTCCCTACTGGGTCAGTGTTTATTGGGTCTATTGACATATTTTAGTAATGTTTGGTGCAAATTTACTTCTTAGTTACAACTTTGCAAAATTTGTGTTCGCTTTTTCCGCATAGACGCCATTGCTCTATTCACTTCTATGGGACTTTACAGTTTGGGACATATCTCTGCAACCGCTCATCGTATCGACTTCAGAGATGGCTTATTTACTTTGTCTACCCTTGCTCTATAATCCGGTCAATGTTTTGTGTGTGTTGGGGGACTCAGGGGGCTTTGGGCCTGTTAGGGTACTTTTTCTGGGAAAACTACATATCTCTGTCGTCCAATACAGGTTACTGGTAACTCTGAGCAGGCGATCCGCCCCTTTAATAGGCAGGAACAATTCTAGAAGTGTATGCAGGGGGTGGAGCCTACCTTCCCACCTTGGCTGCAGCTAGCCAACCAGCTTCAGAAAGATTTGTTCCTTGGTGAAGACAACACCAGACTAGAGAACAGTTCTGCTATAGTTTTAGAATCTTTTTTATTTTTCTGTTAGATATGGAATACCACCATTAGGCAGATTACCATAACTGAAAATGCCCTTAGATGTGGCTAGCTCAGTATCCAGGTGTTTTTTGTGGACCTTAAGCCCTGAGGGTGAAAATCTTGATTCCAAGTGCTTCCCCAGGAGTTACCCACTGATGTTACTTCTTACTACATGGTAATCTGAAGACAGAAGATCTGCAGGAAAGGTGAGCAACCCTTTGAGTGCTGCAGGTCCACTTGTCCCACAGTGCCCCTCTGCACAGGGGTGTAGTCATTGAAGTTCCTATTGCACACTCCTGCACTCATTGGGTCTATCTGTATGTCTGTTGGGTGTTTGGAGCAGGTTTATGTGGTAACTTAACCCTTTAACTGCTGGTTTGGCACTTTTTAGGGAGTTTCTAACACTTTTCCTACTGGTTTAGTGTTTTTTGAGTGTCCTCACATGTTCTATTGGTGTTTTGCACATTTTACTGTTGTACTTTTAATTTTAGAACTTTTGAGAAAAGGCGCACTTTACCGCATAGACACCATTGCTCCATTTACTTCTATGGGACTGTACTGTTTAGGACATGTCTCTGCAACCGTTTAACTTAGCGACTTCAGAGATGGCTCATTTTACTTGTCTGCCCTTGCTCTATCATCCAGTTCATGTTTCTAGTGTGTTGGGGGGCTCAGGGGACTTCGGGCACTGTTTGGGGTACTTTTCTGGGAAAACTAAATTTCCCATGAGCGCTTGCTTTGAGAGCTCATTTCTGATTGACTCCAGCTGCGGCAGCCATTTTGTGATCTTTCCAGAACAAGTAGCCTACGCAGGGCTTGGACTCTCCTTCTCTCCTCTGCTGATTAATGCTTCACCTGCCAGATAAGTTTATTTTAGCAATTTCTAGGGTGAAACTTTAATCTTACACACTATAATTGGGTGATTTATTATACCGTAAGTTTATTTGACACTGTTAGAATGTCTATACCGCTGGAGCTTGGGGCTAGAAGATAAGACTAAGGAGGCTGAGGTCTCTGTATCCCCCATTGCTCTTCCTGTCACTCAGGGCTACCTAGAGAATTCTCAGGTCATTTATGCCCAGCATGTTCTGATGTCCCTGACAGCATTCCAGGGACCTCCAGCCATGCAATAGAGTCAGCTTGGGTGCAAGAGTTCAAGGCTGCTACTAGGGACCTTAGGTCCACATTGCAACTCTTTCCATCCCAGATGCAGGGGGCCTTTCAGTCTTGGCAGGACCCCTCCTCAGTCAGGTCTTCCCTGCCCAAACCTCAGGGAGTACTTGACGTGTCAGATTCCTCTGAGCAGGAATTGCTGGTGGATTCGGATGTTGAGGATTGCTCTGTGTTGGGGTCCTCTCAGTTTTTCGGGGACCCTTTTGAGGCTGATCCTGAACCCTCCATTGAGGGCCTGATCATGGCTGTCTTAACTACTCTTAACATTCCCTTAGTTCAGGAGGTTCATTCTGACCCCTCTGATGTGTTCCAGGAGCCTGCAAAGCCCCTTACTTACTTTCCACCTAATCCCACTCTTGACCGCCTTGTGTCTGAGGAGTGGAAATCCCCGGACAAGAAACCTCTGTGTCCAAGAAATTTGCCAAGCTTTATCCTTTTTCTGAAGCTGCGCTTGCTTAGTGGGTTCATCCCCCCAAAGTGGATGCTCCTGTTTCCAGGCTATCTAAATCTACTGCCTTACCAGTCTCTGATGCCTCCACTCTAAAGGACTGGACAAACAAGAGACTTGAGGTTTCACTCAAGTCCATTTTTGCTACTGCTGGTTCTGCTATGTGTCCAGCGTTTGCCGCAGCATGGGTTAACTGGGCCATTGTGGTCTAGGCTGAACAGCTCACCCGGGCTGTCCGTCAAGATGCTTCTGCTTCAGATAAGTTGTGCCTTCTTGCCAACATTTCTGAGGCACAGCACTATGTTTCCGCTGCCTTATTTGATGCCACCTGTTTGGTGGCTAGGGTTTCCACCATGTCTGTGGTAGCCAGACGAGCTCTTGTGCTCAAGATCTGGTCTGCTGACACTGCTTCCAAGAAAGCTTTACTTTCCCTACCCTTTCAGGGTACCTCCATGTTTGGGCCGGATCTTAAGGATCTGATCAGTGAGGCCACAGGGGGTAAGAGTACTCTTCTATTCTTGGTTCCCAGGAAGAAATTGCTGCTTAAGTGTAACCGTATTTTTGTTCCTTTCAGCATGAGACACGTCTGGCGAACCAGACAGTTGCCTCAGCTCCTCGTACCTCCTCCAAGCCCAAACAGCAATGGAAGCCCAAGGTCTCCTCCAAGCCCAAGGCTTCCAAGACTTCTTCAGCATGACTCGCTGAACCCGGGTCCGCATTCTGCTGTGGGTGGTTGTCTACAACACTATCACAGCATTTGGGAGGGCTCAGTGGCGGACCCATGGGTTTTACAGGTGGTGATGGAAGGGTACAAGATCCCTTTCATTTCTCTTGCTCCCTTTCGTTTTTGTCCTTCTCACACTCCTCAGGGTTCAGAAAAACGCAGTCTGTTTGACAGCGCTGTTCAGGCTCTTCTGGACAAGGATGTTCTAGAGCCGGTGCCTGTCCAGGACAGGGGTTTGGGTTTATACTCAAACCTCTTTGTGGTCGCCAAAAAGGATTGTGGTTGTCGCCCTATTTTGGACTTGAAGGATCTCAATTCCTTTGTGAACCAGACTAATTATCACCAGGACTCTCTACGGACGGTGATTGCTGCCATGTCCCCGAGCGAATTCCTTGCTTCTCTGGATCTTCAGGACGCGTACTCACATTGTCATTCATCCAGAGAGCCGGCAGTACCTCCGCTTTTCCTGCGACAGGGGAGATTTTCAGTTCTCAGCTCTTCCATTTGGTCTGACTATGGCTCCTCAGATCTTCAACCGTGTCCTGGGTGCCTTGATATCTGTCCTCCACCGGAACGGCATCAGAGTTACTCCATATATGGACAACTTGCTTCTGAAAGACCCTTCTGTGGAACTTCTTCATCAGCAAGTTCAGCACTGTATTCAGGCTCTCACCCATCACGTGTGGATCATCAACTTGGACAAGTCAGATCTTGTCCCATCCCAGCATCTGGTCTTCCTGGGCCTTCTCTTCGACACTCAGAAGAGCATGGTGTTCCTCACAGACGAGGTGGCTCACCAGATCGCCCACAGGGTTTCCGTGATTCTGTCTCAGGATCCAGTTCCAGTCCAGAAGCTATCCTTTCTGGTGGAGAAATTCATATCTGCCATAGAAGTGGTTCCGTTTGCCATGGCACACACCAGGTAGCTCCAGAGGTTTGTGATCCAGGTGTTGCAAGGGTCAACCGGATCTTTTGTAGACGTCCGTTTCTCTTCCTCTTCATGTGGAACTGAGCTTGTCATGGTGGCTCGACCTTTCCAACCTGCTGAAGGGCAAGTCCTTCCTGGTACCTTTCTGGACCAAGGTGACGACGGATGCCAGCTGGGGAGCGGTCCTGGGTCACTTGATCGCTCAGTGCTGGTGGTCTCCGGAGGACTCCCTTCTTCCGATCAACATATTGTAGTTTGGGACGATATTTCATGCCCTTCAACATTGGACATCTCAGTTGGAAGACTGTCCAGTCTGAGTGGAGTCCAACAATGCCACGGCCATGGCTTACATCAACAAGCAAGGTGGAACATGAAGTCTCACTACTTGGTTAGAGGTCAAGGCTATTTTGTCCTGGGCAGAAGAACACGTTCCTGCTATATCCGCAGTGCACATTCCTGGCATAGACAATGTCATGGCAGACTTCCTCAGTCAACACACAGTGGACAGCGGAGATTGGGAGTTACACCCAGAGGTGTTCCACCTCATTGTTCAGAGATGGGGTCCTCCTTACATCGACCTGATTGCGACAAGACACACTTGTTTCTTCTGGTTGACTTTTCTCTCTTGGTGTGCTGATAGGGACCTATCTCAGGATTTTGATCTTCCTACGGTCCTGGCCTTCCTGCAGGAAGGTGTGGATAAGGGCCTCAGTTAAGGAACAGACATCTGCGCTCTTTGTTTTCTTTCAGAGGCGCATTGCTATTCTTCCTGATGTTAAGGTTTTCTTCCAGGGAGTTGCTCATACGCGTCCTGTTTTTAAGACTCCCGCTTCTCAGTGGGATCTTAACTCGGTTTTGGGCATCCTTCAGCGCCCTCCCTTTGAGTCCTTGGTTACTATTTCTCTATGCCTGCTGACGTGGAAGATGGGTTCTCTCCTGGCAATCATGTCCATTCGCCATGTTGCGGAGTTGCATGCTCTGTCTTGTAAACCACCCTTTTTGGTGTTTCACAAAGACAAGGTTGTGCTTCGCACTTTGGCAGGAGTTTGTCCCAAAGGTGGTTTCTGAGTTCCACATTAATCAGGAGATTGTGTTGCCTTCCTTTTGCCCTGACCCTACCTCTGACAAGGAGAGGGATCTCCAGTTGTTAGTAATGGTGCATTGTCTCAAGTTTTATGTGCATCACACTGAGTCCTTTCGATAGTCTGATGCGCTGTTTGTCATTCCTGAGGGTCCCCGGGCAGGGAGACCTGCATCCAAAGTGACCATTGTGTCTTAGATTAAGTCCACTATTTGTAAGGCTAACGAACTAAGGAAGAAGCCTGTTCCCTTTTGGATCACGGCTTATTCTACTAGATCTATTGGGGCTTCTTGGGCTTACAAGAATCAGGCCTCAGCTGATCAGTTGTGCAAGGCTGCCACTTGGTCATCTGTGCACACCTTTTCTACCGTGTCGATGTGCTGGCAACGGCTGATGCCAGCTTTGGGAGGAAGATCCTGGAGTCAGTCTTGTCTGTCTATGATCTTCTTTGGTTCTTCAGTGCTCCTTCCCTTTTGAGCCCTGTTGGCTCTAGTTCAGTATTCTATGTAACAGTTCCTGGGGTGTTGTTACCCCTGTTCAGTGACCGTTGACACTTAATTTGTTATTGTTGGGCTATCTCTGATCTGATGGTTCATATATGCTCTGGTGACTTTGGGGGCCCCGCGCCTGGTCCTTGCGTTTCTTCCAGCCTCTGGGAAACTCAATTGTTGGACATCCCAAAGTTACTAGTAACCTATATTGGACAACAGAGAGAAGAGGATTTTAGTCTTACCTGTTAAATCCTTTTCTCTTAGTCCATATAGGTTACTGGTCTCCCACTCTGTCAAGGGACCATGCTTGTCTCTCCTGTGGCAGAACATGGGGGTCCTTCGGGTTTATTCTCACAGGAGTCTTCTTTCCTTTCTTACTATCTAGTCAATAGTTAGTGTCTCATATCTTACTGGAGCTGATTGGCTAGCTGCAGCCAAGGAGGGAAGGTAGGCTCCACCCCTGCATTCATTTCTAAAATTGTTCCTGCCTACTTAAAGGGGCGGATCGCCTACCCGAAAGTTACCAGTAACCTATATGGACTAAGAGAAAAGGATTTAACAGGTAAGACTAAAATCCTCTTATTTAGTTTTAAATGTATATTTAAGGAAAATGTAATGCAAACTATGGTAATATATATCCTTCTGATTTGTAAGACCTAAGAATAAGTATATTTATGGATTTGACCCCATGATTACTCCCTTGATAAATACTTATAAAAATGCTAGGGGTGCCCTGAAAATTCCATTCTGCAACAGTAGGGGGTGCCAGAATCACAAAACTGCACCTACTACAACTTCATTTTCTTACAATTGTTCAAATATGACTTGACTAGAGATGCACCGATACCACTTTTTTAAGACCGAGTACAAGTACCGATACTTTTTTCAAGTACTCGCCGATACCAATTACCGATACTTTTTTTTGCGGTCATTTGCCAGTTTTCCAGGTACTTAAAGCGCATATATTATATATATAATATATATGCTTTAGGTACTTGGAAAACTGGCAAATGACCTCAAAAAAGTATTGGTGAGTACTTGAAATATAATATTATATATATATATATATATATATATATATATATATATATATATATATATAATATACACACACACACACCACCTCTTGACTGTCCTCTTTTGCCTCTTTCTCCCCCTCTTGATTCACACCTTTTGCTTCATTCTCCCCCTCTTGAGCTCCCTCCTTTTGCCTTGGCTTTTTCTCTCACTTTTGATCCCCCTTTGTCCCCCTCCTTGTCTCTTGATCCCACTCTTTTGCCTCTCTTGCTCTCTCCTGATCCCCCCCTCCTTTTTGCCTTTTCTTAGTTCCCTTCCTTTTGTCTCCTGATCTTTACTCCTTTTGCCTTTTTTTCCCCTTTTTCTTAGTCCCTTTTTCTCCCTCTTGGCACCCCTCTTTGCCTCTCACCACCCGCTCAAATGTCCCATCTAGCCTCCCTTACTGTCCTCTGCCGGGTGCTCGCTGTTCTCTCGCGAGCCCCGGCACAAGTCAGCGTCAGATCGTTGCCATGGTAACCCACGGCAACGCTCAGACGCTACATGAGGGAGAGAGGCAACCGGGGAGCATTGTGAGCAGCTCCCCGGGCTCCCTCACTGCAGCACCAACCCTGACACAGGGTATCGGTGCTGGCATCGGCCGCATTTGCGCGAGTACAAGTACTCGCGCAAATGCTGGTATCGGCACCGATACCGATACCAGTATCGGTATCGGTGCAACCCTAGACTTGACTATACTAAAATGAAAAATACGTAGACAAAACATACCATTTTGGACAGAAAATAACTGACAGGATCAAATGATGTGTCACTTTCCTTCCTAACCCTCGCTTGGTGTGCTCAAATGTTTACAGAAGGTGGAGCTAAAGTTGTGAATTGGCATTTGTTTCCATTCCCCTTCAATTCTACTGAAATCTGTGAAAACTGTGAAATTATTCATTGTATTCATTAGCTACTGCTCTTTTTTGAGAAAAATGGCACCCCATTGGTATGAGTTCACATACTATAGGGGGTGCCAAAAGCTCAAAACTACACCTGAAAATGGCTGCCTGTACTAAAATGGTCATGACTATTAGAGACATGAAGAAAAGGTATGCAAGATATACCATTCTGGAAAGTAGACTGTCTCCCACATCAAATGAGGTGTCACTTGCCTTTCTAACCCTAGGCTGAATGAAGTGCACAAATTGTAAAAGGTGGCGATATAGGAACAAATACATTTTTTTAATATTTCCGCCATTTCAACTACACTAAAAATCTTTGAAAACCATAGAATTTCCTACTGTATTCAGTATCTGCTGCCAGCCTGAGAAAAGTGGCACCCCATTTTTGTGGGTTAACGTACAATATGGGGTTGTCATGAACACTAACCTGCACCTGCCACTTTTCTTTTTGAAATTACCTGGCTGCATTAAAATGGTCATGACCGTACAGATATGCAGGAAAGTTAGGCAAGGTTTACCATTTTGAAAATTAGGCTCCCCTTCCCCCATAAAATGAGGAGACACTTGCCTTTTTTCCTCTTGGCAGGTGTGCACAATTGTTTCCAGAAGGTGCTGATATAGAAACAATTGAGCTATTTTATATGTCTACCGCTACAAAGATATAGATAACTTTGAAAATACATGGAATTTATGACTGAAATCATTAGCTACTACTTAAAAATACATGAAATTTATGACTGTAATCATTAGTTAGCACTCTTTCAAGAAAAATCCCACTCTGTTAGTATAAGTAGGGATACTGTACGTGTTGCCAGAAGAACAAAACTACCCCAACTACAAGCTATAATTTTTTATATGCGTTTCAACTATGACTTGCCTGTACTAAAATGGCTATAGCAATGAGAGAAATAAGAAAAGGTAAATCATACAGTTTTGGAAAGCAGACAATTAGTAGCATCAGATGAGGGGGTTACTTGTCTTTCTACCCCTAAGTGAGTGTGCACAACTATTTCCAGAATGCGGGTTGACATACCATAATTAGTGCCAGGAGTATCTCTACCAGTGGAACAAGGATGGGGAAGCAGTGTATGTGTGATTCTATGGCTACCAGTTGAATCAGGCTAGGGGGTCAGCAGTGTATGTGTGGACCTGTGGTTGCCAGTGGAACCAGGTGTGTGTGTGTGTGTGTGGGGGTTCAAGCAGTATATGTGGGTATGTCTATGAATGGGCAGCAGGCATTGCTGATGGGGAGGGGGGTCAGATAGTGCATATGGGGGATCTATGACTACCAGTGTGCATGCCCCCCATACGCACTGTTTGATTCCCAGCTGTGGGCTGTGGAACCAGTCAGGGGGGTTAGGGTATGTGAGGGATTTGGAGGCAGTTTGTGTGCATTCAACAGGGGGGTCCAGTGTTAATTTTTACCCCCCCCCTTAGAAAGGTTTGATGGGAAAAAAACCTGTGTGTGCACCACAGGGGGGTCCAACACATTGAGTTGGACCCCCTGTGGCACATACAGTTTTTTGGTTTTATACCTCCCTGCACACACACCAATGAGGCTTGAATAAAAAAAAAAAAAATGGAAAAAAATATTACTGTTTATTATTTTTTATTCATACAGCTTTGGAGGAGCATGAAGACCCCTCCTGATGCCCGCCCAACAAGGCCTAAATAAAAAATAATTAAAAAAAAATCCCGTATGTGCCACAGGTGGGTCTGTGTTAGATGTAGGGTTAATAATATTTTTTTTCATACTTTTTTTTTATTCAGACCTCATTGAGGGGGCATCGGGACACCTCTTGATGCCCCCCATTCAGGTCTCAATAAAAAAATGTGCATCCAAACAGAGTATTCTGTGTGTGTCTCAGAGATGTCCATCGAAATGCAAAGAACACACAGGGTCAAATTTTCTTTCATTATTTATAATTCAGATCTCTTGGGGGGAGATCCTGATACCAGGGCTTAAAACTTGAAGTCCTTTGCTACTATCCAGACCACTGCAAGCCATAGCATACCCACCAGGGCTGAATTTCTACTCGCCAGGGCTAAATTTTCACTCACCATTGGCTAGTGGCGAATGGAAATTTTGAGCCCTGCTGATACCCTTCAACAAGGTCTGAATAATAAAAAAAATGAATAATAAAAAAATAACCCTGTGTGTGCCACAGGGGAGTCAAAAGCATTGCAAAGCTGAGACACACAAAAGGTTTTGTTTTTTTGGGGGGGTTCATTATTTTTTATATTGACCTTGTTGGCCTGATTGACGTCTGAATAAAAAAATAATGAAAAATAATAATAATTCTTTGTGGACCCCCTGTGGCACACACAAGGTTAAGGTTTTTTTAATTATTATTCTTACCTAGTTGAGGGGCATCGGGTCGGAGTAAAGAAATTGTGTTTGCAAAAAGCTATGTGTGCTTTGCAATGCACTGGACCTCCCTGATCAGACCTTGAGGGGGAACATGAGCACCGCTTCTGGTACAGCTGTCCAAGCTCGTACATTGTGTGGTCTTAGCATTTAAGGTGTTGAACCCCATTTAAATCAATAAGGACTTTCATTTGTCCCTCATTTTTCCAGAATCATTCCTTAGCCATGGCCAGTCTAGCTCTTCATGCATTCTGTTGAATAATAAAAATGTGACCTGCTGCAAACAGAGTAATACCCATATTTAGCAGTTATCATTAATGCCACTGTTTTTTCTCTGTCTGACCCGTGGGCTCAAAAGTTTGGTAATTCCTGTTCTAGTCAACAGAGAGTATTCCGCTGCATTTGCAGTGCCATGCTTCAGGACTTCATGCAGTCTAAGAGGCTCCCTGGCTGTACTGAAACTATTAATAGCATGGCTTTATTAGTCAATATACAGGATGGAGCACGCCCAATGTACTTTCGTCAGAACTGTGGGCCATACAAAGAAATGGAGCAATTCTGTGTCAGATCAACTGCACCATAGGGGTTAAATACAATGTTTCATTTAAAAGAGCAGTAAACTGTTTTTCTATGAAAACTGGCATGTTATAGGGCTTTTCCAGCTGAATACAACAATTGTACTCTTACCGCTGGCAGTTCTTGTATTAAAAAGTTGTACATGTTCACATTGCCAGGAAGTGAGGAAAAATGTAATTCCTTCCTGAAAATACAAACTGACAAGTGACTCAGCAATTTTGTTCACATTCTAAAGAGAACTGTTTGTCAGTGACTCAACTCTGCCATAGAATGCAACAGAATAACATTTGAAATATGACCACTAGAGGTCAATGTTAATGTAAAAAGGTTTAAACTGAACTGGAAAAAAGCATTTCCCAAAAATTGGAGAAATGTTGTTTTACTCAGCCCTACAATGCAATTTTTTCCATATAAAATTGTTATTCTTTCTTTAAAATTGACTTTTATCTCTTGAATGCTAGAGAGCAGAAATACTTTAGCCCTTTGAGTGCCAGAGGGGTACGCAACGCATAGCTTTGCAATGCGTTGTGTACCCCTCTGGCACTCAAATGGTTAATGCATGGACAAGAGGCTTTAGCTTACATTCCCAGCAGTTCAAAATTTAAAGGGGAGATGCCCAGGGAGAAGTGAGGGTGTTGTGGTTCCACAACTAGGGTTGCCACCTTTTCTTCAGAAAAATACCGGCCATGGCATTCCCTCCATAGACTTAACATTGGACAGAAGCCAATTTTTTACCGGCCTGCCGGTAAAATACCGGCTGGATGGCAACCCTATCCACAACAGATAAATGTGTCTACACAAAAAAGGAAAAAGTAAGGTTACTATGTAACTAAATGTTTACCAAAATGTGGGGTCCTTTATTAACAGTTTCCTAAGGGACCTGAGGGTTCATAACGTTGCCCTACTACAGTGGTCCTCATCGCATTGTGAAGCAGTATGTTGGAGACCTGTCTCCTTCATTGGGTTAAAAACCCTATATAGGTCAAAGAGAATTCAGAGAATGTGTATTTATTCCCTAGTTTGCCCCAGACTTGCTCCTTTCTTTGTGCTTATGGCCTACACTACTGTCCAAAGTACAGTAGGAAAGCTATATTACAGCAGTAAGCATTTGGGGAACACTCTACCATTCAAGGGGATAAAGCTACATTTTGATAAATAATTTTTTTTTTTTAATAAATTTGATCCCTTTGGTGCATTTGGTTTGCTTCAAAATTGCTCCAGTTTCACTTAGCGTATTAGCCACAATTTATTGTAACCCTTTAAGGAACAGACCAATGCATTGCACAACCTGCTTATCTTTTCGACAGTGCATGCCTTTATTTCCATTGTCCTCAGAATGTGTACATTCCTACAGTACCTGTTGGCTTTGTATAAATAAAATATAACTGGTCTGCAGTGCATCTCTCGCTAGCATCCATGGAGTTAAAAAACAGAACAAAACTTGGATTGATTTGATGTGAATGTTGTCTCAAGCATGCTGAGAAAAACACCTTTTTTATTCCGTGTTTGTTGATTGCAATTGCTCTTTTTACTTTCCCTTCACTCTGAATTCATTATGCCTGTCTTATGCTGTGTGTTTTATGTAAATGAAATTGGACTTTGAATAAGTGAAGTACTTTGTAAAAGGAATAAGCATTTATGTTTTATTGTAAATGGAACAGATCTATATTTTTTCTGAAGTGAACATAAATTGTTTCTTACTGTTTTTATGAGGGGATGTTCATATCACCTAGCAACATGTTGCTTTTACGAGTGACTACCTGGTAAATCATCATTCTTAGCCTATATAGTAACCAGAGGGATCTGCAAATCATTGGATTTATAGTGTGTTGCCCTACACAGTGTTCCTTAAAGGGTTAACCGACGAGGATGGAATTAATATATTTTTTATGCCTAGGATACGTATAATAATTTGTTTGCTGATTTGATTGGTTTAACAGGCTCAAGACTAATGTATGGTTGTTGATAAAGTTAAACCATAAAACAGCCAGATACAGATTTTCAATTATAGCATGAGTGCAGTGAGAACCAAGTGACAGCGGCAGATTAATGTACTTACCTTCAAAGGTTTTTAAGTTTGGAGGCATTTACGGTAATTATAGTAAATTAAACATCAAATTCAAGACATTGACAAATTAAGATGGGCTATATAACTGTGACTTTGAAGAAGATTTATCAGCCTTGCATGTAAGTAAATATGAGCACAGCATAATGATTAAGAGTGCCACTCTATTTATTTTCTGTCTACTACAAAGCATTACTTGAGCTTTCAGGAAACTTCCACATAGATTTTTATAGCTCTCTCAGTGATTTCTTTTAAACAAAATTCTGGGTCCATAAATATAAACAGACTGACATTGCTCTGCAGCATTATGCTGCTTGGTGTCAGTGGATGTATCCCCCACAATAAGAGTTCAAGCTAAAAAGAAAAATCCAGTGTCAAGTAAAATCCATATAAAACCATCCTTTGTTTTCATTTACAAGGGATTTTTTTTACTAATTTGCCATTCGTCAGACCTAACCTTTTTAAAAAAATTAATGTATAATAATGAGTATTACAAAAAAATAAAATAAAATGATGATGAAAGGGTCTGCAACATTAGTACACAGATTAAAGGGGAACTATGCCATTACAATAAGTGGCTCTTATTTGTTTAAAAGGTTCACTTACCTAGGTAGATGTCCTTTTTACAGCAGTCAGGCAGGGCCATTGCTAGGTACTGTTTAAAATGTCTGAATCCTTAGATCTAATGCTTAAAACCCTGGGTCTTATTGTCAACTTGTGACATGTAATGGTGCCAGTTTCCCTTGATACCTTGAGAACCGGAGCGGTGTGTAAGATACTGAACAGCCTTCTGGTTCTCAAGGGGTTATAGTAATGCTGGAATTGGGCTGCATTGTACACTAATAAAGAGTTAGGTTGACTTAAGCCCCTGGCCTTTTGGGAACCTAGCAAGTCCAGCATTGATATTCATCTATTTTATGCGATGTATCTGCAAATTCCAGTATATAGTAATCTCTGTCTGACTCTTCATCAAACATGTCAAACTTGAATACAGAAGCAAAAACACAAAATATTGGTGCACGTCCAGATTTAATCAGTATTAACCCATTGCATCATATTGCTTGCTTGCCCACTCTATAAACCCTTTGAGTGCCGGAGAGATATCCAGCACATGGCACTCAATGGGTTAAAGATGAGGATTCAGTCACATAATATGGCCATAGTATGCTAAGCTTGCCACTACGCCAAGGTACTCCATTATAGGCAAGTACTAACCTTAATATACTTTGTCCTATGATCAGAATTTATCCTACTTTTTTCATTTACACCATAATTTACTTCTTTTCCAGCTTGCAATGTACATTGTCTTTAAAGGAGTAGTAAACATTTTTCATGAAAACCTATATGTTATAGAGCTTTTCCTGCTGAGTAAAACAAGGGAACTTCCACTACTGTCAGTTGTTTTATTCAAAACTTGTAACAGTTCAAATAACCAGGAAGTGAATTTACTGTGCATTTACTGCCTGATAGTTCTAACTGACAGGAAGTGACAGGAAGTTTCTATCACATCCATTAGAATGTAACAAAATAACTATTTGGAACTTGACAACTAGAGGGCACTGCTAATGTAAAAAAACACAGGTTTAAATGGGAATACCTCTGGAAAAATGCATTTCACAGCAAAGGGAGTGCCCATATTTTACTCAACAGGAGACCTCCTACAATATATATTTTTTCATAAAAAATTTAATGCTTCTTTAAGGCACTATATAATGCCTGTTAGAGAGTTTCTCTCCATTAGTCAGAGACTATCTTAACAAGTATTATACAGTGTCTTAAAGATAATAAACATTTCTCGTGGGGATGGGAGGGGTGCTTAATTATATTCCAAGTGCAACCAATTTTCATACAGATGTTTGGAATGTTGGTGTGAAGTTGCCCCTTTGAGATTGCTTATGTTATATAGTTGCCCATTGTTTCACCTCTGAATTCTCACTTGAAGGAGAGGGGAAGTCACATTGCCATGTTGGCATCAGAAATACATTGGTTGATACCGACCAAGACGCACCAGTGATTGGACATAGATGAGCATTGCATTGTCCAAATCAACTCCTAGAAAGTCTGAATAATGAACGTTGATGCACACACCTTATATAAAGTCCCAACGTTTGAATAATGAAAGTTGATGCACACACCTTATATAAAGTCCCAAGTAATGGAATCTTACAGCAGCCATGTGTAGGGTAACAGTATGGCGAAGAGCCAGTGGGCCAACTTGGATACTGGGCCCCAGCACAACTGCATACCTCCCAAGTATCCCTCTATAGGAGGGACAGTCCCTCTCTGAGATCCAAATCCCTCTCTTTCCCACCCTGGTATCCATCTTTTAAGGAGATCAGACTGTGTGTGGGTATATAAGTGTATCACATTGCTCCACATCAATAAAAATGTTGTGTTAAACATTAGTATGTGTGTTTTAATTAGTCTGTGTAAATGTAATATTTTGGTCTTTCTCTAAATTCAGTTATACAAAGGTGTCAGTAGGTTATAAAATAACCTAAAAATTCTTGATAATGCACCGCCACCACCCTCACCCCTATCATCAACTCCCACAACAAAAGTATCCATCTTTGGTCATTTGTAATGTTGGGAGGTATGCAACATTATGCTTTACAATGGATTAGAGCCCTCTATAACATTCAAGGGTTTAAATACCCCGTTGAAATCAATCAGACATTGTATTTGTTCCCTGTGGTGCATTTGGTTTGCTCTAGTTCTTAGTATTTTAGCTTTAGTAATTTCAGATTGTTTTTTTTCCTTCCAATAAGTAAAATATGGGAAAATTATTTCAGCTTACCGTTATTTTCCTTTCCTGGCCAAGCAGAGGCAGCATTCACAAAAGGCTTAAGCTTCCATCCTCAGCCATCAGGACAGGAAACACCTCCAAAAAAGATCATAAATAGGCTCCCGTCCCCCTGGACAGGTGTCTGAGTTACCTAGCCGAGAAGAAGAAAAAACAATGAGGGGGTTATCCAGTGATCGCTGCCTCTTCTTGACCAGGAAAGGAAAATAACGGTAAGCTGAAATAATTTTCCCATTTCCTGGTTACTAATCGTCAGGGATAAAAAAAGAGACAAACAGAGGTTATGATCTAAACATACAAAAGTTTATTAAGGACAGATACTGTGCAAAGAACTTCCCACCCAAAGGTAGAAGGCTCTCTGGAACAGATGTCTAGACGATAATGTCTGACGAAGGTAGAACTGGATGACCAGGTTGCAGTCCTACAGATGTCATCTAGAGATACCCTGGCCTCTGCCTCCCAAGAAGTGAATACTGCCCGAGAATAATGGGCCTTGATTCCTTGATGTGCTGGAAACCCTTTGGCTTGATAAGATTTAGAGATGCAGAAAACAATACATCTTGATATTGTAGCTCTGGAGACAGACAAGCCCTGTCTATGCCCGAAATGGACTATGAACAGTCTCTCAGAGCGTTCTGTTAATATAAATCCTTAAGCATCTGCAACGGTTTTATCAGACACTCAGACCAGAGGTAAAACAAATGAGGAACACGGCCCCCTAAGGGCAGAAATAGGTAATGACACGTAACTGAAGGCAAATATGGTTGTATAGCAGACACAGTATGGATAAGGAGCAATACTGTACAATGCAATGAGAACAGAGTATAACAAGGGTTAAAGTCCAATGCAAGTAATCAGTCTCTGATGTGGTTTGTAAAGACAACGCCCAGTGGATGACAAGAGCAGCCAGAGACTGAGGTGCGAGGTGGAGAGCACCTAGTAGTGAGTCCAGACAGTAGTCCTCAAAGGACTGGCAATATGCAAGACCAACCACTTGTGCTAGAGCCAAATAGTACAAGAGCAATGAGCACTCTGCAGTGCGTTACGGGATGAACCACACTGCGTGAGCTGAATGGGACCAGAGCCAACGGCACCCTTCCGGTGCTGAATGGGTTAATGACACTGCGAGAGCTGAATGGGACCAGAGCCAATAGCACCCCTTGGTTCGTCAACGGATACACACACTGCAAGAGCTGAATGGGACCAGAGCCAGTAGCACCCCTTGGTGCGTTAACGGATACACAACACTGCCAGAGCAGAGTAGGACCAGAGCCAGTAGCACCCTTCCGGTGCGTAAATGGAACAAGTGTATTGCAAGAGCTATCGGTATCACAGTAAACAGAAGCCACAACTGCTCTGCAAGTATAGCGGACAGGCTCAGTAATGAAGGCAACCAGCTCAGCAAGTGTTAACGGAGAGGCTCGGTATTGGAGGCAACAAGCTCAGAAAGTGTTAACGGATAGGCCCAGTATCTCAGGCAGCAAGCCCTGCAAGTGTTAATGGACAGGCTTGGTAACGGAGGCAACAAGCTCAGCAAGTGTTAACGGATGGGCCTGGTATCTGAGGCAACAAGCACTGCAAGTGTTAACGGACAGGCTCGGAAACGGAGGCAACAAGCTCAGCAAGTGGGAGGTCAGCATATACTGCTCAAGATAAACAGTTCACAATGTCGCCAAGCGACATAGACGAGATCTCTCTGGAACAGGATCACAGGAAACCGGTCACGAAGCAGGAACGTCAGCCAGGCGGGTCATACACGGAGCAGGAATGTCAGACAAGCTGGATCAATCACGGAGCAGGAACGTCAGCCAGGCCGGGTCATACACGGAGCAGGAACCAGTAGAATAGTCAGACAAGCCAAATCGGTACACAGGAACGCAGGGACACAGCAACGGAAGCACTGGTACTGGAACACCACGAAAGGGCACCTGACAGGTGCCAGAGGCCCGGTATAAGAAGGCCACACTGGGCGGGCATAACCAAGCTCCACCAATAGGAACACACCACAGCAGAGAGTGACAGAAAATCACGGGAACCGTGATAGCATCTGACTAAATCCAGGTTAATTCAGTCAGGCTTATCCCTTTTGGTGATGTCAGGAACAAAAGAGGGCAGACAAATGTCTTGAGCTAGGTGAAAAGGTGAGACTACTTTTGGTAGAAAATCTCGAACAGGTCTAAGGGTGACACAATCTTGATTGAAGCGTAGGGAAGGTTCCTGTACCGATAGGGCTTGTAGTTTGGAGACCCTTCTAGCAGAGGTAATCCTCAAGAGAGCAACCCCAGAGAGATGAGAACCAGAGGCTCGAATGGTTCTGCATACAGGGCATCCAGGACTAATGAAAGATCCCAGGATGGAGTGAGGTTCCTGAGAGAGGGCAGTAATCTTCTAAGAGCTTTAAAGAAGCAAATAACTAGCTCCTGTCAAGCCCATCTAGTCCCAGTGACGGCAGATGGGACTTAATCCTTTCTGGAAGCCTTCAGTGAGGGAGTCCAAGGGATGGAGTGGCCCGGAGATAATCCCTTCTTTGAAGCCCACAGGGAAAACTTTGACCATACCCTGTAATAATAGTTGGAAATGGAGAATTTCTGGGATTTTAGGAGAAGAGAAATAGTCGGTTCTGCTAGACCCTGGGCCAGCAAGGTTTGCTGCTCAATCTCCTAGCCGCAAGATGGAGTAGGCAGGATCCAGGGGTTGCAGACAGAGAGCATCGGGAGTTTGGGAATCCAGGTTCTACAAGGCCAGAAGGGGATAATCGCAATGACCTCTCCTTGCTCCATCCAAATCTTTTGAAGGACTTTGGGAATCAAGGAGAAAGGTGGGAAGACATAACTGAACTCCTGGTCCCATGGATGGTTGAGTGCGTCCACTCCATGGGCTTCTGGACACTGTAAAACTTCTGCAGCTTTCTGTTCTGGGTGCTAAACTTACCACCGCCACATTCACCTTTGGAGGCGTATCCCATACTTCGCAGTCTTTTTCGGAAAAAGGATATATCTTTAGAAGACGTGGAGTAGACTTGTATCTCCTGTCGGACGTCCACCATTCATCCAGGGTTAAGTCTCTAATAACAGGATGAAGAGGAAAAGATACTACCTTCTTTTTCAAAGAGGAGAACATACGATCACTAGAATGTTTACCTATAGCTTCTTGCAAGCCTAGCAGAGTCCCCGGAATCTCTAGAATCATGGACCTCCAGCTCAGAGTTGCCTGAATAGGAATGTTCTTCCTCATCCCTGTGGCATTTAAGTTGCAGACGGGAAGCATCATCTTGGAAACATTGAACCACAGCTAGTCTAATGACCGATGATATGTCTGCAGAGGTGGAAAGGGTATCTTGTGACATCTCTTGCCAACATGTTCCGCAGATTTTCTTTCCCTCCATAGCCTCATTACTGTATGCAGAGCAGGGTCGTGGTGAAAGTGAGGGCAGTGGTTCACCTCTAGTTGGGTTGGAAAGACATACCACAAGTCCCATCAGCCGACTTATCACTCTTTTTAACATAAAAAAAAAATAAAACTTAACCATGAAAGGGACTTACCCCATAGTCTTAGGTTGCAGTGTATTTTTGGCTGATTTCAGGTTCATGGATGCAAAGGGGGCTGGAAAAAAAGGAATAATCCAACAAAGGAAATAGAAAATAAAATGCTAGAAATAAGAAACAAGGAAATGTTCTTACCAGGGTACCTAATTTAGGTTTCAGCAACACTGAGAACTGGAAGTCTCAATACCAGCAAGACAGAAGCAAAATAATGATATAACACAGTAAAAAAATCTGACTGGGAAGATATACACTTACCTGTATAAGTAGAGGAGTCCATGATGTTGATGGTGGCTCTACTGTGCATGTGCAAGGCCATGTATGCCTGTGGCATGGCATCAGAAGAGGAGACGCAAGAGGAAGCACTCAAACGCCATCTTGGAAACTGACAGCCAATGGAGATGAAACAGAAAAGTATATTCCAGCTTCCCAGAGATTCGCATAAAGCGAAACGGCTGAAAAGTTCCAGGAGCCTGGTACAAAAGAGGCGTAACCAAAAAGGGGAATGCCATTCAGGGTAACAAAGGGGAATGCTCCTTGGCACAAATATGAGCTCCCACCTCATAACAGGGTCTCCTGCTGTCCAGCCAGTTTTAGCAGAGTAAATGGGAAGCTCCGGACCACCAGGGAGTGAGACCTGGTGCCAGTCCATGAGCTTAATAAAGCTCGGGGTAGGACCAAAAGAAAAGAGGCCTTCATGAAAGGGATGTTTCCATCCACAGCCGAGGCAGGAAACAAAAAAGACACCTGTCCAGGGTGAGGGGAGCCTATTTATGATCATTTTTGGAGGTTTTTCCTGTCCTGACAGTTGGGGATGGAAGCTTAACCCTTTGTGAGCACTGCTGGTGAGTGACCAGGGAAGTACAAATACTGTACCTTTCTTATGCTTGCAGTCACTACAGACTTCATTAACTAATATGATAATATATACTGGAAATGCCATAAAACATTATTAGCACAAAACTGATGGCTGTGGAATCTACCATCCTTAATTTGGAATTATAATATGGAGAAATGCTCATAATATGGAAAAGTGACCTCCACACTGCCCCCTTATGGACTGCTGGAGATTCCTAATACACAGCTATGTTGGGAATCTCTCATGCAGGATGGCCTTTTTTTCAGTGTACTATAAATCATGGTACATTTAATTATAGTAGCAAACCAATAAAATAATGTTGCAGTATTGCTATACTGTTCACAGTTGATCAACAACTTCAATATTAATCTCAGTGCACAAAGAGGAATATGTGATTTGTATCATCAATCATGCCACTAATTTTCATTTAACTGCTAAAAAAGTATGATTCAGAACATTCCAAGATTCAGTCATTAAATAAAAGAGACTGGATTTATTTATTGCAGTATATTCTGTGCATAGTTAAGTATAAAATGCTACCATCATGGAGAATGGTTTTGTCAATATGTAGCAAGTTCCTGCTTCTTAGAAGTGCATGATTGCTTTCATTTCACATCTCTTGATCCATGGAACAATTATGTGAAAGATAAATGATGACATATCTTTTCTTTTATGTAACAGTTCAAGTGCTGCGGAGTGGTATATCTAACAGATTGGCTAGAGATGACAGAGATGGATTGGCCACCTGACTCCTGCTGTGTTAAAGAATACCCAGGTTGTTCCAGACACGCACATCATGGAGATCTTAGTGATCTGTACCAAGAGGTAGATTTGTACCTATTTATCTTTTGCCTATCTAAAACAGGAGTAAAAAAAACATCTGTGTGTGTGTGTGTGTGTGTGTGTGTGTGTGTACATACATATATATATATGGTGATTATCAATGGAAGATATAGAAATGTCCCTATCACAGAGGGTTAGCTTACCCTTCAGAGTCTCATGAACTATTCTAATACCAATTATGGTGTGTTATAATTGAGATTTTATACTCATTTGTGAGGAGTCTGTCTGAGATTAACTTTTTGAACTATATTTTAGTGAGTTGTACTACAAGATGGAACTATATAATAGTACTCCTTCAGATTTGATTATTGAGTGTCAGATGATATAATATTGTGTCCTTTGTAATTTACTTGAAGTGATGCCTTTATGATTATTTTATTCCCTTTTTCTTTTCTTTTTCCTTCATTCTGTAGTCTGCACAGGTGTTTTTGTCAATCTACATCATTTTATTATTATTTTGCTATGATCACTGATACTTTGTTATGGTTTGGTTGGCAAGTGCTGTGTTGGTGGATGACGTAGGCACACATCAGGATGATGTGCATTTACTCTCCGTCTCAAAATAGGACATGTATAACTCTGTAATATTTTACTATATGTTGTCCAGGAAAAAGGTCTGGTTTGCAGACTTAAAAGTTGACTTCATGAATTAAAGTCCATTTGTTTACATTTCACCCCTTAAAGGGACAGCAGTTAAGGACCATGGACCAACCTTTTCTTCTTATGACTCTTGCATGTAGATCATGTTTTTGCTAATTAGTATTTTTTTATACAGGGATGCCTGTGCTAGCTAAAATTTCCTGCAACTCTTTTGCAGTGACATGGGGGTGGGGGGGGGGTTGCATTACTGACCAGTCTATGAGAATTTCTTAAAGGGATAGTAACCCCCCGAACAACGTGACGCCAAATGCGAGCAATCTTGGAAAAATACTTAACTCCCTTAGTCCCATCTCTCAAACCTTTATGGTTTGAGAGATGTAAGACAAGAAAGACCTCTGCTCCCTCCCCTTTCTGCCTGAAGAGCTGTAAAGCTGCTGAGGCAGAATCCGGTCGACCGACTTCAGCTCTGCAGGAGCTCTGTCATCTAGATATCTCCGTATAATTACTTAATCGGAATGGTCTACAACATGTGCTTGCAAGCCAGGCACATGTTTTAGACCATACCGATGAAGTAATAATACGGAGATATCTAAATGACAGCGCTCCTGCAGAGCCTCCATCTGGTCCTCGAAGCAGGATCTCATGACGTCCGCTGTACAGCGGATGCATGAGAAGGGGGAGGGAGCGGAGGTCTTTCTTGTCTTACATCTCTCAAACCATAACGGTTTGAGAGATGGGACTAAGGGAGTTAAAGGGATAGTAATACTTAAGTATTAGAAATCCCTATATTAAAGCCCTAGTAAAAAAAAAAGTATTGCCTCCAGTGTCATCTCTCAAACCTTTATGGTTTGAGAGATGAACGCTTCTAAAGTTGCCCTCTCCCTCCCCCTTCCCCGTAGTCAGCATTCTAGCTGACTCAGGGAAATCCGGTCAGAGATCATCAGGCAGCTCTGCAGCAGAGCCGCGATCGCTCTAACTAAAAAAAACTTTCACTAAAACGGTCTTCTACGTGTGCTTGCACACCAAGCACACGTAGAAGACCATTTCAGTGAAAGTTTTTTCTTTAGTTAACGCGATCAGGCTGTGCTGGAGAGCTGCCTGAAAGTCGTATGACTCTGTTCCCTGCAGTCAGCTAAAATGCTGACTACGGGGAAGGGGGAGGGAGAGGGCAACTTTAGATGCGTTCATCTCTCAAACCATAAAGGTTTGAGAGATGACACTGGGGGAAATACGTAGTATTACTATCCCTTTAAGTATGTTTCCATGATTGCTCGCATTTGGAGTCCCGTTGTTCGGGGGGTTACTATCCCTTTAACTTCAATAGTTCATTTAACTTTAATTTCTTAATGACATTTCAGGCAGTAAATATTGCAAGCAGGAAGCATTTAGATATATTTTTAATACCTTCCCCTGCTTTGTGAGTCAATTATCTTAATGTTCTTGGTCCTCAGAAAGCTGCTTAGAGGAGCCCATGGTTGTTAATTGTAAACACAACACCCTGAGAAGTTTGAAGAGTCAGGGAATTTATTATACTATGCAACTGTCATCACCTAATTAAGATTAAGGCCTAACAAAACGTAACACTAGTAGATTCACTGCAAGGTGGCCAAACTTGTACACATGACATTTTTTCTTCAATCTGTAAAAATTATTAAAAAAATACTAATAGTAGAGAAATATGTTAAGTTTAACTTTGTCCGCTGCTGAAGTTGTTTTAACTCCTTTTCACTTGGAAAATCATCAAAACGTAAGTTGGCCAGTGGTGCCCAGACTTTACACTTCTTTATGGTATAAATAGTACTTCCCGTTCTCATGTTCAGTAATCTCCTAATTCTACCAATGCAATAATCTATTTACTTATATATTCTGATGTGGAATTAGGTCTTTAATTGTCCTGTAAGTAGCAGATATATGTAAAGCAATGCACTGGAGAAGTTTCTAGCATCCAAGGATTTAACTGTATATGTTAACTGGGCACAACAATCAATCATGGGGCTTTCTAAGGAGATTATATATTCTTCTAAAGCACAGCCCTGCTATTGTAAATTAACCTAGGCATCCTGAGCAATTACTACACAATCTCAGGTATTATGCTGACCTGTGTATAATATGCACGTGTAAATTATACCCAAGTTTTTAGGGAAAAAATAATGTTCTTGTGTATAACACACACCTATGATTTCTCTCCGTTTCCCTTACTCTGCCCGCAAAAAAATGTAAAATGCACAGGGGTCTGACCGTTTGCACTGTTGAGACCTTCATGCCCTTAGTGGTAGCAGCAGCAGTGGAAGTGGATGGCAAATGCAAGCAGGCTGTCCTCTGGATGGATCTCTTGGCTGTCTGCAGAGAGGGTCATTGTTATGCAAGTCAATAGAGTGAGTGAAGGGGGGAAGGCAAGTGCACCTACGGTACCATATTGAGGAGAATGGAGATAAAAATCGAGGGGAGCAAATACCTGCATTTACCTATTTTCTGTTCTTTTTCTCTCACACACCCAAACACACACTTCACATAAGGTGAGAAAGGGTTACAAAAAAGTATTCCTTATACCCAAGGAAATAATAATACCTCTGGGTCCCTTGGAATGCTATGTAGGGCCTATGTATGAAACCCCAGTTGTAGCAATTATGTGACAAATACACCATAGGGGAGAAATTAACATTGCCTCAATTCCCATTAATTTACATAGGGTAATTTACATAGGGTTTTTAATCCCTCGAATGGGGTCACCCTTCTGGCACAGAAAGGGTTAAAACCCAAGCCCCATTTAGATATGGACATTTTTCTTTGAACCCCCTTGATTTATGTTTTGGATAGAGTTGCTTTATATACAGGAATGGTTTCATGTGAAAATGATTGTAGTGTCTCTTCATCTGTTCATGTCTAGCTATGTGCTAAAATAAAAAAATAGTCAAAAAGCAGGGAAAAATACAATATTCTCTCAGATCAAATTACTGACTACTCTGTGTAGAGAACTGACATCTCTGACCATAACATGAACTTGTTAACAAATTGTACCAGTTATCCTAGTAATGCTTTATAATTTATTTTGGGGTTATTAGAATGTGCCTCTTCTGGCCCTGCTGTAAGGCAAAGAATATAATCAAGCCTCAAAGGATTTGTGTTCTGAAGCAAAGTAAAAATAGAAGTATTCCCTCGATACTTAGAAATAAAGTAGCGTATAATGGCCACAAACCTTAAACAAGCTTCTGATATGTCTTCTGGGATGGCTGTTCCATTCAAATGTAATTCATCACTTTTTGACTCTGCTTTATATGAGAAGAGCATGCAGACCAAGCTGAAAATTCAAGTCTAATTGTTACTTTGTGGCCTCAGTAGAAGTCTAGCGAAGTGTGGGTGTGTTAGTGCTGAAGAGATCGATTACCAAATGAGCAGTTTTACAGTTCTTACTGAACTATGCAGTTGATGCCTTCTTAATTCTTAATCAGTATATGTATCTAACATAGCTCAGACACCAGTATCCATGCTCTGCTAACCTAAATAATATATTGTATTTTAGCAGCAATATTAAAGATTCTGTGAGTGTAAGACTAGACCAGTGGGTCTCAAACTGTGGGTCTTATTCATCAAGCTAAATAAGAGAAATTCTGCACACTGTATCAAAGGGGTGAAATAAAAATTATGCATATTCACAATGACTTAACCCCTTAGAACTTAGCTATTTTGCACCTTACTGACTGCGTCAAATTTTAGGTTTCTAGCATGTTTCAGTATTTTTAGTATTAGGTGCTCCTGTGCAAAGTATGTATTTTTTTTGGGGGGGAACAGTATAAGCGTTGATTTAGTATCACATGAAATTATATATATCCTCATAGTTACATATGGGTAATATGCAGAAATATGCAAAAAACAAAATCGCTATTAAATAAGCATTATATATTTATGATTCTGTGGCAGACTGCATACAGTGCTGTAGTCATAGAATGGCCCTAATTCCACTAGTTCTGTAATTTCCAAAAAAAACACCCTATATGCGTCACTGTTTTGCACAATTTGTAAGACATGCATTTAAAGGGCCAGGACAGGATAACATTTATTTTGAATAAATAATACAAATATATATATATATTTCTCTTATGTCCAATATGGAACACAAGTAACATGGGATTGAGCCCCTCTTTCTGGAGGGCAGAGCACATCTCAAAAGACAGAGACTTTTGGGTGGAGACTCCCAGCTGCTCCACCAGCTCAACCCTCACACTGCCTCCAGTATAAATGTGTCCTCTGAAGAGTTTGGATGCAGCAGAGACACACTCTTATTTCACTGTCGTCCAATACAGGTCACTGGTACTTCTGGGAGGCGATTTGCCCCTTTAATAGGCAGGAACAATTATGCAAATGATTGCAGGGGGCGGAGCCTCTCCTCCTACTTAAGCCACCTTCAGGCCAGAGCCACTAGATTGATTTGTTCCTGGGTGCTGTGCACACCAGGTAGAGAACATCTATGCATTCAACTTAGTATTTTGTTATTTTTATTCAAATATGGAATACCACCATTAGGAGGGTGACCATGGCTGTGAATTGCCCTCTTTAAAGTGGCTGGTGCAGCTTCCAGGGATTTTCTGTGGACCTTATGCCCTGAAGAGGGAACAGCTTGAGTGAAGCAGCTTCCCTACTGGGGAATTTACCTCTGGTCTATTCCCACTTCATCATGGTCACCTGAAGACAGAAGTCCTTGCAGGAAAGGTGAGCCACCCATTGAGTGCTGAAGGTCCACTTGTCCCCACAGTGTCCCTTTGCTGGGCTTGTATTTGGGAGTTTGCTTTGCACTCCAGCACTCATAGGGTGTTTTTATTTGCATTCAATGTTTTAATGCAGTTTCTGTGGTATTCTCTGGGTTTGGAGCCTTGAGTAGTGTTTATTTATGTGTTTAATGTCTGTTTGGGCACTTTTTCATGTTTTGTTAAACTTTATTAAAAATGGTGTTCCGCGCCTTTAAGCGCGGCTTTTCCCGCTTAGATGCTATGGCTCCTTTACTCTCTATGAGATTTCACAGTCTGGGACATATCTCTGGAACCGCTTGTCACAGCAACTCCAGAGAGGGCTCATTTTAATGCTAAGCTCCTGCTCTATCATCCGGTGTGTGTTTTATTAGTGTGGGGTGTTCAGGGGGGCTTCGGGCACTGTTTGGGGTACTTGTATGGGGAAAACTACATTTCCCATGAGCGCCCGGTTCGCGCTTGTTTCTGATTGGCTATCCTGACGGCCGCCATTTTGTGGAGCTCTTCCTCAGCGAGTACACTACGCAGGGACCGAGCCTTCTCTCCCCTCAACAGATTAACCCTTCGCTGGCCAGATAAGTCCAAATTAGGCATTTCTGGGGTGAAACTTTAATCTTCCACACTCTTTCTGGGTGATAGAGTTTAAAGTGGGGTATATTGATGCTGTGAGCATGTCTACTTCACTGGAGCTAGGGGCTAGACCCAATTCTAAGGAGGATGGGGGGTCTGCCCCCCCCATGGCGTTTTGCTCCTCTTGTCACACTGGGCTATCTAGTGATAATGTGGGGGATCTATGCCCTAAATGCACTGGTCAAGATAGCAACCCTGGGCTTCCCAGCCATGCTATTGAGCCATCTTGGGTGAGGGAGTTTAAAGCTGCCACTAGGGATCTCAGATCCACTCTTCAACTCTTTCCCTCTCAGGTACAGGGGGCTCTCCAGGTCTGGCAGACCCCCGCTACAATCAGGACCTCCCTGCCTAAGCCACAGGGGGCTCCTGATGTGTCTGATTCTTCTGAGGAAGAACTCTTGCAGGATTCTGATGCTGAGGAACGCACTGTTATTGAGTCTAACAGGTCCATTGGGGACCCTTATGAATGTGACCCTGAAGTCTCGGCTGAGGGTCTGATTAGAGCTGTCCTGAATACGCTCAACCTTCCTCTGACTCAGGAATCCACTTATGATCCTACTGACGTTTTTCAAAAGAAACCATCTAAGCCTGTTGTTTGTTTTCCAACTAACCCTACTCTTGCCCGTCTAGTCTCTGAGGCATGGAAGAATCCTGATAGATCCTCCTCCGTCTCTAAAAAGTTTGCTAAACTGTACCCTTTTCCTGAGACTGAGCTGGCAAAATGGGTTCATCCCCCCAAGGTGGATGCTCCTGTTTCCAGACTATCCAAATCTACCGCTTTGGCTGTCTCTGATGCCTCTGCCCTGCAGGATTGGACGGATAAAAAGCTAGAGCTTTCTCTTAAGTCTATTTTTGCCTCCATTGGCACTGCCATGCGTCCAACCTTTGCAGTGGCATGGGTTAATAGAGCCATTGCGGCCTGGACTGAACGACTGACTGAAGCAGTTCGCCAGGATGCACCAGTATCTGAACAGTTGCAGCTTCTTGCTAATATCACTGAAGCTCAGAATTATGTTGCTGACGCTGCTTTTGATGCTGTGCGCATCATGGCGAGGGCCTCCACTGCTTCTGTGGTGGCCAGACGTGCCCTTTGGCTGAAAATTTGGTCTGCTGATACAGCCTCTAAGAAAGCCTTGCTTTCCTTGCCCTTTCAGGGGAATTTGCTATTTGGATCTGAGCTCAAAGAAATGATCAGTGAGGCTACTGGCGGTAAAAGTACTCTTCTACCCTCAGTCTTTAAGAAAAAGTTTCCAGCCAAACGCAATCGGTCCTTTCGTTCCTTTCAGACTGAGACACGCTCCTCGGCCCAAACGGGTCCTCCCGCTACGCGCTCCTCCTCCAAGCCCAAACAGTCCTGGAAGCCCAAAGTGGCCCCCAAGGCCAAGACCTCCAAGACTGCTTCGGCATGACTCGCCGAACCCGGGTCCGCATCCGGCTGTAGGTGGACGTCTCCGCATCTTTCGCCGGACTTGGGAGGAGTCAGTGGCGGACCCATGGGTTCTTCAGGTGGTGTCAGAGGGATACAGGATCCCTTTCTCCTCCCTTCCTCCTTTTCGGTTCCATTTTACTCGTCCTTCTCAGGAACCCACAAAAAGACGTCTGTTCGACGACGCTATTCAGGATCTCTTGGACAAAGAGGTTCTGGAGGTGGTTCCTCAGGAGGACTCAGGTTCAGGATTTTATTCCAACCTGTTTGTGGTAGCCAAAAAGGACGGAGGGGCTCATCCTATTTTGGATCTCAAGGATCTCAATGCCTATGTGGTGACTTCCCACTTCCGCCAGGAGTCCCTGCGCTCTGTGATTGCAGCTATGTCTCCAGGGGAGTTCCTTGCCTCCCTGGACCTTCAGGATGCTTATCTTCACATCCCTATTCATCCAGAGAGCAGGCGGTATATCAGGATTGCCTGCCACAGGGGACACTTTCAGTTTTCAGCTCTTCCCTTTGGGCTGACTTCAGCTCCTCAGGTCTTCCAGAGAGTGTTGGGTTCTTTGATAGCTGTGCTTCATCAGGACGGGGTCAGGGTGACCCCCTACATGGACGATCTCCTCCTCAAAGCTTCCTCAGCGGAGCTTCTTCACCAGCAATTGCAGAGGTGTATCCACACTCTGACCCGCCATGGCTGGATCCTGAATCTGGACAAGTCGGACTTGGTCCCATCTCAGAGGCTTCTGTTCCTGGGTCTCCTGTTCGACACTCGCCAATGCATGGTGTTTCTGCCGGAGGATGTGGCTCATCAGATAGCCATCCGAGTGGCGGGGATTCTGGAACTGGACTTAGTGCCGGTAACGAAGTTGACGTCCCTGGTGGGGAAGTTCATTTCCACGATCGAAGCGGTACCTTTTGCCATGGCCCACTCCAGGGAACTTCAGAGATTTGTGATCCAGACGTGCAAGAATCATCCAGATCATCAGCATCTGTCAGTCTCTCTCTACCTCCTGCTGTGGAATCGAGTCTGCACTGGTGGTTGGATCTCTCCCATCTCCTGAAAGGGAGGTCCTTTCAAGTTCCTTGTTGGACCACAATCACAACGGATGCCAGCCTTCGGGGCTGGGGTGCTGTTTTGGGTCGCTTCAGTGCTCAGGGGAAATGGGGTCTGGAGGAATCTCTTCTCTCCATCAATGTTCTGGAACTACGTGCCATCCGGCTTGCCCTGATACACTGGGAATCTCAACTGACCGGTCGTCCGATCAGAGTGGAATCCGACAACGCCACTGCAGTGGCTTACATCAACAGGCAAGGCGGCACTAGAAGCGGCACCGCCTGGCTGGAGGTCAAGGATATTTTGGCTTGGGCAGAAGATCACGTACCTGTCATCTCTGCAGTTCATATTCCAGGCGTGGACAACGTCATGGCGGACTTCCTCAGTCGTCATACCGTCGACAGCGGAGAATGGGCTCTTCATCCAGAGGTGTTTCACTTGCTCACCCAGAGGTGGGGGATGCCGGAGGTGGACCTGATGGCCTCCAGACACAACAGGAAGGTTCCGGAGTTTTGCTCCCGGCGGAGGGACTCCCTTGCTCTAGCAGTGGATGCCTTGTCGATCCCTTGGGATTTTTCTCTGGCTTACATCTTTCCTCCTCTTCCTCTATTGATCAGAGTCATCCAGAAACTGAAGCGGGAGCGATGTCCTGTTATCCTGATCGCTCCAAACTGGCCTCGCCAGTCCTGGTATCCGGAGTTGATGGCCTTGTCAGTGGCGGATCCGTTCCCACTTCCTGCCCGTCCGGACCTACTTCTTCAGGGATATCTGTGGAAGGAGGATGTTCACTCTGTCCATTTGATGGCATGGCGGTTGAATCCTCGATTCTAGCAAAGAAAGGATTTTCTCCTTCTGTGGTGTCGATTATGCTCAGTGCTCGTAAGCCTGTGTCTTCCAAGATCTATCATCGCATATGGTCAACTTTCGTGGCATGGTGCTCTGATAAGAAATTATCCCTTGATTTTCATCTTCCCACTGTCCTGGCCTTCTTGCAGGGCGGTGTTGATAAGGGGCTCAGTCTGAGTTCCCTCAAAGTTCAGACTTCTGCCTTGTCTGTGTTTTTCCAGGAAAGGATTGCTATCCTTCCTGATGTGAAAGTTTTCTTCCAAGGTGTGACTCATGTTCGACCTGCCTTCAAGAGTCCTGCTCCCCAGTGGGACCTCAATTTGGTGCTGGGAGTTCTCCAGCGACCCCCGTTTGAATCCTTGGCTTCCATTCCATTACGTCTCTTGACTTGGAAGATGGCCTTCCTTTTGGCTATTGTTTCAGTTTGCCGGGTAGCAGAGTTACAGGCTCTGTCTTGTAAACCTCCTTACCTGGTGTTCCACAAGGATAAGGCTGTGCTTCGCACTACCAAGGAATTCTTACCCAAGGTTGTGTCCGAGTTTCACATCAATCAGGAGATTGTGGTTCCCTCTTTCTGCCCTAATCCTTCATCTGACAAGGAACGGGATCTCCATTTGTTGGATGTGGTGCGTTGCCTCAAGTTTTATGTTCATCGCACCGAGTCTATCAGGAAGTCTGACGCTCTATTCATCATTCCTGAGGGGCCTAGGGCAGGGAGACCGGCCTCCAAAGTTACCATTGCCTCTTGGATCAAGGCTACTATCCGTGAAGCCTACAAGTTGCGGAATAAGCATGTTCCCTTCCGGGTGACTGCCCATTCCACCAGATCTATTGGGGCCTCTTGGGCCTACAAGAATCAGGCTTCCGCTGATCAACTGTGCAGAGCGGCTACTTGGTCCTCTGTGCACACTTTTTCTAAGCACTACTGAGTTGATGTGCTGGCCTCGGCTGATGCCAGTTTTGGAAGGAAAGTCCTGGAGGCAGTTTTGCCTGTGTAGGTCTTTCGCTCTGTGATCCTTAGTGCTTCCTTACTGTTGAGCCCAGTTGGCTTTAGTTCCGTGTGCTGTGTTAGTTCAGGGATTGTTCCCTTGATTGGTGTCCGTTGACACTTACAGTTTGGGCTATGTAATTAACTGGTTCATAGCAGTTTTCTGACTTGGGCCTTGTTCTGGTCCTTGCCTTATTCCCACCTCTGGATCAGCTCAATGTTTGTACATCCCAGAAGTACCAGTGACCTGTATTGGACGACAGTGAAAATAGGATTTTAGTCTTACCTGTTAAATCCTTTTCACTTAGTCCATACAGGTCACTGGTCTCCCACCCTGTCAAGGGACCAGACCTGGCTCTCCTGTGGCATTCAGTGGGAGACCTTTGGGGCATGCTCACAGGAGTCTTTCTTCTTGCTTACCTGGGGTCAGTTTTAGGGTCTCAAATCAATCTAGTGGCTCTGGCCTGAAGGTGGCTTAAGTAGGAGGGGAGGCTCCGCCCCTGCAATCATTTGCATAATTGTTCCTGCCTATTAAAGGGGCGAATCGCCTCCCAGAAGTACCAGTGACCTGTATGGACTAAGTGAAAAGGATTTAACAGGTAAGACTAAAATCCTATTTTTTTAGCTTTTTTTATTGTTTTTTGATAGATATTGGGCTGTCAAAATTCCCCCCATTAGGAGGGTTACCATTACTGGGCTTCCCCTGTAGTGGATTGGTCAGTGTACATGTGGAGGGAATACTGCAGCCAAAGTTTTCCCTCCCAGAAGAGTCTCTCTGGGCCTCTGCTTTCCTTCACAATGGTAACCAGAAGACTGGTGAGTAACCCTTTGAGTGCCTTGTTCCAAATACTCCCTACCTTGTGCCTCTACATGCAGAGGCTTTCTCTGAGCCCTTGGGCTCCATTCTATTCTAGTGCTTTAACAGTGCTTTGGGGCAAAGATGGCTGCAGCTTTCCAGGAAGAACCCTTTCTCTGCTGGTTTTTACTAGCTGGGTAATATTGTAGTCTATATTTCCACTCTTTTCTTATCTGAGGTATCATTTTATGCTGTCCTCACATGTGCCCTGGGTTTTTAGGTTTTTGGGCACCTCATTTGGTGATGACCGAATTTGTGCTTCAGCCCATGTAAGTTCCCGCCACCATCTTTGATCCATTGACTTCTATGGGCGATCTTCTCTGGGACATAACTCTGCACCGTTTTAACATACAGAAGTCAGAGTGGGCTCTTTCTTCATGGCTCCTCATGCCCTTTTATCCAGTTCACATCCTGAGTGTCTTGGGGGTCCATGACAATCCGTGGACACAGTTGTAGTCATTCCTAGGAAACAGCAACTGAGAAGACTATGTTTCCCAGAATGCTAATTTCACAGGCTTTCTTCCGCTTGACTGCCTGTTCAGGTCGCCATTTTACTTTTCTCTTGCTTATCCTATGCAGAGACTGATTCACCTTTCTCTCCTTCTCCAGATTAACCCTTCGCCTGACAGATAAGTAATTTTTGCAGTGCCTCTACCAGAGCGCAGTTCAGGTTTGTATTGCAACCTGTTTGTGGTTCAGAAGAAAAATGACAGCTTTGGTCCTATCTTGGACCTGAAATGTCTCAACCAATATGTTGTGACTTCAAGATGGAATCTTTGTGTTCTGTGATAGCAGAGTTGTGCCCTGGAGAGTATCTGGTATCTCTAGACCTTCACAATGCATACCTACAAATCCCCATTCACCTGGACAGCCAACGCTATCTGTGCTTTGCCTACATCTCAGATCACTACCAGTTCACAGTTCTGCTATTTGGCCTGGATTCTGCTCCTCGAGTGTTCACCACAGTCATGGGAGTCTTAGTGGCCTTCAGTCACACCAAGAGCATCTCCATGACACCTTATCTGGATGAGCTCCTGGCACATCCCGGCTTCTGGTCCACCATGGGTGGATGATGGACATGATGATGTCCTCTCATGTACCTTCTCAGGAAGTGGTGTTCCTGGGGATGAGGCTCAACACCTGTCAAGGGAAAGTTTTCCTACCAGAAGATAAGATCTCTCTGGTGATGCCGGAGGTGTCTCAGGCACCGGAGTGGCCTAGGCTATGATCAGGGAGTATATGAGAGTGGCAAGATAGTGTCTACACTAGAGGCTGTGCTTTACTCTGAAGTACACATGAGGGAGCTTCAGAGACATGTTCTTCAGAGTTGCTCAGGGGATCTAGCACATCTGTATCGCCAGATCTCCCTCTCTCCAGAAGCCTGCAGAGACCTTCAGTGGTGGCTGTGCCAGCTCAGTCTGGAACAAGGGAAACCTTTTGTGATACCAGAATGGACTCTAGTCATGACAGATGCAGTCTGAGCAGCTGGGGTGCGGTTCTGGGTCACCTGGAGGTCCAGGGCAGGTGAACTTCGGAGGAGTCTCTTCAGTTCGTCAATGTTCTGGAACTCAGAGTGATTCATCTGGACCTTGTGTACTCTACATCACACTTGAAGGGAAAGCCTGTGAGGGTTCAGTCGGACAATGCTACGGCCATGGCAAAAATCAACCGTCAAGCGGGCACTCGAAGATCTGGTTTGAGGTAAGTTAATCCTTGGTCGTGTAGAAGCCCATGTTCCAGCCATCTCCTCCATGCACATTCCAGGGGTAGAAAACATGTTGACGGACTTCCTAAGTCACCAGGACATGGTCCGGAGGTGTTCTACTTAATTCTTCTTTGATGGGTGCCCATAATAGATCTCATGGCCACCAGGTAAAACAGAAAGGTTCAGACCTTCTACTCCTGGAGGGTAGATACTCTGGCCTTCACCACTGACTCCATGTAATTTCCGTGGAACTTCCATCTAGCTTATGTCTTTCCTCCAATTCTTCCCATACCCAGGGTACTCAGAAAGATCAGGATGGATGGCGCAGCTGTGGTTCTGGTCTCTCCTTACTGGACCAGGAGGCCATGGTTTGCAGACCTGGTTAGTCTTTCCATTCAGGATCCGCTTCACTTCCCTCCCAGGCTGGACCTCCTAATCCAGGGTTACCTGGGGAAAGAGGATGAGGAAAAGATGGCTTTGATGGCATGGCTGTTGAAGCCCACATCCTGAGGAGAAAAGGGTTCTCCACTGAGGTAAATATGATTCAGGTCCACAAGCCTGTCTCTTCCATATGATAAGATATGGTCTTTGTTTCATTTTTGTTGCATGGACAGGGCTGTGTCTTTGCCGGAATTTGACCTTTCTTTGGTGTTATCCTTTCTCCAGGATGGAGTGAACAAGGACTCAGCTTGAGCTACGTGAAAGTTCAAATTTCAGCTCTTGGTGTGTTCTTTCAGAGACATATTACACCATTCCAGATGTCAAGGTTTTTCTTCAAGTGGTGGCTCATGCCTTCGCTGCCTTTAAGGCTCCTACTCCTCTATGGGACCTTAATCTGGTTTTGGGAGTGTTGCAGAGGTCTCCTTTTGTGCCTCTTGTTTCCATTGCTTTGCGTCAACTGACGCTTAAGATGGCTTTTCTCCTGGCAGTTGTGTCAGTCAGCAGGGGTACTGAACTGCAGACGTTGGTTTTTCACGAGGATAAGGCAGTACTTAGGAATTAGAAATTTCTTCCTAAGGTGGACACTGCCATTGGCTGGGATTTTCTTCACATCCCAGCCAACCAGATTCAAGAACAGCCGCTCGAATTTGGAGACACCAAATAAAAGCTAAGTGAAATATTGGGCATGTATGATTGATGTATATATGGACATTTTTATTCACGGGCATGTATTTTTTGGGGCTTTACATGGAGGCATATGTGGCTATATCTATGGAACACTAAAATTACACCCTTTGGGAGCTTAATCTTGGTATACCCCCATGGTACTTATGTTGCATATTGGATGTAAGAGAAAATAGGATTTTAGTGCTCTTACCTGTATAAATTCTTTTCTCTATAGTCCATATGGAACACAGGTCTCCCATCCAGCGAAAGGGACCACTTTTGGTCTTGTCTGTCTGGGATATGGAGTCTGCTTAGGGTCTTTCTTCTGACAGGAGATTTCCTTCTTGTTTTCTGGCCGGCCTAGTTAGTGTGGCTTTGGTCACATTCATACTGGAGGCAGGGTGAGGATTGAGCTGGAGGAGTAGCTAGGAGTCTCTACCCACAAGACTTTGAGATGTGTCCTGCCCTCCAGAAGCAGGGACTTAACCCCATGGTACCTGTGTTCTATATGGACTACAGAGAAAAGGATTTAACAGGTAAAAACACTAAAATCCTATTATAGGGTATGCATGCTGTTAAAATGCACTTAAGCATGTCCCTGCCCCTTTAAATGCTCGCTCTGTTACACAGGGTTCACCCAGAGGACTCCTGGAGATCTGTACTGAGTTCTCAGGAGATGGAAGGGAACCATTCTGTCACCTTCTTCATATTTCCCTTTCAGTTCACATCACAGGAGCGAGCCGTCACATCTGCAGCACTTCAGTGCAGTAGCTCATTGCAATTTGTTGGATTGCAATGAGTTAACTTAAAAAGTGCAGACAGCCAATCACTGGCTCTCTGCACTTAACCTTTTGAATACCAGTGGTGAGCTCAACACATTGTCAAGAAACAGCTTACTCCAGTCTCATGTACACAGGCTCCTCCTGTGTGCAACACTGATAGTTCACCCTGTGCGGTTTGTAAGTGGCACAATGGAAAAATAACTTAGCCATTTGTACGGTTTATAAATGGAATAAGAGATGTTAAGGGGTTGAACTGGGATTTTAACCCATTGATTCTTAAAGTATGCAGTGCATTGCTTTGCAGTGTGTTACAGAGCACTCAAGCATTTAAGTGGTTAAAAGCCCCAGTTAAATGAATGGGAGTGTTTATTTCCTCACTATGCTGTAGTTGGTTTGCTCCAGAATTGTTTCTCTTAAGCTTGATGAATAAGATCTTGAATTCCATGGAACTCCATTGTTCCCTGATGTGAAACAACAAGGATACAATTCTATTAGGGCCTGCTGACAAATTAAAATGGCTATTGGGGCTCAATACTATTACCACCAAAAAAAAATAAAAGTAACGTTGTTAGTTTTTAAGTCACAGTCAGGCATTCAATTACCTATGCTGTGACAAACTACCAACAGGTAAAAATGCACAACGGATGCTAAATTTGCACCCATTGTAAACAGTGAAAAAACAAATGAATTTTGTATTCAATTGCATGTGGTGGCTTGTAACACACGTTCAGGGACTCTTTATTTTTGTGTTAAAATTGCACCTAGCAAACCTAGGTGTTGAGTCCCTAACGTGTGTTAAAAACCGCCAACATTTATTTGAACAGTGGTTTCTAACATGCACACACAGGCACAACTAGGGATCCTTACATTAGCGACACTGGGTCAAACATCGAGAGTTAGCTAGTTTCCTTTGATGTTCCAACAGCTCTTTAGCATTGTGAGAACAATAAAGCTGCAACGAGCGCTTGGCTGCAGCGTGGGTTTTGGCAACCAATGCAGTGGATGCTGGCCAAGCAATAGAATTCCGACTGTACAACTTGTGTTACCGCCTGGAACTCCTTTGGCCTCTAACCATGCTTTTAGCGATTTTAATAGTTTTGAGTCCTTGTAGTTTTAATTCACAGTTTGATATTCTGTACCAACTACAAAGAGTAAAAAATACACAGCGGTTGCTAGATTAACACCCATAAAAAACAGCTCCTCCATCAATCCCCTGTTTGGAAATCTTTATTTATTCCTTCTGCTGAAGTTGGTTTGCTCTATATTTCATCTTTTCTTAGGATTCTAGACTTAAACTACACACATGCCTCAGATGACACACAGACACACCCACATACACCTACACTTCACCATAACTGGACCACTCACACTGTGAGTGGCTGTGCACTCCTGTGTATATGTATAGTGTGTGTGTGTGTGTGTGTGTGTATATATATATATATATATATATATATATATATAAATATAGATAAAGTAACACAATTTCCAATTATATTATGAAGGCAAAAACTATCATACTGCAAGGCACTGAAGGATAAACACTGATGTGTTTATGCAGGAAAGTCTCCTGGCTGTAAAAGATGGTGACATATATAAATTTATAATACAACAAGGTAGGATTTCTTGATTCCCCTGCAGCACTTACTTTATTGGATAAGCGTATAATGGAACTAATGTCTAAATAAATGTCTATATTGCTTACAAAGCTCCTTTATCTTATGTCTTACTGCTGGTTTGTAAAGCTAGTTTTAGCAAGCCTGACAGAAATACCAGATTGGTCCCTGTGACATCTCCATTTCAGTTTCCCCATTTGATGATGTGTGGATAGAAAATTAGACAATGGAGTTCAAGCTTTGTAATTGTTAAATATATTGTTAATCATAAATATATTCTCATAACCCAAAAAATATCGCACTGTGGAGGATAACATTTCACCAGATTCCCATTAATGTAAATGGTGCTTTTAATTGCTTGAGTGCTAGAAAGGTCTCTCTGCATTACTTTCTAACTTTTCGAACACTCAAGGAGTTAAAATCCGCATTTAAATCAATTAAAAGCCCCATTTGCCCCATGGTACAGTCAGATTGCTCTAGAACTGCACCTCTATATCTCTATGCACCAGGTTAAATGCTTTAGCAGAAGTTTGCTGTTTTTTATACACA
This sequence comes from Rhinophrynus dorsalis, assembly GCA_037306005.1. NCBI lineage: Eukaryota > Metazoa > Chordata > Amphibia > Anura > Rhinophrynidae > Rhinophrynus > Rhinophrynus dorsalis. The sequence continues at coordinate 272,091,061 of CM074721.1, read as the reverse complement.
GCCATTCTCCCTCTCCCACCCCTAATATTACCTTCCTCAGTAAGAAAGGGAAATTTATTTTTGCAGGAATTTTCATGAAAAAGGGGTGATTTTTCCATGGGAATTCTCACCCATAAAGAAACCCACACATTTTCCGCAATTTCACTGACACTGAACAGTTCCATTTCCTGTTTTCAATGCTGGTGAAACTTCCTTCCCCAAAACCCAGAATTTCCCTGCAAGCAGGATGTTATAGAATAGGCAAAAATATAGGAGATAGCAGACAAAAAGATATATATATATAGAGAGAGAGAGAGAAGGAAAAAATAAGATAAAGTTATTGTGAGTGCTAGCTAGCATAATGAACAGGAAGACAGAGCTGGAGGGACACTGTTGGTGCTGCTGAAACTGAGATGGAGAAATTAAGGAGCATCAGCAGTAAAGAGAGCCCACACTCACTTGACCAAATGATCCCCAGTCCCCAAACAGCTTTCCTAGGGATCTTTGTGCTGCTGTGTGCCTTCTTCTGAAATGATGGCAAGTGTGACAGCAGGGGATTATGTGTCACATTTGTCATCACCAAACCGTTCCATAGCGGCAAGAGACTACTGGTGGTGGTGGTGAAGAGAATGTGAATGGTGGAGCAGCTGGTGTGTATGAGAGCATTTTAGTCAGAATGCGATAAGGAATGGGAGACAGAGATGAACTGGGGTTGAGCATCACTGCCGCCAGCAGTAACATTGTGGCCTTTGTTGCTGCTGTAATTCTTGCTGCTGGGTTGACAGACAAGAGTTCATCTCTCACAGTAGAATAAAGATGAGCAGGCTAGTGTGCCACAGACCACTGTAGCCACCATGGGATTGGATCCAACCAGTAATGAAATTGGACAACTTGCCACTACTACTAATGGTCCTAGCACTACTGCTGATGCTGAGACAGCAGCACCTGCCCCAGCCACTGAAGGTGCTACTGGAGAAGAAGAAGAAGTAGTTCATTGTTTTCCACCTCTCACTGAAATCAGGAGACTGGTAGAGTAAAAATGATACCTTTATTGGCTGAGTGGCTCTAGAATGCAAGATTTTAAGACAGCTTAGGTCTCAGGTTGGGTAGCTGTTTATAGGAGTGGAGCGGAGGTTTGGGGGATATTCTTTTAATATGCCATTGGCATATGGTATTGTTTGGAGCTCTTTGGACACTTTGCATAGTATTAACGACCAAGGAATGAAAAGCAATGTAGTAATCAAAGGACAACACAAATATAGTCATTAAACTGGCTGGCAAAGGTAATGCAGTAGTGATTATGACCACAGCTGACTATCTAAAAGAGGCACACCGGCAATTTGTCGATGAAAGACACTACAGCAAATTACAAGAACTACAAAAAATAGCTTAAAAAATCACAAAAGGGCTCACTTCTAATACTGAAGAACACCTGGAGGCCCTCATCCTGGAAGACCCAAGGGTGGGATGCTTCTATATGCTTCCTAAAATACACAAGAAAGGGAATCCTGGAAGGCTGATTATATCTGGAACATGCACACTCACAGAAAATAATTTGGGCTGTGTGTATAGTGTTCTCAAACCATTAGTCAAAAAACACCCATCTATAGTACGCAACTAAGCTCTTAAAAAAGTCTGACCTTGGCTCCATGCCAAGGGAAACCATTCTACCCACTATGGATGTGGAGTCACTGTATGTCAACATTCCATATAACATTCCTGCAAAGCATTTGTAAAGCAGGCAGGCTTATCCACAGAACCAGTAACCCAGCTAATACATACTAACAAATAATTAATTCACATTTGGGCAAGAACTATACAAACAAAAGATGGAAACTGCCATGGGAACATGGATGGCACAACAATATGCCAACCTATTCCTGGCGAAATTGGAAGAGTTCTTGTCCACATGCCAAATAATGCCTCTGATCTACATCTGCTGCATAGATGATATCCTAATCATTTGGACTGACAACGAAAATTAACTTTTGTAATTTCACGAGAATTACAATGCCTTCCATCCCACTATTAACTTCAAACTCCTGTATTCGCCTACACAAATTCACTTTCTAAATACCATAATCAGTACTAGTAACAACTCCATCCGGACATTTCTATACTGCAAACCACAGGTCTAATTATATCAGAAATAATAGTTTCCATCCCCACCCCAGACTTTACTGTTTACATGTTTATTGGATATGCTCTGAGAACGGAAACTTGTCCGTTCAGGTTGAGCGAAAATCCAAAATCAGAAATGCTCCAAAAACCGAAATTTTTCTCCACATAGTGACACCTTTGCTGTCTGATGGTTCAATGTACACAAATTTTGTTTCATGCACAATATTATTAAAATATGTAATTACTTTAAGGCTGTGTGTATATGGTGTATATGAAACATAAATTAATTTTGTGTTTAGACTTGTGTCCTATCCCCAAGATATCTCATTATGTATATCCAAATATTCTAAAATCCGAAAAAATCAGAAATTTTTCTGGTCCCAAGCATTTTGAATAAGTAATACTCAACCTGTATCACCAACCACCACTAAATGAAATACACTCAAAGCATTGGTGGCTGAATCTAACACATATAACGCTAACCTCTCCCCTTATCAAATGGTATACTCAGGCAGCACCACTTCAAAACAGCATCATCCATGAGGTGGAAGTAGAGAACATGTAGAAATACAAAAGAAAACAGCGGGCGCCTATAGTTTATTATCCAACAAGAAAATATCTGAATACCCAGAATATATGTTAACTCCCATTTGTAAATGGTTCATAATCAGGTATATACCTGTCACCAACTAATAATGCATGCAGGGTACTTTACCCATCCTTGCTTAGGTGTAGATTGTCTGTTCCTTTCTCCACTCCAAAGGGTTAATCCAATCCAACAAGGAGCAGAAATATCCCAAAATAGTGAAAATATATATATAAAATGAAAAAGAAGCCATTCAGTTATAGCTAAAGTAAAAAATGTATTAAAAACAATGTCGGGCAATATAGGTACGTATTTCACAGCTCTCTGGCTGCTTTATCAACCTTAGCGGCCTGCGACTAATATATAAACGCTATTCAGATATTTTCTTGTTGGATAATACACTATAGACTCCCCTTTGTCTTCTTTTATATTTCTAAATGTATATTCTCTGAGACTTCTGACTAAGATAAACATCCAGTCATGGCTATAATTCGAAATTCAGAGAGCACCAGTGTGTCCAGAAGAAATCGCATGGAACATAAACAACCACAGGAAGTGCAAAGAGTAGTCACCTACAGCCCTCAGCTTGAAGTACTATGCCGAATCTCAACAGTGCTCCAAACAGTACTATATACCAATCTTTGTTGTTTGAAGTGTGCAACTGCCATTTTACTTGATAAAGAGGTTAATCTGTGTGCATCAGCATGTGCTTTATAAAGGGGTTGCTTTTTCTTTTCCCATTTATACTTGGGTATTTGCACTTGTATATGTATATTTTTAAGATATATATATATATGTGCACAATTATTGGGCAACTATTAGTGTGCAGAATTATTATGCAACTAAATGAAAAACTATAATTTTCCCATCTAACATGTCTATTTTCATCTATTAAAGTGAGAATACTAAACAAACAACTCAAAATTTACAAATAAACATTTGTGACATTTCCACAAAAAAAAAAATCTGTTACCAATATAGCCACCCTTCTTTTCAATAACAGTCATAAGCCTCCCAGACACTGTTCAGAGAGGTGTACTGTTTTCCTTCAGCGTAAATCTGCCATTTAAGACGGGCCCACAAGTTCTCAATAGGGTTTAGGTCAAGTGAGGAAGGGGGCCATGTCATTATTTTATCATCTTTAAGGCCTTTACTGGCTAGCCACGCAGTGAAGTACTTCAATGCATGTGATGGAGCATTGTCCTGCATAAAAATCATGGTCTTCTTGAAAGATGCAGACTTTTTCCAGTACCACCGCTTGAAGAAAGTGTCTTCTAAAAACTGGCAGTAGGTTTGGGAGTTGAGTTTGAATCCGACTTCAACCAGAAAAGGTCCAACTAGCTCATCTTTGATAATACCAACCCATACCACTACCCCTCCTCCACTTTACTGGTGTCTGAGTCGAAGTGGAGCTCTGTGCACGTTACTGATCCAGCCACGGGCCCATCCATCTGGACCGTCAAGAGTCACTCTCATCAGTCCATAAAACCTTTGAAAAATCTGTCTTCAGATATTTCTTGGCCCAGTCTTGACGTTTCAACTTATGTGCCTTGTTCAGTGGTGGTTGGTTTCAGCCTTCCTTACCGTGACCTTGTCTCTGAGTACTGAACTCCTAGTACTTCTGGACACTCCAGGTAGGTTGCAGTACTGGAATATGAGAGCACTGGAGGATAATGGGTTCCTGTTAGCTTCATGTTTGTTTCTTCTCAAATCTCTGTCAGTTAATTTGCGTCTTTTTTCTCAACACATTTCTTGCGACCCTGTTGACTATTTGCATCAAAATGTTTGAAGATGATCACTCCCCAATATCTTAACAATTTCAAGAATGCTACATCCCTCGGAAAGACTTTTTACAATTTTTGACTTTTCAGAGTCAGTTATATCTCTTTTTCTGCCCATTTTTCATGAGGAAATGAAGCTGCCTAATAATTATGCACACCTTGACATTGGGTGTTCATCTCCTTAGACTACACCTTCTCTCATTACACAAATACACATCACCTGATATGCTTACATCCAATAAGCCTTCAAGTTTATACAGCATCTAGTTGGAAAATATGCATACAAATGAAGATATGGTCAAAATACTCACTTGCCTAATAATTGTGCACAGAGTGTATAACTTGAAATGGCTTCATTGGCAGGTCTGCTTCCAGGGGTTAACTGACACAAAAAATATTTATGTACAGGCAACACTTTGCTTTTGTTTTGTTTGTTTGTTTTGCTAATATATAGAAAGAGGAACATGCCTTCACTGGACTAAAATCAATTAGAGCATTTGGACTCAAGTTCATGCCATGATAACACAATGTTATGACATAGGTAGACAGTCTTTAGACCACAAGCTTCTGGCTTTCAAGATGCATACATTGATCTCATACCCACTTTATTAAGGATATCCTATCCACTGTTCTCTGTTACAGCTATTGCCAGAAAACAACACATTGCTCTAGTCACAGCTAAACCTGGCATTACTTATGTAGGCCCTGAAATAAGACACTTGCACGAAGGTACAGGTAGAGAGGGCATATTGAATTATTTACTGCCAAATCATCATCTATGTTTCATAGAGAGTGATACAAACAAACACACACCAAGTTTCTTGGTAAATAGGCTATTTTTATTAGGTCAAATAAATATAGCACAGAGAGTTCAATCCCTAGGTATATTTGGTTTCCTTATAGGTATCTTTCCCTTTGAATTATTCATGGCTGGTGGCATGTACATCAGTGCTCCATCTAATAAAATGGTCTTTTCTCAGTTTGTAAGGAATAATTTGATGAAAGGGTTGGGCAACTTGTGGCCCTCTGGTTGTTCTTGACTAGAATTTCCATATTGTTGTTCAGGACTGCAATTTGAATAAACCCCAGCAATGATGGGAATTGCAGTCTTGAACAACTGATTGTTGGCTGGTTGAGGATGATGGGGATTGTAGTCCTGAACAATTGGAGGGACTCCAGTTGCCCACCACTGAAGAGCTGGAAGGAGTTATCTGCCTCTGTAGTAGGCTCAATTACAAACCTGGGGGGGGGGGGGGGGGGAGGATGGGACATGTTAAAAGAAAGAAAAAAAAAAACACTGTATGAACTCCCATGTGGCTCTGGCACCCGGAAATGTATATGTGTGTATATACTTCAACGTTTCAATGTGAGTTCCACATCTTCCTCAGGAAAAGTCCTGAGTGTGCTGGCTCCGGCCATTGGGTATTAAGTGTAAAAGCAATTTGAAGCAATTGTGGAAGAAACCATCTGTACCACAGGGGACAAAGAACAATTATCTTTGCTCTAATTTACTTTAAATTTCTTGAATGCTAGCAAGGTCTCTAATGCATTGCTTTACAATGTATTGCAGGCCTCTCTAGCATTCAAGGGGTTAAAATGAATTGGGAGTGTTTAAATAAATTGGGAGTGTTTAGTTCTTCCCTATAGTACAGCTGGCTTTCCCAAGAATTACTTCACTTTGCTTTTACACATAAGGCTCAGTGGCTGTTGGCCTTATGGAGCAAACCAACTTGTGGAGCAAACCAAGTGCACCACAGGGGACAAATAAACATTGCTGATAAATTAAATTGGGTGTTTTAAAAGTTCTATTCAAGTGCCTGAGAATTTAGGAATTGTAATTGTGTCCCCTATGGTGCAGTTCCAATGTTCCTAGAAATTTTCCTGCTCACATGAGCAAAATGTGTGTAGCTCCTCCACCTACTTAAGCTTGATCATTGAACTGTTTTGCCTTTATCTTTTAGGGTTGTGGCAGAAAAATGTACAGTTTCCTGAGAGGAACAAAACAGTTACAAGTGCAAAGATTTCTAGGAATCTCCATTGGCGTTACACAGATTCTAGCCATGATCCTTACGATTACTTTGTTGTGGGCTTTATATTATGGTAAGAAAACTCCTGGCACCGATCAAGCAATGCCACTAAATCAGGAAGCTGCACTGCACCAATGTGATGTGGAACTGTTGAAACCAAACCCCACAAGGACCTTTGAACAGAGGACTACAGCTAATGGATTTAACACACACTTTGAAATGGAGGAATTGTAATTTTACAGAGCGTGAATGCTTGCTGCATCATTTTACACCATCTTGTTCTCCATGTTAACAAAAGCATGTATTATGGACTGTTGTGCCACCTATTTACTTGTTTTAACCCATTGAGGACCAAGAGGGTATGTAACACATTGAGAAGCAATGCTGTGCACACCCCTATTATCCACAAGGGGTTAATGGGTGCAGAATATATTGTATTATTATTTAATTTCATTTTTTAAGTTTTTGCAGATCAGACTTAACTCTCTGAGTGCCAGAGTGGTACGGAATGCATTGAAAAGCAATGCATTCCGTTCCACTCTGGCACTCAAACGGTTAAGTTTAATTGGTCCTTATTCATAAAAAGAGTAGTAATTCTGGGGCAAGCCAACTGCACCATGGGGATAAGCAACATTTTAATTTGATTTTATGAGTGCCAGAGGGGGCATCCAACGCATTGCAAAAAAATGCGTTGGATGCCCCCTGGCACTCAGAGAGGTAAAGGAGCACTGATACCTCCTTGTAAATAACGTCCCACTTTTATCGATAAATGTGGCCCATTATGTGGTGTTGGAAGAGTTGGGCATCCTGTTTAAATCAACACTAACTCCTTCACTACTCACAGAAAATCCTAATGGTCGCTACAAATTCTACCCTTGCTCCTTGGTTTAAAAAATTATGTTTTCAGTCAATTCTGGATATGATGTCCACGAAGGTGGATGACAAACTGTGCCTACTGCGCATGGTAATCTTATATGTACTAATGCACTCTGCCTGCTTCAGTTTGAGAAAAACATAGAACTAAACAGAAGTTCCAGCAGGCGAAGTTTCAAGTCCAGCCAGTCTGCTAGCAACTGCCGTACCTGCCACCAGAAATAATGAAATGTATGACTGTATGAAGATGAACCAAGGTTCATGTGCATAATTCATAGTGACCATTCGAGTATTCTGGCTGTAGTGGGATGTTATTATTAGGAGGTGATAGTGATACTTACATATGCTTTTATTATCCTGAATACTAGAAAGGTCATCAACGCATTGTGAAGCAATGCAATGGTGAACTCTCTGCCATACAGGGAGTTAAAAGTCACATTTATATCAGTGGCGATTTTGGGACTTTTATTTGTTCCATGCAGTGCTGTTGAGTGGCTCCAGAATTGCTGCTTTTATTTGTGCATACAACCTGTTATTTCATCTTTATGGTAGAAAAAATATTGCAAGAACATGGAATATGCTCATTAATTATAAAAAGGGATTTGATTGTTAATTGCAATCAAGGGAATTATTGTTAAAGATTACTAAGTGATTATGCTCTTTATTTAATGATCTGTTCTTTAAAGCCATTATACGGATGTAACAGGGATTCATGAAGCAGCAGTCCACTGCATGACGAAGTGATGCATTATGGCTTCACTTGATGTCAGCTGCTGTCACTGCACAATCTGTGTCCAATCCAGGGATCAGCGCTTGCTAAATCATTGAATCCCTTTTGTCGGATATCTCTTCTTGGACTGATGTGAAAGCCATCAGGGCTTTTAATCTTACTAATCATAAGCACTTATGGTTTCAAACATGTATGCAGCAATCTGTTTATTATTGACACATTGGGTGCAAAGATGTCTCCAACATTGGAGGGGTTAAAAACATAACATGGTAATTCATTTGCAAATTATAATGTATTCAGTACCGTGGATTCTAAAGAAACCTCTCTTGCATTCAGAGGATTAAGGTTTTGGGGGGTTTTTATGTTTTTTTTAATTGAACAGTTTTTGACAAAATCATATTTCTTGATACAAAAATATTGAGTTAGGCTTGGACATATGGGATGTAATTGTATATGATACCTGGTACAGTGCCACTGAGCCTTATTAAATCAATTCTGGGGTAAACCAAGTGCACATTAAGGAACAAATAATATTCCCCTTGATTTAGATTGAGCTTCTAATCTTTTGAATTCCTGAGAGATCTCCATGCAGTGCAAATCAATATGTTGGCCATCTCTTTTGCATTCAGGGAGTTAAATGCCAATTTTTAATCAGTGATACATTTTATTCGTCCCCTACTGTACAGCTGATTTGCTCCAGAATTATTCCATTTCACCTTTTTTCATAAGGTTCATTGCAAGCCACCAGCAGCTCATTTACTGTCATTCAGCACTTTCTGTCAGATGACACGACCTATTGCCCTTTTGCAGCATGTGATCAGTCTGTGACTGGAAATCTGTCCACAGTGATTTGGGACTGTGCTGTGCATGGCACATTTATGATCCTTTTCTTTTTTTTGTGGGGGGGGGGGGTGAAATGTACCTGCATCTCTGCAGAGTGACTGAGGGATATTCTTCAAGCATACCAGCTGTTTTGATAAGTACCCTTGTAAATAAGAAAACATGCTTTTGGAATTCAACTTCAAATTATTGATAAATGTGACACATTGTGTGGTGTTGGAAGAGCCGGCACCCTGTTTAAATCAACACTAACTCCTTCTCGTCCTAATAATAATAAATCCCCTAATTACCTTATTTTGTTCATAAAGTTATAATGGCCACTGTTAATTCATTCTGTGTGAAGTGGTTCCCGAAAATCAATGTTTAATTAGTACTGGATATCATGTCCATGGAGACAGACATGATTCTAAGTTGCAGGACTCCAGAGTCCAAGTGTTAGTTCCTTTAAGTGGATGAACTATGACATATGTCACAGCTTCAGATGCTGTTGTTACCTTCCAAACATCTTTTCCTATTCTTATAAGCAATTGGTAGCACTGTATTGAAGGGGTCTCCAGCACAAATATTAAGCCACTGCCTTGTGTCTTTATGAATCTCAGGCTCCAATTAGACTAACATTATCAGAAACCAATTTAGCCATCATCCTTTATTCATTTTTCCAGATGCATCTCAATCATTCCTGGGAACTCTCAGGGTTTGACCTGAGACTCAGGGTTTGGACCCAGATAGCAGCATCTCAGGCTGAAGGGTCAAATTCTCAGGGTCAGAGAGCCCAGTGTTACCTAGTATATGATCCACGCCAATTAACTGTCTCTAAATTGATGCCATTTGTACCAGAAAAGAATATGAAGATATCCTGCTTGTCTTGTGTGGGTTCAAGCAGTTATATAACTAAGTTGTAGCCTGTAAATGCTTCCTTGAAAATAGACCATGGAGGGCCATATCATATATAATATATGCTGTGAAGAATTTTCGGGGTTATTATTTTATCTCAGGGTCAGCTCATTTTGAAAGTTGCCAGGTATGACCCCAATATCCATCCTGCTTTTGACTTTGTATTAATGATGGGGTAAAAGATGGATATTTGTCTTTCTAATGCAGTTAATCAGTTCATTGTTCACACAATACAATAAACTGATTAACTGCTTTGGATGCTTGAATTCTCCAGCATGAATAGGGTTAATAACAATGTAAATATGAGGCCACCACCTCTCCAAGTGTCTTTAGCTGACCTTTGAATTGTTCCACACACAAAGCATTAATGCACTAAACAAAAGGAGAGAAATTCTGGATCAAACCAATCGTACCACAGGGGAGAAATATAAAAAACATCCCCATTGATTTAACCCCTTCAGTGCCAAAGGGGTACGCAACGCATTGCAGAGCAATGTGTTGCGTACCCCTCTGTCAGTGAAGGGGTTAAGAGGGGCTTTGAACTCTTTGAAGGCTACAGTGGTCTCCAATGCATTACAGACCTCTCAAGTATTTAAAGGGATAGTAATACTTCATTTTATCTTTATTTTATTTTGTAGGCATGAAAAAAACATGAAGAATGATATAAGTCTTATCTCTCAAACCTTTATGGTTTGACAGATATTCACAAGCAAAGTTTCCCCTCCTGCCCCTTTTACCTAGTGTAAGCGATCTCTTCTTAGATGTGGAATGCAGTCCATAGACCAGACAGATAACAGAAGGGGACAATCTTCTTTGTATGAAAACAATGAAAGCCCTTTTTCCACTGACAAGTTTTTCAGGTTTTTCCCTTATCTTAATTGAAGATTGTCCCTCTCTGCAGTCTACCTGGGCACCTCCCTTCTGATCTGGCTGAACGTGGGGGGAGGGATACTTTGTTTGTGAATATCTCTTAAACCATAAAGGTTTGAGAGATAAGACTTATATCGTTCTTCATGTTTTTTTAATGCCTACAAAATAAAATAAAGATAAAACGAAGTATTACTATCCCTTTAAGGAGATAAGACCCACGTTTGACTCAGTGGAATGTTTATGTGTCCCCTTTGGCATAGTTGGATTGATTCAGAATTGCTCTTTTTTTTTTTTCTTTTCTTATAAGCTATTTGAAGGGGTGATGGTCTTCTAAAACTGACAGCATTATATAGCAATGCACTGGTAAGTTCTCTAGCACTCTAAAGGTTAATACTCCTTATGAAAATGTCTCCTACTGTATCTTGTAATCAGGGACTGCAATGTATCCTAGCTCCACACAATACTGTGCTGAGGGCTAGCAGCACATGGTATTATTGTCTGTTGCTTGGAATCTTTAGGGCCCTATGTTTGAAACTGAAAGTGGAGTAATTATGAGACAAACCAACTATACCATAGGAGACAAATAATCGTTCTCAAATTGCCCATTTATTTAAAGGGGTTTTTAACCCCTTGAATGCTAGAGAGGTCTTCAACACATTCGGTTAAAAGCCCCATTTAAAGCGGAACTTTCTTCAGATAACAATAGAGCCTCATATGATAATTATATTAGCGATATGCATGTACCTAGCTTTATTTTCAAGAATAATTGCAGCATTAAACAAAAATAGAACCTTTTATGCAGACACGCACCTGCTGGGATCTTGCTGTAGGTGCTCTCTGCGCTTGCGCTGTCAGTCCCTTCCGGTGCCTTTCGGCACAAAAGCATTCAACTCAACAATGGTGGAGTTGAAGGGGACGTACAGCGCAGATGCAGAGATGCTGGCTCTACAAGATGTCAGTGCTGTTCCCCTGTGCCTGCCTGCATAGAAGGTTCTATTTTTGTTTAACTCGTTAACGACCCATGACGTACCAGGACCGTCAAGGGTAAACTTCCTTTAAGGACCCATGATGGTCCTGGCACATCATGGGTTAAATGATAGCAGAGCGCCTCCATGCACACTGCTATCATTGAGTTCAAGCTGAAACTGAGCGTTCCGGTACTGGAGCGCTCTATTTCAGCCTGTGTCTCTTCTGCTGGCACATGTGATCACTCCAGGAGCGATCACATGTACCGGAATTTTCATTCAAACAGGCAGTGTGCTTGACACACTGCCTTTGTGTCTGCCCTGTGCTTCTCTCTTCCTTACTATTAAAGTAAGGGAGAGAAAAGCAGAGAGCAGACACACATACAAATTAAATAAAGCAATAGTTGGGGGTATTAACCCCTTCAGTGCTGGTGCTGGGGGCAGTCTGGATGCAGGTCCATTTCTGACCTGCTTAGAACAACTTTTTTTTTAATATAAATTTCAAACAGCAAATATTGTTTTAAAACATGGAATATAAAAAACAAATTTGCTAAGTGTTAATAAAAAAATAATGGGAGTTTGATTTTTGTGGAGCAGTTCAATAGACTTATACACACCACCAAGTCTTACTAATAAGAAAAATTTAAAAATAGGCTAGGAAAGAGGGACATGGGGATTTTTACCCGGGGGGGGGGGCAGTGCTCATAAAACTGCCCATTTTGTAGGTATGAATGACTGGTTATACCTTTCATGCAATCTCCATAAACATTTAACCCATTATGCCTAAATGATCCCAAGAGAAAAAATAAAACAGTGGGGTTTTTTTTTACTTTTTTTACAGTTTTCTGTAATTTTAATAAAATAAATAGTGGGTTATCCATATGCATGTGGTATCAATAGAAAGCCCTACTTGTGTGTAAAAAAAATGGTATATAATTTATGTGGCTGAACTAAAATACCTAGAAGGAAAACACTGTTGAACAAAGACATAGTCAAAAGGTCAGAATTGCTTCGGTCCTTAAGTGAAATCCACCCCAGATTTTCCCGGTCTTTAAGGGGTTAATGCCTCAAATATTCTTAAAAATAAAGCTGGGTATGTGCATATCGCTAATATAGTTATCATATGCGGCTCTATTGTTATCTGATGAAAGTTCTACTTTAATTCAATGGGGATTTTTTATTTCTCCCTTATAATGCTGTTGGTTTACACCAGAATTGTTCCAGGTGTATTTGCTCCCTAGAGTGCAGTTGGTTTGCTCAAAAATAACCACTTTTCATTTGAACATAGCATCCTTTGTATGTATAAAGATATGTTTGTATATGTAGTGCCTTATAAATCTAATGAAAAAATCTGAAGTTGTAACGTCTAGATTGAATTAATTTGTCTAAGCTATTTTATAAAAAAAAATGTTTTTTAATTGTTTCCATAATATATTATGTTTTAAGAACACAATTTGTCTTTTTTTCCTAATGTTTGCATTGTGTGTTTATGAGATAGAAGTCTGGGCTCAGATGTTTTCTGATAATAAATCTAGGTATCTAGTAAAATATAATATTGGGTAGGTGTTTTTATGAAGTCTTGTATGATTATAATCCCTTCCTTGCTAATGAGATCTCTTAGCACATTTTGAAGCAATGTGTGTGAAACCTGTTTAGCATTGAAGGGTTTAATGTACAAAATAAAAAATGTAACATCTAACACCAAAATGTAGGATGGAGCATACTCTTCACCAGCTTAATTGTTTGGTTGGGGTGAAATGAGGCTAGAGAATAGGGTTCGGTGCAGGACATAATCATACTAGGGAACATCATACTCTTGAGCTCCACAAGAGGGTTCCTGTGCTGCCACCAGAGGAATATGTAAATGACTCGATTTGCATCATAAAGGGGGTGAGACTAGTTGTGTGGTCAGGGGCTTGAGCTGGAAGCGGGAATCACAAGATTGGAAGGAGTAGAAGTGGGAGGGAAGTGGGTAGAATAGGGTAGGAAGGAGAAGTGGGAGGAACAGGGTGGGAAGGAGGAGAAGTGGGGAGCGTTTCACTGCAAACTCATCACAGCCTGAGAAACAGCCACTGTCCCTGGAGACCTGGTAATTAACACTAAAATGTGGAGTCTCCAGGGCAGATCCAGAGAGTCCCCAGGTATGAAAATAATGTGATTAATTAGCTGGGGACAAGTGATTTTCCAACAAGTGGCAGCTGACAACATTGTTTGCTATAAAAGAGGTTGATACAGAAAGAGGAACTGTACCAATTCTGGGGCAAGTCAACTGTGCTGTAGTGGTCAAATAAAAATTAACATGGATTTAAATTGGGATTTCAACCTCTGGACTTCTAAATAAGTTTCCAGCTGCTGTGTCGGATACCTCTCAAGTATTTATTGAGTTAAAGGGATAGTAATAAAACTTTCTTACTTTTAGTGTAATATCGATCTAAAGTTTAGGAGCAAATCTTCATGACAACGGTCTACTGCCTCAAACCAGGGACACTTTGTAGACCTTTGCCATGAAGATTTGTTGTGTATTTACTGCTATTTTGGCTCTGTAGACGAACCAATCGGTCCCAGGACCAGAATCCAAGATTGTCAGCTAGAGCGCTGACATAGCTAAAAGGGTGTGAGGGGTAAACTTAGTTCGATATAACACTAAAATTATGAAAGTTATAGCAAAAAGACTTTGATGCTTTGCATTATTTAGTTTATATCTACAATATTAAAGCTTACAGAAAACAAGTATTACGAACCCTTTAAAAAGCCAAATTTAAATTAAGAATTTGGAGACATTTGTATCTGTCCTCTATGATACAATTGGTTTACTCTTTCTAGAATTGTTCTTGTTCTTCTTATTGACCAGAATGCATTACTCCCCTGTCATCAAGCATTTTGAATGTAGTTGGGTTGAGCTCAGCAGGCTATTCGGTATCAGCACAGGCCCTCTCCTCCACTAAAACTGGTTCTCCACTATTACCATCACTAAGGCCCAGTATATTGTAATTAAACAATGAGACTGATGTAATTAAGAACTGGATCAATTTTGGCTCAGACCATATGAGCCAAATAAAATAATAGGGTTCATTTAAAATGACTGAAGACCCAATAATGGAGTAGTATAATATTAGATACTATATGTCAGTGTTCAATGGCAGAGATATGATATATACATTCTTTTGTTAACCCCTTAAAGACCAGAGGGGTATGCAACACATTGTGAAGCAATGCATTGCACACCCCTATGGTCCTTAATGGGTTAAGAATACAATTTATTTTTATATTTTTGAAAAATCAAATACATGTTTAAAACATTATTGATAAAAGGTCTAGAAAAATTATAATGACCCACAGTAAAAAACAGTAACTGCAATTGTTTGTGTGATATATTCCCATTCAAAGGGTTACACTTATCAGACATTGGGAAAAATTCCATTCTGAGTTTTGCTACCGGACGTATTTTTTCCAGTTCTCTAGATAGCCTCAATCCAAAATCCAGTTGATTACATTAAAAGTCACCCACCGAGTTCCACAAAAACTATGAATCTTCTCCCCCAAAGCCACAACAGGGAGTTATGGCTGATATCTTGATTGGTTTGTCAATGTTACCAACATCTATCCTTAACCAATATGAGAGCGATTGGCAGCTTTGCTTCCCAAGGTCTAGAACCTCAAAGCCAATGGCAGATTCAAGCTTCACACTCAGAGGAATGACTGAGGGCATTCTATATGAGGGGTTTCTCAATACCATCTTTTTGGTTGTGCTCCAGGCTTGAATTAGGACATAGTCAACACTAGTTGGAGGTTAGCACTAGAAATAGGAGTGAAATTTGTGGATTGAGTTGAAAGTAGTGCTTTGCATTTATGTATACAATTATACATTGATATATACATGCACACTCACATACACATAGGCAAACACTGAACTTTCTCCCACACTTTCCATTTTATCACCACAACCCCCTATTTTATTTCTCAACTTCTTTTCTGCTTTTTTCTTCAGTAATAATAGCACACTATTATATTTTCATTTGACATATATTTGTTTCACACCTCTTTTCATTTAATGTTTGATTTATTTTCTACTTTTTTTTTTTTTTGGAGAGTAGGTTAGCGTAAGTGAGTGATTATAAATGAGAGTGAGTTAGTGTGTTTGCTTGAGAGTTGTAGAATGCTGGTGTAGGGAGGGGGAGAGGAGTGCAGCGGGAGTTGAGAGGCAAGCAAGCCAAGTGGACAGTGGGGTCCCTGGGCAAGCAGCAAAAGGGAGAGTGAAAGGCAGAGGAAGGGGAGCACAGTCAACGGGTGTCAACATCCTTGGAAATGGAGAAGCACGGGCACCAAATTTAGCAAGGAAGAGAATGAGTTACTGATCCTAGGTGTCCAAATCATATTTAAATTGTATCAGTCCACTACAGTTCCCCAGCATCAATTAGGATAGAGGCAGATACAGGAGGTTTTTTCCCCTGCCAGCAACACAAGGGGCACCATTGATGGCCACTGTAACTATGACTGCAAGACGGCTGTTGAGAAGATGATGACCCTGGAAGATGACCCTAGTAGAGGTCGAAGCATGCCACATGTGGAAGACCACCAGTGTTCATGAACTTCAACTACTAGGAGGGTATGTTGAGGTGGACCATGGTGCCCAAAATCATCACCAAATCTTCATGAGGGTTTGACACAGTTCATGCCTGGGCCCACCAGGCCTCTGGTCATAAAAGCATCTTCTCAGTTGTCTAAGATATCCCATGTTGATCAACACCTTGAGGACCAGAGAAGTGTGCAGTGCATTTCAAAACAATTCGTTACACATCTCTCTGGTCCTCAATGAGTGAAGTCCTGGCACAGTTTCCAAGGTGTCCAGAGCCAAATAGGTATTTCCCATGTTGTTCAACCCCCTTGAGCATCAGAGAGGTGTGCAATGCATTGAGAAGGGTGATATATGTACCCAACCTCAGTTTCCTAAGTATCCATCCCAAAATAGTAATTTAAACCTCCTCCCTAACCCTTTGACCACCACAGGAATGTCTAATAGATTGTCAAAGCAATGTTTTGGACATCTCTTGGGCACTAGCAGAGACATAGGTTAACACAAATTTCCCCTTGTTTTAGGCCAAGTTTGGGAAACACACAGATGTTGTGGACTACCACTCCTATAATCCTTGGCTAGCCAACAAGTGTAGAGGTGTAGAAGCAAGGGATGCTAATATTATCCTACCTCTGTATAAATCCTTGGTTAGGCCTCATCTAGAATAAGGAGTACAATTTTGGGCACCTGTGCTAAAAAAAGACATTACTGAACTGGAAAAGGTGCAGAGACGTGCAACAAAACTGATTAAGGGATTGGAGAATCTGAGTTACAAAGAGAGACTAGCCAAACTGGGTTTGTTTACATTAGCGAAGAGACGTCTAAGGGGTGATATGATTACCATTTACAAATACATTCAAGGTCAATACAAAGAACTATCCAATTAATTATTTATGCAAAGAGCTGAGCTAAGAACAAGAGGTCATCCATTAAGATTAGAGGAAAGGCGCTTTCGACTAAAACAAAGGCAGGGATTATTTACAGTAAGGGCAGTAAGGCTATGGAATTCTTTGCCTCGGGATGTTGTGCTTGCAGATAATGCAACTGCATTCAAAAAAGCAATGGATGCCTATCTAGCACAGAATAATATTGACAATTATGACAGATGGCTTCAAAGCAGATAGGATATTGATCCGGGGAACAATTTGACTACCAATTGGAATCAGGAAAGAATAATTCCCCCAAACACACACTTGGGACTAGATTGGAAATGGCTCCAGAGGGCTTTTTTTTGCCTTCCTCTGGCTCAACAGGGGTGTTTTTGGAATGGGCTGGACTTGAGGGACGCATTTCTTTTTTCAGCCTTATCTACTATGTTACCATGTTAAGTGTCTGATACAGGGTGTATTCAACTATGGGCTCTCCAGCTGTTACAGTATACAGCTTCCAGCTAGCCATTAGCTATTAGGGGATGCTGTGGGATGTTGTATGCCACAATATCTGGAAAGCCCAAGGCTGACTACATCCTGACTTAATAATAGGCCATGTACATTAAAGATCAAAAATACCAAATGTGTACCAAATAACAGCACCACAGTGAGTGAATGTGGGTTCTCATTAGTGTAATTGTGTATTTACACTCGAAAAAAATGTATTATAGAGGCTTACAATTCTTCACAATGCATTGTACAATTATCTTTCCTTTAATCCTTTCGGCGCCAGCACCCTGGGGAATTTTCTGTATCATGCAGGTTATTCATCCAGATGCTATCTATCTGTTTAGGTATGATTTCAATTGGTAACTCTATGGAAAACTGTATGTACTTTCCACTTGTAACATGGTAGCACTATCCTAAAACAATTCAATTACTATATAAAAGTATATATTTCCTGAAAGTAGATAACCCACTGCATCAAAGGAGGTGTTACTTGCCTTTCTATCCTTAGCCTGGTTTGCTCAAATGTTTCCAAAAAGTGAAGCTAAAGGAAATCTATGTATTTTTTTAACCGCACTCATTATCACAGTAGGAGGTGCCAGAAGCACAAGGTTACATCTCCCTGTTTTTTTTATAGGTTGCTTGTACTAAAATGGTCATAATTATTAGAGATATGAAGGAACAGTATGCAAGTCATACCATTTTAGAAAGCAGCCATTCACCCACCACAAATTAAGCCTTGTTTGCCTTTCTGCTTTCTACCCCTAAGCTGGTGTGCACAATTATTTCCATAAGGTGTTGCTATAGGGATATATATATATATATATATATATATACTAGTTTTAAAGCCCGTGTACACGGGCCAACACTGACAGGGCTGCTGTCATGCTCAGTACTGACTGCCTGCGCCGTGGCTGATACAAAGTGGGGGCTCCGAATTCAGACCGTAGTCCTCTCTGCGCACCTTCCTGGGACCATGACTGCAGAGCGCACAGCCATCTCTACTGCACATGACGGCTTCTGACAAACATCCTTAGCGAATTATAATATAGGATATATATATATATATATATATATATATATATATATTTGTTTATTTATTTTTAATTTCCACCACTTCAAAGATCTTCTAAAACTATGGAATTTCCTGCCCATAGTAAGGGGGTACCAGAAGCATAAAAAAGCACAACTACCACTTTTCTTTTATGAAATGACTTCCCTGCACTAAAATGGTCATAACTATTACAGATATGAAGAAAAGGTCAGTATGGCATAACATTTTGGAAACTAGACATTCATCCACATCAAATGAGGGGGCACTTGCCTTTTTACGGCTAGGTTAATGTGCACAACTCTTACCAGACTGTGGTGCTATAGGAAAAAACACATACATTTTTATACTTCAGTCACTTCAAATATATTAAAATCTTTCAACACATAGTCTATCCAGTACCTAGTGCTAGTCTGGGAAAAATGGCATTTCATTGGTATGGTGGGTCAGAGAATGTATGTGGGAATCTATGTCCTCTATTGTCCGTAGAAACATGTGTGGGGGTCTGACAGTGTATGTGGGGATCTGTAGTGGGACCAAGCGGGGGTCAAATAGTCTTAGTGAAACGGAATGGACAGTGGATAAGAGGGCTGTAAGAGGTATATGTAGGTTATAAATTTGTGTTCACACCTCTCTGGCACACACTTTTTATTATTATTACTATTATTATAATTATTTTTCTAATTATTATTATTTTTTCTTAATATATGCTATGAACCACCAGCTAGACACTTTGTAGAGCAGCAGATATCTGTTGTTCCTGTAGTATAGGAGCAGGACATGTGCGAGGCAGTATCTGTTATTGGAGTACAAGTCAAATGATCATCACACAAATATCGGCTGGATGAGGCTATGATTTGTATTGAAGCAGCTGGAACAGGGGCAAAGTTGTAGTGATGGTTCTAAAATAAATATGACAGAAAGCCCAATTCCCACACCTTGTGTTACTGACATCCCAAGCTTATTTTCCTGCAAAGCAGTGGTGTATGGTTCACAAAATATGTGGGGCTTGTAGCAGGGCAGTCTGTTAGTGCAGTGTGAAGCCCAGTTGCATCCTTTGTGGTAGAAACCTACATTTGTGCATTGGAATTGAATAAGAAGATTCCAACACAAGGAGAAATGTGAGAGGAGCGATGATGGGATAGATAACTGAGTGGCTGCTGAATGCCAGAAGGGTAATGCATAGCATTGGTAGGTGGTGTCACCCACACACGACAATAGGAGCCGTGATGGTGCTGGCTCTGGGTTCAGGTGCTAGCGAGCGATGCTGGAGTGCGGAGCTTGAGTGCGGTGACGGCGTGCTAGGTACTCCCTTGCTGCAGCCGAAGCTGGCTAAAGGTGCTGGTCGCGAAACCAGATTGTTCCACCCCGGTTGAGCCGAGGTGCAACCAGGATAGGAGTACCTAGGAACCGTAAGAAACACCAGGCCAGCAGGACACCAGACGGGAAACAGGGAACACGGCAGAGGTCAGGCGCGGCCAAAGGTTCAATCAGGAGCGGAGATCAAACGTGGTCAGACGAGCCAAGGGTCAAGCCGGGAGACAGGAGCAGACGTGGTCAAACAAGCCAAGGGTCAAGCCAGGAGACAGGAGCAGACGTGGTCAAACAAGCCAAGGGTCAAGCCAGGAGACAGGAGCAGACGTGGTCAAACAAGCCAAGGGTCAAGCCAGGAGACAGGAGCAGACGTGGTCAAACAAGCCAAGGGTCAAGCCAGGAGACAGGAGCAGACGTGGTCAAACAAGCCAAGGGTCAAGCCAGGAGACAGGAACAGACGTAGTCAAACAAGCCAAGGGTCAGTAAGTAGTCCAGAGCCCAGGACCAAACTGAAGAACTATGGAACGGGCGCCCTATGCCTGGGGCAGCCCGTTTAAAAAGGCAGTCCAGCCAATGGAGAGCAGGGAGCGGGAGGCTCGTCCGTGAGCCAACCCGCATTGGAGGAGTGGAAGCCATTAGGGGAGCGAGACGGGCGCATGCGCATCCGCCAGACTGAAGGCGGACGCGAACCGCGCATGCGTGCCCGACAAGGAACCCGGAAGTGCTGCCGCGAAAGAAGACGCGGCCCGGGTGAACGCGCCGGCGGTGACACCACCCCCCCCTCAACGGGAGGCCTCCGGACGACCCGGCTTAGCAGGAAAGGCACGATGGAAAGCACGCCGAAGCGCCGGAGCATGTACATCACGGGCAGGTACCCAGGAACGCTCTTCAGGGCCGTAGCCCCTCCAATCCACCAGGTACTGGAGAGATCCCCGAACGATGCGAGAGTCTAGGAGCTTCTGGACGACATATTCCTCCTGACCACTGACACGAACAGGAGGCACTGGTACCGATTGAGGGGAGTACCGGGTACGAAGCAGCGGCTTCAGAAGAGACACGTGGAAGGTATCAGGAATTCGCATGGAGGGGGGCAAGTCCAGGGCAAAGGACACTGGAGAGCTTTGGGACCGGATTCGAAAGGGCCCAATGTAGAGCGGGCCAAACTTAGCGGAAGGCTGCTGGAGATGTAGGTTCTTGGTGGAGAGCCAAACCTCGTCCCCAACCTGGAACAGAGGGCCGGCGGTCCGCCGTTTATCAGCCGCCCGCTTGTAGCGTGCGGCTGCCGCCACCAACTTCGAACGGATCCGTTGCCAGTGGGCTTCGAGGTCATCCACATGGGTGTCCACAGCTGGAACGCCAGAGGCTGAAGAAAGCGGCAGTGATGTAGGATTGTATCCACCAGCAGCAAAGAAGGGAGAACACTGTAGTGACTCGTGGCGGCAGCTGTTAAAGGCAAATTCAGCTAACGGAAGGAGATCCGTCCAGTTGTCCTGAAGTGGTTCCACGAACAGCCGCAGGTATTGTTTAAGAGCTTGATTCGTCCTTTCGGTTTGTCCATTGGACTGTGGGTGGTAAGCAGAGGATAGGTGCACAGCAATGCCCAAACGTGCACAAAAGGCTCTCCAGAATCTGGACGTGAATTGGCTGCCTCGATCTGAAACTATCTGGAGAGGAAGGCCGTGCAACCGGAATACCTCCCGGAGGAAGATCCCGGCCAGCTGTAGAGAGGTGGGCAACTTGGAGAGAGGGATAAAGTGTGCCTGACGGGAAAAACGGTCGACAACGACCAAAATCACTGTGTTCTTCTTGGACGGAGGCAGATCCACCACAAAGTCCATAGCAATATGCGTCCAAGGAGAGGATGGCACGGGAAGGGGCTGGAGAAGGCCTACTGGCCGAGTGCGAGGCCGTTTATGCCTAGCACAATGGTGGCAGCCTTGTACAAGGTCTTTCACATCCTGGGGCAAGGAGGGCCACCAAAACTGGCGCTGTGCTAGGTCCAAGGTGCGGTTGATACCGGGGTGACCAGAGGTAGGCGACTGGTGTGCCCAGAGCAGGATTTCCGGACGGAATCGGGCCGGAACAAAGAGTCGCCCTGTGGGACAGGAAGGGTCCAGGTTCTTCTGTGCATGTTGGATCTTAGCCAGGGTTTTAGTGGACAGTGCTGAGAGGATCTTGCTCGACGGGAGGATGAGTTCGGGTGTCGTTTCGGAGGCTGGAATAGAAAAAAGCCGGGATAGGGCGTCGGCCTTAGTGTTCTTGCTACCAGGAATGTAGGTGACTGTGAAGTGGAATCGAGAGAAGAAGAGGGCCCACCGGGCTTGGCGGGACGTGAGGCGTTTAGCTGTCTCCAGGTATTGCAGGTTCTTGTGGTCTGTGTGGACGAGAAAAGGTATACCTGAGCCCTCTAGGAGATGACGCCATTCCTCGAGGGCGATCTTCATGGCTAACAACTCTCGGTTGCCGACATCATAGTTCCTTTCAGCTGGGGTAAGCTGACGGGATAGGAAGGAACAGGGATGGAGGCAGTTGGTCTTGGGGTCTCTTTGTGACAGGACTGCCCTGATACCTCGTTCGGATGCGTCCACTTCCAAAAGAAACGGCCGGGTAATGTCAGGGTATCGGAGAACAGGAGCCGTAGTGAAAGCAGCTTTCAAGGCGGAGAAAGCGGATACGGCTTCCTTGGGCCAAAGCCGCGGGTTCGCTCCTTTCTTAGTTAGGGCGGTAATAGGTGCTACTAAGGAGGAGTAACCCCGGATAAACCTCCTGTAGTAATTGGCGAAGCCTAAGAAGCGTTGTACCGCCCTGAGATCAGTGGGTTGTGGCCAGTCGAGGACAGCTGTGAGTTTCTTCGGGTCCATTTCAAGACCAGAGCTGGAGATAATGTAGCCCAAGAAGGGGAGTTTGTTTTTCTCAAACTCGCATTTCTCTAGCTTGGCGTATAGTCCGTTCTCTCGTAGTCGTTGAAGGACGGCTTTTACATGCAGTCGGTGTTGCTGGAGTGTGGGAGAAAAGACGAGGATGTCGTCCAAGTATACCACGACATGGGAAGTCAGCATGTCCCGGAAAACATCGTTTACAAAAGCCTGGAACACAGCAGGGGCATTGCATAGCCCGAAGGGCATCACCAGGTACTCGTAGTGCCCATATCTGGTGTTGAACGCTGTCTTCCATTCGTCCCCGGGCCTAATGCGAACCAGATTATAGGCACCTCTAAGGTCTAATTTAGTGAACCAGGCGGCACCACGGAGGAGGTCGAACAGCTCAGGGATCAATGGCAGTGGATATTTATTCTTGATCGTGATGTGGTTCAATCCCCGGTAGTCAATGCATGGACGCAGGGTGCCGTCTTTCTTGCTGACAAAGAAGAACCCTGCTCCAGCAGGTGAGGTGGAGGGACGGATGAAACCTCTGGCCAAATTCTCCTGGATATAGGTGGCAAGGGCTTTCATCTCAGGAGGAGAAAGCAAGAACGTCCTTCCTCTAGGAGGGTGTGTTCCGGGCTGGAGTTCGATCGGACAGTCGTAAGGCCTATGTGGAGGAAGGCTTTCGGCTTGAGCTTTAGAAAAGACGTCCTGGAAACCGTGGTAGGCCGCTGGCAAGGCCTCAAGGGAGCACAATGCGGCAGAGACAGATGGGCGAGAGGAGATCGGGGAGACGGGAAGACAAGTTGTGAAGCAGGTCTTGCTCCACTGTACCAGCTCGCCGGATCGCCAATCAAAAACGGGGTTATGGCGCCGAAGCCAAGGGAGCCCCAGGACGATTGGGGCGAAGGGGGAGGAAACCAAATCGAAGACCACCTGTTCGGTGTGCAGTAGCCCGGTAGTGAGGACTAGGCAGTCGGTTTCCTGAGTGATCCTCCCGGTACCCAAGGGTCCGCCATCTAGGGTTGAGACAAGCAACGGAGTCTTCTTGGGATGACAGGGCACCCCATGGGCTTGGGCCCAGGGGCCATCGATAAAAAGCCCAGCGGCTCCGGAGTCGATAAAGGCGACTGTAGTAACGGAATGAGCCGCCCACTGAATGGTCACAGGAACAAAGACCCTGGATCGGCCTTGGGGAGGCTGTTGGAACTGGCTTAGGCGACCGCCTCGGTCGTCGGCTAAGCTGTGTCTTTTCCCGGGCGAATGGGGCACCGTCGCAGCATGTGGCCTGCCTGTCCACAATACAGACAGAGACCCTGGGTTCGCCGCCGCTGTCTTTCCTCATCAGACAATCGAGCGACTCCTCCGATCTCCATGGGGGTCTCGGCCTCAGGACGGACTTCGGGCGGGGAAACTGCAGTGGGTACCCGCCTCCGGCTGCGGTCTCGTTCCTGCTGCCTCTCTAGCAGTCGTCTATCCAGATCCAGACACAGGGAGATGAAATCTTCCAACCCATCTGGGATATCGCGGTATGTTAAGGCGTCTTTGAGTCGGTCACTGAGCCCACGCCTAAAAGCCGCCTTTAGAGCCCCCTGGTTCCAGTCAGTTTCAAAGGAGAGGGTGCGGAATTCCACCGCGTACTGGCTGACGGACCTGGTGCCTTGGCGCAAGGCCAAAAGGGCCGACTCTGCTGAGGCGCTTCTGCCAGGGGCATCAAAGACGGCCTTAAAGGCAGCGATGAAGGAGTTCGAATCATCCAGCAGAGGAGAGTGCTGCTCCACGAGAGGGGTTGCCCAGGCCAACGCTTCCCCTTTAAGGAGCGCGATGATAAAGGAAACCCGGGCGGCGTGAGTACAGAAGGTCTGCGGCTGGGTACGAAAATGTAGCTGGCACTGGTTCAGAAACCCACGGAAGTCAGCCGTCCGGCCGGTGAACTTGTCAGGAAGCGGGATGCGAGGGGGTACATAGCCAGCCGGGGGAGCTGTCGTTACACCACTGGCGGCAGAGGAAGAGGAATCAGAAACTGCCGAGGTCGCCGAGGCGGAGGAACGCAGTAGCTCCAGCACGGCGTCTAGTTTGGTCTCCAGGCTTTGCAGGTGCGCGGCATGCGAGGCCAGTACTCTTTCCTGCTCATCCAGTCTTGCGGACAGTCGAGTGGCTTCGGCTGGGTCCATTTAGTGCTGGCCCGTTCCAACTGTCACCCACACACGATAATAGGAGCCGTGATGGTGCTGGCTCTGGGTTCAGGTGCTAGCGAGCGATGCTGGAGTGCGGAGCTTGAGTGCGGTGACGGCGTGCTAGGTACTCCCTTGCTGCAGCCGAAGCTGGCTAAAGGTGCTGGTCGCGAAACCAGATTGTTCCACCCCGGTTGAGCCGAGGTGCAACCAGGATAGGAGTACCTAGGAACCGTAAGAAACACCAGGCCAGCAGGACACCAGACGGGAAACAGGGAACACGGCAGAGGTCAGGCGCGGCCAAAGGTTCAATCAGGAGCGGAGATCAAACGTGGTCAGACGAGCCAAGGGTCAAGCCGGGAGACAGGAGCAGACGTGGTCAAACAAGCCAAGGGTCAAGCTAGGAGACAGGAGCAGACGTGGTCAAACAAGCCAAGGGTCAAGCCAGGAGACAGGAGCAGACGTGGTCAAACAAGCCAAGGGTCAAGCCAGGAGACAGGAGCAGACGTGGTCAAACAAGCCAAGGGTCAAGCCAGGAGACAGGAGCAGACGTGGTCAAACAAGCCAAGGGTCAAGCCAGGAGACAGGAACAGACGTAGTCAAACAAGCCAAGGGTCAGTAAGTAGTCCAGAGCCCAGGACCAAACTGAAGAACTATGGAACGGGCGCCCTATGCCTGGGGCAGCCCGTTTAAAAAGGCAGTCCAGCCAATGGAGAGCAGGGAGCGGGAGGCTCGTCCGTGAGCCAACCCGTATTGGAGGAGTGGAAGCCATTAGGGGAGCGAGACGGGCGCATGCGCATCCGCCAGACTGAAGGCGGACGCGAACCGCGCATGCGTGCCCGACAAGGAACCCGGAAGTGCTGCCGCGAAAGAAGACGCGGCCCGGGTGAACGCGCCGGCGGTGACAGGTGGTGTGTTGTGTACCCTTGTGACAAGTGTGCATAGAGGTAGGCTGGCCAGGTCAAAGGAAAGCAGAGTGAGGGATGGCGAACATAGAAGCGTGTGGTAAACTCAGGTACAACTTGCAGCCTCTGCAACTGCTTACCACAATGGAGTTTTATGTTGAAGTGAGGAACAGGTGGCGAAGAGAAGCGCTAAAGGTAGGGAGAAATGGTATGTTGATTCCAAATTGACATCTGCTAACTATTGTGTTAGGTGTAACAGGTAGAAAATATATTGAGTGGAAAATATTTGAGTTTGTTAAATAACAAAAAATTTATATTTTAACTTCAAAGAACAAGAAAGGAAACATTGAGCCATTGTTACAATACAAGTTTTAAAATGTACATTAAAAATCAGGAGATGTGGCATAGTTGCATTCTAATAATGTTTTCACCCTATTGATGTCAGAGGAGTATGTAACCACTGGCCACCTGAGTAGCTGTCTGGAATCAACAGGAGGCATCTGACAGATATAAATCTAATTCCAGCTGGTTTATATCAATAGAAATATTGTTCTACACTATCAGACAGCAAATCGTCCCACTGCCAATGTGTGCGTCTTGCCAGGCATTGATTGGAAAAAACTATGGACAGTGACAAATTATTTCTAGTAGATGACTGATTACAATTTACTTTGTGACCCATTTCAGAATGTTGGCAGACCTTGCGTTACCCACAATTAAATGGATAAAAAATACACAGGTATACATTCATCTGATCTCTTCTCTTGCACTGACTTTAGATATATTGCCTGATACACAGTGCTATGTATGGCAACAACAAATAATGATGTAGCTGCATAGAGGTAATGGGCTGTAGTCTTCTCATCTGACTGCAACTGCCTAACCCTTTGAGCACCAGAAGAGCAATGCATTGTGGAGCAATGTGCTGCACATCTCTCTGACACTTAAGGGTTAAGCATAGTTAAGCATCAGGTTGCCATGAGAATATATGATTAGGGGATTAGCAGTGACTACCCAAGAAAGATGAGATGATGGCACTGATTTCTAGCATACACTACAAGTTTCAGATCCCATCATCCAACACGTCATAACAAAAGGGTTTAAGTACACACTTTTGTCACTTATATTCCACCTCATCCTATCACATGCACATTTCATACACTCATGAGAAGGAAAGTAGTCCAGCTGCCGCTGGCCAGAGAATCATCCCGGGGAGCAGTATCACAATACTAGGACCTTTTATTTATTTATTTTTCTTTTGTTACTGGGAGTATTTTACCAGGAATGCTCTGCTCACCCCTCTGGTACTCAGGGGGTTAACAGGGACCTGCTGCTGTTTTTGATGCCTAACTCTCTGTGGCTGAATGAGGTGCAGTCGCAAAGGGTTTACAGGGTGCCTGTAATCAGCATGTGAGATTCAAACTTGTTCCATGTCAGTGTTTTGAAAGTAGAATGTCTGAATCTCATGCACAGACAACAGGCTCTCTGTAAACCCGAGGACAACTGTGCAATGCGGAGCACTGTGCGATATGATGAATTTATGCTATTGTATTGATTTGGGTCTGAGAAGAGTAGCTAGATAGCTAAGCTGGAGAGCATGGTTCGGGTACGGGGACAGCGACTATTTGTCCCTTGCTGCGGCCTAGGCCATGTAGAGATGCTGGCTGCGAAGCCAGATGTCCGACCCCAGTTGTGCCGGGGCCCTGACCAGGACGAGATCAACTAGAGTACCATAAACACTTCAGACCACCAGAACCCAAAAAATCCTATAGCAGAAAAAAATGGCTGGCCAGCCACAAGAACAACCCCTGAACTAGCATGTTCACCCACACAGGAAGGAAGGTTAAATCCTAAGTACCCCAACAACTCAGGACCTGAACAGGAGGGAAACACTCAAATGATGCCCTTAGACAAGGGGTAAAAAACAGGGACCTAGAGAAAGGGGACAGGGTAAGACAGTCCCAGAAAGGAGCCCGAAACTGCCAGGCCGGGAGGCCTATACTCTGGAGATGGTATGTCAAAATTAAACTACTGGTCCTAAGAGTGCACAATCTCTGCCAGGGGACCTGGAAGAAAGGAGCAACGGCCTCACGGGATAATAGAGCTTCTCAGAAGCTGGAACTCAGTAGGATTCTGAGAACCACCACAATGGTGGGCTGTCACAGGGGAAAAGCCAAAGTGGGCTAATAGGTCCCACATGGATGGATGCCCATAGGAATAGCAAACTATCTGCCTGTGTACCACCATGGAGGTGAACTGCCACAGGAGATATGAGCGAGTGGGCTAATATGCCCCACTGAGAGTAAGGGCCCTTGGAATGTAGGTCCTAGGAGAGATGTGAACCACCAGTGCGGTAGGCTGTCACAGGGGAAAGGCAAAAGTGGTGTACTAGACCCCAAAATCAGAAGGATGCCCGTTGGAATAGTAGACACTAAAGCTATTTGCCTGTGTACCACCTGGGAGGTGAACTGCCACAGGAGATATGAGTGAGTGTGCAAATAGGACCCACAATGGAACAGATGCCAAAATGTAAACGGGAACAACCGTGACTGTCTGTCCTCAACTGGCCACTCTATATAGAGGAGTAAGACCGCCTTGGTCCCGTGAGAGCGTAATTGAACTACCTGGCGGCTGACTATCTCCTCGGCAACCAGAATACGTTTGCCCAAGGATGAACCAATACCTCAGACCAAATTACCTAGTCCGGTGGCAAGGCCCCGAGAGGAGAGCCGAACGCGGCACTCCTCCAACGGTGTGTAAGCCGGATAGCAATGGAAGTCCTTTATCCCCAAGGTGAGTAAGTGAATAAGGACTGAAACTAGTTATCCTAGCCAGGTCATACAAGGACCGGGAACACAAGGTACAGATAAGGATAAGGCAGGGCAGAGTCAGTTCAAACTGGGTCAAACACTGAGGCAGATCGATGTACCTGGGAGGAGACAAAATCAAAGTCAAGCAAGCCTGGGCCATTCACGGATCAAAATGCAGTACCATAGGGAACAGACAAGAGCAAGGTCGAAAAATGGAACAGGTCACAACACTAAGACAATCCAAATGCTACGGAACCAAAATAATCATCAGCGGACTGAACAACAGTCTCCTCCTATAAACCAGAAGTGCCCAATGAAAAGCGAGGGGAGGATCTTCGATGAACAAGGAGCAGAATCAGGGGAAATGTATTCCTTCCTGACTCCAATTGGTAGTCAATTAGTTCCCTGGATCAATATCCCATCTGCTTTGAAGCTATCTGTCATAATGTTCAATATTGTTCTGTGCTAGACAGGCATCCATTGCTTTTTTGAATGCAGTTGCATTATCTGCAAGCACAACATCCCCAGGCAAAGAATTCCATAGCCTTACTGCCCTTACTGTAAAGAATCCCTGCCTTTTAGTCGAAAGAGCCTTTCCTCTAGTCTTAATGGATGACCTCTTGTTCTTAGCTCAGCTCTTTGCGTAAATAATTAATTGGAACGTTCTTTGTATTGACCTTGAATGTATTTGTAAATAGTAATCATATCACCCCTTCTCTAATGTAAACAAACCCAGTCTGGCTAGTCTCTCTTTATAACGCAGTTCCTCCAATCCCTTTACCAGTTTTATTGCACGTATCTGCGCCTTTTCCAATTCAGCAATGTCTTTTTTAAGAACAGGCGCCCAAAATTGTACTCCGTATTCTATATGAGGCCTAACCAAGGATTTATACAGTGGTTGGATAATATTAGCATCCCTTGTTTCTACACCTCTTTTTATGCAGTCTAGTACCCTATTTGCTCTTGTAGCAGCTGAGTGACTCTGTACACTGCTGTGAAGTCTATTGTCTATCAGTACTCCTAAATCTTTATCTAATGAGGATTCCCCAAGTTGTTTCCCATTTAGAGTATATGTTACAAGTTTGTTTCTACAGCCCAGATGCATAGCCTTACATTTATCTACATTAAATGGCATCTGCCACTTTTCTGCCCCTTCACTTAATTTATCTAAATCTTTCTGCAGAGAAAAAACATCCAGCTCTGTACGTATTTCCTTACATAGCTTAGTGTCATCAGCAAAGATTGAGATGCTACTTTCAATTCCCACTTCTAGATCATTAATAAACAAATTAAAAAGCATTGGTCCCAGAACTGAACCCTGTGGCACCCCACTTATAACCTTAGACCAATTTGAAAAGTTCCATTTACAACAACTCTCTGCCATCTATCATTAAACCAGTTCTCAATCTATGTACAGATAACACCGCCCAAACCGAAGCCTTTTAATTTATACAGGAACCTGTTGTGAGGCACTGTATCAAAGGCTTTTGCAAAATTCAAGTATACTACATCAACAGCAATTCCCCTGTTCAAATTACTACTTACTCTTTCATAAAATGCAAGTAAATTAGTCTGACATGATCTATTCTTTATGAAACCATGCTGATTCCTACTAATGATATTGTTTGTCTTCACATAGTTCTAAATACTGTCAGTTAATAACACTTCTGGTATCTTACCCACTATGGAAGTCAAGCTCACATGTCTATAATTTCCTGGTTTGTATCTTGCTCCCTTTTTAAACAATGGAACTACATCAGCTTTCCTCCGATCACAGAACACTATGCCTGATGAAAGTGAATCAATAAATATTAAGTATAATGGTTTTGCTATTACTGAACTAAGTTCCTTAAGTACCCTTGGGTATATACTGTCCAGTCCAGGCTCTTTATTCACTGTATCCCTTTCCAGTCTGTTTTGGACCTTGTCCTCAGTAAGCCATGTAAATAATGGAGGAAATTCTGTGGTTCTGTCAGTTTGCCCATAGCTTGTCACTGCTGCCTCCTTTGTATATACTGAAGCAAAGAATGTATTTAGGGTGTCAACCATAGCCTTATCCTCACTAATCAGTTCACCTGTCTCAGTCCTAAGAGGACCAATATCAACCTTAACTTTTTTGTTATTAATATACTTGTAGAATTGTTTAGGGTTTTTCTTGCTCTCATTTGCAATATTTCTCTCATTTTCTATTTTAGCAAGCTTAATTGCTTGTTTGCAGATTTTATTACATTCTTTATATTTTTTAAATGATGCATCTGACCCGTTTGACTTAAACACTTTAAAAGCCTGCTTTTTATTTCTCATTTCCCTGCTAACCACATTATTAAGACACATTGTTTTCACTTTACTTTTCTTGTGCTTATTCCCCAATGGTATATATTGACGTGCATATTTGCCTAAGAGCATTTTAAATACATTCCATGATTCTTGTGCATTTTTATCTTTGAAAATTACATCCCACTGGATATCCTTTAATATTTCTTTTAACTTTGTAAAATTAGCCTTTTACAATTGAATGTTTTGGTTAAACTCTTGCTATTGGGTTTCTCATAACAAACTTCAAAGGATACAATATTGTGGTCACTGCTGCCCAAATGCCCTTACTTGTACATTGTTTATCATGTCATAATTGTTTGAGAGCACTAGGTCAAGCGAGGCCTCTTTTCTACTTGGCTCCTCTGCTAGTTGGAACATAAAATTATCATTTATCATACTTTGATGTACCGGAAGTCATATTGGTCCAGTCAGTTTCAGGATAGTTGAAATCTCCCATTATAATTATCTTTGCTGACCTAGAAGCCTTTTCCATTTGCAGTAAAAGCTGAGTTTCCTCCAGATCCCCAATATTAGGTGGCTTGTAGAAAATATCCACTAATATCTTTTTATTATGTGTGCCCCCAGTGTGTATTTCAACCCACAAGGCCTCTACCTTTTCATTGGACCCTTCATTTATATCTTCCCTTAAACTAGGTTTGAAGGTCTGCTTTACATATAGGCATACCCCTCCTCCCCTTTTATTAACCCTGTCCCTCCTAAAAAGTGAATAACCCTCTAGATTGACTGCTAAGTCATATGTATTATCTAAACAGGTTTCAGACACTCCAATCAGATCATACTGCTCATGTGTTACAATCATTTCTAGTTCCCCCATGTTACCAGACAGACTGCGAGCATTTGCATGCATACATTTTATCATTTTGCCATTCCTAAAGATTTAATTCTTTGTCGTTTATCAGGCTGTAACAATGGAAACTCCCTATTAGATGAACTAGCCCATTCCCCCTCTCCACCCCCATGCCCCTTTTCTAATCCCATTTCCTCAATTATACTATCTTCCCCAGCCTGTGTTGCAGCTCCCTCCCCCCCTTTCTAGTTTAAAGTCTCCTCCAGCCCTCTAACCATCCTATTGCCCAGCACCGTGGCCTTCTGCTAAGGTGCAGTCCATCACTACTATAAAGATTGCCCTCAAGGGAAAAGGCTGCCCAGTGCTCTAGGAACCCAAACCCCTCCTGCTTACACCAAGTCTTTAGCCACGCATTTAACTCCCTAATCTCCTGTTGTCTTTCTAATGTAGCGTGTGACACAGGTAGTATTTCAGAAAATACTACCTCAGTGGTCGTCTGCTTAAGCTTATATACTGAAGTCCTTCTTAACGGACCTCCATTTTCCGCTGACTTTGTCATTAGTACCAATATGTACCATGACAGCCGGGTCATGCCCAGCCCCTCCCAACAATCTAACAACTTGATTAGCCACATGTCGAATCCGAGCTCCCGGAAAACAACAAACTGTACGATTGTGGCTATCCTAGCAACAGATTACCCTGTCTGTCTTCCTAATAATAGAATCCCCTACCACCAACATCTGTCTAGGTCTGCCTAAGTCCCGGATCCCATCCGTGCTAGAGGGGCTGTTCTCCCGGCTGTTAGAGAGAACAGTTGTTACAGTTCTCAAGCAAGACAAGGAGTCAGACGGTATAGTTAAAATCACTAGTGATGATCGAGCACCCCAATGCTCGGGTGTTCGGGTGCTCTGACCGAGCGCCCCCGGAGGCTCGAGTGCTCGGCCGAGCACCCGAGCCCCATTGAAGTCAATGGGAGGACTCGAGCATTACACCAGGCACCCCCTGCTCTGATGAGGGGAGGGTGCCTGGTCCATAGGAAAAGGGCAGAAAATGATGGAAACACCACAGAAATGGTTCAGGGACAGCATAGGGAGGATGTCTGGATGCATCTTGGACTCCAACGTCGCTGCTGGGAACGATGTTTCGCCCGTAGTACGCCATTTTTACAGACTGACCGTAAAACACACAAAAAGGAAGATAAAAACAACTTTAGGTGAAAAATTGTTACCAAACAGTATTTGCTGTATATTTACTTGTATATCATCTGCAAATTCTGCAAAAAATTTCATCGATTTTTCGGAACTGGGGCCATGATTAAGAGAGAAACGTGCGCAGAGGCAAATTCTGCAAAAAATGTCCTCGATTTTTCGGAACTGGGGCCATGATTAAGAGGGAAACGTGCGCAGAGGCAAATTCTGCAAAAAATTTCCTCGATTTTTCTGAACTGGGGCCATGATTAAGAGGGAAACGTGCGCTGAGCCGACCATCTAAAACATTATGGGTGAGGGTCTGCTGCGGAGCTGACCATCCTAAACATTATATGCGAAGGCCCGCTAGTGAGCTGACGCTATAAAACATTATATGAGAGGGCCCGCTAGAGAGCTGACCCAATAAAACATTATATGAGAAGGCCCGCTGGTGAGCTGACCTATACAAAAATTGTCAAACAGCGCCCGCTGGTGAGCTGGCCCTATATAAAAATTATATCACAGGGCCCGCTGGTGAGCTGGCCCTATATAAAAATTATATCTCAGGGTATATGGAAGAGAGTCAATCATATACCCATTTTTTGGGTGGAAGGGGTGAATGGGAATACAGAGTATTCCCATCATTGTAAATAACATATATAAAGTGACTTTATGTTCACCCGGGGCTTTCCTCCAGTGGAGTGGAGAAGTCAGGGGAAATCCAGGCCTTGTTCATTTTTATAAGTGTCAACCTATCAGCATTTTCGGTGGAAAGGCGGATACGCTTATCTGTTATGATGCCACCAGCAGCACTAAGTACCCGCTCAGACAGAACGCTGGCGGCAGGGCAGGCCAGCACCTCCAAGGCGTAGAGTGCCAGTTCATACCACGTGTCCAGCTTGGACACCCAGTAGTTGTAAGGCACAGAGGGATCATTGAGGACGCTGACACGGTCTGCTACGTACTCCTTCACCATCTTCCAAAACTTTTCCCTCCTTGTGACACTAGGCTGCGCATCAGGGTGAGGGTGCTGGCGGGGTGTCATGAAGGTGTCCCACGCCTTGGAGAGTGTTGCCCTGCCTTTGTCGGAACTGCTGTGTGCTCCCCTTTTCTCCCCTTCTCGGTTGGCCAAGGTAGCACGTACTCTGCCGCCAGCGTTGTCAGATGGAAAATTTTGGAGCAATTTTTCAACAAGAACCTTCTGGTATTGCACCATTTTGCTTGTCCTCTCCACCGGAGGAATGAGAGATGAGAAATTCTCTTTGTAGCGGGGGTCCAGAAGGGTGAACACCCAGTAATCCGTGTTGTCTAAAATGCGTATAACGCGTGGGTCACGGGAAAGGCAGCCTAACATAAAGTCAGCCATGTGTGCCAGAGTACCAACAGGCAAGATTTTGCTGTCCTCACCAGGAGGATGACTCTCAATCTCCTCATCCTCTTCCTCCTCTTCTGCCCACCCACGCTGAAGAGATGGAACTAAAGTTCCATGGCTACCCTCTGTAGCGGAGGCAACCGTGTCTTCCTCCTCCTCCTCCTCCTCCTCCAATTGTCGCTGAGAAGACGAAGTGAGGGTGCTCTGGCTATCACCTTGTGTAAGCTCTTCCTCCCGCATTTCCACCTCTTCCACATGCAAAGCGTCGGTTTTAATTGTGAGCAGCGAGCGTTTCAGTAGACACAGAAGTGGGATGGTTACACTGATAATAGCGTTATCGCCGCTCACCATCTGTGTCGATTCCT
Source organism: Rhinophrynus dorsalis (assembly GCA_037306005.1). Lineage (NCBI taxonomy): Eukaryota > Metazoa > Chordata > Amphibia > Anura > Rhinophrynidae > Rhinophrynus > Rhinophrynus dorsalis. The sequence continues at coordinate 272,056,280 of CM074721.1, read as the reverse complement.
CAAAATTGCGTAAAACCTCACAGAGGTCTGACATCCATTCCCACTCCTCACTTCTGATTACAGGAAATTGAACGGAGAGGCGATGACCGTGTAACAGCTGGTACTCCACTACTGCCCTCTGCTGCTCACAAAGCCAGGCCAACATGTGGAAAGTGGAGTTCCAGCGCGTGCTCACGTCACACAGCAGCCGGTGAGCTGGCAATTGTAAGCGCTGCTGCAGCTTCAACAGGCCGGCTGAAGCTGTTGATGACTTACGGAAATGTGCACACACGCGGCGCACCTTGGTCAAGAGATCATGCACATTGGGGTAGGTTTTTAGAAATCGCTGAACCACTAAATTAAATACATGCGCTAGGCATGGTACGTGTGTGAGCTTGCCGAGCTCCAAAGCCGCCACCAAGTTACGCCCATTATCACACACAACCATGCCTGGTTGCAGGTTGAGTGGCGAGAGCCATTGCTCGGTCTGGTGACTAATCCCCTGCAACAGCTCTGAGGCCGTGTGCTGTTTGTCCCCAAGGCAGATCAGCTTCAGCACGGCCTGTTGACGCTTCCCCACTGCAGTGCTACACTGCTTCCAGCTACCGGCTGATGGGTGAGTGGCGCTGCGCGCAGAGAATTAGGAGGTGGAAACGGAGGAGGAGGAGCCAATAACGTAGGTGCTGGCGGAAACCCTGATGGAGGTAGGGCCCGCAATCCTCGGCGTGGGTAGCACCTGTGCCATCCCAGGGTCCGAGTCGCTCCCAGCCTCCACGACATTCACCCAGTGTGCCGTCAGGGAAATGTAGCGTCCCTGGCCACAAGCACTTGTCCATGTGTCAGTCGTTAAGTGGACCTTCCCAGTAACTGCGTTGGTCAGGGCACGGGTGATGTTACGGGACACATGGTGGTGTAAGGTGGGGACGGCACACCGGGAAAAGTAGTGGCGGCTGGGGACTGCGTACCAAGGGACAGCTGCTGCCATCAGGCTGCGGAAGGACTCAGTCTCCACAAGCCTAAATGGCAGCATTTCGATGGCCAGTAATTTTGAAAGGTGTGAGGTTAGTGCTATGGCCTGTGGGTGGGTGGCTGGGTATTTTCGCTTGCGCTCAAATGCCTGGGGTAACGACATTTGGACGCTGCGCTGGGACAGGGAAGTGGATGTGGTCGCTGATGGTGCTTCAGATGGTACAGGTGCAGGGCGGGAGGTATGCGGGCCTGCGCCTTCGACAGGCAATTGGCCGGCACCGAAAACAGGGGAAGAGGAGGCAGTGGTGTGGCCTGCAGACACAGATTGGCGATCCGGGCGTTCCTCCCACTTATTACGGTGCTTGGATGCCATGTGTCGGATCATGCTGGTGGTGGTGAGGTTTCTAGTGTTCATGCCTCGGCTCATTCTGGTGTGGCACAGGTTGCAAACTACAATTCTTTTGTCGTCCGCACTTTCCTTAAAAAAAACGCCATACCGCGGAACACCTACCCCTTGGCAAGGGAGATTTACGCAAGGGGGTGCTCCGTGGAACATTTGCGGGCCGGTTTGGTGCGGTCCGCCTTCTTTCTGTAGCCACACCACTGCCTCTTCCAGCCTGTTGCGGTGCTGCAGATGGCTCACCCTCAGGACTGCTGTCATCGCTCGGCTCTCCACCTTCCCAGGTGGGGTCAGTCACCTCATCGTCCACCAAGTCCTCCTCCACTTCCTCACTCTGATCATCCTCCTCATTTCTTGATCCCACCACATACTCAGTCATTGACAACTGTATATCATCCTCCTCATCAAGGTCTTGAGACAGTAAAAGTGGTTGATTTGATGGCAACTGTGTCTCATCATCATCATCATCCACTTCCTTTGACCTTAAATGCCGTTCCCCTCTGTCATCTTCTTGTGATTGGGTACCCTCTAGAGGTTGTGAATCAGGGCACAAGATTTCATGTTCCTCTGCAAGCGTGCTTGGAGAGAGGTTCAAATTAAGGATTGGTGATGAGACGAGCTCCTCACTATATCCCAGTGTGGGATCACTTCTTTGACCAGACCCTCTATGGTGGGAGGAAGGATGATCAGGGTGAGGATTATGTTGACCAGACTCTTGGCTACTGAGAGTGGACTTGGTGGAAGACAGGGTGGTGCTTAACCGACTGGAAGCAGTATCACCTGAAATCCAACCGACCACCTATTCGCAGTGGTCTGACCTCGAGAGTGATGTCCTGCGACGCCCTGTAAACTGAGACATGAAGCTAGGTATGGTGGATGTCTTTCTTTCTTGTGCTCTGGCACCAGGCACAGTTTCTACGCGTCCTGACCCGCGCCCTGAACTATCAGGATCACGTCCACTTCCCCGTCCCTTTTTACCCGCCTTCTTCATATTACACGGAATATGTGCTGCAAATCTGCAACTTTGCACACTAAACAGAATGTGCTGCTTATCTGCGGCTAGGCACAGTGAACAGAATATGTGACTTTTATTTTTAACACTTTGCACACTAAACAGAATGTGCTGATAATCTGCAACTTTGCACACTAAACAGAATATGCTGCTTATCTGCAGCTAGGCACAGTGAATGGAATATGTGACTTTTAGTTTTTACACTTTGCACACTAAACTGAATGTGCTGATAATCTGCAACTTTGCACACTAAACAGAATATGCTGCTTATCTGCGGCTAGGCACAGTGAATGGAATATGTGACTTTTAGTTTTTACACTTTGCACACTAAACTGAATGTGCTGATAATCTGCAACTTTGCACACTAAACAGAATGTGCTGCTTATCTGCGGCTAGGATCAGTGAACGGAATAAGTGACTTTTATTTTTTACACTTTGCACACTAAACTGAATGTGCTGATAATCTGCAACTTTGCACACTAAACAGAATATGCTGCTTATCTGCGGCTAGAATCAGTGAACGGAATAAGTGACTTTTAATTTTTACACTTTACACACTAAACTGAATGTGCTGATAATCTGCAACTTTGCACACTAAACAGAATGTGCTGCTTATCTGCGGCTAGGATCAGTGAACGGAATAAGTGACTTTTATTTTTTACACTTTGCACACTAAACTGAATGTGCTGATAATCTGCAACTTTGCACACTAAACAGAATATGCTGCTTATCTGCGGCTAGGCACAGTGAATGGAATATGTGACTTTTAGTTTTTACACTTTGCACACTAAACAGAATGTTCTGCTAATCTGCAACTTTGCACACTAAACAGAATGTGCTGCTTATCTGCGGCTAGGATCAGTGAACGGAATAAGTGACTTTTATTTTTTACACTTTGCACACTAAACTGAATGTGCTGATAATCTGCAACTTTGCACACTAAACAGAATATGCTGCTTATCTGCGGCTAGGCACAGTGAATGGAATATGTGACTTTTAGTTTTTACACTTTGCACACTAAACAGAATGTTCTGCTAATCTGCAACTTTGCACACTAAACAGAATGTGCTGCTTATCTGCGGCTAGGATCAGTGAACGGAATAAGTGACTTTTATTTTTTACACTTTGCACACTAAACAGAATGTGCTGATAATCTGCAACTTTGCACACTAAAAAGAATATGCTGCTTATCTGCGGCTAGGCACAGTGAATGGAATATGTGACTTTTAGTTTTTACACTTTGCACACTAAACTGAATGTGCTGATAATCTGCAACTTTGCACACTAAACAGAATATGCTGCTTATCTGCGGCTAGGCACAGTGAATGGAATATGTGACTTTTAGTTTTTACACTTTGCACACTAAACAGAATGTTCTGCTAATCTGCAACTTTGCACACTAAACACAATGTGCTGCTTATCTGCGGCTAGGATCAGTGAACGGAATAAGTGACTTTTATTTTTTACACTTTGCACACTAAACTGAATGTGCTGATAATCTGCAACTTTGCACACTAAACAGAATGTGCTGCTTATCTGCGGCTAGGATCAGTGAACGGAATAAGTGACTTTTATTTTTTACACTTTGCACACTAAACTGAATGTGCTGATAATCTGCAACTTTGCACACTAAACAGAATATGCTGCTTATCTGCGGCTAGGCACAGTGAATGGAATATGTGACTTTTAGTTTTTACACTTTGCACACTAAACAGAATGTTCTGCTAATCTGCAACTTTGCACACTAAACAGAATGTGCTGCTTATCTGCGGCTAGGATCAGTGAACGGAATAAGTGACTTTTATTTTTTACACTTTGCACACTAAACTGAATGTGCTGATAATCTGCAACTTTGCACACTAAACAGAATATGCTGCTTATCTGCGGCTAGGCACAGTGAATGGAATATGTGACTTTTAGTTTTTACACTTTGCACACTAAACAGAATGTTCTGCTAATCTGCAACTTTGCACACTAAACAGAATGTGCTGCTTATCTGCGGCTAGGATCAGTGAACGGAATAAGTGACTTTTATTTTTTACACTTTGCACACTAAACAGAATGTGCTGATAATCTGCAACTTTGCACACTAAAAAGAATATGCTGCTTACCTGCGGCTAGGCACAGTGAATGGAATATGTGACTTTTAGTTTTTACACTTTGCACACTAAACAGAATGTTCTGCTAATCTGCAACTTTGCACACTAAACACAATGTGCTGCTTATCTGCGGCTAGGATCAGTGAACGGAATAAGTGACTTTTATTTTTTACACTTTGCACACTAAACTGAATGTGCTGATAATCTGCAACTTTGCACACTAAACAGAATGTGCTGCTTATCTGCGGCTAGGATCAGTGAACGGAATAAGTGACTTTTATTTTTTACACTTTGCACACTAAACTGAATGTGCTGATAATCTGCAACTTTGCACACTAAACAGAATATGCTGCTTATCTGCGGCTAGGCACAGTGAATGGAATATGTGACTTTTAGTTTTTACACTTTGCACACTAAACAGAATGTTCTGCTAATCTGCAACTTTGCACACTAACCAGAATGTGCTGCTTATCTGCGGCTAGGATCAGTGAACGGAATAAGTGACTTTTATTTTTTACACTTTGCACACTAAACAGAATGTGCTGATAATCTGCAACTTTGCACACTAAAAAGAATGTGCTGCTAATCTGCAACTTTGCACACTGAACAGAATGTGCTGCTAATCTGCAACTTTGCACACTAAACAGAATGTGCTGCTAATCTGCAACTTTGCACACTAAAAAGAATGTGCTGCTAATCTCCAACTTTGCACACTAAACAGAATGTGCTGCTAATCTGAAACTTTGCACACTAAACAGAATGTGCTGCTAATCTGCGGCTAGGCACAGTGAACGGAATATGTGACGTTTTTTTTTTAAACTCTGCCCCCCAAAACAAAATATATCTGCTGCCCCCACACACAGTAGTCCTAAAAAGGACTTTTGGGTCTTTTTTTTGTTCAAACTCGCTTTTCTTCTCCTTACACTGACTTTCCCTTCCTATCCTCATCTCTCCCTGGCTAAGACTGAGCCGAACTCGCTGGTCAGGTGCTATACAGCACCCGATCACGGGTTCTGGCCAGCCAATCAGTGTAATGCCAGCAGCCAACATGGCTGCTGGCATTACACTGATGTCAGAGCCTCCCCGCACGTTTATTGGCTGCGTAGCAGCCGCGAAACGTGCGGGGAGGAGACCCGAACATGGCGGGCGAGCACATGCGGTACTCGTACGAGTACCGCCATGTGCCGAGCAGAGCGATGCTCGAGCCGAACCGAGCTTCGGCCGAGCATGCTCGCTCATCACTAAAAATCACCTTTATTAGGATAATAACAATAGGCAATAAGTGAATCTTCTATAAGCAGAGGGTGACTAGAGAGGCTAGTGACTCTGTCAGAAATAGAAGCTTGCCAACAAGTCAACCACGTCTGCTGGAGACTAGGCCAAAGCCAACTGGTAGTCTCAGGGTAGTAGGTGGAACGCACACAGAACCTACAGTCCCATAATGTAGCAACAAGGGAGAGTACTGACCCACGCCTGCAGTCAGTAAGGAAGAGCTCATCTCCACTATGGATGGCAACAATGGAGACTACTGATTCACACCTGCAGTCAATAAGAAGGAGCTCGTCTCCAATAAGGATGGCAACAATGGCGACTACTGATTCGCCTGCAGTCAGTAAGGTCAGAGTCTGCCAGAGCCCCAGGTCTGCACCAGGGTGGATGTCTGTGGAAAACAGAGCCACACAGCAGAGTGAACAGACAGAGCCACAGGTCAGCAACAGGTTGGATAGTCAGACATGCCAAGGTCATACACGGAGCGGTTAGTCAGCCAGAGCAACAGGTCTGCACCAGATTGGATGTCTATAGCCAAAGGAGAGCACAGGTAAAATGGTCAGACAGAGCCACAGGTCAGCACCAGAATGGATAGTCAGACAAGCCAGGTCATACACAGGATACAGGAGCAACAGGAACTAGAACTGAACTGAACACCAACGTAAGGGTAACTGAATAGAGATCCAGTTCCCTTTTAACAGGCAGACCAGGAAGTAGATGGGTGGAGCTATCAGCCCCAAACAGTACAAAACAGAGGCCTGCCACATATTGCAAGCTCGCTCCCAAAAGTGACGCATGACCACGAGCTGCGTCAGAACACAGACCCCACTCTGCATCAATCTCCGGAGCAGGTCCAGTTCGCACAAGGACATGGACGGCCGCTTAGAACACCAAGAGCGCCCAGACCCAGTCCTCGGAATGACCCATGGGATGACACTGTGGCGACATTTCAGGCCATCATATACCTGTGTCAACCCACCAGGCGTGGCTGGATCTAAGGTAACTGTGACAACAGTCTTCTCCAGCAAAGGCATTCCTGAGTGAACATCCCCAACGTCATTACTCAATGTAGCAAGTCTGTTAGGGTTAGTAAACACATGAGTGTCCTCCCTATTCCTCTAACCACCCCCCTTGCTATGTCTAACTGTAACCCATCTGGCTACCTGCTATTTCTTTGTGCAGTATCCACCCCCAGAGCTACCTACCACTGCTTCCTGCTGCTCAGTCAGCAGACCCCTCTCAAGATTGACCGTCTCTCTCAATGTTGCAACTTGCCCCTCCATATCTCTGATACGAGTTTCCAGAGAGACCACTTTCTCACATCTGCTACAGAGGTATGCACCCTGAAACGGTTGTTCCAAGTGTGCAAACATATGGCAGTTTGTGCACTGAGTTAAATGGACAATCATGCTTCCACTCATATATGCCTGTTACCACAAGCTAAAAAGGCGGGCAGGAAGGAAAAAATAGCTGCACAATAAGGTTGATAAATGTGTATCCCTGTGTAATCCCCTGTATTTGAATTCCCCTCTTATTTAAATCCCTTCACTTATCACACTTCTGCACTTACACACTGATGCAAGATTCACATGTTCAAGTATGTTACTATGTTACTATGATAGGGAAGACAGCTTAGTGCACCACCAGATTTTGGTTCAATTTGTCACAAAATCTACACACTAAACCCTTATCAAACTTTAGTGCATCTCCCCCTAACGTGTTGTCCACAGCAGTACCACAGGATCTCAAACTCTTCTCATTTCGCATGTAATCTTAAGTGAGGATAATCTACATTGGCATCGCTGGTAACATCAAAAATGTAAGAGGAGTTATTTACTAGTAAATCCAGCCAATGACAAGTAAGTGGATGCCAGACATGTCTCCTACACTCTCATTGATGCAGGTTTCTTATGAAAAATATATACTGATCCCATTACTGGGAAAAGATTTGTTCAGAATGTATTGAAGTTCAGACTGTCACAAAGTGCTGGAACTGCTGTTATATTTTGTGGAGGACTTTAGCCTGAAGCGTACATATTCCATAGAACAGTGGTTCCCAACCCTATCCTCAGGGTTCTCCAACAGGCCATATCTTTAGGATTTCTCTGCTTGAATACAGATGAGTTAATCAGTCATTTAATTACTTGTGCACAAGCAGGGAAATGTAAAGACATGGCCTCTTAGTGGTCCCTGAGGAGAGGGCTGGGAACCGCTGCCACAGAATGCAAAAGAAAAAAATGTTTGTACACCAGGTGACATCACTGAGCCCATTTTAATATAAAGACATCCATCAGAGATGTAATAATGTAGTACAAAACATCTTCCAGCAGTGGAAGTACCCTTGAGATACTATAGTGTAAAAGTACAATGTTAATTTCAACCATCATTACGCCACCCAGTTAATGCCACAAGGTAGTGTGCCATTGTGAGATGACTGCAAAGGAATTTGCTTAAATGGAGGATAATGAGGCCATTGATTTCACAGAGAAATGCACATTTCAAACAAGAGACTTCTGTTTCATACTTTTATTGCAAAAAGTAGTCTCAGGGTAAAACTTTAATCATAAATTTCTTTTGACAATTGAAACATTCAAACATACTTCTCCTTAAAATGATACAAGTAGTGAGCAATGGCTTTGAATGTAGTTAGCACAAGAGCCGTCGATCCCAATACAGCATGCAGATGTTTAATTTAAATATTCCCAATGTCTACTCATTCAGCATAATGTACAGATTATGCTAGCTTTCCACGTGTGACTTTAAAGAAAAAGAAAACAGCCAAAAACAATGATCTTAGTTGCTTTGTATGAAACAAATAATTACACATCATCTATATTAGATTTATTTACTTTGTACAGTCATCAACAGTCATCCACTACTGAAACAACAATTAAAACACCAAACACATGTATATCTTTTTCCAGTTGCATGAAGAATAAAGTTCTCGAGTTTATTCTGCTAGATTGTGGGGTAGGTGACCTTTGGCTCTCTAGTTGTTGGGGTCTACAGCTTCCATCAACCCAAACATCTTGGGTTGGTGGTTGATGATGGGCTGTGCAGGTCCCAACAGCTGGAACGTCAAAGATTGCTTACACCTGTGCTAGATGTTTCTTTAAGCCCTTCGGGGCTAGACAGGCTCCAAGACATTGCATAGAAATTCACTGAATACCAGTCTAGCACCCAAAGGGTTAGAAAAGGCAGGAACTTCTAGACAAAACATATTAACCCCTGGATGGTTTTTCAGCAATTGAATCAGATCTGTAACACACACTGGCTATTTTCAATTAAAAAATACAACTGAAGGGATTTCCCATTGGAGCAATTACACCAGGAATAGCTATGCTTTATTGAAATAATCCTATAATGCTTGAAAAATAAAATCACTTAAATCAATGCAGAGCAATGTGTTGCGTACCCCTCTTGCACTCAAAGGGCTAATACCCTAAATCTACTCAATAATAAGTACACCTAAATGTATTTTCTTTCAAGGAACAGATCCGTGAAAAAGCTAATTCCAGAACATTGCCTTTTTATTCTTAACTTGGGCCCACCACCTTGAAATAGTTTTGAATGTTTCCAAACAAATCTCCAAGCCCCCTGTTCATCATGCTGGAGAAGAAGGCTTACATGGCCAAGGCATGTATGTTGTGCCCCAATCTACACCTTATACTTGTACACTGGATTTACTAACTGTGTATTTTGGGTCTTAATCATGAAGTTAAGAGCTAAAATTTAGCTTGATGAATCAGGTTCTTTGTCTTTCTTCCTCACTCCTAAGACAGTAAAGGGAATGTAAGAAACAGGTGAGTAGTGTATGAGTTGCACTTATACAGGCACTCTCGCTAATGAAGAACCACTGCTTATGTACATACATACATACATACATATTAAACCTTCGAGTGCCAGGGGGCATCCAACGCATTGCGAGTGTCACACAAAAAATGCAATTGTACCCCAGGTGATCATAAGCAGTCCATGAGCCATCTAAAAGTCCCTTGTAATACACCTGTGTCCAAGGGATTTAAAGAGTGCTGGATTCAGGTATGTAATGCTGCTGCATTTTAGGAGGCAACATGAGAATCTTGCGCTTATATGCAGGGCAAGATTCTCATGTTGCCCTAGCCGCACGATATTTAACATGAGACCTGTTAAAAGAATACCCTTTATTATGACAAAAAAAATCATAATGGACCCTATGAATTTCGTCCTTGTGCCTTTGTTCAAGGGATAAAATCTTGAGTCAGTCCTGGAGGTCATGTCCATGGAGGCACACATGACAATTGCCTGTGTTTTTTCGCACTGAAATAGTCATGGTACATGAGCCTAAGTAAGCTTTTATGGACCTGAGGGATGCACAACATGTCACAAAATAATGCATTACACACTCCTCTGATCCTTAAAGGGCTACAATTACCATTTCAGGTGAGCAGAATTTGCGTCCCATAGTCTTATCCTCCTCCATAGGAATTGCATCCAGGACAGATTGAAGATGTTATCTCTTTAACAAAGGCACAAGGACAAAATTCACAAGGATTTTCTGGCCATGGTAAGGTAAGTGACAGGATATGGTTAGGACTTATTACTTCTCTAATACTAAACTTATAGCTGGGGAAAGGCAAAAGACGGATTCTGTACAGATTTCCTTTGCACGCAGTTCATGCATAGAGTGTGCCATGGAGCTGAGGTTTTGCACACCCAGAAATACCCACACACTTCCACACCGCCAACCCACTGGTGCTTTTGGTACAGAACTGTAATTCTGGGCCTTATACACAAAAGGAAAGTGGATTACATCTGCGGCAAACCATATGTGCCATAGGGGACAAATAAAAATGCCCTGGCTGGCTGAGGATCATGGGAGCTGTAGTCCCCTGAAGCTGGAGGGCCTCAGTTTTCCCACCTTGGGCTAGAGTCTACACAAAATACAAACTGATGCACAGCTAACAAAATACTAATATTTTCCCTAGATGTTGGTGTCTCTCAGTAGAACACCATGAAGTGCTGTTTTGAACTGTTTTCATTCAGTGTCATAGATCCACATTACGCAAGGGGTCTAGATGCGTTCATTCCACAACCTCTGCAATTAAAAAAAAAACCTTGCATATTTTTCTGCATTATATTAAAGTGGTATCACAAAAAGAACAGTATTTATTAAGTTCCTTTGAGTGACACAGGGTTACCCAATGCATTGGATAGCCCTCTGGCACTCAAATGGTAACTATTTTGCATTTCAAATCTATAAAAATGTGATGATTCTTGAGCAAAAGGTGTCTCTCCACCTCTGCTCTACACTTACATTCTTCATACTGCTCTTGGACTACAGCTCCTATCAACCTCACCATAGCTGGGAACTCTTCGATTCTGCCCCGGAGACTCTGTTTTTCCACACTGAATTACCGGGTCTCTGGGGCAGAATCTGATTCACAGGATGTGGAGAGTTTATGATGAAACTCTGGCCACTTGAGCTCAATCCTACCCTGTTCCTCCCAATCCCCACCCTCTTCTCTACCTTCCCCAGTCTATGGAGCTATTTTTCTTGTTTTTGAAGTCCCACCCCCACTCATGATTAAGCCTGCCCCTTTTATGATGCAAATCAATTCATTTCTCTCCCCTCATCTGCACCAGAGGGCTCTCCTCCAGGAAGCCCCAACCATGAAGTTCCCAGGTATGATCCTCACTGGCCAATGGCCAGTGGAGTATGATGGCAGTTGAAGTCCAGCAATAGCTGGAATGTTGTAGGTTGTTCTCCCCTTCAGCTGTTGTTAGAGTATAATTTTCATCATCAGTGCAGTGATTTTAAATGTGACCTCACAAGGTTGCTTAGAGACAGCAATAACGCAGGCTTCAGTTGCCACACAGGTCCAGTTTAAAGTGGAAGTAACACCTTATGGCAACTTAGGTTCATTTGAAACCACTTTCAGAATCAACTACATGTTACTTTAGTCATACTTTATATTTAAAATATAGTTTATGACGTATTTAGCTATCGCTGGACATCCTTCTGGCATGCAGAGAGCTAAATGTAACCACATTGCTCTGCAATGCATTGCATACCCCTCTGGAACTCAAAGGGTTAAGTTTGTTATATTATTATTTATAATGTTAACCCTTTGAGTGCTAGAGGGGTATGCAATGCATTGGTACGCAAGGCAAAGGGTTAAGAGACTGCTACCTCACTGCTCCACACGTTGCAGTCTTGCGTCTAAAGCGGGCAGTCTCTACTGCACATGACCGCATTGGGACAAACACAACTGGCCTTTTATATAATAGGATTAGTTTTGGTGGGAGTGGTTTGGGGGACAGTATTTCATCCTTGGACCCAGGCAGCACAATGTCTTGGGCTGGCCAAGGGTGGATTAGCTAAAGTGACTGAGCCACTGGTTGTTTCACCTATCTTCAAACAGAGATATCCTAAAAACATGCACTGTTGGTAGCGCTAGGGAACCAGGTTTGGCTACCCTTGATCTTGCCAATAGAAACCATATGAAGAAGTGACATACTTTTTATCTCCATCTTGTGAAGGGAAATCAGAGAGGATGGAATATATGAACACAGTGTACAAGAGTACTTGGTATTCCAAGTCATCTCTCCAGGGTTCTGCAATGAAATCATAATATTATAAATGAGCTGGAGCTTCAATTAGATTCATAGATCATTTCTGATATCTTACAATCTTGTGCTGAGTTATGTCTAGGATGTATCAAAGACAATGAGACATGCTAATCTGCTTAAAAGTGTAATAAAGATAGAATATGTCCACATCCAGAGTTAATAGTAAGAACAAAATCTCAAGGAACGCTGGTCATTTTAGTGATTGAAAACAGTTTCTGCTTATGGCATGGACCATATATTCAAAAGAAACTGGAGTAGTTCTTAAGCAAACCAAGTGTACCATAGGAGACAACTAAAAATTCCTAAAATGTCTACTGATTTAAATGGATCTTTTCACCCATTGACTGTCAGCAAGGTTTCCAAAGCCAGACATCTCTTGCATTCAAGGGGTTAAACTCCTCATTTAAATAAATGGCAGTTTTAGTACTCCTTTATAGCTCTACTGGGAGCTGTACTCCAGTTTTCTTTTTAAAATATGGCCAACAGGGGTGATGTACGAAAACAGTTCCACTGTAAACCAGGCACTGGAATCTATTTTCTTTTCCTACTCCTGCCTAGGGCTGATTTACTAAGCTACTTATAACTGAAATTCTCAGGTTTTGCAAAAGGGAGGGTAGTGGGGAAGTGTATAGGTGTTTTGGAGAGCTCCTTTACTCTGCTTCTGTTGTACTGTATGTGATATACTAACAAGGCAAAGAGGAAATGGCGCAAATTTACTACATTTTCTTCACATGCTAACTAGGTTGCCGTGGTGCGGTGTGCAACAGACACCCACTGCTGGTACACTTTTTTCTACAAAGACTTTGACAAAATGTGAAATTTGTGTTTTAAATGTATATTTATGGAACTTACTACTAAGAATACATTTGTTATCCTGATTGTGAGATCTGAGAATAACTATATATTTATGTATTTTCACCTTCATTACACCCTTGACAAATGATGTATAATATGATAAGGGTACCCTGAAAATCCCAGTTTGTGTAGTAGCCTTGAGCTATAAAGAGACTGAAAACCACTGCTCTAGTGTATATCCCCAATTACAGCAGCTGCCATTGGAGGCTTACACCAATGGAGCTGCACTGGATGTTTGGTACATTGCCCCACTGTTTTCAAACTGTATTAAGGAAAGTTGAGCAGAAGGGACTACTTATACCCAAACATCTCAAAGCAAAATGTTCTGTCCCCTGATTCTACAAAACAGTATATCTGAAAGAAGAAAAATAAGAGCTTTTATACAAAAGAGTCATACAGGTGTCATTAAGGCGTAACAGGCAGAGTTTATAAAGCAATTTCACTGTTTGTTAAGTGGAATATTATCAGAATTATTATCAGTTTAAAGTACATATTTTCAGTCAATGAGTCTGGTGTACTAAGAAGAACTGGAGCATTTTTGGAGTAAACCAATTGCATAATGAGGGACAAGTAACAATTCCCATGTAAATGAACTGACATTTTAATAATTCTTATTTGTGCCCTTTGGCACAGTTTGTTTGCTTCAGAAATGTTCCAGTTCTAATGGTCACAGTATATTTTTTCGCAGCAAGTTAGCAAAACATTTCTCTACTCCAGGAATCTCCAGTCCTCAAGATCAGGTTAGGGTTTACAATGAGCATAAAGCTAAGTGGGATTTCTTACTGCTAATGTGGTCTATGTTTACTGTCACTCCAAGGATGAGAGTTCATCATCCTAATGAGTCAGACACTTCAGCATCATATTTAAGTGTTAGCTAGGAAAATGTCATAAATTTTGCCTGTTAGCTCTTTTAACCTTGGGGATCTGCACTTCAGACACTTGCTCTACTGCATAGAAGTGGTGATGGCCTCTTTCAAACAAACAAAATAGAAAGAGATGGGGGGTGTCCCCTAGCGTAGAAACCTCTGTAGTTACTCCACCACTAAATAACCCTATAAGTGAGTATTCATAAGAGGAATAGCTGAGAGCCAAATACGCTGTGATCAGCAAACACACCTACGGGATAGTAACACTGTCCAAGTTGCAGTGAACAGTTACGTCTTCATTTTATATCAGGCTACACCTCCTACATCACTTCTTCTCCAGAGGGCAATAACATATATAACCAGGGCCGGACTGGCCTGCCGGGATACCGGGAAAAATCCCGGTAGGCCGCCAGCACTGGGCTTCCCAGGGGCCGGCCGAGGGCTTCTTCTATAATTATTCTCTCTCCCCCATGTACTTCTCTCGTTCTCTCCCCCTTGTGCCTCTCTCCCGTACCTCTTTTTCACTTTCCTGCACTGCTGACATCCGGAGCGCAACCACTCCAAATGCGGAGACGCCGCGTGGAGCGTGCAGGTATTTTCTTCCTCTGTTCTGAGGCCAGTTTAAAACTGGCGCCCAGACAGAGGAAGAAAACCCCTGCACACTCCATGCGGCGTCTCCGCGTTTGGAGTGGTTGCGCTCCGGATGTCGGCAGTGCAGGAAAGTGAAAAAGAGGTAAGGGGGAGAGAAAGAGAGAAGTACATGGGGGAGAGAGTCACAAGGGGAGAGAGAAGTACATGGGGGAGAGAGGCACAAGGGGTAGAGTGAAGTACATGGGGGTGAAAGAGGCACAAGGGGGAGCGAGAGTGAAGTACATGGGGGTGAAAGAGGCAAAAGAGAAGTACATGGGGAGAAAGAGGCAAAAGGGGGAGAGAGAGAGAAGTACATGGGGGAGAAAGAGGCAAAAGAGGGAGGGAGAGAGAGAAGTACATGGGGGAGAAAGGCAAAAGGGGGAGAGAGAGAGAAGTACATGGGGGAGAAAGAGGCAAAAGGGGGAGAGAGAGAGAAGTACATGGGGGAGAAAGAGGCAAAGGGGGGGGGGGAGAGAGAAGTACATGGGGGAGAAAGAGGCAAAAGGGGGGGAGAGAGAAGTACATGGGGGAGAAAGAGGCAAAAGGGGGAGAGAGAGAGAAGTACAAGGGGGAGAGAGGCAAAAGGGGTGAATCAGGAAAGGGGGAGAGAGGCAAGAGGGAGAGAAAAAGGCAAAAGGGGAATGAAGACAAGAGTCAAGGCTGGATTAAGGCAAGAGAGGGATCAAGAGGAGGAGAATGGCGAAAGAAAAATCAAGAGGGGTAAAGAGAGGCAACTTGACAAGAGGAGGAAAGAGGCAGAGGGGGGTCAAGAGTGGGGAAAAAAGAGGCAAATGGAGGGGGGATCATGAGGTGAAATGAGGGGCAATCAAGAGGCAAAAGGAGGGAGGGACCAAGAGGCAAAAGAAGGGGGGATCAGGAGGGGGATTAAGAGGCAAGAAGGGGAGCGAGGCAAAATGTGGGATCAAGAGTCAAGGAAGGGGTGAAAGGGGGATCAAAAGGAAGAGAAAAAGGCAAAAGGTGGGGGCTAGAGTCAAGAGGGGAGAACGAAGCAAAAGGTGGGAATGAAGAGTGGGAGAAAGAGGAAAAAGAGGGGAATCGAGAGTCAAGAGGTGGTGTGTATGTGTATATCTATATATATATATATATATATATATATATATATATATATATATATATATATAAAAATCTACTCAGCCTAGGGTATCCCCAACAGCAGAGAGGAACAGCTGTTGGGGATACCAACTGCTGTTGGGGATACCCTAGGCTGAGTACATTTTTATATTTACCTTTATGGGACGTGCACTGCCATACTATAAAGTGTTATATGATTTATTTTAAATTTCAGTGTGTGCCACTGTCAACCATATATACATACATATATATATATATATATATATATATATATATATATATATCTATTGTTCTGGTGGCATTCAGATGTCTTTTAAAATGCGTGTTTTCCCCTTTTATAAACAAGAAAAAAATGCCATTATGCTATGGGGCTGGTATAATGACGCAATGCTATGGGGCTGGTCAGCAATTTTTTCCAGGGCTGGTTTTTATTCCCAGTCCGGCCCTGTATATAACAAAACAAAAGAGAGAGCTCCCGATTGAGCAATACCTTCCAAATAATGACAAACAATAAAGTGTATAAGTAATGTACTCACGTGAAGCAGTTGTCATAAGGGGAATACTCCAACCCACTGACTAAATTAACATACAGAAATGTTAACCTGCCTCCGTTCAGGGACCTTTGGAATTTCTATCAGATGCTTGATGACCAGAAACAAGGACTTCTACCACTTCTTGTAAATAAAACTACTTAATATACATGTCACTTAAAAGCATAGCTGGGAACTCTCCAGATTTGCCCCAGAGACTCCAGTTTTAGCTTCTTATTACCGAGTCTCCGGGGCAGAGGCTGATTCTCCAGATGTGGGGAATTTCTAATGAAACTCTGCCCACATACGCTCTTTCTATTGTGTTCCTCCCACTCCACATCCTCTTTTCCTCCTTCCCCAGCTTATTCTGTATACTTTTTTTTCTTTTCAAGCTCCGCCCCACCGCTTTTGATGAAAATCGCATCATTTGTGTCTCCCATCAGCACCAAAGGACTACCCTCTGGGGAATCCTCAACAAAATGTTCCCAGGAATTCTTAAAAGTATATAAAGTCCTATTTATGAGTTTCAAAGCTGTTAACACCGCTTTATCCAAACCATGGCCAGTTAATAAGAACAGCGTTCCAAAATCTGTGCATAAGCACGATGACCTGGATGCTAGTCATAGAAAAGTAAAAAATGTTTATATTCATATTTAACTCACAGGACTTTCAAATTATGAAAAAGGTGCAGATTTAACTCCTTAGTGACAGCCGCGTGCGTACGCACCTGTCACTTTAACGCCCGTCTAAGAAAAACATTTTTTTTAGTATGTGATTCTGGAGTTCCCGAATGGCGTGGAGCCGCACGGGGACCCAGACTTCCGGTACTACTTCCGGGATTTACCAGGTACGTCCTCTGTCACTAAGTGACAGTTTTTGCAGGATGTACCTGGTAAGTCCTTTGTCATTAGGGTGTTAAACATTATGGTCCCATTTTGATAAAAGGCCCAAAACCAGGCCAAAATGTCAGTTCAATAAATCTGCAACATTCTCACCATTTGAAAGTCCAGTGAGTGCAATAAATAGATTGTGATCTACCAGTAGATCGCTAAGTGGTTACCAGAAGACTGCGAGAAGATTCATGGTGGATAGTGTTTGCCAGTTCTTCTAACTTTGAAGGAGGTTACAGTCTTAAAAGTTGCATCACAAGGCACAACTACAAATTCCCAAATGCTTGAGAGGTTGCCAATGCATTGCTTTTCAATGCACTGGAAAACCTCTAGCATTCAGAGGGTTACAACACTTTGACTTTGATTGCCAGAGGGTTATGCAACACATTGTTGCAGTGTGTTACATTCCCCTCTGGCACCCAAAGGGTTAAATCAACTGGTAATTTGGAAGGCTTTATTTGTTCCCTGTGACCCTGCTGGTTTGCTCCAGATTTACTTATTTTTAACAGTTTTGTGTTTTTTTACAATATGGTGAATGATGTTTTGGTGCAATTTTTTTCCTATATAGACAGGCATTATAAACAGACAGTTGAAGCCAGCTTTTACTGCAGCAGATCATGTTAACCCTTTGTGTGCCAGTATGGTGCACAACGCATTGCAAAATAATGCATTACATACCCCTCTGCCACTCAAAGGGTTAAGATAACTATGATAAAGTTGACTGAAAATCACTGAATGTAAAATATTCATAATTGTAGTCTCAGATGCACTAAGCAGCATTGGTATATTTCATATGCATTGTAGCATGCATTTTGATCTTTTCCAATAAATGAACCAAGGTCAATCTGAATAAACAAGAGAATGTACACCCATGCCCATACTGGGCTAAGTAGGTCTTCTATAAAGATGATCATTTCTGTCTCAAGATGAACTGAGTAAACACAGTATGGCTTAACCATTTGAGTGTCACAGAATTTTGCAAAGTATTGCATATCCCCTTGGCATTCAAAGGGTTAAGCACATTAGTCCTTGTTTGAAACCTAATTAAGAAGAGTCTGAAACTGAATTACCTCTTATCAAAAGAAGTATGCATCATTCTCAAATGGAACTAACTAGAGACCAAACAGAGACAATGGATCTTATACAGAACACAGTAGATTTCATGGCAAGACACGGAGGCTCCTATCATGCATTTAGAGGGTTAGTAATGTCTAACATTAACTACCCTAATATTGAAGGTATTCAAAAGATCTTACTTTATGGTTTGAGAGATACAAGAGCTTAAAGTTCCCCCTCCCTCCCCTTTTCCAGACGTCAGCATGTAGCTGACGTCATGAGATCCCGGGCCCAGACCAGCTGGCGGCTCTTCAGCGGCACTAAATGAGCGCTATCGAAAAACAAATACTTCAGTTGAATGGTCTGCAAAATGTGCTTGCAAACCAAGCACACTTTGTAGACCGTTCCAGTGAAGTATCTGTTTTTCGATAGTGCTCATTCAGCTCTGCTGAAGAGCAACCAAATCACACGACTCAGATCCACTGCTGAGAGCTTTACAGCTCATCAGCAGGAGGGGGGAACTTTAAGAGCTTATATCTTTCAAACCATTAAGGTTTGAGAGATCCAACTTGGCACAGTACGATTATCTTGTGAATACCTTCAATATTAGGGTTAGTTAATGTTAGACATTACTAACCCTTTAAACTCCATCTTTACTACTCCAACAACAAAAAATAAACAGATACAGAAAAAAGCGTATATAACAGAATGATAACCCTGCCCCTTAGATAATGCTTATCCAATCACATCACAATAAACTGTATAAATGTAGGGTCCAATAATCCCACTTACTCTTCTTTGCTGCTCCTGGCACAAGATAAGTACTCAACATCTGTGGTTTTGTTTAAAAAATTTGAGAAAATATTTGCTTTGTGTATAATTGATAAACTGTGTTATATTTTATCTCAGTGCTTTCCAAACTGTGTGTTGCGACACATTAGTGTGTCGCCTTCAGGGTGTAGGTGTGTCGCTGCTTTGTGCCCATTCAGCAGTGTTGAAATGACAGAGGGACATTTTTTGCTTTTAAACAAATTGTTACCAGACCAGACAGAGTCTGGAACAGGGGTATATGGAGCAACAGTTATAAGGAGTATAACAGAAAAAAGTGGTTTTGGTCCCGTTGTTATTACTACTTTTGCTCCACAATGCAACGGGACAATTGCAATGAATATATCATCAAAAAACAGAGTTGTAGCAGTTTATGGATACACTGTATCCATAAACTGCTACAACTCTGCTTTTTGATGGTATGTTCATTGCAATTGTCCCGTTGCTCTGTGGAGCGAAAGTAGTAATCGCAACGGGACAAACCACTTATGTCTGTTATACTCCGTATAACTGTTGCTCCATATACACCTGGGCTACATGGAGCAACAGTTATACGGAGTATAACAGATATAAGTAGTTTGTCCCGTTGCTATTACTACTTTTGCTCCACAGCACAATGGGACAATTGCAATGAACAGGGCTATATGGAGCAACAGTTATACGGAGTATAATGGAAAAAAGTGGTTTGTCCCCTTGCCATTACTACTTTTGCTCCATAAGGCAATGGGACAATTGCAATGAATATATCATCAAAAAGCAGAGTTGGATACACAACATTTGTAGCAGTTTATGGATACACACATATAAGGTTGAGGTCCAAAATGAAGGTTCATATGCAGCTTCAGAGATGAACATTAGTAATGAAATGTCGGCAGCAATATGCACATTTCTGTCTCAAGTTTTTCATGTGTAAATAATGTTTTTGCCTCCCTGTGCTGCATACATAAGCTGTTACAAATCTTTTGAGATGCCACCTCCTCTATACCTCTGCCCTCCCTCATGTCGCCCTTTTAAAAAACCACACCACATGCTGCTTAATGCCTTTCACAGTATGCGTAATCGGGTCATGGGTTGAAACAGCCAATTCTGCATCACTTCAGGTGACAGGCCCGCACAGGAAGTGACTTGTTCAGGAAATTCCATTGGTCCATGGGTCCAGTTTTTTGTGCAAACACACAGTGGCTCCACATAATTACCCCAAAAATGGATATGTTTCTAATTAAGAAAAGAAAAGCTGGTGAAGATGATGTTTGCGATGACCAAAATGTATTGGATATAGAGGAAACTACGCAAGAATCAACTGTTGAACGGTCTGTATTAGCACGTAAGAAGGGTAAAGGAAAAATGCCTCGTTTATACAATAAAGAGTATATGAAACTGGGGTTCACATTTTCTGGTAATGAAAACAATCCTTGTCCCCAGTGTTTAGTTTGTGGGGAAATACTTGCAAATGAAAGTATGGTACCAAACAAATTAAAGCGTCATTTTACCTCAAAACACAGTCATTTGTCAGAAAAACCAGTAGAATACTTTATTGAGCTTTCAAAATCTATAAAGAAGCAGTCTGCATCATTCACAAAAAGAATGAAGACATCAGAGAAAGCTCAAAAGGCAAGTTACTTGGTTGCTCAAATAATTGCCAAAAACAAGGACCCACACACTATTGGCGAAACCACAATAAAAGAATCTTGCTGTGCTATTGTTCGAACAATGTTTGGGCCCGAATTTGAGATAGAAGTTAAAAAAATCCCTTTGGCAGATAACACGATTGGAAGACGTATTCAAGACATGTCTGATGACATTAAGCTGCAAATGAAAGATATTTTCCAAGACGATAATATGATCTTTACTTTGCAATTAGATGAATCAACAGATGTTAGTGGGTTAGCACAATTATTGGCTTTTATATGTTTCATTTATAATGATAGAATTATTGAGCAGTTCTTGTGTTGTCTAGAACTTCCAATGAGAACTAGAGGAGAAAATATATTTAAAACTTTAGATTGCTTCATGAAGGAAAATAATTTGCACTGGTTAAATTGTGTAGGAATATGCACAGATGGTGCACCCGCAATGGTTGGTTCAATAAAAGGTTTTATAGCTTTAGCAAAGAAAGAGAATGAAAATATTATAATTACTCATTGCTTTTTACATCGTGAAGCACTAGTCGCGCAAACAATTGGAAATTATTTTAAAAAGTTATGGACAAAGTGGTTTAGATGGTCAATTACATTAAAAGTAGACCTCTGAAATCAAGATTATTTGCTCATATTTGTGAAGAAATGGGGGCAAGGTTCAAAAAGCTTCTACTACACACAGAGGTTCATTGGCTTTCAAGAGGTCGAGTGCTTTGTCGTGTATACGAATTGAGGGAAATGATGCTTAAACTTTTTGAGGAAAATCAGCAACATGAATTCTGCAATCTCATTCAAGACAAACTCTGGTGCACACAATTGGCATATCTTGCTGACATATTTGAACATTTGAATAAAATAAACACCAGTATGCAGGGAAAAGGAGAAAATATGTTAACAGCGGTAGATAAAATTTGTGCTATGAGAGACAAAATAGCAATTTGGAAAAGGAAAGTGAAAGAAGGAAATTTTGAGATGTTTTCCAAAACTGTTGATTATGAGCTAAAATGTGATATCAGCTCACTAATTATTGACCATTTAACATTGCTCGGAGAGAAAGTTCATCATTATTTCCCAAATGTTGAAATCAAAGACTATGATTGGATCAGAAATTCATTTCATTCAACTGCAATGGGGAACTTTTCACTTATTGAAGAAGAAGAATTAGCTGAAATAAAAAATGATCTGAGTCTGTTAATGATATATGAAGAGGGTGATTTAGACAACTTTTGGATTAGTGTTTCAAAAATGCATCCAAACATAAGTAAAAAAGCATTAACAATTCTTCTGCAGTTTTCTACTACATACATTTGTGAAGTATCCTTTTCAACGATGACAAACTTAAAGACATTGAAATGTGGAAGCTTGAAAATGCTTGATGATGAAATGCGAGTGTCTTTTTCCAATATTCCACCAAATATTCAAAAGCTGTGTTCATCCCATCAACCGCATACATCTCATTAAAATGGTAAGAATCAGTTATTGATATTATTCACATTTTTTAATTCTTCCACAATCCACATATTTACATATTGTTACTCATAAATGACAACAATCTTGGAAATGTATGTTATTATCTAACAAATACATTAAAAATGAATGAAAGGTTTTCATGAGATATGTTATGTCCCCATACATCTCGCTATTACAATTTATGTATGTGTCTGTTTGTCTGGTATTATTATTAGTTTAACCTCCAGTTTGCTAGCAAAACTGAATTAGTGTGTCACGAAATGATGCATGTCTAAAAAAGTGTGTCACCAACATGAAAAGTTTGGAAAGCTCTGTTTTATCTGGTGTGTAGGTGAATTTTGTTTAATTTATATTGTCTATTTAATGTATATATACTTTCATTGTTAGTTTTTCTTGGTCCCCTGAGCTATTCATTTTCCTCTCATTTTATTTTGAGGATTGCCCTTTGTTTTGTATCCCTGGCTCATTTATTTCTTCTCTAGTGGGTTTTTCCCCTCAGCTTGTCAGTTTGTCTTTACCTCAGCTCCCTTTGGCTTTCTGAGCATACTTCCTAATTCAGAACCTGCCTCTGCCTTCTTTTTCCTTTTATCCTTTGTACTTTCATCTTTTAAAGTTTTCTTCATTGACTCCCCTCTTCTTCCGCTTTCAAATGATATATAGCATATTTGCCTTTGTTAATTGCCCATTTTCTATTGTATATCCCTACTCGCGGCGGCCATCTTGTATTTGGGCATCTTGCCCTTTCTGCTTTTCTGAGCATGTGCAAATGTTTCTTCACAGTAGACACCATTTTGTGATGTTTCTTATCACTACAGACGCTTTATGCTAGACAACAGACCTTTCCTGACTTGATGATTTATAATTGACATTGTTTTTATACTTTTCTGGTACATATTTCCCTTTTTAGACATACTTTTTTGCTGTCTTGTTGGAATTTACTTTTGCAAGACAATTCTGCTGGTTTAAAGTGATTGTTTTTCTTGTACCTTTCATCCTAGTTTTTTCTTCAGAGTTTTGTTCTGTTGGACATTAAAAATGTTTTACACAAAATTAATTTCACCCATTACTCCATAAAAATGTAAGAGGATCCCTCCTTATTTTATGTTGGAGGATAATGTTTCCAATTCTGATTCGCAAGAGGCAATTGGCATGTTATCAAGGCCTGATACTAAAAAGAATATTCAAGCCTTGATGGATCAGTCTGTCAATAAATCTGTATTTAATGCCATTTCTTCTTGCATGAATCAGATGACAAAAACTCTAGCGATTGCTGATGCCCTTAATCAAACTAATTTGAATAAGCCTCCTCAAACTTTATTAAAACCTCGATTAACTGGCAATAAAACATTTCTGACACTTCACCTGAGAGAGAGAAACTTAGGAAAACTTCAAAGGCTAAAGGAAATATAAAACTAAATATTTTTACTCACAGAAAAGAGAACATTCTCATTCTCGCCATGGAAAAGCTAGAGCATCTAACACGGAAAATTGTGGTTCAAACCCACACAATGAACCTCAGCTCGGGAGGATGATTTGCTGAGAAAGAGAAACAGGAATTGGTCTAAACCAAATTCCTTTTGTCTGGACTGGTCTACTGAGGAGTCTGATTATGAGTCAGTGGAACATATGGGACAATTTTCAGATGAAATATCAGAGGATGAAAATTTTATTGAAAATAATATAGACAATACTACAGAAGGAAAGAACATAATTTGTGATGAACAGGGTCAACCACTTTTCGATCCAGAGGGTATTAAACACCCCAGATCAGCTGAATGGATACCTAAAGATCATGTTTCCAAATATATAGAATTTTGAATCAGGAAAGCTCTGGATGCAAAATCCAGAAACAAAATGAAGTCTGAAGGTCTGAGGCCATCTATTAGTAAGATTTGCGGAACCTCATTTGCGGACCCTCAGATGGCTCAATACATATCAAAATGTGGTCGAGACCCCAGAAAAGGAGATGAAATATCTCTGAAGCAATGTCAGGACAAACTTTTAGATAGTGTTGGCCCACTAGCAAAATATTTAATCTGACTGAGGAAGCGGTATCTAACAATACCCCACTGGACTTAAATATTCCATGGGTTGGATACAAATAACCTTTTGTCTGTTGGGTAATGGCAATACGGCTCTCACAAAAGAAATATGCAGGGTCATTGTACTTGGAATAGACCCTAAGTTGTCTGACATGGCTTCTACGGAAGCAGGGCCATAAGCTAATGGTCTTCTTTTTGGTGAAATCTTCATAAAAAATGTAGGTAAATCTGTGAAGCCCAAACTTCAATAAAGAATGTTTTCAACAGAAGGTTGTCCTTAGGGTCGGGAAATGCAGGGGCCCGGGTTCCCGGCCGGTTGGTCAGTTCCTTTAGAGGACAAACACTAACTACCAAGACCCTTATTTTGGGAGAGGAAATTTTTCCCAGGACACCAGAGCTCGCCTTCCTTTCTTCCCTCAACGCGGCAGAGTCTGGAGAGCCAAGAGTTCGAGAGGATTTCCTCATTCACGACCCTTTTCAGGTAAGTGTTTTTTCCCCTTCTTGTCCTTTCTCTGGGAAAAATGGGTGGCAGACTCACCCATTTTTTCTAAGCCAGGTGTCAGATAACAGCAGATCTATGGGTATTACAGACAATACAAGATTATCACATAGAATTTTATTGCACTTCTCTTCAGACCCTAATACTAAATTATTTCCTGTACTCCAGAGAAGAAGTTCCATTAGTAGGCAAAGAAATTCAGAGTTCATAGAGGAAAGGAGCAATTATTCCAGCTGTAATTTCAGAACCAGGTTGCATAAGCAATATTTTCCTGGTACACAAAAAAGATTGCAAGATAAAGCTAGTCCTCAAGGATGCCTATTTAACAATTCCCATGGCTCAAGATCAACAAAATCTCCTTCAATTTTGTGGAAGGGAGTCAAATGACAGTTCACATATCTCCCATTTGGCCTATCATCGGCCTCTTGGTGTTTACAAAAATCATGAAACTGGTAATCTGTTTTCTGAGAAGCAGAGGGGTCCGCATGATAATGAGATGTTTTCTTTTAAACAGCTTTCAGCCAAACTCACCATGTTGCTTTTTCTTATTTCATTCAGACGAGTGTCTGATGTTCATGCTTTGGATATTTCTAACAGATTTCTTGAACTTGACGGTGTAAGATTTTTGATTTCTAGACGTACTAAATTTTTGTCTAGCGAAATCTTTTATCCAAGCTTCCCTCATAATCCTCAACTCTGTGTTGTTCTTTGTCCGAAGGCATTTGAATCTGTTACCTCTAAATTTAGAGCTACTAATTCACACCAATTACTGATTTCAATTATGAAACCTTAACTTCCAGTTTCAACAGCTACTTTGGCGAGATGGATTAGCTGGATCATGCAGTCATCTGGTATTGATACAAATTTGTATGATGCACACTCCTCTAGAGAAACGATGGCTTCAGAATAGTTTCTTGCAGGTGGCAGACTTGAGGACATTCTCAAAGAGGCTGATTGGTCCAGAGAATCCACCTTTAAGACCTTTTATTTCAAACCTATTACTCGTGTAACTGCTAATGTTATACAGCAGCTTTGAACTTGCATAATAGGAGCCTCCGTGTCTTGTCATAAGATTTTAGGATTTTCCTAACTTCGTGAAGGAAAGTCATGATTTTATTAAAGACACGGAGGCAAGTATTAACTCACCCTAATTAACCCTCCCTTTTCTACTTTTATGTTTTTCTCCTTTAGGATAGACAGCCTCGGTATTTGGGGAATCATTAAGGAGTTTCAGACACTTATGTTCTAGAATACTGTTTATAGAATTTGCTACAGTTGATGTTTTTCACTGCATCAAAGAAGAGGAAGTGGGATTATTGGACCCTATATTTATACAGCTTATTGTGATGTGATTAGATAAGCATTATCTAAGGGGCGGGATTATCATTCTGTTATACACACTTTTTCTTTCTGTATCTGTTTTTTTTTTTGCTGCTGGAGTAGTAAAGATGACGTTTAAATGCATAATACTTGCCTCCATGTCTTTAATAAAATCCTGACTTTCTTTCACGAAGTTGGGAAAATCCTTGAATTATAACTTCTGGCATGCACTAACTACACCATGGAGACAAATGAAAACTTCCTAAATCCACATTGGCTTAAGTTCCCTTGTGGCTCTTGCAGAGGCTGAGTGACAATGCACACTACTGATATGTCTATTGTCTACTGGTACTGCCCATTCCTTCTCTAACAAGAATTCCCCAAACAGTTTCCTATTTAGTGTATATGAACCATACATGGCAGTCCACAGAAAATTCCATAATATGCCCCACAGGCCAGCCCTCCCAGGTATTATGTTTATGTGGTGGGGTAGTGTTTGTGTGTGTCTGGAGTACTAGCAAGTGCCCCCCTACCCGGACGCCCATGGCACCATGCTTGCTTTTGCAACCCTAATTCATAACCTCACATTTATATATACTGAACCTCATCTGATAGTCTTCTGCCCATTCAATCAAAAAACAAAAACATCCTACTCTTTGTGTAGTTCTTTACATAATTAGTGCAGGGGTGCCCAAAAAGTAGATTGCGATCTACCAGTAGATCACTAAATGCTTACTGGTAGACATGCTGAATAGTGTTTGCCAAATACCTCCAACATTGAAGTAATTAATATTGGCCAATGCATGTCACTTATTAATTGCACCACAGAGAATAACTCCCATTGATCTGAATGTGGCTTTAACCTTTTGAATGCTAGAGAGATATCCAACATATTGTTTCCTCAAATAATTGGATACATCTCTAGCATTCAAGGAGTTAAAAGCCATAGTTAAACCAGTGGGAAATTTTGAAAGTTTTATTTGTTCCCTTTGATCAGGTAGTGTGCTCCAATGTGACTTGTTTTAATAGCTTTTTTACACTATTGTTCGTTCGGCAAAACCTTGTTTTTTTTTTTATAACCCTTTGTGTACATTGGATACCTCTGTAGCACTCAAAGGGTTATATTGTATTAAATGTCAGACCTTGTGGTGGGACATCAGGATACCTCCTGATGCCCCCAAGCAATTCGGCTGGGAGATCAATAGAAGTGATGCAGGGGAGGAAGAGAGCTGCCTGCTTTCATTCTAGCTGGAACACCCAGGTAAGAGTGGCCGGGATCGGCAAACCCTCTCATGTCAATGAGGGATAGCCTAAGAGGGTTTTCCGATCCCTCCCACTCCTACCTGCCTCCAGGTAGAATGAAAGCAGGGCACTCTTTTCCTCCCTTGTGTTGCCTCTATTGATCTCCCAGCTGAATTGCCTGGGAAATCAGTAGCTGGGGGTGCATCAAGAGAAAACTCTTATGGTCTGACAGTGATTCAGATTCACTTAGACTTTTATATAGATATATATAGATATATATAGATAGACAGCCAAGATAAGCAGACAAATGTTGTGCAACATGTTTGATTGTAATGGCTATGGACCATTGATGTGTGCTAGTAAGGTAGTAGTACATCATGTTAGAATGACTGTGAAAAAAGTAGAGCCCAGGTCACTGAATTGTGGGCTTTAGTGTCATCACCAAAGATAAAGACATTGCTTTCATTATCCACTTCAAGATTATTAATATAAAACTAAAAAGCATTGGGTCCAAAACTGAACTCTGAGGCAAACCATTTACAACTTTAAACCAACTCAAAAGGTTCCATTAACAAAAACTCTCAGCATTCTATTATTTAACCAGTTCTCTATGCACAGATATTACCTCCCAAGCATATCCCAAGCATATACCAAAAAGTATATTGCACGCACAGCTATACCCTTCTCCAAGTTACCACTTTCTCTTTTATACAATGCAAGTCAATTGGTTAGACATGCTTTAGTCTTCACAAAGCCATGCTCTTATTTATGATATTGTTTGTCTAGGAAACACAACAACCAATGGGAAAGAGAGCAACTGAATTTTGGGGAGAAAACAAATACATATTTGGGATCAGATGTTTTCTTTGGGTTACATATAATAAAAACCTTCTCTTTTCTGGAGAAATTATACACTGACCTTCATTCAATTTGTAATTCCCTTAAATGAGAACTGTATTCTAGGAATAAGTAGATTTTAATTTGTTTAAACCATTAAATGTCAGAAGAGTGTGCAATTGCTAAACTTAGAGATAAGAAGTCCTAAAGGGGCCACCTCTCCAAGGAAAGCGAGTCTCATAAATAGAGGTACTCAAAGCAGGGAGTACAGAAAATACATGGGCATTTGTAGCATGTTTAGCGTAGATCATTATGTAACATAATTTTGCAGGTGTTATTTCTGGAGTAAACCTCCTCCGTGTCCTGTTTTAACTGATTTTAACTAGTCATCCTTTTTGTATCTCATTGTTTTTGTACCAATAAAGATTTACTATGTATTTTCTGTACTCCCTGCTTTGAGTGCCTCTATTTATGAGATTTGCTTACCTTGGAGAGGTGGCCCCTTTAGGACTTCTTATATCAAAGTTTAGAAATTGTATATGTTCTTTGAGTCCTTTGAGTGCACCCCTTTAATTATTGATAGGTTTTTGAGTAGGGAACCATAATTAGTGTCTGTACCCACTCATGCTTTGTATATATAGAAGAGTGTGCAAATCATGCTTTGCACACTCCTCTGTTACTCAAAGGGTCAAACACAAGGACTTACCTAGGTATGTGTCCTTCCTATAGCTGTCAGGTATATGTGTTGTTTTTCATTGTATCTACATTTGCCTGTGTATAGTGATTTCTGTTGAACTTTGCCTGTAAATCCCTCTTCCCCACTTCAATATGGTTTGTATGGGTCATTTGTCTTTACCAGATTGTAAACTGAAACTAACTACAATAGAGATCAAATTCAGAAATTAAATATATCAGACTATTGCATGAAGGACACCTATTTAAGTAAGTCCTATTAAATAAATTAAGAGCTGCTTATTCCTAGGTCATGTTTCCCATTTAACATGAATGGAGTTGTACTACTATGCAGCACTATGTATATGCTAGGCAGGTCTTTGAGGGAATTGGTGACACTGGGGGAGATTTATAAAAGTGGAGTTAATCAAAAAGAGGCATTAAAATGGCTGTAACTGTCTCTGGTCATTATAAAAGTACTAAGGACAATTTAGGAGGACATAGCGCCCTGCAGTAATTTTTATTTGTTAATGGAATAAGGAAGTTTGTAAAAAGTGGCACAGCGTATTTATAAAGAAATGCCACTATTTGTGACAATTTAGCAACAACATTTTTGACAAAAATGTAAGGCCATGTCTGTCTGGTTCTTTTTTTTTGCAGTGTCCAAATGTATAAATGTAATTAGAATAGTTTATAAAAACCAACAGTCATAATAAGAAATAAGGACATTGTAAGGATTAGTTCACAAAAACAAGCAAGAGCACTGTTTATAAATCCCCCCCACACTGTGACTTCAAACTTTCTGTATCACTTCTCTCCTAATTAGAAATATCAAGCTGTTGTATCACAGATCTGAGCTCAAATTCTACCTTCTCACTATCAGTATTTCAAACAAATGCCAGAACTCAAAGGAGCAGCACTGTTATTTTTCAAAATTAAACTGTTAGTGACAGTACCACCTGGTGTCCAGACATTTATTCTTATTCATTATAGTTCTGCATAGAATTTGATAGTAGCAGATACACCACTATCTGACAGTTTGAAATGTTATAACTTTTGAATAAAGCAACTGTCAGCAGTGAAAATTCTTTTGTTTTACTCAGCAGTTAAAGCCCCCCAATTTTTTTCATAATAAAAACTTTATTGACCCTTAAATGAACTTGTTTTTACCTTAGGCACTGATGGAAATGAAATAATAACTTGATATACTGCTCTGCATCTTCAGGTTGTTTGTACATATTTTCCCCATTTATTTCAATATTTTTTTTATCTTTTGCACATTAGTTTGTAATGCTTATTCTGCCCCCTATATAGTAAGCTTGCATATTAATGTTACATATCAAGACTGACACAATCAGAACTACAAAAGAATAAAGATGTAGTCAACTATATTTGCAAGCATTCAGAACTAACCACATTCATTCTTCATGCATATTCTGAAATTACCAAAAGGAGACCACGAATAATTCCCAAATCTTTCATTTAAAAATATCAGTGAGCTAATATAGCTATCATCTTTGCTCAAACAGTGTTTCTTCTTTTAACTCTTTGAGTGCCAGAGTGGTACGCAACTCACTGCAAAGCAATGTGTTGTGTACCCCTCTGGCACTCAAAGGGTTAATCCTTTGAGTGCCAGGGGGTGGAGCAAAACATTGTGCAACCCTCTGGATCTCAAAGGGTTAATATACACGCACAATAGGATAAAAAGAAAAACCCTAACCGAAGTAGCGTCCCAGATTTCTTTACAACATTGAAATGAAAGTTTCTATAATATACATTGAAACTGATGTAGTTAAAAATCTGGCACGATTCAGGGGCAAACCAAATGCTTCAAAGAGGACTAATAAAAATGGAACTTTCACCTTAATTCAAGTTAGCATATTTGAAAACTGTATTATAAACTGCCTATTTATCATGTTAGCCAAAAATCCGTCAAATGTACAGTTAAGGCTGTACTCACACACCTTATGTTAATGTATTCTAATTTTGGTACCAGTAACACTGCATATGCTAATTACATTTTTCAGTGATGTTTCATATGCTAATGAAGCCTTTTCATTGACTTACCATATGCTAATGAAACTTTCAATAATGTGTCATATGCTAATGAAACTCTGTGCAGTACCAGGGAATCTTCACTTTCACTCTGCCCAGAAATAAAAGTGTGAATTTCTCCAAAAGTATACATCTGCTGGACTTTTGGCTAACATGACATATTGCACGTTTTTAATGCAGTTTTCAAACATGCAAACCTGAATTAAGATGAAAGTTTCACTTTAATTTAAATGGAGCTTTCAATCCACTTGAATGCTAGCAAGGTCTCTAATGCACTGCTAGCACTCAAGGGTTAAAAAACCCATTTAAATCATTGAGAATTCAGGAAATTTGAATTGCCTCCACTGATGCAGTTGGTTTGCTCCCAGAATTGCTCCATTTCTTCTTATTAAATCAGCCTTGTTGAATATTAGAAAGTAAACATTGAGATTCCTGATGTAGCAAACATACAATTCATTATTGCAGCTGTTACAGAAAGAAGGTAACTCAACAGGAAATAAATCAATATTTATGTACAATCACACATAATATAACTCGGTGGTGATACGATAATAAATACTGCTCTGTTCCCAAAATGTTTTTTGTCTTTGTTTAGCTACTGTAAACATTATTCATTCAGTTGTTATGACTGCGCTGAAAGGCCGTTCTCTCAAAAATAACGCTTGGTGGAAACAGCTTCTATTATCTCTGATCTCTGTTCCAAAGAATGTCTGCATGCATTACAGATGTCATTTAAATAAGTACAAATATATTTGCTATGCATGTTCTTTCATAGTCGTTACTTTATGCAAAGTTCATTGTTCCCTTCAGGGAACATGTTATCAAAATGCTTCTGTTGTGGTAATGTTTTTTTCCCTAATACTTTGTATTCCAGTTTATTTTTGTTTTATCTTTTTTTTAACATATAAAAATGTTGCATTTGAGAAAAAGCATCAATGGGGGATATTCATTGTGCTTATGTACTTAGTCCCAAATTACTCTCGGTTTGTATGTGCATTGGGAGACCGCTTATATTGTCCCAGTGCATTGTTCAAACTTGTTTTTTATGAATATGTAAATCATCCACTGCTTGCAAATCTCTAAGGTTTGAATGCATTCATCCACTCCTTTTGAGCTGATTGTGGAGCTCCTGTTGTGTTAGTAGAAAATCCTGGCGGAATGGAGTTTATAAAGCAGACACTCTTACAATGTTCCTTTGTGAGTAGTCAGGAGATTCTGACCTGCCGTCCTCCTCTGGTGATGTCACTGGTGGCGTTGGGATGCTTATTATTGCTGTAGTGACATAAGGCTGCTCACAGTTTAGTTTAACTGTTTCTTCCACTTTGGCATTTAAACTTGATCTGCTGTTAAAAAAGAGAGAGAAAATTAAAGTTAGGTAATATTATCATGTTACTGCTAGGTATTCAATGACAAGGATGTCCTGGCTAAACTGTATATTCTATGGAGCCTTCTGGGGCATACCGTTTGCACTATAGGGGAGGACTAAAAATTATCATCGACCGCTCCACTTTTCCTAAAAGGCTGATTTAAATCATCAATAACCTTGTTTTTATTTTCTTTTGAACATATGCCCCCAAAAGGCTGATTTAAATCATCAATAAACTTGTTTTTACAGGGCTACTATCATGAGATAGTTATCCACAGATTTTCTCTCCTGGGAGAAGACCTGCAGATTAAGCCAGGGTGCATTGTGGGCCCTAACGCACCAACAGAGCATCAGAATGGAGGTCTTAAGAGACTCCTGATGGTCCCCGGTGTATCTTTTGCTGCACTACATGGAACAGCTTTCTGTCCTGTGAGACTGAGATCCCCATAGGCCCTCTGTATTGAGCTTGAAAACTTGACACAGCAGGTCTGTATCCCAGGAGTTTGTAGCTGGGCATCGGACATTTTCGGTTTACTTTCTAGCGATTTTCTAACCCCTGAATGGAGCCCTTTTGTGGTTGCACTGAGAAGCCCTACGCTTTTTTTACTAACTCTGCTCCCATTGGAACAGACTTTGTCAAATTTGCTACGTGCCCTTTAAGAAAACACATATCATGTAATTCATTTCCTGCTGAATTAAATAAGACTAGTTTTGCTGATGTTAGAAGTTTCATTCAAACATTTTTTTAATTAAGCTGCTGTTTCATGTTGTGGTCACCGGGTGGTGCTGTTCCTGTATCTTACTATAGAGAGCCATGGTAAGTAACTCAAACTCTCCCATAGGCTGCAATATAAGAAAGTGGGAGGATTACCTTCATCATTTGAGGTAAATTGTCGCTGATGTTAGCATATTTAAAAATTAAAACAATGATACCCTCTATGAATGTATATCAAGAAGAGCTCTAGGTGAAATGAATAATGTAGAATACAAATACAATCTATAACAATATTTATTACAATAGAAGAGTAACAAGATAAAAATGTATCTAAACTCTGTGAATGTTACTAAAATGGCCAAATAATTTAGGGTGTACTCTCCCCTTACTTTATGCTTTTTCCACCCTCCCTATTTCACTTATATAGTTCTTCTATTATAGATCCATATCTTCAGAGCACAGCCGTGGTATTTTTCACTTTGATATTTAAAAATTAGGGAACAGTCTATAGTAGGTTTATCCTATATAATAATTTGCTAAAACATGTGTAACAACGCAGTCATGCGCAGCAGAGACTTCTGCGCGTGCTACAGTCATGCAAAGTACAGACTGCCCGTGACGAGGCTGATGCAGAGCGGGGTGGTCCAGCTCTGTATCAGCCGCAGCACAGGCATTCTCTACTGAGCATGACTGCACCACAACCGGCTGGCACTGTATCAGCCGCGGTGTGGGCATTCTCTACTGTGCATGACTGCCCCGCGACCGGCTGGCAGTGGCACTGTGGCCTGTGTAACGGGCTCTTCAACTAGTTTTATTATAAATTACTAGGATTATTCCATGTATATAGAACATTCTAAGTGTTTCTGGTTCGCTGTCAGGGTGCGTGGCACACGTTGACTAGCTGAGGAGGAGCCACCTGCCTCTGCAACAACCACATATTACACCTATTGGTTGGGGGCTTACCATCACTGTTTACAAAAAATTCAGACCTTGTGAGGGGGCATGAGGACCACTCCTGATGCCCCCTAGCTATTGATTTCCTGCCAATTCGGCTGGGAGATCAATAGAGGTGACTCAGGGGAGCAACAGGGCTCCTATGCTTCCTCAATCCTACACAAACTACTGGGTAGCAGTGGGTGGGATTGGAAAATCCTTTCATGTCAATGTGGGAGGCATTCCCTGATCCGGTAGTTTGGGTAGGATGGAAGCAAGGGAGCCCTGTGGCTCCACTGCAACACCTCTATGGATTTCCCAGCTGAATCGGCTGGGAGATTAATAGGTGAGGGGGCATCAGGAGGGGTCCTGACTGCATGGGTGAAAACCTTTACCACATGGGTGAAGCCTTGCCAGACATGATAGTTTATTATACTAGTGTAATCTAAAATTGTGTAGCGGTGTACAGTATTACCTCATATTGGGCTAAATTCTTTCACCTCTGAAAATGTTAGTGTTCAGCTGTATCTAGGACAGGGATGGGCAACCTGTGGCCTCCAGCTTTTGCTGGATTGCAACTCTAATCACCATCAGCCAGCCAATGGCCTTGTAGTATAAAAGGGTTAAAATACCCATTCTAGATCAATGGGAATTGTTTTTATGTCCTGCATATATTACAGTTGGTTTGCTCATAATTACTCATCTTTTCTTTTGAAGATATGACCCTAAAAGTCAAAAGTCAAGCTCATTTTTGCCAAATACCTCTGATAATAGTGAGGTTGACAGCTCTTAATTTACATTACATAGAACCGTGGAATTGGAGAAGATGGTATGATGTGACAACATTGCAGAAATTTCCAACTAAGGTAACATCAGAGGTACATCCTGCACTGGGTAACATTTCTGTATAAAGTGGAACTGATGGAAACTATATCTATGGGAATAAATGACTTAATTTAACAGAAACAGTTAGTAGGTGTTCTTCATTCAGCACTCTGATATATCTATATGCTTTTATTTTGCACTGGAATTGTGTTGTTGACTAAAGTTACATAGTGGCATTTGAAACATTTGAGTGCCAGGATGGTACACAAAGCATTTCTCTGCAATGTGCTGTGTACCCCTCTGGCACTCAAAGGGTTACCCCATTATAGGCTTTTTCATTCCTACTATTGAAAACTATTGTCCACTGTGACAAAGTGTAAAACCCTACTACCTTCAGTTTTGATCAGTTTCTCTATGTGTATGTACTTCTCTCTCCAGAGGCGTAACTAGAAGCCACCGGGCCCTGGTGCAAGAATTGCCATGGGCCCCCCCCGACCACACTGGCCACCTCCACATTGCCCCCCAATCTCCAAATTGCCCCTTCATCTCCACATTGCCATCTCCACAATGCCCCCCAATCTCAAAATTGCCCCTTCCACAATGCACCCATCTCTGCCATGCCCCCCAATCTCCAAATTGTCCCTTCCACAATGCCCCCTTCATCTCCACAATGTCCCCTTCATCTCCACAATGTCCCCTGAATCTCCACATTGCCCCTTCATCTCCACATTGCCCCTTCCACAATGCCCCTTCATCTCCACATTGCCCCCTTCATCTCCACAATGCCCCTTCATCTCCACATTGCCCCCTTCATCTCCACAATGTCCCCTTCATCTCCACATTGCCCCTTCCACAATGCCCCCTTCATCTCCACATTGCCCCTTCCACAATACCCCTTCATCTCCACAATGCCCCCATCTTCACATTGCCCCTTCATCTCCACATTTCCCCTTCCACAATGCCCCTTCATCTCCACATTACCTCTTCCACAATGCCCCCTTCATCTCCACAATGCCCCTTCCACAATGCCCCCAACTCCACATTGCCCCTTCATCTCCACATTTCCCCTTCCACAAAGCCCCTATCTCCACATTGCCCCTTCCACAACACCCCTACCTCCAGTCCCTGGTGGTCTAGCGGTGTGGCTTTACAGATCTGTGCCTCCTTCGGCACAGATCTCTAGAAGTGAAGCTCCCGCGCGCGCTCTAGTAATGCAGAGGCTAGGAGATGATGTCATCTCCCAGCACTCTGTATTACTAGAACGGCGCACAGGCGGCTGTAGTGGGAGTTGCTGCGGGCGAGGGGGTCGCAGGGACGGACAGGCCCCTGGAGTGACGGGCCTGGTCGCAGGTGCGACCCCTGCGACCCCTATTGTTACGCCACTGTCTCTCTCCCATTTTGTACCACACTGGTGCTTGATGCTCAATAAATAAAGGATACCAGTAATAATAATAATAACTAAAGGCAGAGAAAAATGGAGCTTAGTAAATATAGGTAATTTCAGATACAGTGCCAAAATGTACAGATATGCCTGATTATTGTATGAAAGACACCTGCCTAAGTAAGACATTATGTTAAATAAAACCAATTTAATCACACAGTTACATTCCTATTTAATTTCTTAGTAGAGGAATATGTCACGCAGTTATCTACTGACTCAGTAATGGCACATACTGCGAAATCCCTCTAAATACACTAAGTCTGATCTACTGATGCAATTCCAGAGCAAATCAAATGCATCTTGGGGGACAAATTAAAGTTCCTATTGATTTAAATGGGGTTTTAATTCCTTGAATGCTATAGATGTTTTAAACCCATTGTTAAACAATGCATGAAAGACCTCCACATTTAAATCAGTAGGAGCTTTAATGTGTCCCCTATGGTGCAATTGGTTTGCTCCAGACTTGATCCAGTTCTACTTAGTAAATCAGCGTGACTGGGCATTGACACATCTCATATTTTGTATGCAGTGGTTACATCATTTGCCAACAGCTCTCCACAGCTAGACAATTATAAGGGCATATTTAACAAGTCAAAAGTGGAACAATTCAGTGACAACACTAATGCACCTTATTTATCAAATGAAAAGCTCCATTAAAGGCCAGATAATATCTCATAATTGGAAAAATATATTTTGCAGTGTTTATCTTGTTATGTAAAACAAGGGTACTCCCACTGAAGAGAGATGTTTCATTCCAATCTTAATTCAGCTCAAACTTGCATTTATTGAGTACTGCAGCTCCAAGGCCTGATCATTTACAATGGTGCTGTTGCTACATCAGCCTACATAAGTAAATTATTAGTGACAACAGGTGTCCATAGACATCTGTAGTTTTATTATACATTCATGTGCCAGTGATGTATGCAACGCATTGCGTACAAGCACATAAAAGCTCTTAATGCAGTGATTCCCAACTCCAGTCCTCAGGGCCCAATGACAGTTCAGGTTAAAGACAAACAGCTCAATCAGAATTGCTGAGACACTGATTACGCACTTGTGATTAAGTAGGTATTAGGGGTGAGCCATAGGTCCTGTTGTGTTCCTGTGAAAAAATTGGTGAAAACCAGGTAGTTGCTTTTTCATGGGAAAATCCTCTTTAAATAATGCCCTTAAAATCTTTGCAGTTTTCACCCAATGCCAAAAATGTTTTGATATTTTTTTAATGGCTACAAACTTTTTGCCCCTTTACTTAAATGTACTTTGCATTTTCGCGCCCAAAATGTGATGTTTCCAGGAAGTGACATACAATTCAAACAGCAAGAGAGAGAGAGAGAGGTTGCTAGGCTGTTGTGCTGTGATTTATTTAGAGAAATTGAGGATGGAGAGGCTCCTAGCATGTGCTATCACTACAAACACCTGGAATACAAAGAAAAGGAGGAGCTGGAAGGACCTATATGTGTCCAGTGAATCTGAGGAGGAGGAAGTGACCACTACCAGCACTGAAAGGTCTGAATGCAATGATTCCACAGCCCCAATGATGACCAGTCATCCAAAATGGTCCCTTGGGATCTTGGGGGAAATAGTGTCACAGGCACAGTATGAAGAGGGTAGCAGTGTGAGCAGGAGTGGTAAGCTACCTTTGCCTGCTGCTAGTGCTGCCAGTCTACCTTGTGATTCTCAGGAGGGGGAGGAGGAGATGATGTCAACTGTGACAGCAGGGGACCCTAAGTTATACTTGCCATCCCCAAGCAGTCCCAATACTACTACTACTATGATTCAGCAGCTAGAGAACAGAGTGTTGGGAGTGAGGGAGGGGGTAATAGTGATGGAGACTCAGAGACTGAAATCGATGTTGTTACTGTTAGTGAAGCAGCTGGTGGCACTAGTGTGATCGTAGTAGATCCTCCTGCTAATGTTTAGGTGGAAAGGGAAGTGATGCGGTGTTGCCAGACTAGCAGTCAATGGGGGTCCACAACATCACCCCTGACCCTGCGATTTCCCCTTCCCCTGGCATTGTCCCTCTGGGACATTATACTGAGGAAGGCAGAACTGGCGGCTAGCAGCAGTAATACCACCATGAGCATAGATCAGATGCCTGTGTCTGTGCTAGTGCTGCCAGTCTGCCTTCTTCACCTGTATATATAGCAAATGTGACAGTAGGGGACCCTCTGTCACATTTGTCACCACTTCCAACCAGTGAGACTCTAACAGAGCAGCAGCAGCAAGGATGGACTTGTGGTGGTGATATGATGACAGTGATGGTGAAACAACTAGGATGGAAGAGACATTGATGGCTTTTTTTAGCCCAAAGTGAGAAGGAATAGGAGACTGAGATACAAATGGGGATGGGCATCACCACCACTAGCAGCAGTGAGATTGCAGAATTTGCAGCGTTTGCTTCTTCTGCAATTCCTGCTGCTGCTGAGTTGCAAGGGCAGCAGGATGATGAGGAGCAGGCTAGAGTGCTATAGACCAGGATGCCCACAGTAAGAATAGGGTCCAGCAGTAGTGATGTGGGACTAGGATAGGTTCCACTGGCCAGTAGCAATACTCCTGGTCCTAGTTGTAGTGCTGATTCTGGGGAAGCAGCACCAACAGCGGCAACATCATCCTCTGTCCAAGCCAGTGAAGGGGAATGTGGAGGAGAAGAAGAAAGAGGCCATTCTTTTCCACCTTTCCCCTCCTCTTGAGGTCCTGGGTGTGGGACTATTTTTGTTTTGGGGCAGGCACAGTGCCATCATCAGCAACGGCACTGTGCACAATTTGTGATAAATCAGTGAAAAGGGGAAGGAGGGAGCGCATCGTGGCATTACCACCCTCATAACACACATGAAACACTGACACCATGACATTTATGTGAAGCATGTTAAAGCCAACCCCAACCAAAGAAATCAGACAACACTGTTTCTGTACCCCTTGTCTCTCCCCAAAGGCAAAAAGAGGAGAGGTGGCAATCAAAGCAGAGAAAAAAACAGAGAAACCCAGCCAGAGCCCAAAAGTTCGATGAGGAGCGGAACGCCTGGCTCGCCATCACCTTCTTGCTCTAGGGTTTGGCCATGGGAAGACATAGCTACATCTTCTGGCAATCCCCCTTGTTCATTTTTACCTCCTCCATCAGCTGATAGCCTTTCTGTAGATGTCAGGATGTGGCAGTTTGTGCGCTGACCACACATGGTAATGTGGTGGAAGAAAATCGCAACCAGGGCATCAAGCGGCATCTGAGGCTGGTTCATCATTATTATTAAAAGTGTTTTCAAGTGTCCTTAGAGGGAGCAGACAAATGGAATAGTGGCAGAAGCAGTACTTGGTTTTTGGTGGGAGGATTTTACATTGGGGACCCTAAGCGTCATGGTGTTTGGTTAGAGTTGTGCCAGGTGTTTGATGTGAGTGCAGCTGTGCCCATTGTTCCCAGTCCTTTCTTTATTTACTACACACACTGTGCACATTGAAGTTGCTGATGACAAACAGAGTTCCTGCTCTCCATACATTTCTATTGCAACAACACACCCATGCTTTTGGAGAGGGGCAGGAGGAGAAGCATTATTGGCCAACTTCTTTTCTCCACATATAACTGAAGTGGTGGGGGATAGTTGTGATACTCCTACTGCCTCAGGTGCATCACTGGAGCTAGTAGCTGCTGTTGTTGATCCCATTCCTTTGGGGCTGTATAATCATCCTGTTGCTTAAACAACTCAGCAGCAGCAGCAAGAACAGCAGTCGCAAATGCCACAATGACACTGGGGAATTTGACAATGGCCAGTGGCCACTGGTCACCACAACATGACTTGCTGGCACGAGGCCAACAGGGCATTTTTGTTTCCTCAGGGCTTGTTCTTTAAACACAAACCAGAGGCCTACAAAAAAAAACAATTTTTGGGGACTTGTTTCTAACAAGCCTAAGCCGTACAAATCACTGACGTTAACAAACCTGAGTGATAAAAATGACCTCTGATTCCTCAGGGCTTATGAAATTAACAAGCCTGATTGTTAAAAATGATCTCTGATTACTCAGGGCTTGTGACGTTAAGAAGCCTGATTGATAAAAATAATCTCTGATGTGATTTCTCAGGGCTTGTGACACTAACAATACTTATTGATAAACATTATCTCTGATTCCTCAGGGCTTGTGACATTAACAAGCCTGATGATAACAATTATCCATGATTCCTTAGGGCTTGTGATGTTAACAAGCCTAACTGATAAAAATTATTTTTGATGTCATTCCTCAGGGCTTACAAGCCTAAGTCATACAAATCACTGATTCCTCAGGGCTTGTGACACTAACAAGCCTGACTGACAAAAAATATCTCTGATTCCTCGGGGCTTGTGACGTAAACAAGCCTGATTGATCAAAATTTTCTCTGAAGTGATTCCTTATGGCTAAGGCTAACAAGTCAAAGTCCTACAAATCAATGTTTCCTTAGGGCTTGGGCCTAAAAAGTCTAAGTCCTACAATTCAATGTTTCCTCAGTGATTTGGCCTAAGTCTAAATCCTCTGGGCTTGGGCCTAACAAGTCTAAGTCCCACAAATCAATTTTTCCTCAAGGCTTGTGCCAAATAAGTCTAAGTCCTACAAATTAATGTTTCCTCAGGGCTTGGTCCTCTAACAAGCCTAAGTCCTACAAATCAATGTTTCCTCAAGGATGGGCCTCTACTAAGTCTAAGTCCATCAAATCAATGTTTCTTCAGGGCTTGTGCCAAACAAGTCTAAGTCCTACAAATCAATGTGTCCTTAGGGCTTGGGCCTCTAACAACAAGTCTATGTCCTACAAATCATCCTCTACAAAATGTTGTATCCCATCAAGTATCAGTCTGCCTCAGTCACAGCTTAAAAGTCAGGGTCTCGATCACGTTACATACCAATTTTTTATTTTATTTTTTTATTTGATTTATTTATTATTGTATTAACTGTCCCTCAATCCCAGTCAACAACTCCAGACTCCACCAGCACAGGCACCCTCCTCAGACCCCTTTTATACCATTTTATTTATTTATTTTACTGTCTCTCCCAATACCAGTCAACAACCCCTCCAAAAAAATCCCTGTTCAACCGATTCTTTCCCAACACTCCACAGGCACCCTCAGACCCCTTTTATACTGTGCCTGTGGGAAATAAAATCAAACTTGCTATGTGTTATATGTAAATGCACTGTTCCCATTGATTCCAATGTAATGAGCTAGGTGAAAAATCACGAAAACTTCAGTTTTCATGGGAAATTATTTGCCAAGCAGGAAATGCCATTAATCCCCGATTTTGGTTTGAGGTGAAAAATTTTCGCCCATCTGTAGTAGGGAATATGTTGAAAAACAGAACTGTTGGTGTGATCTGAGGGTTAACTGTGAGCAATTCCATTTTACCCCTTGGCTGCAATGAATTTTGTTGGAGACCTCTGTTGCATGCAATGGGTAAAATAATAGCCAGTAAAGGAGTTTGGAAACGTGGAAATAAATTGACCATAAACGAGGTGCATTGGGATTGCTTTGGCAATAGCCACAGCTCAGAATTTGGGTGTGGCTCAGGCACCCCTAAAAATTTGGCAGTAGCCTAATAGGAAACCCAATTTGCTAAGTGTGTGTTTGTCAGAAGCCCTCATGCTCAGTAGAGACGGCTGCACTCGCTATAGTCATGTGCAGTACAGATTGTCCGCGCCGCGGCTGATAATGGAGTGGGGCTCTGAATTCAGACCATAGTCTGCTCAGAGAGGACTATGGTTTGAATTCGGAGCGCCCCGCTCCGTATCAGGCGAGTGCAGTCTCAACTGTGCATGACTGCACCTCAGCCGTTGATGGGTGGCACTGTGGCCCATGTACACGGGCTCTTCAACTAGTGCTAAAATATCTGAAAACCATAAATGTTAATGTATTCAGGAGCTACTGCCTTGGTATGGGCCAACATACCGTTGTAGGTGATATACTACTCATATAGCACTGGGAAAAACTCTCTTTTTTTATATTGCATGCCAGCATTTAAACAGTTTGAAATCTGCTGTACCCTAGTTTGAAATCTGCTTTCAAATGAGGGTACAATTTTTCCTTCTGGGGTCTAGGGGATTGTGTGAGACTGGAAATCATTTTTGTCCACGTCATATGTAAAGTCTCATGTTTTGGGAGATCAGATGATCTCCCAATATTAGTATTATTCTCAGAAGTACCCCCTCTTCCAAATAGGGTTAGAGTATACTTTTCTGTCTTGGGCCAGGGGGTGAGACAGAGGCTCTTTTTTTACCCCTTCTAACTACCCATACCCAGTAAATATACCCTAAACACTAATGTTGGGTAATCGGCCAACACTATTACTTCTATAAGTACAATCATTTGAAGGAGGGGGTGCTTATTCAGGTTTCTTAATGCAGAAGTCATACAATCAATAGAATTATCAAGTATGCATACATAATAATGTACATAATGTAACTCTTTATTGCTCAAATAAAAAAGGTTAATTCTCTGACTAAAACTTCCCAAGCTTACTTGTAAATGGACTCCTGGGCGGAACCCAGCCTCCAGAATTACTTGCCTTAGACATCAGGTCATATCCACTTTTACAAATGCAACCCCATTAATGCCTATGGCATATCATATCCAGCACAGTGTACATCAGTTCTATTATATTTTAGTGTTTGTATCTGTTTTCCAAATTGTTAGTATGAGAAATATGACATTATGCATTCCAAAGGTATCCCTACTCTCATTCTTAGGGAATTTTATTCCAAGCTATAAACTATTTAAACTATTCTTATGTTTATGAATAGGTTTAACCATTTGCATGCCAGAGAGGCATTAAAAGGTTTCATCAGAGTTTCTTAAAGGGACAATGAACAGCTAGTGATGTATGTCTTTATTGACTCTTTAAAGGGATAGTAATACTGTCTTTAGACATGATTTAATACTGTTCTTATTAAAGAAATAAAGTAGATGACCTTAGTCTTTTTGTCATAACTTGTATAGTGTTTGTGTAATAGTGTTGTGAAGTTCCCCCTCTACCCCTTTTATCCACACCAGTGCTCTAGCTGACAAACTTGGATTCTGGTCCTGGGACCGGACGGCTTGTCTGCAGAGCTAAAATAACATGGCATACAAAGAGAATCTTCATGAGAACGGTCTACAGAGTGTGCCTGCCTCAAACCAGCACACACTGTACACCATTCTTAAGAAGATTTGCTGTGTATGCACTGCTATTTCAGCTCTGCAGACGAGCCATCCTGTCCCTGGACCAGAATCCAAGTTTGTCAGCTAGAGCACTGACATGGATAAAAGGGGCGGGAGGGGGGAACTCTGCAAAGCTATTACACAAAAACTATTCAAGTTATGACAAAAAGGCTTTAGTTCTTTAATAAGAACAATGTGAAATCATGTCTAAAG
Source organism: Rhinophrynus dorsalis (assembly GCA_037306005.1). Classification (NCBI taxonomy): domain Eukaryota; kingdom Metazoa; phylum Chordata; class Amphibia; order Anura; family Rhinophrynidae; genus Rhinophrynus; species Rhinophrynus dorsalis. Next base: position 272,012,780 of record CM074721.1, on the reverse strand, counting down.
AAAGTATTACTATCCCTTTAAGAAACTTTTACTTTTGATAGCCAAACATGTCTCCAGTGCATTGAGTAGTAGTTTGTTGGAGCTGTGTCTAGCATCCAATGGGTTACATCTTTTTACATAACAAAATCAGGTTTGCACTCAGAAAAAAATTTTTGATCTGTGATTTTCCCCAAATGACTCAAAATGTTGTATATCCAAAACAAAAAGAGAAGCATATTAGTCATTACCCTTCTGAGTACCAGAGGGGTATTCAATGAACTTAAAGGGTGAAATATTACCACACCAAGGATAAATATTGAGGAAAGTACCTGTTGGACATATGGGCTCTTTCCATACACTGGATCTGTAAAGCACTGAGTTCCTGCAGGCTCTCATGGTGACTGCATGTAATGTTAGCATTTGGGATCCGCAAGTTTTTTTTATTCCGTCGAGAGCAACAGAAGCTGTTAACACTGTGTTGTGATGATATAGAAGGGCTATGGTTTGTTGGTTTATTTATTGTAGACACTTCCATACAGCTGTCTTCAAATGTTTGTTCATCCACAAACTCATGATTCTGGGTCATGAAAGAAAAAAAATAGATGTATTATACATAATTGATATCAGAAATGGATGTGACATAAAACAGTGATACAAGTATACTACCAGATATCACTTACCTTACAGCACAGCCAATTGACACTGAAATGAAAGCATTTCTGGGCAAACCAATTTCACCACAGGGGACAAAAGAAATTACTGGAACATACTTTTCATCACTTCAAATGAACAAAGAGGGACACTTTTGTTTAAGGTTGCTGGGGGCAGGGCTGGCGGGCAGGGCATTACAGAGAATTTTTAGGTTATTTCATGACCTACTACTGACACCTATTTCTGTAGCTAAATAAATTATTTAGAGCAGGACCAAAGTATTATATTTACTCAGATTAATGTATAAAAACATATACTGAAGTTTAAACAAACAATAATGTGAGTTTTACTGAACTGGAGCAATGTCATACACTTATATATATATACACCACACACATCTCCTAAATTAGGGTGACTAGACATCCCCATTGTCCGGGGACAGTCCCCGGATTGAGGGCACTGCCCTCCGGATAGAATATGCCCCCGCATGACCCTCAGGCTCAGCCGCATTGCTTACTCAGGAGATGCCGAAAATTGATTGTCTGCATCATAAGATGCGTGTGCAGCGTACTTGGAGTAATTACGTAATACACCCTGCCCTGCAGCAGTGAGTGAGCATGCTGCACTGTTGAGAGTGGGAATGGTAGTGCCTAGCAGAAAAGAGACATCTCCTGACCAGGTACTGACGTACATTGACTTAAATGAACTTTTCTAACTTTACCGCTGGGGCAATGTGGGCAATGTGGAGGTGGGCAGTGTGGTGAGGAGGACAGGATGGACAGTTTGAGGAGGAGGAAAGGGTGGGTAGTTTGTAGGTGGACAATGTGGAGTTGGACAGAGTGTGAGGGTGTCAGTGTGTGAGGGCGGACAGTGTGTGGGGTGGACAGTGTGTGGGGTGGACAGTGTTGAGATTGACAATATGGGCAGTGTGGAGTAGGACAGTGTGGGCTAATGAGGGTGTGGACAGTGTGTGGGGTGGACAGTGTTGAGATGGACAATATGGGCAGTGTGGTGGTGGGCAGTGTGGAGGTTGAAAATGTGGGCAGTGTGAAGTAAGACAGTTTGGGCAGTGAGCGTGTGGACAGTGTGTGGGGTGGACAGTGTCAAGGTGGACAATGTGGGCAATGTAGAAGTGGACAGTATGGGCAATGTGGAGGTGGGCAGTGTGGAGGTGGGCAATGTGGGGAGGAGGACAGGGTAGACAGTTTGTGGAAGAAGACAGTGTGGGCAGTGTGGGAATGGACTGTGTGTGGTGGACAGTGTGGGCATTGTGAAGGTGGGCAATGTGGAGTAGGACAGTGTGGGCAATGTGGGGTTGGACAGTAGGTACACAGTGTGGGCAATGTGGAGGGGGACAGGGTAGGGGGCAGTGTGTGGAGAAGGACAGGGTGGGCAGTGTGTGCAGGAGGACAGGGTGGGCAGTGTGGGGTGGGCAATGTGGGGATGGGCAGTGTGATGGTGGACATTGAGGGCAGTGTGGAGGTGGACAGAGTGGGCACTGTGACAGTGGGCAGCATGGAGGTGGACAGAGTGGGCAGTGTGGAGGTGGACAGTGTATGAAGGAGGACAGGGTGGACAGTTTGTGGAGGAGGACAGGGTAGGCATTGTGGAGGTGGACAGTGTAGTGTGGGCAATGTGGGGATGGAAAGTGTGTGGGGGTGCAGTGTGTGGAGAAGGACAGGGTGGTCAGTGTGTGGAGGAGCACAGGGTGGGCAGTGTGGGGTGGGCAATGTGGGGATGGGCAGTGTGATGGTGGACATTGTGGGCAGTGTGGAGGTGGACAGAGTGGGCACTGTGACAGTGGGCAGTATGGAGTAGGACAGACTGGGCAAAGTAGGGGAGGACAGTGTGTGTGGGAGGACAGAGTGGACAGTTTGTGGAGGAGGAGGACAGTGTGTACAGTGTGCAGCTGGACAGTGTAGTGTGGGCAATGTGGGGGTGGAAAGTGTGTGGGGGTGCAGTGTGGAGGTGGACAATGAGGGCAGTGTGTGGACATACGCAGTGTGTGGAGGTGGGCAGAGTGGGCAGTGTGTGGAAGAGGACATGGTGGACAGTTTGTAGAAGAGGATCGGGTGGGCAATGTGGAGGTGGACAGTGTGGGCTGTGTGTGGAGGTGGGCAGTGTGTGGAGGCGGACAATGTGTGCAGTGTGTGATGGTGGAGAATGTATGGTGGTGGGCAGTGTGTGTAAGAGGATAGGGTGGACAGTTTGTGGAGGAGGATGGGACGGGCAGTGTGGAGCTGGACAGTGTGGGCTGTTTGCGGAGGTGGGCAGTGTGTGGAGGTGGACAGTGTGGAGGTGGGCAGAGTGCACAGTGTGTGGAGGTGGGCTGGGTGGACAGTGTGTGAAGGGGGGCTGGGTGGACAGTGTGTGAGGGTGAAGAGTGTGAAAGGGTGGACAGAGTGTGGGCAGTGTCTGGACAGGGTGTGAGGGTGGACAGTGTGGACAGGATGTGGAGAAAAAAATGTCCCTGGATTTTATTCTAAAAATCTGGTCACCTTATCCTAAATAGAGGGACACAGGGTGGTAAGGAGTGACAAAGGGATTTGGCTCTCAAAGAGGCACCATCCCTCCTACAGAGGGTCACTTGAGAGGTATGCATCCATGTGTTTAACCATTTGAGTGCCAGAGGAGGGACACTTGGGAGGTATGCCAGAATTGACATTATTACAGCTGCTCGCAGGAGCACAGGACATCACCCACTGCAATGTGGTAATCTTAACCATTGAAGAACCAGGGAGGAGAGAAATGTATTTATTTGCAAGTAGTGTCAAAGCCCATGTACATGGGCCAAGGTCCGGGGAATGTTAACCCTTTAAGTGCCAGAGGGGTAAGCAACACATTTCTTTGTGTACCTCTCTGGCACTCAAAGTGTTATGAGGCCTCTACTTCACTGCTCCATGTGATGCAGTCTTGTGTCGCCTCACTCACGTGATGCAATCATGCACAGTAGAGACTGTCCGAATGTGGGCAGTCTCTACTGCGCCTGATTGCATCGTGACAAACATCCTAGCGAATTATTATATAGGATGTGTCACAAACCCCTCTAGTCCTGAAAGGGTTAAGTATTCTTGTGCACTCTGCAGGTTTCAGTTAAGACACTGAATGTGATGCAGTTTTATACACACCACATAGTCTGATCGAAATGGAGGGACACCAGGGTGGGAAAGAGGGACATAGGGATTTGGGTGTCAAAAATAGACTGTCCCTCCTAAAGAGGGACACTTGGGAGGTGTGCTTCCATGTGTTTAGCTATTTGAGTGCCAGAGGGGGGCCCGTCTTTGGCAACCAAAGTGTTAAGATGGTAGCCAAAATAAATTTCCTCAGTGCTATTTTGTATTGCAGCTGAAGCTTTATTACTATGTCATACTCATAGACATCAATAATGTGAAAATGTTCCCCTGCTGAGAGGATTAGTGAATGCTTGTTCAGTGCTCTGAGTTCTGATTGCAGTGCTGTTTGGAACTGTCAGTCACAACAAGTACAGTTCTTACTATTATTTTCTTTTAAACCCTGAGATGTTAGAGAAGTTTCAACAAACTGCTTAGTTTGAGTTGACCATAGTTTACAAGTGTCAACACAGTTTTTGCTGTTTTTGTTTGGTTAGAAGTAGAACAGTCTGGGATACAAAGAAATGCATCTCTTTCTAAAACTAGAACAATTTATCTTTTGCCTATTGTCAAGCAGAATAATTTCTCAACTCTCTTCTCCAGGCAAGGTGAGTTCCTACTATCCAGGCTTTCACTGTTATTTTTTTGCCTACTCTTTAAATGCTATCTGCCTTCTCCAACACTTAACAAGAGATTCCCCATAATAACATTAGGTGTACAGTGGAATGAATTGGGGGCTCCAGGGTGCTGACTCTCCAATATACCTAACAAGCCAATGGCCTATTGGGGCCTAATAGGGCCTAGAGGAGGACTTCTGGGCCAAGTAAAAATGGCAATAATATATCCAGTATATATATATATATATATATATATATATACACTTGGGAACTTTTCCATATAGTCTCCCCAGAGAGGGGAATATAAATGACACAATGCGTGTCAAAGGGGTGGACCTGAATCGCAAGTGGGGGCGGGACTTAAAAAACATAAAAATCTTGGACGAATAGGGTTAACTCTTTGAATGCTAGAGAGGTTTCCAATGCAAGAAAACTCTCTATCAGTCATAGGGTTAAAACCTAATTTCAATCAATTGACATTTTGGGAAAATTTCTCCCCTAGGTGTTGTTGGTTTATCCCAGACCCCTAATGGTTATATTCAAAAATAATTTTTAGAAATCCTGGGGTGAACCAAGTGCAAATGAAAGGAAAAATGCAAAAATCGAATTGAGTAACAAAGCTTTGGCAAATGATCTAGTCTTCAAAGGATTAAAATCCTAATTTAAATAACGGGCATTTGGGGAATTTTAGCTTGCTGTGGTACATACATGCTTCACTTTGTTTTGTGCATATGGTACTCAGTGACCCCATTAGACCTAGCAGATGAAAACACATCTATATTCCTAGTTAGTCGTCAGCCAATCAGAAGGTTCATAAAGATGATTTCCCCTGTGAACTCCACACAACACAGTCTGATATTGGATTACAAGGAATTAAAAGTCAACAGGTCTCCTTTTCAAGTAAATGATTAATTTTGTTGAACCCTTTGAGTACCAGAGGGGTGTTTAAGTATTGCAAAGCAATGTCCTTATGAATGCTATAACATTCAGAGGGTTAAGAAACATTTTAAATCAATAGTACATTTTATTTGCCCGTATGGTACAATTGGTTTGTTTCATCATTACTCCAGTTCTTCTTAGTACATCAGCCTGATTATGTTCTTCTCAGTGTCCAGTCACAAAGAATGTTCTTAGGTATCCTTTGCACTATACAACAAGTGATAAAATGTCTGTAAAAATTCCCTATCCAGATAAATCATACACCACATCCCCCAATACTAGGCTTAACCCTTTGAGTGTCCGAAGGGTAAGCAATAAATGCTTTGCAATGTGTTGCGTACCCCTCTGGCACTCGAAGGGTTAAAGTCTGAGTGCCAGAGAGGTGTCTAACACCCCCTTACATTGAAAGAGTTAATTATTCGCCAAAGATGCTCTCCCTTGCAGTCATGGGTACCGCAGTGGAAGCTCAACCTCACTCCAAATGGAAACATTCAGCTTCTAAGGCCTCTGGGGGGAATTGCATTAAAGTTCAATAAAGGTCTAGTTTGTATTATATTGGGGCAAATTGGACCCTAATTAATCAATTGCACAAAGATGGCACTGCCATCTTATCTCTGTGATGATGCCTCACATATGCCTACATTTATAATGTTTTTGTGTCATTTTCCCTAGTGGCTTCATCCAAGGGAGCCCCTTCTGTCCCAGTGTCTAGTACGTTCTAGTTATGCCTCTGTGAAAATATTTTTTCTGATGGGGACCAAAAATTATTTGCACCGGGGCCACTGGTCAATGACGTCTGCCTTCTCTCTTTCATTACAGCTTATAACCTTGTAAGATGCATGATGTGCTTACCTTAGTGATCACTTAGTACACATACAGAAGCTTGAATCTCTCACAACCTCTATGTGTGTACTCAGGAATCACACTAGTCTTCCTCTTTCCCTGTGCTTTACACTCTCTCCTCCTTTCAACCTCTTCCTCATATGGATGATCTGTATTACCCCTCCAGCCTCATTATTTGACTTCTCCTCAATCCAGCCCATCTGTCACTCACCTCCAGCTCCTCTTTCATCCCCCCAGCCCAACTCACTTATCTGCTCTGCCGCTCACCCATAAATTTAGTTTCTCCTTACCCTCTCTTCACAAGTCCTCCACTAGACCACAATCAAGAAGGGACTGGTGCCTCTGCTGTGCCCATGGCAGGAAGGGGGGTTCCGGGCCCTAGTCAATTGTTTGAGCCTGATCAATGCCCTACTTATCTGGGGTTCATGTGTTTATTACATACTTTCTCCAGGGTTCACAGGTGAGACTGAAGTATCAAGTGACAGGTCATTCACCAGCAGTTCCGTGGCTGTGATTTTTCATAACGTCACAATGCAAAGTGAACATTATGGATTGTAGTTACTGTGGAACTTCTGTGTGTGTTTATAGGCAATTTGACTTTACATATTCTGCTCTTGCAGTAGTGGAAGGGTTACTAACGATAGAATTCAGGACAATGTGATACCAGCGACCTTATTCGTATGATCCAGCATGGTCCCATTAAGAATAGATCACGTAAAACTAATTTACTTGCATTCTACTAAATGGTAAGTAGTAATTTGGACAAAGATATTGCCACTGATGTAGTATAACTGGATTCTGCAAAAGCCTTTGATATTGAGCTTCTCAGCAGGTTACTTCATAAATTAAAATGCTTTGATTTCAGGTGATATCTGTACATGGATAGAGAACTGGCTAAATGATAGATGACAGAGAGTTGATGTAAATGGAACATGTTGAAGTTGCTAATCACTAACAACGAATATATGCATGAGGAATATTGACTGTTTACAACCGTTATAACGGTCTAGTTGGAAGAATTATCAATCTAAATTTTGACTGTATCCCGTGATTTAACTCATTATACTATCATCCTAACATCCATTTCATCCTGCATGATTGTGGTACTAATATAAAATATTCAGTCTTGCATAATATATGAAATCTAACTGCAGTATACATACAATGTTTTGATCCCTTTTATTGCACAGTAGGGACTGCGTTTAACCCTTCAATGCATAGGTGGTTAATGCTTTTGTGTATGTATTGTGTTTATTTTGCACTTTTTGTTTGTGTATGAGGGACTTTTTTGATGGGACTGCTCTGGGGAGGGGGTTATTTGGGGCTATACTAGCGTAAGCTATGCTATCATGCGATAATAAATATTTTTCATAATTTAGTGGTGCTAACTGAAGAGTGCACATTATTGAATCAACGATCTTTGTATCTTGTTTTTTATGTATGATATCATTTGTGGAGTTTGAGGCACCCCATGTGTGATACACATGGTTTTGAGTATATGAGTACAATTGAAACAAGTGTTTTTCAGCTGACATTTATATATATAGAGAGATTACAATCCAAGAGTTTTCATTCTGTAGAGAGAGGTGTCCAGATGTTAGGGATCTACATTTTTTTATTAGCCATACTAACACCATCTCCTTTCTATCTATTGCAGATTTCCTGCTTCATCCATTTCTGCCACCTAATATCCATATTCTTCTCCATCTCTCCTGTCACTCTCTTTCTTAGCTTCTTTCTCTCCTTTCCATTTCCCACATTCTCCTTGCTGGTACTCTCCAAACTAAGCATAATACAAGCCATTATGTCTATATACCCTATGCTGGCTTATAGAATAACAGCAGGGAGATAGTAGGGATTGGGAAGCAAAGAGGCAGCGAAACAGGGAATGTTAGGTAGATAAGAGTGTTAACAACAGACATTGACTGTGGGAATAGATAGGAAGGAACGTGGCAGGGAAAGAGTTTGGCAGTAAGGATGTGGGATAGGTCTGCAGTGACTACTTTTATGTTGTTAGACAACAACTCCCATTAACTCCTATTAAGAGTAGAGAGGCCTCAGCACTGCTCTTCCTAAAGACATGTGTGTATAACATAAACACCTCAGGGAACCTTACACTGACACACATTCACACCCCATGGAACTTCACACTCAAACTTCGCTCCTTCACTGCCCCACTGTCATCTGATCTCAATGTTAATTTGGCACCATTGGTGCCACACTGCCTCCACTGGTACATTTAGGTGCACTGAGGTGACCTCAACTCAGCGCACCCGGATGTACTAAAAGAGCCAGTGTAGAGCCGAGTGAAGATGAAAACAGAGTGGGGGGCCCCCACTGCCACTTCCTACAGGAAATCTAAAGGTAGAATGTAAGTTGTGGGGAGCCCCTTTTGGGCCCCCAATAAACTATTAAGCCACACACTTTCTGGGGCCCCCCTGAGATTGGTGGTGCCCCACCTCACTGTGGGGGCCCTCCTCTACTCTACTTCTGGGCATCACTTGCTACAGTTGTATTGCTGTGCCAGTGCTGACCTCTGCCTCCTCCAGCTGCTTGGATCAACAAGCTGGAGGAGGGAGACAGTTGTGGGAAGCCCACTAGAACCCCAGTTGCCCTGTCCCTGATGGGTCAGACTAGCACAGCTCACCTCTGCACAGCACAGTAGGAGTGGGGCTTAACACATTGAATACATATGCCCAAAGGTTGCTGGGCCGGCATCAAGCTCAGCGTACACCTCCCACTGGAAGTGACAGATGTAGGGAGGATCTAGCCTATTGGCCCTTAATACCCCCCATTGTGCAAATATTAATCGAAGCCATCAAATGGTTGCATTAAAGAAGCTAATGAGGTGCAAAATTAGTGATACCACAGACCTAACAATTGGAATGGTACTGCATTAGTGATACACAGATCTTACAAATGAAATATAGCTTCAGCAGATGAGGGATAACACAGAGCCTAAAAGGGAAGCAAAGCACATTTGTGAGTTTACAACTGAAATTACATAGTATCATAGTAAATTAGGTTGGAAAAAGACACAAGTCCATCAAGTTCAACCTTTGCCTCATAACCCAGAGAAATGAGAATAATATAAGCTTTCCTGCTTCCAAATAAATTATTCATTATCTGAACTTTCAGTTTTGCCTACTGTTACGCAGTATTACCCTGTACATTCTCTCTTGAAAGAATTGTATGTAATCTTCTCTTAAATATATCCATTGCATCTGTCATTACCACATCCTTGGGCAAGGAATTCCATAATTTAACAGACCTTACTGTAAAAACCACTTCCTCTGCGGATGTTGAAAACTCATTTCCTCTAATCTCAAAGGGTGTCCCCTGGCTATTTGATCAGGCCTTGGAATAAATAGCTCACCAGAGAGATCCTTGTATTGATCTCTCATATACTTGAACAATGTGAAATCTCCTCTTAGTCATTTTTTGCTAGAGTAAATAAACCAAGTTTGTCTAGACATTCTTCATATGCCAAGTCTTCCATTCCCTTAATTAATTTTGTTGCTCTTCACTATACTCTCTCCAGTTCTAAAATATACTTTTTTAGAACTGGTGCCAAAACTGCACTGCATATTCGAGGTGAAGTCTTACCAATGATTTGTACAGTGTCAAAATTATGTTATCCACTCTTGCTTCAATACCTCTTTTTTTTTTGCAAGGATTCCCATGTCTTTCTGTAGCAAGTCCCCAAAAATGATTACACTAAGTTCATAAGTTGCAGTGGGATTTTTTCTTCTCAAATGCATAACTTTACACTTTCCTACACTAAACTCCATAGTCCATTTGTTTGCCCAATCTGTCATTTTACGCAAATCCCTCTGTAGAGAACAAATAGCCTGTTTGGAATTTACCCTGCATAATTTAGTGTCATCTGCAAATATTGATATTTTGCTATATCAATTTCCAGTCATTTATAAACATGTTAAAAAGCAGAAGCTGTAATGGTGATGCATTAGTGATAACACAGAGTTTACAATTAAAATGGTGCTGCACTAGTGAAATGGAGCTACATTACTAATATAGAGAATTTCAAACTGAAATGGTGCTACATTAGTAATACCACAGGGCTTACAACTGAAATGGAACTACGTTAGTGATGCCACAGAACTTACAACTGAAATGCAGATACACTAGTGATACAGATCTTGCAAATGAAATGGAGCCACATTAGTGATACACTAAAGCTTACAATTAGAATTGAACTGCACTAGCGATATACAAAGTTTACAGTTGAAATAGAGCTACATTAGTGATACCACAGATCTTACAAGTGAAACATGGCACAGAAGTTACAAATGAAATTGAACTACAGTAGTTATACCACATAACTTACACCTGCGATATAGCTACACATGCGCCCCCATCCACTCACTCTCTGCAAATTATATCTGTTTGAAATCAGGATCTGGATACAGACTATTTCAGCACTGAACATCTAACAGATCACCGAGGATGGACAAAGAGGACCCAGTACACTGGCTGAAAGGGACCACTGAGATGCTTTAAGCCCAAGACAGGCATCATGTGAGAGCAATGGGAGGGGAGTTATTTTGATGTGATATATTTATGTTTATTAAAATACTACACTTATTAACCTTTCCTCTTTCTCTTTCCTTTCCTTCTGTTGTTGCACCCTACGTTCTACATTTATTGATATGAATGGGGAGTCTAACTCGTTCGATATAGATAAGTTTTTATAAGGATTGAAAAGCAATATACTGGAGACCTCTCTACATTCATCTGGTTAAAAGGCCAATTTTTAGATCAAATGGATTTTTTTATTTGTCCCCTGTTGTGCAATGTGTTTTCCCCAGGCTTACTCCAGTTCTTTATAAAACATCAGCCTACCTGTTTCTTATCCCTCCTCTGTCAAAATAACTGGGAGCAGCTTTCTAAGGTAAGCTTTACCAATTACACATTAGATGTATGGAAGAACCCGGTGCAGGCTGTATTATCCTGTCATGTCCCCCCCCCACACACACACACACACATACTTCCTGCTTCCTGCACCATCAACTCTCTGCTATTTCATTTACAGTAGATGTGGGACACAGGGAGTGGGGAAGCCTGCATGGAGTTCATCCACAAAAGTAACATGGCTTCATGGGAGCTCATTTTAGGTGTATAATTGGTGGGTATTTCTCAGTGCCCTTCACAGACTCCTCAAATTGTCCACCCTGCCATAGGTCCCTCTAACACTGCAGACCATAATTACTTATTACGGAGAGCCATAATCAATAGCTCAAGGCCCTCTATAGACTGCAATATAAATGTGGTATTGTTGCTTAACCCTTTAAGGACCCATGATGGTCCTGGCAAATTATGGGTTGGATGTGCGATAAGGACCCATGATGTGCCAATACCGTTATGGATATCAGGGTTCCCCATGCGGCTGCACGTGGTTCTAGGAACCCTGAATCGGATAAGGCCCCCTCAAAAAAGTATCCGTGGTCCTTAAGTGCCTGCCGCGTTTGGCCGGTCCTTAAGGGGTTAAAAATATGTATGAGCTGGAAAAACTTTTGAATGGACATTCTTGCAGAAGTGGGAGTACCTGTCATTATTCCTGGCTAAGATAACATAGACTCTAATCTGAACTGCCACTGTGAGCCACAGATGCTTGGGGGAGTTCTAGAGTCTGGATATTCAGAACATTGGCAGACCACTTCTCAATCTTGCTGTGGCTGTAGCTGGGTAACAGTGCCAAATGTAAGGTTGGATAACACATACCAGTTGAGCAGGACTATCCTGAGGATGACTGGGCAGGGTCTGTAGAAATAGTCCCAAGAGTCTATTGCCGGGTAGCAACCAACAGGACTAGACAAGATACTGAGGATTGACTGCAGTATAGTAACTGAGCACTAGAAGGAGTAGGTGGAGTCTGGCTGGAATACAGAGTTTGTACACAATGTAGGCTCAACGGACACTCTGCATAACATGTTCAGGACACTGGAGGAAATATAGAGGAAACCAGCAAGAGTAGCAAATGTACAGAGCCACCTGAACAGGACCAAAAATGCTTAAAGGTACAGAGGTCCTCAATACCCAAGCATACAATAGCAACTGAGAAACAGGGGAAAAGCACAAACATCTGGAACAAGCCCAAGACTGCAGCATACCAGAGCCAGTAACCAGGCTCGAACTATCAGGAAGCAGCACAAGTGGACTCAGACACTGAAACTAGTAAAGGTCTGGTTCAGCAGCCACAGGCAGCAAAGACAAGAATAGGTTCAGTTCAGTATCTGCAGATCTATACAGAAGCAAGCAGCAAACAAAGCTGTAGATAGGCTCTGGACTGATTCAGCAACAGGACTGGTTTGGCAACAGCATAGAGCCTTCACTGTCTCTTTCTTCTTTTTCCTGTACAGACTACTGTGACAAGGATTCTGATCAGTGATGTCCTTTTGAGAACTGCAGCAGCTCAAAGAAAAAATACTTCCTTATTTGACAAGACTGTGTTCCCATTTTGGCTTAATAATGAGTAACAAACAGAGTGCTTATATTTTTTATACTTTTTTACTTTTTGGGTTTAATCAATATTTACAGCTACACTGTTTTGTTTTCTGATGATTTGCTGATTGTATTATACCGAATATATCTGAGATTTATAACTCCCTTTTACCACATCATATCATGGCCTATATGTCCATCTCCTCCAGAGGCTCTAGAAGAGCAAATCTGGAAAAAGTCACCTTAGATAAGGATGATACTGCAGACATGAATGAGACAACTACCAATACCCAGTTATTCAATAAATTGGAACACCTGCTTAGTGAAGAGATGAGGCACTGGTCAGATGGTATGCTGTTGAAACAATATTTAAATAGAAAAATTATCCCTAGAGACCTAATAATCTTTAAGAATTTGCATTTTCCAGATGCCAGATTTACTGATGAATGGAAAAAGTTTTTGGAGGATTGCTCTCTGTCTCTGATCAAACACTTGGTCAGCTACAGAGAGGGATGCCTCCAAAAGATAGAGAAGAGATTAACTCTGTCAGCGACCACCTTCATAAATATGAGGGAAATCCCAAATTTGGGGAATTGGATAGAAAGATCATGAAGAATACAAACAAAATAAAAAGGAAGCTAAAAAATATGAAAAAAAATATGAGACATCCGGGATTATAATAATGGAAATCCCCAATAGAGTTATAAATAATATAGGAATTATAATTTTAATAGACATACGAATATTCAGTATCATCATACAAAAGGTAACAATGTCAAATGATAAATATAATTTCAACAGAATTCATAGGCAACCGAGTGTTGTTGATGCTAATCAGAGAGAAAGAGCAACACAAGAAACCCAGGTTATGAAAGATGTAGAAATACCAAGTACTAGTAGTTCATTTGTTAATAGGGTCAATATTCCCCTTAAAGGGATAGTAATGTTTCATAATAAAAGCAGCTCTAATTAATCATCTTGGAAGGATTCCTCAGCGCACTATCCTAATACACTTCTTTTAACAATAAATTGGTGCAGCCGTATATATTATCTGCTATCACAGACAGAAAAAATAATAAAGAAAGTACAAATATCCACGGCGCTCCAATCTATCAATATATCGTGTAAGTATTTATAACAGCTTAGTCTTACACCATTCCCCACATTCAATTCACTTTTCCGATTATGGCACTCTTATATGTCAGGAAATCACGTAAGTCTCAGTTCATATAGTATCTTCTCTTCTCCCAATTAGCGGTCAGTTTTCAGCAACATTGTTCATATATGGAAAAACAGAATACATTGGTTTTAATAATCAGTTGATCCAAAAAAGATAAAATGTAATGATTCACTTACTCATAAGTAAGTCTCATCCCACGTAACAGCGGAGTCTTCAATCTCTTTTTCTATTTACTTCAGATTTCACGGTTCAATAGATCGGTCATCTCACATGCATCCGTAAAGGGGAGAACACAGAGTTTACCCTTAACACAGTGTAGTATTTTCGGACATACAACAATATATCTCACTCACCAATCGGAAACTTTGTGTATGCTTCCTCTCCACTTCTCTCCGGTGTCTTGTTAGTATTTGCCGATCCTCACGTGAAATCTGGAGCTCACCACTTCATGCAGCCTTGTATCATTAATATAAATAATTGTATATCCAGAGGTTTATAGTTCTGAAGTTTAATGAAATATTAAAACAAAAATGGACTAAAATACAATATATAAAATTATAAAAGACCAAAATCCCCTACTCCAGAATACGCTCCACCTAATCTTAACTTGAATTCGTTATCCTATGTGTCAGTCCTGAATTCCTCTGATGAAGTGCTACTGTTAGCACGAAACGCGTTAGGCGATAGTTATTATTATATACATACCATAGAACCCCGATGTAGAATCGCTTTACTTTGATGTTTGCCCTGGATTTTGGCCGAATTCAGGACTGACACATAGGATAACGAATTCAAGTTAAGATTAGGTGGAGCGTATTCTGGAGTAGGGGATTTTGGTCTTTTATAATTTTATATATTGTATTTTAGTCCATTTTTGTTTTAATATTTCATTAAACTTCAGAACTATAAACCTCTGGATATACAATTATTTATATTAATGATACAAGGCTGCATGAAGTGGTGAGCTCCAGATTTCACGTGAGGATCGGCAAATACTAACAAGACACCGGAGAGAAGTGGAGAGGAAGCATACACAAAGTTTCCGATTGGTGAGTGAGATATATTGTTGTATGTCCGAAAATACTACACTGTGTTAAGGGTAAACTCTGTGTTCTCCCCTTTACGGATGCATGTGAGATGACCGATCTATTGAACCGTGAAATCTGAAGTAAATAGAAAAAGAGATTGAAGACTCCGCTGTTACGTGGGATGAGACTTACTTATGAGTAAGTGAATCATTACATTTTATCTTTTTTGGATCAACTGATTATTAAAACCAATGTATTCTGTTTTTCCATATATGAACAATGTTGCTGAAAACTGACCGCTAATTGGGAGAAGAGAAGATACTATATGAACTGAGACTTACGTGATTTCCTGACATATAAGAGTGCCATAATCGGAAAAGTGAATTGAATGTGGGGAATGGTGTAAGACTAAGCTGTTATAAATACTTACACGATATATTGATAGATTGGAGCGCCGTGGATATTTGTACTTTCTAATTAATCATCATAGTATTTGGACTTTGGAGAGTGTTATTTCAATACTGTCAGAGTTGTAGTTCAGGAGTAATTCAATGACAAAGGGTTCCCCTCCCGCCCCTTTTACTGATGTAACACTGCTCAGCCAGAGCAGAAGGGAGGTGCCCAGGTAAACTGCAGAGAGGGACAATCTTCAATTAAGATAAGGGAAAAACCTGAAAAGCTTGTCAAGGGGGGCAGGGCTTTCTTTGTTTTCATATGAAGAAGATTGTCCCCTTCTGTTATCTGTCTGGTCTATGGACTACATTCCACATCTGAGAAGAGATGGCTTACAGTAGGTAAAAGGGGCGGGAGGGGAAACTTTGCTTGTGAACATCTCTCAAACCAAAAAGGTTTGAGAGATAAGACTTGTATCGTTCTTCATGTTTTTTTAATGCCTACAAAATAAAATAAAGTTAAAACGAAGTATTACTATCCCTTTAAGAACAAATTTTTGCCTCTTGAGAAAGAAATAAGAGAAAAGGAAGAACTCATACACAGAAAGAGAACTTGCTTGGAGCAAATAATAAGAAAAATACTACCAATATGCTACCAATAAAAAGAAGACAACAGAGCGATCAAGAGAAAGCACCATGACATCCACTATAGAAATTGCTCCCTCTTATGCCAATTTATTTATGGGATATTGGGAAGCCCATAATGTATGGTTGAATAAACCAAAAGAGGAGAGCAGTCTTGTGTCTTATAGCCATTTTATAGATAATATCTTAATCATCTGGAAGGGGAGTAAGATGATACTTCAAATGATGATTGAAGAATTCCGGCAGAATGACAGAAGCCTGATTTTTACTGTGAAAATTGCAGATGATCAAGTAGAATTTATATATCTATTACTCTAGTTTGACAATCAAGAGATTAGAGGCCCCATATACAGAAAATCATTGGCCTCCAATCAGTATATCCTGTCAGACAGTGGACACTATTCAAAGTGGCTAACGAATGTCCCCTTCAGGCAGTTTCATAGACTGAGGCTCAATTGTAGCAGAATAGAGGATTATGAAAAAGAAGGAAGGCTCCTGAAAACCCAGTTTATAGAGAGGGGGTACAAAGCGTCATTCTATATTCAGAATTCAATAGGGCTAGGAACCTTAAAAGGAACAAGATATTAGTTTAAAAACAAGATAATATAAGTCTGAAAAATAAGAGAGATGCATAGTACAGCCTTTGTTACACAATGTAATCCCTAAGGTTATAAAATTAAGAACATTATACGTTAACATTGGAGGATACTACAACAAGACCCTATTCTGAAGACTAGCATTGGCGAACAAACTAGTCCTTATGTCACAGCCATAAGAGTTCAATGGTTCTAGGGAGCCATCAATGCCATGTTACTAGGTGTGCTAATTGTATATTCATGGTGGATGGTGCAAAGTCTTTTACAGATACTATGGATAAGGCTGTTTTTGTCATCAAGCAGCATGTAGATTGCAACACGATATTTGTGGTCTGCAGGCTGCTGTGTGGCTATGGCTGAAAATATGTCGGCTGTACCACTAGGAAATTAAAAATTGGGATTGGGGAACATAGACGTAAGATTCATAGATTGGAATTAAATCATAGCATCTCTAGACACTTCCTCAGGTGCCCTTTAATGGACTTAATAACCTCAAGGTTATTTACCTGCAACATATCCCTGAAGGATCTTGAAGTATATTTCAGAAAAAAGATGGTACTGTGTTAGCCAGTGAAGCAGATAGGTTTCAGTTTAGCAAAAACCTCACAAGAGTGGTATAAGGTGATACCTTTTAATGGCTAACTGAGGACATAACAAGTGCAAGCTTTCAGGACACTAAGGTCCCTTCTTCAGGCGTGGGTTAACAAACAAAGCTAAAATAACACTGAATTTATATTTAAAGAGTATGACATACATTTGAACCAAAATATATGAGTACACAGTGGGGGTCAATTAACTTAGTAAACATACAGTCTGCACAGATATGAAATGATTTGCACAGGGTTAAATCAAAGTCCTGAGAACAAGGAGATGTTCATGAACACAGAGGTGTGAAGAGCCTGTTAGTCTGTGACTTGAACAGATCTGTCTCTATACAATCAAATACCAAAATGTTCTTTATATTATCATGAGACATGAAGCCCATCCAAAGGTTTAGTCCTGTTTTTAATGTGTCAAATAGATTAATTTAAATTCCCAGATTTTTCTTTCACTTTGTGTTCTAAAGTTTCCTTTGAGCATGGTGACTTTCATATTTTGTAGACTATGATTTGGACCACACAAATGCTGACCAACTGGTGTGTCAACCTTTTTCCTGTTTATTGTGTGGCAATTAAGGTTCATTCTTTTCATCTGTGTCTGTCCTGTTTCCTCAATGTAGTAACCTTCTGTGGGGCATTGTGTACAAGTTATGAGATATACTACATTTGAAGAGGAGCAAGTGAATAAACCATTCATTTCATAGTGTTGCTTTGTATTTGGTATTTTTATCTTTGTTGTGCATTGAATGTGTGGACAGGTCTTACGTCTTTTTACTCCACAACAGAATGTTCCATTCTTTGCGATTTGTGGCAAATGGCTCCTGACAATAATTTTCTTTAAATATGGGGGTTGTCTGTATGATATATGTGGTGGATCTGGAAAATTACTTTTAATCTGTCATTTTTATGGAGGGTTGGTTGTAAGACTTTTGCAATCCTCCTCAGGGCTTCCAATTGGGGATTGTGTGTGACCACAAGTGGTACCCTGTTATTCTCTGCCCGTGGTCTGTATTCATGGAGTGTTTCTCTGGGCATTTGGCTGTCTCTGTGTATCTGATTGTCTATTATTCTTGGGTGGTATCCCTGATTCCTGAATCCCTTCCTTAGTGAATGGAGATGCTGGTTCCTGGCTGTATTGTTTGAACAGATGCGGTTTTATCTTATAGCTTGGCTATAGATGATAGCATGCTTGGTATGTTTGGGGTGAAAACTGTGATATCTCAGGTATGATGGCCTGTCTGTGGGTTTGTGATACAGGGATGTCTGTATGTTTTGGTCCTTGATGTAGATCATGGTGTCAAGAAAATGTATGTGTTCCCCAGAGTAGTTCAGAGTGCGGTTAATGGTTGGGTGGAATTGGTTAAATCTGGCATGGAGTTGTGTAAGGTCCTGTTCACAGGCAGTCCAGATTAACAGGATGTAATCTATGTAGTGGAAGTATGCTAGTGGCTTAGTGCTACAAGTGGATAGAAAATCTTGTTCAAGTTTCGCCATGAACAAGTTAGCATACTGAGGTGCCATCTTTGTTCCTATTGCTGTTCCCATTTTTTGTAGATATAAATCATTCTCAAATGCAAAGTAATTGTGTGTGAGTATGAACTTCGTAAGTCCCAGAACAGTCTCTGTGGGTAGGTCTTGTTGGTCCAAAAATTCCTTGTATGTTGCTAGGCCATCTTGATGTGGGATATTTGTGTATAAGGATTCAACATCCATTGTAGCCAAAATTGTCCCCTCAGGTACTGGACCTATAGTAGCCAATTTGTTCAGTAGGTCTGTGGTGTCCTGGAGGTAGCTGGCTGTGCTTCTTACCAAGGGCTTTAGGATATTTTCCTCTAGCCAGATATATTTTCAGTTAGTGTCCCTACTCCAGAGATTACAGGTCTTCCTGGGTTCCCTTATTTATGTATCTTAGGAAGTATATAGAATGAGCCTATTTTTGGGGTCTTTGGTATCAGATCCTGAATGTCTGTAGATGTGGAAGGGAGTCCATTTATTTTATGTTTTAGTTCCTTTATATAAATGTAAAATAACAAAAAAATGAATATCTTGTAATACCTTTTTTATGACTAACAGAATTTTGGATTGACAAGCTTTCGGGATAAACTCCCTTTCTCAAGTCTGAAGCATTTGTGAGCACAAAGACACAGAATTCACAGTTAAAACAGTTATAACCGTTAAAACAGTTAATACATTAAATTCAAAGTTGTTTGCTGGGGTTAACCCCCTGAGTGCCAGAGGGGCACGAACGCATCTCTTTGCAATGAGCCGCGTACCTCTCCGGCACCCAAAGGGTCAACACAGCGGGACTGCATATATTAAGAATGCTACAATGCCAACAATTCAACATACAACTTGTGCCCATATAGATATATACATATACACATACATACACACATACACATATATATACACATACACACATACATACACACACATATATACATATATACAAATACACATAATTATACATACACACACACATACACATATATATATATATACACACAAACACATATAGGCATATACATATAACCATACAATATATCTTTATACACATACACACACACACAAATATACATGTATATAGCATATACACATAAACACATACACGTGGATACATACATATACATAAATGCATATACCTAAATATGTACATACAATATGTCGGAATGCATAATAAAACATATATCTATACATAAGTATCCACATATATGTACCAGTACACATACACATACGCATATATACATAAACACATGCATACATACCCACATGTACATACATGCACATAAACCCATATATACTTATAGAATAGTCCACCTATATATATATATACGCCTGCATGCATAAACGTATGGGAAAGCATATGTCAGTATGTATACTTAATATGATAATAATAATATGAAACCTGTCATTAGAATGCATGTTAACATGGGGATATATATGAAGAGTAAGATAATGATACAGGGTTAACTCTTCCTTTAGATATATCTGTGTGGGATCCTCTTGTAGTTTGCAGTAATGTCTGGGATCAGAAAGTTGTCTCTGTGCTTCTCTAATGTAGTCAGTTGTGTTCATTATGACTACAGCTCCTCCTTTATCTGCTGGTTTGATCATAATGTCCTTGTTGTCTTTCAATGATTTAAAGGCCCTCCTTTCCTGGGTTCTAAAGTTGTACAGTTCTTTGCTTTGTTTATCCAGGATGGTGGATTTCACTCTCTGTCTGAATGAGTCTATGTACTTATCCGGAGTGGGGTTGAGTCCTGATGGAGGAGTCCAGTTAGATTTGTTTTTTTGTGGTGTGTTTAATCTGTACTGTGTTGCAGGGTTCATAGTTGATGTTGTCCTGGAAAAATTCCTTAAGGTGTAATCTCCTAAAGAATTCTTCCATGTCACTGCAGAGCTCTGTTTTGTCCAATGGTTTTGTAGGGCAGAAATTCAGTCCTTTGGATAGTACATGGTTCTCTTCCTTACTTAGGGTTTGTTGTGAAAGGTTCACAATGCAGTCTTGCTTGGCTGTATTCCCTTGCAGGTCCTGATCATTTTTTGTTGCTGTAGTATGTAAACCTGCTTTCAACCTAAGTCTGTGAAGTTTTTTACTTTTGTTGTAAATCAGGCACCCTTGTAGATGTTTTAGTACTTGTGTAGCCTTTGTATTCTAGAAACTCTATACTAGAGGGGCTTTCTGGATTTCTACTCTGAGGACTATGGGAGAGAAAGATCTTAACACCAAAACTGATATAGCCTCTTGTTTTTAATTTTTATCTTACTGTTTTTAATGTAATTTATTTTATTTTATAGGGCTTTTTTCCTGTACTCTGTGAGTCTGTTGAAGGGGGGTGATGAAATAGATGGATATTAGAGTCATCATTTAATATATAGGATTCAGTGTAGCAAAAAACTCACAAGAGTAATATAAAGGTGATACCTTTTAATGGCTAACGGAGGATATAGAAAGTGCAAGCTTTCAGGACACTTAGGCCCGTTCTTCAGGCATGGGTTAATAAATAAATCTAGAATTACACTGCATTTTTATTTAGAGACTATGACATACATTTGAAACAAGTACACAGTGAGGCTCAATTAACTTAGTAAACATACAGTCTACATAGATATGAAATGATATGCAAAGGGTTAGAGCAAAAGTCCTGGGAACAAGGAATGAGACATGAAGCCCATCCTCAGGTTTAGTCCTGTTTTTAATGTGTCAAATAGAACCATTAATTTAAATTCCCAGATTTTTCTTTCCCTTTGGGTTCTAAAGTTTTCTTTGAGTATAATGACTTTCATATTTTGTAGATTATGATTTGGACCACAAAAGTGCTGGCCAACTGGTGTGTCAACCTTTTTTCTGTTTATTGTGTGGTGATGAAGGTTCATTCTTTTCCTCCGTGTCTGTCCTGTTTCCCCAGTGTAGTAACCTCCTGTGGGCCATTGTGTAAAACTTATGAGGTATACTACATTTGATGAGAAGCAAGTGAAAGAACTGTTAATTTCATAGTATTGATGTGTATTTGGTATTTTTATCTTTGTTTTTATCTTTGTTGTGCATTGGATGCGTGGACAGGTCTCACATCTTTTTACTCTACAACGGAATGTTCCCTTCTTTGTGATTTGTGGCAAATGGCTTTTGACAATAATTTTCTTTAAATTTGGGGGTTGTCTGTATGATATAAGTGGTGGATCTGGAAAAATGACTCTTAATCTATCATCTCTATGGAGGATTAGTTGTAAGACTTTTGCAGTCCTCCTTAGGGCTTCCTATTCGGTATTGTATGTGACCACAAGAAGTACCCTGTTATTCTCTTCCCGTGGTCTGCTTTCAAGGAGTGTCACTCTGGGTATTTGGCTGGCCCTGTGTATCTGATTGTCTATTATTTTTGGGTGGTGACCCTGATTCCTGAATTATCTGGACAGATGCAGTTGTATCTTATAGCTGGGCTATAGATGATGGCATGTTTGGTATGTTTGGGGTGAAAACTGACATATCTAGGGTATGAGGGTTTGTCTGTGGGTTTGTGATACAAGGATGTCTATATGTTTTGGTCCTTGATATAGATCATGTTTGTTACAAAAATGTATGTATTCCACAGAGTAGTTCAGAGTGAGGTTAATGGTTGGGTGGAATTCATTAAATCTAGCATGGAATTGTGTAAGGTCTTGTTCACAGGCAGTCCAGATTAACAGGATGTCATCTATGTAGCGGAAGTATGCTAGTGGCTTTGTGCTACAGGTGGACAGAAAATCTTGTTCAAGTTTCGCCATGAACAAGTTAGCATACTAAGATGCCATCTTTGTTCGTACCGCTGTTTCCATTTTTTTCAGTTATAAATTATCCGTAAATGAAAAGTAATTGTGTGTCTTTTTGTGTCTCACAGAAATGGATAAACATATTTGACCTGCCTTTGGGGGTATACACACACATATCTATCTATCTGTCTATCTATCTATCTAGCTATACATTTTTCATCGAGACAGTGGACACGTTCTTGGGCTATTATATATATTCTTTTTTTCTTCCTCTAATAGATTATTATTCTTGCCCTTATAATTGTTCCTTAGTCCCTGATCCTATTCATATGTAGAATGAATGGGGGACTTTCTAGCATCCTAGATAGATGTTTCATAAATAGAAGCACAGGTATATCCCTCCCCTTTTGTCTGCGTTTAATGTTCTGTATAGAACTATAAGTGGAGTGGCCTTGAATAGATATCCAGTCCACTTTTGGAATGCATGCGCAAGCTATGGAGAGATTTCTGATACACTTCCAGTTTCTCCCTCCTGTTTCCAGACTCAGAAATAAAGCAAGACACATGGAATAAAAGGCAGAAACCTGTTAGCTTATGCTGTTTTGCTCTTGACAAAGTGATATCGGAGGCATAAATCACAAAATGCGTTTAGCTAATGTGAATTTTTTATGAATGTTTATATTGCCTTTTATATAGCTTATTTTTGGAATTTCTAATTGCTTGTGGAGCAGTGGCATGGGGCTTTGTCGCTTCATGCTTGTTTATATTTATATACATAGACTCCATCTCTTGTTTCATAATACAACAAACTTATTTTTTTCTACAATTCTCTCTTCAAAACATTTTTGGTGCCTCACTTTTGTGCTTCAGGGCTCTGTTAAAAATCACACTAGTAGATCTCCGCCAATATGGTTAACTGCAAATGTAAAAAAGGAAATGGCTAGGAAAAAAAGCATTTAAACTATTTAAGTCTGAAGGAACAGAACATTATTTCTTAGAACACATTGCAAAAAGGCATTTAAGTTAGCAAAATAGATAATGAAACTTGAATTGCAAGGGAGAGCACGACTAATACAAAAAAGTTTGTGAAATATATAAATGGCAAAAAATTTAAGCAGGAGTGCATTGGACTTTCAAAAATGAAATGGGTGAGTTGATTAGAGAAGATAAGGAAAAGGCCGATGTGCTTAACAAATTCTTTGTATCAATACATACAAAGAAAAAGGGAACCTGGGAATTCCTAGAACCTGGGAATTCTAGACCTGTTATCACGGTGCCTGTGATTGCCTCCAGTGGTGCTCTGTGGTAAAGGCAACCTTGTTATCTTCCGGGTTGTCACTGTAGTCTAATCACTATTCTTATAGGCCGCTGGTGTCTCCACCCACATGCTAGGCCTTAGCCTCACCATACACCCTTGCCCTTTCGTGGTATACCTGAGCGTTGTGCTTCTGTGTTCCGATTGCTGATTCCTGTGTATGACTCCTGGCTTCATCTGACTTCCGTTCTGGCTTGACTCCTGGCTTTATCTGACTACCCAATCCGGCTGAGACTCCTGGCTTCATCTGACTACCTGATCCGACTGAGACCACTGGCTTCATCTGACTACTTGATCCGGTGGAGACCCCTGACTGCATATAACCGTTACTTCAGCTTCAGTTACCTCTTGCTCTGCTGCGCTCCTGGATTTGGCTGACTTTCTGCTCCGGCTTACCCAGCTCCGGCTGACTGTTCCATCCTCGGCCTGTCAGGGCCTACTATCGCTGCCATGCATACTGCCTCTGGGCAGTATTCAGTATTGTCAGCCTTGCCCTTGGCGTCCTGCGGCCTGTTGTCTCCCTAGCGTTATAGGGTTGTTACCATTGCCTGTCCTGTTGCCTGGTTATCCCCAAAGCTTTCTGGGTATTCTCGCTCCTTGTGAGTGCTCCAGCATTCTGGGGTAGTGTCCGGTACTATTTTCACACCTGTCTAGCGAAGGGTTGAGAAAGTGTTGTTACACTGTTCCTATACCTGGTCTAGTGAAGGTTGGAGAGGTGCTTTCGCTCCTTGTAGGTGCTCCAGCATTCTGAGGTATTGTCTTGGTACTATCTTCATGCCTGTCTATTGAAGAGTTGGGGAAGTGCTGTTGCACTGTCTCCATACCTTTTCTAGTGAAGGAGGGAGAGGTAGTCTACTTCCTTTTTATTTTTATCTCAATAAATTTTCATTTTATTGTATCTGTACTTGTCAAGAGTCATTATTTGACAAGTCTCCCTGTGACAGTATGAAAGGGCCATGAACTCTGACAGTACAGATACAGGTGGGCAACAGTTGTCTAATATCCTCGCCAGGATGGATCTGCAGGAACAACATCTTGACCAGAGTTCTGGAGTGTTGCATACACTTCTAGACCACACTGTGCATCTCAATAAGCCTGCACAACCAGCGCAACCACTGGTGGCCTCCTCTGTATCGGCATCAGTAATAACCATTCAGATGGAAAATACGAGTTACGGAGGGTTGCCAGGAACCGCTCCACTCCCTCTAAGATACAATGGGGAACCCACGTTGTGTCTCGGGTTCATAAACCAGCTCAGAATTTTTTTGGAACTAGTGCCGAATCCGTTCCAAAGTGAAAGAAGCAAGGTGGGCTTTATGATTTCATTGTTGACCAGCAAAGCTTTGGCATGGGCCAATCCGTTGTGAGAGATGGCCAAACCCATAACTTCGTATTTTACTGAGTTTGTGTCACAGTTTTATTGAACACTCAGACAATTGGGTAGGATAAAATAGAAAAGCTTTATTAGGCAATATAAAGTGCAACAAGGCCCCTCACAGGTCCAAACTCTACAAACAGCAGTAAGAAAGTTTGACACAGGACAAGGCAGCCTGGTATCTGGTGCACAGAGAGAGTACTGACAGGTAGTAGCACCGTAGACCAGTGTGTTCAGGAGGTAGTACTGACAGAGGACCCACCAGGTCACAGGCTGAGTGATAGTAATGAGCTGACAACGTAACCGCTAGTGAACTGATAGCACAGACTGGGAGAACGTAACGGAGGCCACAGAGAATCACAGGCTGAGATAGAGTAATGAGCTGGGAACGGTAACCGCTAGAGCGGGTAGCACAGACTGGGTGTACGTAACAGAGGCCACAGGGAATCACAGGCTGAGCGAGTGTAGTGAGCTAGCAACGGTAACCGCTTAGTGAGCGGATAGCACTGACTGGGTGTACATAACGGAGGCCACAAGGAATCACAGGCTGAGCGTATAGTGTGGGTAGGCAACGGTTACCACTAGTGACCAGATAGTACAGACTGGGTGTACGTAGCGGAGGCTACACTGATACACAGGCAGAGAGTAGCGCAACCGGAGGCAACAAATCTGAGGAGACTGACAATAATAGCGACGGCAGCACAATCAGTGTCAGTCAATGCCTGGACCAGTATCAGAGATCGGTAGTCACCCAAAGCCTGGATCGGTACACAGAGAGCGGTAGTCAGCCAAAGCCTGAATCGGTACACTGGAGCAGAACAGGAGAAAGGTCAGACGAAAACTGGATCAAAACGGAACAGGAGCACAGAATAACGTAAGGTCAGGAACACCACAAAAGGGCACCGGCCTAATGACAGGAGGGCGTATATAAAGGCCAGCTCTGGGAGGGGCTAGCCAGCTAGCACCAATAAGAGACAGCCAAACACAACACCCGGAAGTAAGAATGTCGCCCACAATCACGGGCACCATGATAGTTTGTTGAGGCCTTCTGTAAAGTATTTGACTTTCCAGGTCGGTCAACCTCCGCAAAAAATTGAGGAATATCCACCAGGGTGCTCTTACAGTAGCAGAATATGCTATTCAATTTTGCACACTAGCTGCAGAGGTAGGCTGGAACGATGAGGCACTAGTGGCTGCCTTCTCGCAGGGGTTCAATGACATTATTAAAGATGAGATGGCAGCTCCACTAGATCAGTTTATCTCCTTTAATATTCTGATCGACACCCGCATAAGAGAAAGATCCACAGTAAAAAACCAGAAGAAAAGGCCTGAGTCTCAATTGGTATCAAACTGGGAGTTCCAACCCATGCCTCCCTCGCCTCCCATGCCACCTAGTGCGAAGGTTAGTAAGCCCGAACCTGTGCAGGTTGGGTTTACATGAATGTCCAGGGAGGAGTGATCCTTCCGTTGCAAAGAAGGTCTAAGCCTATACTGTGGTAAGGCTGGACATATGTTACGGGGTTGTCCGGTACGTCCGGGAAACGCATGCACCTAGGATCCCTGAGGGTACAGATTCTAGGTGGAGTAACTCGGTCCCCAGACCAGGAACAGAGTAAGCCTATCT
Organism: Rhinophrynus dorsalis; assembly: GCA_037306005.1. Lineage (NCBI taxonomy): Eukaryota > Metazoa > Chordata > Amphibia > Anura > Rhinophrynidae > Rhinophrynus > Rhinophrynus dorsalis. The sequence goes on along the minus strand of CM074721.1, from coordinate 271,986,178 downwards.
TACAGGTGGCTATATCTTGGGCAAATTCCTCTGTGGCTACACCAGCCCTGATCGATACTGGAGCAGCAGGCTATTTTATGGATGGCGAATTTGCTAAATTACACAATATTCCCTTGGTGCCTCGTGATACTCCGTTGGCTGTAGAGGCCATTGATGGATGACCATTAGCACCTTCCCATGCCACGCAGGAGACTTGTCCTCTGTCTCTGAGGGTAGGAGCTCTCCATGTCGAGACCCTACAATTCCAGATTATTCAGTCTCCACACTATGCTGTCATTCTGGGGTTCCCTTGGCTCCAGAGACATAACCCCAGAGTGGACTGGGAGACTTGTGACATACTAGCTTGGTCTGACTATTGTAAAGAGTACTGTCTACAGCAACCTGTTAAGATTTTGTGTACCTCCCCCTCTATACCCTCAGAGTATCAGTTGTTCAGTAAGGTATTCAGTAATCGGGAGGCTAGCACTTTGCCGGAGCATACAGCGTACAACTGTGCTATTAATTTAATGCCAGGCACTATACCTCCCAAAGGCCGTACCTACCCTCTGTCGGTGGAAGAGAAGTGGGCCATGGAGGAGTACATTGCTGATGCCGTGGCCAGATGCATAATCAGAAAATCTGCCTCGCCCGCGGGGGCAGCATTTTTCTTTGTTAAGAAAAAAGATGGGGAGCTTAGACCTTGTATCGATTATAGAGGTTTAAATAAGCTGATGGTGAAAAATGCATACCCCATTTCGTTGATTACAGAATTGTTTGACCGCTTGAAGGGGTACTCTGTCTTTACTAAACTCGATTTAAAGGCGACCTATAATTTGATCAGAATTAAGGAGGGCGATGAGTGGAAAAACGCTTTTAATACCCATAATGGCCATTACGAGTATTTGGTCATGCCATTTGGGCTATGCAATGCCCCAGTGGTTTTTCAAGAGTTCATAAATTATGTTTTGAGAGATCTGCTACAATCCTGTGTAGTAGTTTACCTGGGCGATATCTTGATCCACTCTCCCAATATTGAGAGATGTCACTACAGTACTGCAAAAACTGAGTGAGAACAAACTATATTCTAAACTTGACAAAAGCGAATTCCATAAAGATTGAGTGTCGTTCCTGGGATATGTTATCTCTGTTGAAGGTATTGCTATGGATACAGAGAAACTCTTGGCAGTCCTGCAATGGCCACGTCCAGTGGGTTTGAAGGCCATACAACGGTTCTTAGGATTGCTAATTATTATAGAAAATTCATACAAAATTTTTCTACAGTAGTCAAACCCTTGACTGACTTGACACATAAGGGTGCTAATCCCTCAGCAAGGTCTCCTGAGGCCAAAAGGGCTTTTGAAGCATTGAAGTCTGCTTTTGTGGAGGCTACAGTATTGTCACATCCTAAACCTGCATTTCCCTTTACCCTGGAGGTGGATGCATCTGAGACAGGGGTAAGGGCAGTCCTGTCATTATTCTCGCTCTTCGTGAATGGCGTCACCTCCTGGAGGGGATGAAGGTACCTATCCTGATCTTAACCGATCATAAGAACTTGAGGCTAAAAGACTGTCAACTCGACAGGCCAGATGGGCACTATATCTGTCCAGATTCAGTTTTGTGGTCTCCTATATTCTAGGGTCTAAGAATGTTCGAGCTGACGCTCTATCTAGACAATTTGGGCTGGACCGTGAGATAGAAAGCAAACCCGTTACTATTATTCCTCCAGATCGCATTTTGGCCACCATACACACTAGAATTACGTATCCTTTGGGCGAGGAGATCTTGCCTTCTCAAGGTAGTGCTCCAGTGGAAAAACCAAGTGATAAATGTTTTGTAGCTGACAATCTCCGTACCAGGCTACTAGAAACTTTTCACTCATCCAAGGCAGCTGGACACATTGGTCGGGACCAACTGATTTGGTCGATCTCACAGCTCTTTTGGTGGCCTAGCTTAAGAGGAGATTGTGCAGCCTTTGCGGAGGCTTGTTCCGTTTGCGCTCGTGCCAAGATCCCTAGGCACCTTTCTCTGTGGTTGCTCCAGTTAGTTCCGAATGGTGAGCGTCCATGGTCACACGTATCCCTGGATTTTATGGTGGAGCTGCCCAGATCTAATGGCTGTACGGTCATACTGATGATAGTGGACCGATTTTCTAAAATGGCACATTTTGTTCCGCTCAGGGACTGCCTTCCTCCAGAGTGTTGGCCATGGTGTTTGCTAGACAGGTGTTCAGACTCCACCAAGTGCCCAAGGATGTGGTCTCTGACTGTGGAAGCCAGTTTGTGTCACAGTTCTGGAGGGCCTTTTGTGAACAGATGGGCATCAAACTGTTATTTTCCTCTGCCTACCATCCCCAGACGAATGTGATGCTGAAAGATTCAACCAAGGGTTGGAAAAAATTTTGCGCTGCTTTACCTCTGACCATCACGATATTTGGACTGACCTGTTGCCGTGGGTGGAGTTTGCCAGGAATAGTGCCATAAACTCCTCGTCCAGGAGTTCTCCTTTTCTGATTAACTATGGGTTCCAACCATCATTGCGCCCGGACTCATTTCAAGCTCAAGATATTCTGGCTCTGGACGAGTATATTCAGCAGCTCCACTCCACATGGGCACAGGTTCAGAATGCCTTACGAAGGTCCTCAGAGTGCTACCAGAAATATGCAGACCACAGGAGGCGTCCTGCTCCTGTCTTTCAAGTTGGGGATAGAGTCTGGCTGTCTTCCAGAAACCTGCACATGCAAGTACCCTGTAATAAGCTGGCGCCATGTTTCATAGGGCCTTTCCAGGTACTCCGCAGAGTGAACCCTGTTTCTTATGCCTTAGACCTTCCCAGGAACATGCGCATTCACCGTGTGTTCCATGTCTCACTCCTGAAGCCCTTGGTCTGTAATCGTTACTCTTCCGCTCCTGTGGTGCCAGGTCTGGTGCACATTCAAGACCATGAGGGATATGAACTCCAAACTATCCTGGACTCCCGTAGAGTCCGTGGGTGCATTCAATACTTTGTACATTGGAAGGGCTATGGTTCTGAGGAGCTTTCCTGGGTTGATCAGTCTGATATTCACACTCCTATTTTGCTACGCAGATTTCATGCAAAATTTCCAAATAAAGTAGGATCTCTCCCATGGGGGGTGGGGGGGGATCATTGAGATGGGGGTACATCATAGTGCCTGTGATTGCCTCCAGTGGTGCTCTGTGGTAAAGGTGACCTTGTTATCTTCAGGGTTGTCACTCTGGTCTAATCACTATTCTTATAGGCCACTGGTGTCTCCTCCCACATGCTAGGCCTTACAGGCCTCAGCCTCACCATACACCCTTGCCCTTTCGTGGTGTACCTGAGTGTTGTGCCTCTGTGTTCCGATTGCTGATTCCTGTGTATGACTCTGGGTTCATCTGACATCCATTCCGGCTTGACTCCTGGCTTCGTCTGACTACCGGATCCAGCTGAGACTCCTGGCTTCCTCTAACTACCTGATCTGGTTGAGACTCCTGGCTTCGTCTGACTACCCGATCTGGCTGAGACCCCTGGCTGCATATGAACTGTTACTTCCGCTTTGGTTGGTTCTCGCTCCGCTGTGCTCCTGGTTTTGGTTGACTTTCCTCTCCGGCTTACCCAGCTCCGGCTGACTATTCCATCCTCGGCCTGTCTGGGCCCACTGTCACTACCACGTTTACTGCCTCCGGGCAGGATTCAGTATTGTCAGCCTTGTTCTTGGCATCCTGCGGCCTATTGTCTGAGTAGCCTGTTGTCTCCCTAGCGTTCTACAGTTGTTACCATTGCCTGTCCTGTTGCCTGGTTAACCCCAGAGTGTTCTGGGGATTCTCGCTCCTTGTAGGTGCTCCAGCGTTCTGGGGTATTTTCTTGGTACTATCTTCACACCTGTCTAGTGAAGGGTTGGGAAGTGTCATTACACTGTTCCTATCCCTGGACTAGTGAAGGTTGGAGAGGTGCTTTCGCTCCCTGTAGGTGCTCCAGCGTTCTGGGGTATTGTCTGTAGCCTATCTTACCACCTGTCTTGTGAAGGGTTGGGAAAGTGCTGTTGCACTGTCTCCATACCTGGTCTAGTGAAGGAGGGAGATGTAGTCAACTTACTTTTTATTTTTATATCAATAAATTTTCATTTTATTGTATCTGTACTTGTCAAGTGTCATTATTTCACAAGTCTCCTCGTGACACCTGTCAGTTTGACTTCTGTAGTGGGAAAACTGCTAGAAAGGATAATAAGGGATTATATTCAGTATAACACCACCAAAAATAAGTTTATTAGCAGGAATCAACATGGTTTTATGAGGAACAGATCATGCCAAACTAATCTCTTCAGCTTCTATGAAGAAGTAAATAGCAACCTAGATAATGAGAAGGCAGTTGATGTAGTATATCTAGATTTTGCAAAGGCATTTGATACAGTGCCACACAGAAGGCTGGGGTATAAAATAAGGAAATTATATGGCAGATTGGGCAATGAAATGGAAAATGAAGTTTAATGTGCGAAAGTATAAAGTCATGCATTTGGGAAAAAAATGCCAATGCTACTCATGAACTTAATGGAATGAATCATTTTAGGGGCTTTGTTGCTAGAGAAAGACCTGGGAATCCTTGTAAACTACAAACTTGGAAACAGTGACCAGTGTCAAACATCAGTCACAAAAGCAAACAAAGTGCTTTCTTGCATAAAAAGAGGTATTGAAGCAAGAGTGGATTTGGTTATTGGAGATGCAGATGATTTAATTTTCATTAGCATTTCCTGGGATGACGCTTAGTAGCTAGGTCTACAGAAATAAAGACATGTGGCGATATGTACTTTGGGGTATGTTATTATCCTAACTGTGCATGTTACTCCATTACAGTGGCGACAATTGAGGGACCTAGATTATATTAAACCTATTCCAGTGAATAATGCTGGTTTGTAACTTAGGAGAGTCGCCAGCTGTAATAAGGGGAATTTTTTTGTAATGATTACATTCCTCTAGATAGAGGGTGTTGATATATCATTGCTACCAGTAAAACTCTATAGGTGTCTTTAAGACATGGAGAATGCCATTCCAATTGTGAAAGGGAAATATGTTTATCCCACATATAAACTATAGATGAGAGTGGTTATTTTCCATGTCCTATATATATTTAGTCCTTTATATATTTATCATTTTTTGAGCTCCTAAGTGTCCTGTTAGTTACCTCGGTAATTTTAGGTAATTTTTTACCAATAATTTTATTTTATTTCTAATAAAGGTTATATTTTATTACTTTCATCGCAAGTATATTTGATGATTTAGTATTTACTAATTGACACCATCACGTTAGTGCCCCGAGAAGGACTATATATTTTCCTTTTTTTCTTTGCATATTTGTGTATTATTATAGACCAGGGTGCACAGCGGCCTTATATAAATCAATTTGAGGAATAAGACGCTGCTTTAAGTGATTTGACTCGTTCTGTGCTCCGGGTCTATATTTTTTCTTTTTTTGTTAGGTGTGACCTGTGAGTGTGCAGACATATGTGCCCCCGACATGAATACACACATCAACAAATATGTCCTAATAGTTCCATGGAACAAATGACATTGGGCTGCCACTGTCACTTTCACAGTGGCAGCACAATGTCATTACTTCCGTGGAGCTCTCAGAACACTTGTTGATGTGTGTATACATGTCAGGGGCACATATCCATAGGGCTGGTGCACATGTCCTTAGTTCTCCACATAATTGGTTACAGATGAGTGCACAAAACATTGTCAAGCAATGGTTTGTGTACTCACCTGTAATTAAGAAAATTGAGGGGATTAAAAAGTCGAAATTGTTGTTGCTTGATGATCAGTTCAGGTCTACTGCTCCAAATCCTGTCCTCTTGTCCCACAGGCATCCATAACATGAGCCATCCTTGAACTGAACATCTTCCATGTGACTGGATTGATATCTTGACAACACCTTCATGAAGATCACCCCTTGCTGTTTCTGGTGATGTTGGTGATGCAATGTTTGACCTGAGATTCACACAAACCTCTACTGGAACATTCTCATATAGACATAGAAAACACAAATTCGCGAGTGTTATAACCTGTACAGTTAGGATGCTCATCTACAGAGTTGTCAAACCTTGTGGACAACACATGAACAGGGCAGCAGTGTTACTAAAGTAGTACGATTTAGTTTCAAAGTACATTTAGTGTTCTCATACAAGTGTTCAATGCATATAGGCAATACACACAGAAAACACATGTATGTTCTAATGTACTTTGAGACACAATAAAGATGAACCATGATCATTCTATCTGTGTCTGTATGAGGATATATTTGATAACACATTTGTCAATGCGTAACCACACCCAGGATAGAGTATCCCCCATACATGGAAAGGCATCACCCACATCACAGGAGTCCAACACTTGTTTGCCAGTGAGTGGACTCTGTGATGTATCCATGCAAACAGATGATGGTGGCAGTGATACACTAATGTGTTGTGGGAGTGATAAAGAGTTGATACAGGGGACATACTTCCACAGTGAATTCCTGTCCACAGTATCTGTGTTGCTCAGTATAATCAATGTTCTGAGATTTTGCTCCACATTGACATATCTCAGTACATGGGCTACATCAACGAACAACCAGACTAAGTGGACATGTGTTATCACTGGTGAAGTCTGTTACACCCTTAGGGAAACAACAACTCAACTTACTCGAGACCCCAGTGCTCACCCCAGCATATCAATGTGTGTGCTACACATTGAAATCCTAGGTTAAAAACATTGGCTTCCCCAGTAAGTCAGTTGCACAATGAGTGTTTGAATCAAAGACAATATTGATGCATGTCCCATTTATCTGTCCTGCTTGTTATGTCCCCGCTAAGTCACATAGCTGTTTGTTTGGTTATCCCATTGACCCTCTGAGTGCAAGAGTGGTCCCCAACGCATTTCTTTGCAATGCATTGCCTACCACTCTGGCACTCAAAGGGTTAAACACAACATTTGATGTAGACGAATGTTCAATGTTGTACCATTTGTTGTGCTAAGGGGTATGTTTTGTTGTTCAAATTCAACACACAACATCGCCACAGTGGTGTAATATGGCTCCAGGGATGCATTTCCAGTTGAATTTGTACAACGGTGCGTGTGTGTGAACCCATGTTGTAGCGTCCCACAAACATTTCACCCAGGCAGAGGTTGTGTTCACTGCATTGTATGGCAATGCATTGGAGACAACCCTGCCACCCAATCCATAACTGAAGACACAACAGATCAGACAGGAATCAAAAAAAAAGTTTCTTTATTGAGGGGAAAGTTAACAGGTTGGGCCTTCATTTTTTTCCTTTTGGGTGGGGGGCCTTAGTCTGGGTGCCAGAGGTGGATGCCCTTGTTGATCACCTGGTAACCCTGTGCCCCCTAGGTGTGGCTTCAGGGGTAACACTGGAGGGGGTGGTAATTGCAGTAGGCCCCTCAGTGGAATGCAAGCTCGCCCTCTCCATCCTCAGGTTCTCCCTGCGGTTGATCTCCCTCAACTCCACAAGTAACTGTGTCAACATGTCCATTAGACCAGTCCTGAGCTGGTGGAGTAGTGTGTTCCCCCTGGCCACCTCCGACTACAGGGCTTGGATTCTGGTCTCCAGTTGGGCTATGTTCCTCCTGGATTGCCTCCTGCTCCTGGTGATGTTGCTGTCTGTACTTGGTAGTCTCCTCTGAAGGGTTATACACTCCACCTTCATCCCTGTGAGGCGTGCAGTGCTGGAGGTGGATGTGCCCGGTGTCCCTGGTGCTGCTGTTTCTTCTGCTGCAGAGGGTGCTGTTTCCTCTGCTGCTGAGGGTGCCGTTTCTTCTGCTGCTGAGGGTGCTGTTTCCTCTGCTGCTGTGGGTGCTGTTTCCTTTGCTGCTGCTGGAGATGCTGTTTCCACTGCTGCTGCTGGAGGTGCTGTGGCTGCTGTGACAGCTGTTGGAGTGGCTGGTGCAGATGATGGGCATATGTCCACTACATCAAGTGACTCCGAGCTGCCCAATGATGTGTGTGCTGGTGGAGGTGTGAAAATGTCCCTGGGTAGGGGGCGCTGGGGCTCACCAATCAGGCCCAGGTGTGGGTAGTCCAGTGGCCAAGGGTCATATGGTGGCCACTGATAGGTGCTCGGACCCCACCTAGGATCATATCTTGGGGCATGCTGTGGAGCCATCCAGGAGGGTGGGTTGATCTGGGAGGCATATGGCCCATATTGGGTGGTGGCCACTGTTCCTGGCAGCCGTTGCCTCCCTGGCAGTGGTGGTGCTGCTGCTGGAGGGTAGTAGCTGGTGGAGGTGGCTGGATACGTCCACCTCTCCTCCTGTTGCATCCAGCCACTGTACTGGTGAGGTGCAGATTGAAGGGGTGCAGCCTGAAGGGGTGCAGAAGGTGGTGGTGCAGAAGGTGGTGGTGCAGCCTGTGTTGGAGGGGATGGTGATGTTGGGTACGGTGACCACAGGCTGGTCCCCTCCTCTGTGTACTCCTCACTGGGGGGTGACATAGCCTCCTCCACTGGCTCCCGCTGGGCTTGAGGGCCGTAAGCTGTGTGGAGAAATAAGATGTGATTAGTGACCTTAGCCATATGTTTGTGGAGACAGTTATACTTTGATATGTGGTGAAGAAAAATATATGTGCTTGGGTTAATCCCCCTGGGTAAACAAGGGTACTCCCACTGCTGAAAGGTGTTGTTTGAGTTATTATGGGTGAAGGTTTCATTTTGAGGTGCAATATCACAGTGGCCCGAAATAATACAGTGGGGTTGTTGCAACACACTCCCATGTAGATATCTGGTCCCTGTACCAGAGCTGTCCATAAGATTGTGTAGTAACAGCACCACTGTACAATTTCAGGCCACTGGGATACTGCCCCTGACATATCCATGTCTGAGCTGTGATACCTTTTGAATCAACACACCTTTCAGCAGTAGGAATACCATTGTTTAACTCGGGGGGGGGGGGTCCAACAACATATATTTGTCTTCACAACTTGTAGGGATGGCTATCCCTCCAGGGGGATGGCAAAGGTTAAGTCCACCTTGATGTCAGATTGTAGACATTATGAAAACATATGTTGTTTGCTATTAGTCCTATCCTTCCTACCCTCATGGTTGTTCAGATATTGCTCTGTGTAACAGATGTAGATGTCAGTCATTTGTCCACACAAGGGCTTTTCAGCAGAGCCCAAATCGCCCCATTTAGAGAACAATACTTAATTGGAATGGTGTACAGAGTGTGCATGGTTTGCAAGCACACTCTATGGACCATTCCAAAGAGGTATTTATCTCGAAATGTTGCGACTTTGGCTCTGCTGAAGAGCCTCCGTGTGGTCAAATGACAGATATCTCCACCTGTCACATAGAGCAATATCTGTATAACCATGAGTGTTGGAGGGATAGGACTTAGATCGAGACACATCTTTTTACGATGCCAATGATATTACATCATGATGACATTACCCATAGCTATCCAATTACAGTCACACACAAGTAGAAATGGTCATATATGTATGTGGATATGTACCCTTCATATGGATACAGTAATATCCTTCCAAGATATGAAGCCAGAGAGCAGTTCAGTAGGTGTGATTGCATTACTGGCTATATATATGTGCACCCATCCAACAATACATTGGATTGATATGATGGATATGAACATACCTCGTATATCCCATCTACGTAGAGTGTGATATAGTATGTATGTGTATTTGGATGGTAGCAATGTAGGTTGATTTGTGATGGGTGCACATATCTGGCCAGTAAGGCAATCACATCCAGTGAAGTGATCTCTGTGTTCACATCGTGTTGGGACATATTTAGAAACATTTGAATCCTAAGGGCAACAATCAAGCCAGTAGTTAGGGATATCTTTGATTGACGCCTGTTTTCCTCTGTGTATGAGCCCATCCATCCTTCTGTGTGAGACAACTGTACTCAATCCTAGATATCCATCAGTCATGGCCTGTTGGGGACCAAGGTACAATGTTTGCTATTTGTTTCCCATGTGTATCCTGCAAACAGCGGCTGGTGTCCCATCCACCCATGTCATCAGCACCCCTGTGGATCCATGTGGGAATCAGATGTGGGATATGTCATTTCAAGTTAGACTAAATGATTGCAGCCACAACACCAAGGCCTACTTTTTCCACCTTTAATTCTGTGGAATAGTTTTCGGCCTGTGTGTTGCACATACAAGCATTAATTCTCTGGGACACTGTGAAGTGTGACCTGATCCACCCTTTTTGTGATTCAGTAAGCGGTGATGTTGAACTGATGAAGTGAGCATGATGGTGACTTCTCCAGTGATCTCCTTTCCCCATTTCCAGTGTTTTCCATGGAGTCTTTACAATGGGACCCTATGAACTTGATTCTTGTTTTGGCATATTCTCCATGGACTAACACTGGTACTGGTGAAGTGAGGGTGTGTGAGGGTTACTTTGGCTCCACCATATCTTTGTCACCACTTAGTGAATGTCCCCTGTGTAGCATGTGATCGCTGGCCTATTGACTTGTTTGTTGTCTGGTTAACCCTTTGAGTCCCAGAGGGGTTGCCAAAGCATTGTTGATCGATGCATTGATTATCCCTCTAGCCCTCAAGGGGTTAGGTGCTGACTTCCCTGTGGGGACATGGGTGACACTGTGTGTGAACAGTGATGATATTTAACAGATGACATTTTGAACATAACGTTTTGTGTATTGTGTGTGATGAGCACAGCGACAGGAGGGTTGAAGTAGGACTTTGACAGGTTTGTCCCAAGTTGGACCTTGACATTTGTCCTGGTGTTGTGTCCTGTTTTTAAGCCTCAAGGTGCTGTGTTGGTGCAGTTGTATGGATGAGTGATGGGCATGTGTTGAGGTGTGACTGTGTGTGCAGCTGGTGTTGGTTGATGTAGTGTGTTGTTATGTAGTGTTGCACTTACCGGTAGTGTGGAGGCTCCTCTCATCCCCAGTGTCAGCTCCTTCAAAGACCCCCTCAATCAGGGTTGGGGACATGGTCAGCCGCAGAAGGTGATAGGGACGGGTGGGCCACCTCCAGTGCCTTGGGCGTGCTTGGCGAGCTCTGTTATCTTGTTTTTCACCACCTTCTGGCAGTCGCCCCATCTCTTTTTGTTGGACTCCACATCCCACCTGCATGGAGCCACCACGTTTACCCCGCTGCATATCTGGTTACAGGCTGCCTTCCTCCTCGCTGACAGGCCAGGGACCTTCGCTGTAGGGTGGAGAACACTCTGCCTCTCTAGGACAGCTTCCACGAGAGCCGTGTTCTCCTCCTCTGTGTATTTGGGGTCCCTGATCCTGCCCTCGTCACCTCCGGCATGGGATGATTCTGAGCCGGAGTGCCCTGTCTGGTCTGACCCTGACTGCGTGTGTTGCTCCCCAGCAACTACCCCTCGTCCCACTGCAGGTTCTGTCTCTGTCCTGCGTGTGCCTGCTCTTGTTGGCCGGGTCCCTCTCCACCCTGCGGATCTCCCTCTCCCACCCCTGCTCTGCTGAGGGATACCCTCCTGACCTTCCTCCTCCTCCACTACTCTTCCCATCCCTCTCTCCTGTCCTCCTCTCCTTGCCATCACTCACCCACTCACACCCAGGCACTCCCACAGGCACTCAGAGACACACTCGATCCACTCACTCTCTGTCACACACTTTCACTCACAGATTCACACTGTCAAAATAAAATGTAAAATGTTTAAGGTGTTATAAAATAAAAGGACTATGTGTATGTATGTGTATGTGTTTGTATGTAATATGAGCAAAAGTGTGATATGTGTATATATAAGTGCACCTCTCTCCAAACTCCAAAATCTCCTTCTACCTCCAATGAATGCTCCTGTCTCCCTCTCTCTGATCACTATCCTCCGCTCCTGGGTCCTGATATCTGGCTCGGAAGAACTCGATAACAGACAGTGTGTGACGGTTATTTTTGGGTATATAGGTGTATTTGAAGTTTTTTGATACATTAGGACTTTGTGATTGGCTGTGTGTTTGAATTTGGTTTTTCATCAATCAGGGTTGCTAGACAACGGCAGCCGTTATGTTACATGTTTTGAGCGATGTTATCGTGTGATTTGGCCGCCTGTTGTGCATTAACATGAGCGACAATGGCTTTTGTGTTACATGTTTTGTGTGCCTACGCTCGATAGCTATTCTCGTAGAGTACCTATTGAATCTGCCGTAACGCATGTATTATTTGCGAGCGATGTACCTTTTTCACTTAGCGGCTGGTTTAACGTGAGCCTTTAAATCTAGCCCTTAGGGTCTTAGGCAATTCTGGAGCGTACCAATTGCACCATTAAGGAAATGAAAATTCCCACTGACTTAAAGGGTCCCTATCAAAACCAACTTTGGTGAATTAAAAAAATGCAAAACAGTGTCAATATATGCACACTTGAAATGATAGTAAACAATACAAATATTTATAAATATATAAGAGACCAAATCTTCTGAAGTCCAGATGGTGGTATATATTAAACACTAGATATAACTTCTCTAGTGATATCACTTCTCCAGTTCCTGTGTTATTTGATGTAACCTATGCACTAAGATCTCTCCCACTTGAAAACATTAAAGGGATAGTAACACTTCGTTTTAACTTTATTTTATTTTGTAGGCATTAAAAAAACATGAAGAATGATATAAGTCTTATCTCTCAAACCTTTATGGTTTATGAGATATTCACAAGAAAAGTTCCCCTCCCCGCCCCTTTTACCTAGTGTAAGCCATCTCTTCTCAGATGTGAGTCTGGTTGTATGACAGTACAGATAACAGAAGGGGACAATTTTCTTTGTATGAAAACAATGAAAGCCCTTCCCCCCTTGACAAGTTTTTCAGCTTTTTCCATTATCTTAATTGAAGATTGTCCCTCTCTGCAGTCTACTTGGGCATCTCCCTTCTGATCTGGTTGAACAGGGGGGGATACTTTGTTTGTGAATATCTCTTAAACCATAAAGGTTTCAGAGATAAGACTTATATCATTCTTCATGTTTTTTTAATGCCTACAAAATAAAATAAAGTTAAAATGAATAGTGATGAGCGAGCGTGCTCGGCCGATGCTCGGATCGGCTCGAGCATCGCTCTGCTCGGCACATGGCGGTACTCGTCGAGTACCGCCATATGCTCTCCCGCCATGTTCGGGTGGCGGGGATCTGTGCCGGAAGAGGCACAGATCCGAAGAAGCTCCGCTGGACCACCAGGGACTGGAGGTACGGGGGCATTGCGGAGATGAAGGGGGCATTGCGGAGATGAAGGGGGACATTGTGGAAGAGGGGCATAGACTCTATGCCCCTCTTCCACAATGTCCCCCTTCATCTCCGCTATGCCCGTCTTCCACAATGTGCCCCTTCATCTCCGCTATGCCCCTCTTCCACAATGTGCCCCTTCATCTCCGCTATGCCCCTCTTCCACAATGTCCCCCTTCATCTCCTCTATGGCATAGAGGAGATGAAGGGGGACATTGTGGAAGAGGGGCATAGCGGAGATGAAGGGGCACATTGTGGAAGAGGGGCATAGCGGAGATGAAGGGGCACATTGTGGAAGACGGGCATAGCGGAGCTGAAGGGGGACATTGCGGAGCTGAAGGGGGCATTCGGAGATGAAGGGGGCATAGCGGAGATGAAGGGGGCATTGACCAGGCACCCTCCCCTCATCAGAGCAGGGGGTGCCTGGTGTTGCCCCATTCATTTCAATGGGGCTCGGGTGCTCGGCCGAGCACTCGAGCCTCAGGGGGTGCTCGGTCAGAGCACCCGAGCATCGGGGTGCTCGCTCAACACTAAAAATGAAGTATTACTATCCCTTTAAGTGTATAGGCTACATAGAATAACATAGGAATTGAAGAACTGATGCAGTCCCCACGTTATCACCTTTTTACCATACCTTAGTGTATCTCCTCCATTGTGTGAAAACAAAAAGAACAAAGAGATCAGCCAACATAATGGTTATGCACTAAGGTGTGATACAGATGTGATAAAAAGGAGATGCTTTCTCCAGTGATATCACTTCTCCAGTTCCTATGTTATTCTATGCAGCCAATGCACTAAGATCTCAAAATCTGAAGAAATATTAGTGCATTGTCTCCATAGAATAACATAGGAACATCTTAGTGCATTAGCTCTGTAAAATAACATGGGACTTGGAAGAGTGATATCACTGAATAAGTCCTTTCTGCATTATCATCTCTTTATCATACCTTAGTGCGCTGTAAAATAATGTAGAGTACCAGAAGTCTGAACCGGGATCAAGACTAAGACCCCTACTGAGCGGTAAAACCAGTAGATGTTACACTGCTGATATCCTTAACGCTGATTCCTGGTGGCTGGAGTATCCTCATAAGCAGCTGAGAATATTTGGTTTGAATACATTATTTTAATAAGTTACGCTACGTGGACACTCTCTTTGTTCCTTTTGTTTTCACTTATGTGTTGTATTAGTCATTTGTTATTTAGAAAACTACTTTTTTGTGTTTTTTATATTTATTAATAGATAACTTATTTCTTCCCTTAGCCCTACATTATTCCCTACCCTCAATTACTGACACTTAAAGCGTTCAGTTTTTGGGATTGCCCATCTTTTGTTTTCTGTATAAGCACCTTTAATTTTCTGAACTTATTACACATCTTTGAAACACTGTGTTTTTCTTTGCTTGACTTTATAACCCAAACATTTGTCACAGAAGTAAAAATTTGGAACATACTAAACTATTTAAATGCACCTTGTAATGTAACCATATAATTCTTATTCCCCAACTCTTCAAATGATCATATCACTCATGGAGGCAAATAAATTGGAAATTACATATACATTTTATGGGATTCTAAAGTGAGCACATTACGAATTTTATGTGGATGTAAGTATACACAGGCTTTTGCAAGAGAAAGAAAAAATAGCACACAGCGCTAACTCACCTTAGTAAGGTGAGTTAGCGCTGTGAGCTATTTTTTCTTTCTGTTTCTATATATCTCTGTATATCTCCTTTGCTCATTCTAACAGCTTTTCACTATCAATAATATTACACAATATTACACCATGCACTAATTCTTTTCTTTATATTCTAGGCCTTTAAGAGGCTTTCATATACCCTGTCTGCTTGCAACTGATTATTCCTCATGTGGCCTGTGGGGGTGGTAACATGTTACCTAATAAGTCGGGGTCAGATGGTATACACCCACGGGTACTTAAAGAGCTAAGCCAGACCGTTATATTTGATTTTCAGGGATTCTTTTATTTCAGGTATGGTGCCCATGGATTGGCGTAAAGCAGATGTGGTGCCCATATTTAAAAAGGGATCAAAGTCACAGCCAGGAAATTACAGACCTGTAAGCTTGACATCTGTGGTAGGGAAGCTGTTTGAAAGGTTGCTAAGGGAATATATTCAAGAATTCTGCTGGAACAGGAATATCATTAGCAATAGCCAACATGGCTTTGTGAAAGACAGGTCTTGTCAAACTAACTTGATCGCATTTTATGAAAAAGTGAGTAATAATATAGATGCGGGAGAGGCAGTTGATGTGATCTATTTAGACTTTGTCAAGGCATCTGATACAGTTCCACACAAAAGGTTACTGTACAAATTGAATGAAATAGGCCTAGGGGAAAATGTTTGTGTGTGGATTAGAAATTGGCTGAAAGATAGAATGCAAAGAGTGGTAGTAAATGGCAAGTTCTCCAGTTGGATAAACGTGGTAAGTGGAGTACCTTAGGGATCTGTCTTGGGTCCTCTTCTTTTTAATTTGTTTATTAATGACCTCCCAGAGGGCATAGGGAGCCATGTATCAGTGTTTGCCGATGACACAAAATTAAGTAAGGTAATAAAGTCTGAACTAGATGTGTCTTCATTACAAGAGGATTTGGACAAATCGAGTAACTGGGCAGGCAAGTGGCAAATGAGATTCAATATAGACAAGTGTAAAGTTATGCATTTTGGGTATAATAATAAAAATGCAACATATAGTTTAAATGGTGTTTCTCTGGGGAAATCTACAAATGAAAAGGATTTGGGAGTAATGGTAGACAATAGACTTAGCAGTAGTATGCAGTGCCAACTGGCAGCTGCAAAGGCCAATAAGATATTGGCATGTATTAAAAGGGGTATTGACTCAAGGGAGGAAGATATAATTATGCCTCTTTACAGGTCCATGGTAAGACCCCACTTAGAATATGCTGTTCAATTCTGGGCGCCCTTTCTGAAAAAGGACATTATGGAACTAGAAAGAGTGCAGAGGAGGGCTACAAAACTAGTAAGGGGAATGGAAAGTTTTAGTTATGAAGAGAGGCTAGAAAAGTTAAACTTGTACACACTAGAGAAACGGCGTCTTAGAGGGGATATGATAACACTATATAAATATGTTCAGGGCCCATACAAAGGGCTCTCCAAAGACCTGTTCATTAACAGAACAGTACACAGGACAAGGGGCCACCCGCTTAGACTTGAGGAAAGGAAATTTAATCTACAGCAGAGGAAGGGTTTCTTTACAGTAAGGACAATAAAGGTATGGAATTCACTGCCTGAGGAGGTGGTGCTATCGAAAACATTAGATGCCTTTAAAAGGGGCCTGCATACTTATTTAAAAGAGCATAAGATAGAGGGCTATGTACGTTAGTATTGGGATGAATATTTAGTTGGGGCTTGTTGATCCAGGGAGAAATCTGATTGCCATTTGGAATGAAGAAGGAATTTTTTTTCCCCCCATTCAAGGCAGAATTTTAAATTGCTAATTGAAGGGTTTTTTTTGCCTTCTTTTGGATCAACGATGGTAAACAGGAATAGGAAAAGGTTGAACTAGATGGATGCAAGTCTTTTTTCGACCTAAATTACTATGTTACTAAGTCTGATTGAGTTTCAGTTCTTTTGCATGGGTATCCACTCAATGCAGGCACACATGGCAAGTCTTCCTTTGCGCCTTTTTAAAATATTGTTTGTCATTTGTTTTTAATTGCATATATGGGGACCTCCAAGCATTAAAAAACAAACTATATAAAAGTGTCCCCCTCCTAAGCATTTATTATAACATCTCCTCAGGAGCTACTTTTAATTTTCATATTTTATTTTCACTTTAGATAGGGATTTCAGGTGTTCAGAGTAGGTAGTTGACACACTTGAGGTACCTTGGCAGGGTTGGCAAGCTTATACCTCTTTTTTGGCCAAAAAATGTAGACACTAAAACATCAAATTTATGAAGTGTTATTATACATGCCTAACACAGGGCACACTATTCACAAATAAACTGGAAGAGCACAGGTTTGTTGTTTGTTTCAGGCTTTTGCAAGTTCTGTTATCAAAAACACAACTAAACACAATCTGCAAATGTATTTTCAAATTTACAGCTTAATTTTTTAAAACTGATAATGATATTGACTCTTTGCTTCATTTAAATTCACTTAATGGCTGGGTATGCAACACACAGCCATGCCTGGAAGAAATACATCTGTCATACAATGGAGTAAAGCTTGCTTAGATATGCTGCTGTATACCACAAAGTGTTTTAACTTTCCCAGAAAGAAATTTAACACATTATCTGATGACTCAAAATGTTTGAATTATCAGCCCCACCCATGACTTATGGCTAAAATCTATACTGAAAGTGTTACATGCTCCGGTATGATGAAGTCACAAGTCTCAACACATTGCCTTCTGCGTGGCTGAAATGGGGAAGTGAACAGAACAGCATATTCAAGTTTAGGACTAGATTCTAGTACAGCCAGTGATAGTTCCCAAATGGTATTTTTAGGTTTTGCATATATTTTCAGATGCTTAATGCTGCAATCACATACTGACCGAGCATTGGAATTGTAATGCAAAATTGGGTATTTCTTCCCCATCCAAGGTCTATTTTGAATCCTTTTTTGACAACTAAGAAAGGCTCCAAAGACAGGCTAAAAAGCCCAATGAAAGTGACTGGATATCAGAGGTATTGGCTTATGTATGTACAATCCCTGTTTAAATCTTCCCACATTCCCATTAGATGGGAGGCAAGGTTATGCAGGACACAGAACATGCCCTATAGCAGTGGTTCTCAATCTTTTTTTGTTCAGGTCACTCCTAACACATAATTTACAGCATTTGGGGCACCCCAAACATATTTAATGTATTTTATCAAGGGAATAAGAAGGGTGCAATACATAAATATACAGTTATTATTAGGTTTTATGATCATAATAACAAAACTAAATCTATTTTGCATAACAACTCCTATAAATCTTTATTTAAAAGTTCATTTTTGTCAGTCTACATAGAAAACATTGGGCACCCTAAGTTGATGTCTGGTTGAGAATCACTGCCCTAGAGTAACCTCACCACCCAACAAATTACAGATGAAGAGAAGGGATTACACATCAAAGGTATGTGACTCCTTCCTCAAACAAGTAAGAGAACCCATGCACGAGCAGTTCTCCTTATCCATGATTGGCTAGAAGGTGAAGTTACTCTAGAACACATTCTGAGACTCCATGTAACTACACCTCCCAGCCAATGGGAATTTGGGGGAAAAAGCAAACTAAAAATGTATTGGCTATATATGTCAATCTATTTTTCACACAGTGGGCTGGGCGATGATCCAGTTTGTTTGAAAGAGAAAGTGGCGCCAGTCTTAGTTGGTATCAGTATATTATCACGCACCCATGTGGAGGAGATACAGTGCAGGAGGATATAGATGAGCCGAATCATCGGATATCGAAAAGAAGAACAGAAAATCCAATGCACTCAGTAAACTCCATTACAATCACTTTTTTATTGCCAAAGATTCACAAGACATCGATAGACAATAATCTTACGTGTTTCGCACAACAGTGCTTACTCATAGACTGAGTGCAGTTGATTTTCTGCTCTTCTAGGCGATGATCCAGGCAGGGCTAAGCTGGGTGTTTCCCCATTTGTTGTTTTTCTGTAGCGGTGGAGAAAGCGGAATTAGGTTTTTAGGGATTTTTTAAAATGTATTTTTGCAGATGAATGATTTATTTATTTAGAAAGTGTTTTACTAGGAAGAATACACTGAGAATTCTCTTGTTCTCACGTATGTCCTGAGAGAAGATTAGATTTTTTCAGGTACATTATTCCAGGCTAGCAGAGCTCTGTAGGATAAAGTAGATTGACCCACTTTATTCTTGTAGTTTGGAATAGCCAGTGAACTGCTGGCAGTGGAGTGGAGGTTATAGGAAGTATGGAGAGCTGGCATGAGCATACTGGCATAGTCTGGTAAATTTCCAGAGAAGTGGTTATAAACTGTGAATAAAAGTTGATGTGGAGTACCAGGCCATTGAGGATATGTTTTTGTCACACACACATCATACATGAGTGGGGACTGTGGATAGGGTACGTTTCTAAGCTTTTTTAAAGCTACTGAAGTGAAGAAGAGTGATGTATGTAGAAGGGGTGGGATGGGGAAACGTAATAATCTAATTATTCATTAACTAGACTGATCTGAAGTTTGGCAATGGTGGAGGGAGTTATTACTAAGTGTTAGGTATGATTGATGTTTCATTTGCGCAGATACATTACAATATATATTTATGTTAGCCGTGTTAGTCCAGTGGTGTAGAGGCCAAATGAATGAATATCACAGTATGTAATTATACCTTTTTTATTGGACTAACTTTCAATTGTATAGACAAGCTTTCCAGAGTGATGTTCCATTTCTGAAATCAAAATCATATTGGCTTTAAAAGAGAAAACATTGCCATGCTAAGGAAAGCACCAACTAATAAGTAATAAAACACGAAGGTATCATAAAGGAATGTGGAGGAGGTAGTGGAGGTGGGTGCGGAGAGTATGAGAGACATAGGGGGAAAGAGCAATTGATACAGATTTATAATATATATATATATATATATATATATATATATATATATATATTAACAAAAGTACTCTTTAATGTTTTGTACCTTCTGGGATCAGCCTTCTAGTTTTCAGAGAAACTTCACACAGACAGGAGGAGAATAATTCAAGTATTTGCCTGGTTATTTGTATCCAAGTGGTGTCCAGATCAGGGGGAAGTATGTGTCTGCTATCTGCATTAATTACCAGATGCAGGTGAGTGAAAGTAGGGAGTGATAGAACTCCTGGGACTAGATACACTAAAGGTCAAAGAGGGCTACAACTGTCGATGTTCTGTCGGAGCAGTGTCGTAGGCACATCCGCAGTATTCACAAAGTGTCTACTACATCACATCAGTATGATTCCGACAAAAAAATACCCACATCGACATCAATCCGACATGCCTTCACCATGTCTACGAATTCGTATTCTTACAATCGACAACTGCTCATTTCCATATGGTACTGAAGCATAATCAGATACATTCGTATGCAAGGGGATGTGTTCATATTATACTGTGACACTTCAACTCATTCAGTAACCTCCGATAGCAGCCTCTGCCGTCGTAGTTCACAGTCTCCACTTCCCCTGCCTCAGGCTGTCGTAGCTGGGATCTCCCCTGTACTTTCCTATGGAGTAACAGCAGAGACAGCTACCACAGTCTGAACAGCATTCTCTGTGCTTCCCTACCTAGCCAATAGGGGAACACAGAGAAGGTTTTCAGCACCATGGGCAGCATTGGATGCCATAGGGATGTGCATTGCTCACCCCATGGCATTCAAAGGGTTACAATAAACAGAAATAGTACACCAAGCTCTACACAATGTCCCCCCCTCGACACCCCCCCTTTAGTATGTCGACATATATTGCATATATTCAACATACTAATTAATCCGACATTCACCTTATTAACTCACATATAGTAGTCGAACCTGTCTTTTATTTGACAATTAATTATTTGAGTACCAGAGTGGTAGGAAAGCATTGCTTAGCATGTGTTTCCTACCCCACTGGTACCCAAAGGGTTAACAGGCAAGGTATGGACTACATACCTTGCCTGTATGTTTGTGTGTGTTTGTGTGTGTTAAACGTTTATTTTATTAAACAACTGTTTTCACATTTATAACATAAACAATAGACCTCAAGGGGGGTGGTGTCATGATCCCTCATGACACCCCCCTAACATGAGGTGGGCAATTGCACTGTAATAAGATTAAGCGTATATGAGCTATGTGAAACATAGCTCATATGATCTTTAAAGTGATTTTTATAATTAGACCTCTGTGGGGGGCACCAGGGCCCCTCCTGATAGCCCCCTACCATGTATCAGCTATCCAAAAAGCCATTTATAGCATTCTTTGAGCTGTGGCCTCTTCAGCCACCCACAGTTCAAGGAATAAATGAATGAATGAACTCGTGAGTGAGTTCATATCAGGACAAGCAAGTGCTGCGGTCCCATCATTTAATCAGTCACCTGGGTCAAACCGGGTGACTGATTAAGTGATCAGAGCACAGGGCAGCTTCAGAAATGGAGCATTTATTAAGATGTAATTCATTTCTACTTACCTAGCTCCTTTGTCCTGTTGCGATTACTACTTTTGCTCCAGCAACAACTAGTGGATGAAAGAACTAGTAACAATCTGGTACTCATAGAGTTAACCCTATGTGAAGCGGTGACTGTTAACACCTCATGGTGTTAGATGGTAATTAAGTTACTTCAACTGGCTGAATAATATGAGATTGAGTTTAATTTACGTCTCAAAGCTTACCACTTTATGTTATCGCTCACTAGACTTAGCGGATTCATTCAAGTTAGCAGTGGCTGCTGCAATACATAGTTTATAGGATCAGTGATTGATCCAATAACACGTTCATTACTGTAGAGAACTGAGCTTTAAAAGTGATTGAAGTAATTATCACTTTAAATGGTGAACATCTAGACACTATGCAACTGGATACTTATGGGAATTTGCTAGTTATCCCTATAACAGAATTACACTGTGCTTTGTTTGTTTTTAATTCGCAGAGGTTTCTTTTACTTAGCAATAATAAAGGTTATATTTTAATTTCATGTTACTTTCTTGAACCCAAATCGTAGTCAGTCAATTCTCTTATGCCATCTCACAGTTTAAGAGGATGGGTCTGGTATTGATAAAAGGTTTTTTCTTTCTTTATGTGTTCTGGATTACAGTATATATATATATATATATATATATATATATATATATATATATAATGCAAGACATATAAAGCATCTACAAAAATAAATACAATTAAAAGGAAATACGTGAAGTTTTCGTAATGTGTGGGTAAGCCCAACTCCTTATTTAGTTCAGTATGTTTGGTGTTGAAAAAATTGTCTTTCTCTCCAGTATTTTGATTTTAACCCCTTAAGGACCGGAAAAATCTGAGGTGGATTTCATTTAAGGACCGGAGCAATTCTGACCTTTTTTGACTATGTCTTTGTTCAACAGTGTTTTCCCTCTAAGTACTTTATTTTACCCAAGAAAATTATATACTGGTTTTTTTATGCACAAATAGGGCTTTCTTTTGATACCACATTTATATGGATAGCCCACCATTTATTTTAATAAAATTAAAGAAAATGATTAAAAAAAGTAAAAAAAACACCATTTTTTTTTCTCTTGGGATCATTTGAGCACAATGGGTTAAATTCTTGTGGAGACTGCATGAAAGGTATAACCTGTCAGTCATACCTGCAAAATGGACAGTTTTAAGTGTGCACTGTCCCCCAAGGTGAAAATTCCCATGTCCCTTTTTCCCACCCTATTTTACCACTTTTTTTATTAATTGCATTTGGCGGTGTGTATAAATGTATTACATGGCTCCACAACAATCACACTTCCAATATTGGTAATTGACTTTTTTTTGCTTCAGCGATCACATGACCCGGCACAACTGAGAAGGGCTGAGACTGAACGCTCCGGTACCGGAGCACTCAGTCTCAGCCTGGAATGAATGATAGCAGCGTGCATGGAGGCACGCTGCTATCATTTAACCCATGACGGTCCTGGACCGTCATGGGTCGTTAAGTGGTTAAGGTTATCAATGAAGTGATGTCTCTGGGTAAAATGAAGACCAACTTGGGTATGGTTCTTTGTTTTTTGGTACTCCTCAATAGATTGTCTGTGTGTATTCATCCTTAGATTTAGTGGTAGGCCTGTTTCACCAGTGTAACATACAGATTCACATTCAGTTAATTGTATCATATATACATTTGCTGATGTGCATGAATATAATCCTTAAATGTTGCATATCTTGTTGCTGTGGTGTGCACTGTCGTTTTCGCAAATGTGTTAACATGAACTGCAGTGTGATTTGGTGCAAGGTTTGGACCCATTCATTGGTCAGTTTTCTATTGATCAATTTCTGTTTCAGATTCGGTGGTTGCCAGAATAGGCGGTGGGAGGAATATGTCTTTTAACACTACATCATCTGTTAGCAGAGGCTGTATCTCTTTGATGATATTCTGAATGTCTTCTAGTGCAGTGTTGTCACTAGTGGTATACGTGTAGAGACTTCCTTTTCTTTGTATTCTAACAGGTATTCACCCTGTGTTCTCAAGGCAGATGTTATTTTCTTGGTGACTGTCCTTGTTTTATAGCCATTCTGTTTGAATCACTGTTTTTGACCTGTCTACACCTGTGCTCTTAAAAGGAAATTCTCAAATCCTAGCCTGTTAATAGCCACTGAGGGCACGGGTTGAGAACCACTGGTCTATACCTTGCAAAGCCACTGCCCTCTGTTTTTGATTTGCCACCCTGAACTGTTGTTATATTGAGGATGGGGGTCTTAAAAGGACCTATTGCTCTACAAAGACATTATATCCTACTCTGCCTGCTTGTTCAGCATTTTCAATCTTCATATTGATACAGAAGGCTTTTTTACAAGGTAAAAGGGAAAGATTTCCATCAGTCTTCCTGCATCTTTTCTATTATATATACTGATGGGAGTCACACCCCACGCTGCCCGCAGAATCACCATCACAACTCTTCCAGCAGACAACTTAATCGACATGAGATATCCTAATTACAATATAGATGGGAGAGGTACTTTCTTATGACATTTGGAGAACAAAATATATTAATTGCCCCATGTGCACAAGGAAGATCTCTGCTTTACATCTTACTTTTAGTCCATAATAAATATTTTACTCTTGTGCTATTTCATATCATATATTGTATTGCATACATGTATTAAATCGAGGTGGTTATTTATATATTATCGCTCTCAGTACATTTTTCCTGTTCCATAATCGGCTATGAGATGGATATTAATAACTAGTAGCTACCTTGATCGTTACATTGTAACAGCAATTTCATTATTACACACATTGAAGTGGTTAATATAAATACATTAGTATTATAGCGTTTTGTACAATATTATTAATTTACAAAGGATATTTGACAAATATCCAGCAATAATTGTTCAGTGTTTTTAATAACTGCCAGATGTGAATATTCTGATTTTGCACATGCTTTTAATCCTAGCACTGTATTCACTTATTTTATGTGTTTTGACCACTATGTACCCCAGCGTTTTATAAAAAGTAAATAATAAGTTGTCAGATCTGAGATTTACCCTGTTGTACAGTATTGAACTGACTTTTTCTGCTGGGTATAGTTATAAACTCCTTGTTTCTATTTTCCTTTTTGCTGTACTGTTTCAATGAAATGAATATGTACTTTTGTCTGACTCCTTGTATGTATGTCTGTGTGTCTCTGTGTGAATTTCTATTTTATAAATATATATATATATATATATATATATATATATATATATATATTTATAAAATAGAAATTCACACATATATATATATATATATCTATATATATCTATATATATAAATATATCCTAGTATGAAAGCCCGTATACACGGGCTAAACTGCACTCAGCGGCCCCAGCTGCTGCCCCAGAGCCGGGAGCAGAGACAGGCAGTAAGCGTCCGGTGCTCCCTGCTCAGTATGCGCAGTAGAGACTCGCAGAACTCACTGATCCTTAGCGGGGAGCTCCAGACAGCTCACAGCGAAGCTGCCTGTGTGTGAAACCACACGTGCACAGTACAGACTGCTGGAACAGCAGTCTCTACTGTGCATGTGCGGTTACGCTCACAGGGAGCGACACATTCTACCACTTTATGTTACAGGATATATATATATATATCAGGGCTCAAAATTTCCACTCGCCACTAGCCAATGGCGAGTGAAAATTTAGCCCTGGAGAGTAGAAATTCAGCCCTGGTCGGTATGTTTTGGCTTGCAGTGGCGAGTAACTTTTCAGGTCTGGCTAGTAGCAAAGGACTTCAGATTTTAAGTCCTGTATATATATATATATATATATATATATATATATATATATATATATATATAATTCCGTACTTATGTTCATATGAGTGTCTGTGGGTATCTCTCTGCATGCCTGCTGGTAATTACAAGTGCTTTCCAATATTATGACCCCACAGTATACAGCTGTGCAATGCAAATACGCATAACTGCATATTTCGTCTGAAAAAAACAACAAAAACTAAAATGTCCCTTTGTAGCCATCACTTCAGATTTAGCCAGTTGATTGCTAAAGGTGTATCCAACACATTGCAATGCAATTACAATACAAAAATACATACATTGCATTTTCTGCTCCCATGGCTGAGAGTTGCATCAGATGCATTATTACAAAAAGTTATAACTGTTCAAACTGTCACAAAGTAATTAAGCTGTTACATTAGCATTCCATGGATAATTATAGCCAGGGACTTGCCTATCCTATAGAATACAGTAAAATAATTGTCTGAACCCCAGATGAAATGTAGGTGAACTGTCTGGACAGCAAGGGGCACTGTTGATATAAAAATAAAACAGTTTTAAATCTGATAAATTTGGAATAATGCATCTCCCAACAGGAAAAGCATTATAACAAAAATGTTTTCATAAAAAATTGAACTGTCCTTTAACCCCTTAACGACCGGCCGTGCAGGTATGTGGCAGTCACTAAAGGACCATGGAGATTTTTTTTCCGATTCCGACTCCCCGAATGGCGTGCAGCCGCAGGGGGAGCCCAGAATTCCATGACGGTCATAGTACGTCATGGGTCATTAACTCTGATCGACCCATGACGTACTATGGGCGTCAAGGGTCGTTAAGGGGTTAACTCATTGAGGAACAAAGTGATGTGCAGTTTCTCTATTACAGCAATTGTAGATATTTAATGCACTTTTGGAAATCTTTAAAGGTATTATTATAATTATTATTATAATTATTATTGTTATTAAAGCGCCAGCAAGTTTCTGCAGCATTGTTAAATTGAATAGGGTTAAAAACAAGCTGATATACATTTAAACATTACATAAGATATATAAAACAGGCATACAAATATGAAACAAAAAGGTTTCAGGGCCAGGCACGTGCACACAGAGACACCAAGGGGAGCTTGAGCACCTGCCCTTTTTGTCCAAAGTGCCCTCATGCCCTTTTAACAATAAATAAATAAATAAATAAATAATTATGAGAAGTGCCCTTTTTTTCATTTGAGCCCCTGCCCCCCAAAATGTCTGTGCACGTCCCTGTTCAGGCCCCAACTATTTAGAGCTTACAATCTAAAGGGCAAATGGGGTGATAGACAAAGAAGTTAAAGGGACTGCTTGGAGGAGGACAATCTATATTATTATTGCAAACAGTGAAGGTAATGAAGCAGAGAGGTGTGACACCTGAAGAACCATATAGTATAACCAATCAATCAACTGGCTGTCCACCTTTTAATTACCTCTCCTTTGTTTACATTATGAATTAAGTATAATAGGACTATGGCAACTGGTTCTAAACTAATTTGCAGAATTACGGTGAAGATCTGGAAACTGCAGCTAAATGAGTTTGAAATTCATTTATAAACCCATTTCCAGCTAATACTAAAAAAAGCCTGAACGTTGGAAAGGTTAGTGTTACACTGTACATATATTATTGAGAAGTATTCCCAGATATAGTGCTTGTTCCTCCAGGCCTTAGGGTAATTGCATTCAAGTAAAAATATTATGCTGTACTGTCCTTGCAATAATTTATAAAGATTATCAGCAAGCTGTGCTCTTCATGTCAAGGCTCAGATACAAAGCTTGCTTTCAAAGAAAATATATTTATTTTTATTTAATATCTCTCCAATAACAGCTTGTTTGAAATAAAAATCTTTGTGTAGAAAAAAACATTATATAAAAAGTAACTGCATTTAACTCTATGGATGCTTCACAACTATGCGAAGACCTCTCTATCATCTAATGGATTCATTTTCAAGCATAACGCGGAGCAAATTTTGTTAAAGAAACCATGATAATATTTACTAATACAACAACTGCAGACCAGAGAATAAAACCATACCTCCTAAAGGGTCTGATGCCTTTGTTTATTGATAATAATAGTTAAATAGTTACAAAATAGCTCACACAATCCACCTGTGAAAACTTTGCCTTTAAACATGTCCAGCAGAGATGCATATAGAGCAGTGAAGTGTATCCCTACTCAGAAGGACCCTGCAGGAGTTGTTGAGGACTCTTGTGAGTTACTCAATAAGTATTTAGCCCTGACAATGTATCATATTCTTTAGGAAGAGGACCTCAGGCCCTTTAGGATATATAGGTTTTCTCTTCATTTTAGATATGGCAGTGTCATCATGCTCCTTGCTAATGTGCATCAAATAATGTCTGGCTACTCTATAGAAGAGCACTTATTCTCTATCAAAAAGGTAAATGAGATACAACCACACTTGGTATAACGTGTTCTATGTAACTCTGTAGTACATGCTTCTGCTATCCAGTGTCCGGTTGCAAAACACTACATCAGACATTGCAAGAAGAATCAAGTATGCAAGTATGAGTATTCAGTGCAATTTTGGGCACCGGTTCTGAAAAATGATACACTAGAACTAGAGAGGGTACAGCAAAGAGCAACAAAATTAATTAAGGGAATGGAGGACTTGACATATGAGGAACAAGTAGACAAACTTGGTTTATTTAGTCTAGAGAAAAGACGACTAAGAGGAGACCTTATCACATTGTACAAGTATATGAGAGGTCAATACAAGGATCTCTGCGGTGAACTATTTATTCCAAGGCCTGATCAGGTGACCAGGAGAGACCCCTTGAGAATAGAGGAAAGGAGGTTTAGACTTCAGCGGAGGAAGGGGTTTTTTACAGTAAGGTCTGTTAAATTGTGGAATTCATTGCCCAGGGTGGTGGTTTTGGCAGATATAATGGATACATTTAAGAGAAGATTAGACACATTTCTTTCAAAACGGAACATACAGAGTTATACTGTTTATCAGTAGGCAGATCCGGAAGGTCTGATAAAGACTAACATAATTGGTAGCAGGAAAGCCATAACATTCTCAGTTACTGGGGTATGAGGAGAAGGTTGAACTTGATGGACTTGTGTCCACCTAATTTACTATGTAATACTATGTAAAGTGACTTTTCAAAAATCTAGTCATGGAAGTGCAAGTTTCGGTCACGACCCTTGTATCATCAGCATGCTATAATCCACTCTCCCCCACAAACACCTGCAATGGCAAGTCAGTAAGCTATCCTCTGACTTAAAGTTCATGTGGTTGGAGGAATTTACACCCTGTAAAATTTTACCTTCTGTGTTCCAACCTAACTTCCAAGAATATAAGCTCTCACGATCAGAGCCCTCTGATTCGGTTGTATTCTACTCTTACTACACTGTTTTATGTGTCTGTATGTTTATTCTCTGTTGTACAGCACTACAGAATAATTTGGTGCTTTATAAATATAGGATAATAATTATAATAATTAGTGTTGAGCGAGCATGCTCGGCCGATGCTCGGTTCGGCTCGAGCATCGCTCTGCTCGGCAAATGGCGGTACTCGTACGAGTACCGCATGTGCTCGCCCGCCATGTTCGGGTCTCCTCCCCGCACGTTTCGCAGCTGCTGCGCAGCCAATAAACGTGCAGGGAGGCTCTGACATCAGTGTAATGCCAGCAGCCATGTTGGCTGCTGGCATTACACTGATTGGCTGGCCAGAACCCGTGATTGGGTGCTGTATAGCACCTGACCAGCGAGTTCGGCTCAGTCTTAGCCAGGGAGAGATGAGGATAGGAAGGGAAAGTCAGTGTAGGGAGAAGACAAGCAATTGTGAAAAAAAAAAAAGACCCAAAAGTCCTTTTTAGGACTACTGTATGTGGGGGCAGCAGTTTATTTTGTGTGGGGGGAAAAAAAACAAAAAAAAAAAAACTTCATATATTCTGTTTAGTGTGCAAAGTTGCAGATTATAGCACATTCTGTTTAGTGTGCAAAGTTGCAGATTAGAGCACATTCTGTTCAGTGTGCAAAGTTGCAGATTAGCAGCACATTCTTTTTAGTGTGCAAAGTTGCAGATTAGAGCACATTCTGTTTAGTGTGCAAAGTTGCAGATTAGAGCACATTCTGTTTAGTGTGCAAAGTTGCAGATTAGAGCACATTCTGTTAAGTCTTCAAACTGTAAAATATCAAAGTCACATATTCCATTCAGTGTGCGTCGCCGCAGTTTAGCAGCACATTCTGTGTACTGTGCACAGTTTCAGAATAGGAAAAAATACTGTTAAGTCTTCAAACTGTAAAATATCAAAGTCACATATTCCATTCACTGTGCGTAGCCGCAGTTTAGCAGCACATTCTGTGTACTGTGCACAGTTTGAGAATAGGAAAAAATACTGTTAAGTCTTCAAACTGTAAAATATCAAAGTCACATATTCCATTCAGTGTGCGTCGCCGCAGTTTAGCAGCACATTCTGTGTACTGTGCACAGTTTGAGAATAGGAAAAAATACTGTTAAGTCTTCAAACTGTAAAATATCAAAGTCACATATTCCATTCAGTGTGCGTCGCCGCAGTTTAGCAGCACATTCTGTGTACTGTGCACAGTTTCAGAATAGGAAAAAATACTGTTAAGTCTTCAAACTGTAAAATATCAAAGTCACATATTCCATTCAGTGTGCGTCGCCGCAGTTTAGCAGCACATTCTTTGTACTGTGCACAGTTTCAGAATAGGAAAAAATACTGTTAAGTCTTCAAACTGTAAAATATCAAAGTCACATATTCCATTCAGTGTGCGTCGCCGCAGTTTAGCAGCACATTCTGTGTACTGTGCACAGTTTCAGAATAGGAAAAAATACTGTTAAGTCTTCAAACTGTAAAATATCAAAGTCACATATTCCATTCACTGTGCGTAGCCGCAGTTTAGCAGCACATTCTGTGTACTGTGCACAGTTTGAGAATAGGAAAAAATACTGTTAAGTCTTCAAACTGTAAAATATCAAAGTCACATATTCCATTCAGTGTGCGTCGCCGCAGTTTAGCAGCACATTCTGTGTACTGTGCACAGTTTCAGAATAGGAAAAAATACTGTTAAGTCTTCAAACTGTAAAATATCAAAGTCACATATTCCATTCAGTGTGCGTCGCCGCAGTTTAGCAGCACATTCTGTGTACTGTGCACAGTTTCAGAATAGGAAAAAATACTGTTAAGTCTTCAAACTGTAAAATATCAAAGTCACATATTCCATTCACTGTGCGTAGCCGCAGTTTAGCAGCACATTCTGTGTACTGTGCACAGTTTGAGAATAGGAAAAAATACTGTTAAGTCTTCAAACTGTAAAATATCAAAGTCACATATTCCATTCAGTGTGCGTCGCCGCAGTTTAGCAGCACATTCTGTGTACTGTGCACAGTTTGAGAATAGGAAAAAATACTGTTAAGTCTTCAAACTGTAAAATATCAAAGTCACATATTCCATTCAGTGTGCGTCGCCGCAGTTTAGCAGCACATTCTGTGTACTGTGCACAGTTTCAGAATAGGAAAAAATACTGTTAAGTCTTCAAACTGTAAAATATCAAAGTCACATATTCCATTCAGTGTGCGTCGCCGCAGTTTAGCAGCACATTCTGTGTACTGTGCACAGTTTCTGAATAGGAAAAAATACTGTTAAGTCTTCAAACTGTAAAATATCAAAGTCACATATTCCATTCAGTGTGCATCGCCGCAGTTTAGCAGCACATTCTGTGTACTGTGCACAGTTTCAGAATAGGAAAAAATACTGTTAAGTCTTCAAACTGTAAAATATCAAAGTCACATATTCCATTCACTGTGCGTAGCCGCAGTTTAGCAGCACATTCTGTGTACTGTGCACAGTTTGAGAATAGGAAAAAATACTGTTAAGTCTTCAAACTGTAAAATATCAAAGTCACATATTCCATTCAGTGTGCGTCGCCGCAGTTTAGCAGCACATTCTGTGTACTGTGCACAGTTTGAGAATAGGAAAAAATACTGTTAAGTCTTCAAACTGTAAAATATCAAAGTCACATATTCCATTCAGTGTGCGTCGCCGCAGTTTAGCAGCACATTCTGTGTACTGTGCACAGTTTCAGAATAGGAAAAAATACTGTTAAGTCTTCAAACTGTAAAATATCAAAGTCACATATTCCATTCAGTGTGCGTCGCCGCAGTTTAGCAGCACATTCTTTGTACTGTGCACAGTTTCAGAATAGGAAAAAATACTGTTAAGTCTTCAAACTGTAAAATATCAAAGTCACATATTCCATTCAGTGTGCGTCGCCGCAGTTTAGCAGCACATTCTGTGTACTGTGCACAGTTTCAGAATAGGAAAAAATACTGTTAAGTCTTCAAACTGTAAAATATCAAAGTCACATATTCCATTCAGTGTGCGTCGCCGCAGTTTAGCAGCACATTCTGTGTACTGTGCACAGTTTCAGAATAGGAAAAAATACTGTTAAGTCTTCAAACTGTAAAATATCAAAGTCACATATTCCATTCACTGTGCGTAGCCGCAGTTTAGCAGCACATTCTGTGTACTGTGCACAGTTTGAGAATAGGAAAAAATACTGTTAAGTCTTCAAACTGTAAAATATCAAAGTCACATATTCCATTCAGTGTGCGTCGCCGCAGTTTAGCAGCACATTCTGTGTACTGTGCACAGTTTGAGAATAGGAAAAAATACTGTTAAGTCTTCAAACTGTAAAATATCAAAGTCACATATTCCATTCAGTGTGCGTCGCCGCAGTTTAGCAGCACATTCTGTGTACTGTGCACAGTTTCAGAATAGGAAAAAATACTGTTAAGTCTTCAAACTGTAAAATATCAAAGTCACATATTCCATTCAGTGTGCGTCGCCGCAGTTTAGCAGCACATTCTGTGTACTGTGCACAGTTTCTGAATAGGAAAAAATACTGTTAAGTCTTCAAACTGTAAAATATCAAAGTCACATATTCCATTCAGTGTGCATCGCCGCAGTTTAGCAGCACATTCTGTGTACTGTGCACAGTTTCAGAATAGGAAAAAATACTGTTAAGTCTTCAAACTGTAAAATATCAAAGTCACATATTCCATTCACTGTGCGTAGCCGCAGTTTAGCAGCACATTCTGTGTACTGTGCACAGTTTGAGAATAGGAAAAAATACTGTTAAGTCTTCAAACTGTAAAATATCAAAGTCACATATTCCATTCAGTGTGCGTCGCCGCAGTTTAGCAGCACATTCTGTGTACTGTGCACAGTTTGAGAATAGGAAAAAATACTGTTAAGTCTTCAAACTGTAAAATATCAAAGTCACATATTCCATTCAGTGTGCGTCGCCGCAGTTTAGCAGCACATTCTGTGTACTGTGCACAGTTTCAGAATAGGAAAAAATACTGTTAAGTCTTCAAACTGTAAAATATCAAAGTCACATATTCCATTCAGTGTGCGTCGCCGCAGTTTAGCAGCACATTCTTTGTACTGTGCACAGTTTCAGAATAGGAAAAAATACTGTTAAGTCTTCAAACTGTAAAATATCAAAGTCACATATTCCATTCAGTGTGCGTCGCCGCAGTTTAGCAGCACATTCTGTGTACTGTGCACAGTTTCAGAATAGGAAAAAATACTGTTAAGTCTTCAAACTGTAAAATATCAAAGTCACATATTCCATTCACTGTGCGTAGCCGCAGTTTAGCAGCACATTCTGTGTACTGTGCACAGTTTGAGAATAGGAAAAAATACTGTTAAGTCTTCAAACTGTAAAATATCAAAGTCACATATTCCATTCAGTGTGCGTCGCCGCAGTTTAGCAGCACATTCTGTGTACTGTGCACAGTTTCAGAATAGGAAAAAATACTGTTAAGTCTTCAAACTGTAAAATATCAAAGTCACATATTCCATTCAGTGTGCGTCGCCGCAGTTTAGCAGCACATTCTGTGTACTGTGCACAGTTTCAGAATAGGAAAAAATACTGTTGTCTTCAAACTGTAAAATATCAAAGTCACATATTCCATTCACTGTGCGTAGCCGCAGTTTAGCAGCACATTCTGTGTACTGTGCACAGTTTGAGAATAGGAAAAAATACTGTTAAGTCTTCAAACTGTAAAATATCAAAGTCACATATTCCATTCAGTGTGCGTCGCCGCAGTTTAGCAGCACATACTGTGTACTGTGCACAGTTTGAGAATAGGAAAAAATACTGTTAAGTCTTCAAACTGTAAAATATCAAAGTCACATATTCCATTCAGTGTGCGTCGCCGCAGTTTAGCAGCACATTCTGTGTACTGTGCACAGTTTGAGAATAGGAAAAAATACTGTTAAGTCTTCAAACTGTAAAATATCAAAGTCACATATTCCATTCAGTGTGCGTCGCCGCAGTTTAGCAGCACATTCTGTGTACTGTGCACAGTTTCAGAATAGGAAAAAATACTGTTAAGTCTTCAAACTGTAAAATATCAAAGTCACATATTCCATTCAGTGTGCGTCGCCGCAGTTTAGCAGCACATTCTGTGTACTGTGCACAGTTTCTGAATAGGAAAAAATACTGTTAAGTCTTCAAACTGTAAAATATCAAAGTCACATATTCCATTCAGTGTGCGTCGCCGCAGTTTAGCAGCACATTCTGTGTACTGTGCACAGTTTCAGAACAGGAAAAAATACTGTTAAGTCTTCAAACTGTAAAATATCAAAGTCACATATTCCATTCAGTGTGCGTCACCGCAGTTTAGCAGCACATTCTGTGTACTGTGCACAGTTTCAGAATAGGAAAAAATACTGTTAAGTCTTCAAACTGTAAAATATCAAAGTCACATATTCCATTCAGTGTGCGTCGCCGCAGTTTAGCAGCACATTCTGTGTACTGTGCACAGTTTCAGAATAGGAAAAAATACTGTTGTCTTCAAACTGTAAAATATCAAAGTCACATATTCCATTCACTGTGCGTAGCCGCAGTTTAGCAGCACATTCTGTGTACTGTGCAAAGTTGCAGATTTGCAGCACATATTCCGTGTAATATGAAGAAGGCGGGTAAAAAGGGACGGGGAAGTGGACGTGATCCTGATAGTTCAGGGCGCGGGTCAGGATGCGTAGAAACTGCGCCTGGTGCCAGAGCACAAGACAGAAAGACATCCACCATACCTAGCTTCATGTCTCATTTTACAGGGCGTCGCAGGACATCACTCTCGAGGTCCGACCACTGCGAACAGGTGGTCGGTTGGATGTCAGCTGATACTGCTTCCAGTCGGTTAAGCACCACCCTGTCTTCCACCAAGTCCACTCTCAGTAGCCAAGAGTCTGGTCAACATAATCCTCACTCTGATCATCCTTCCTCCCACCATAGAGGGTCTGGTCAAAGAAGTGATCCCACACTGGGATATAGTGAGGAGCTCATCTCATCACCAATCCTTCATTTGACCCTCTCTCCAAGCACGCTTGCAGAGGAACATGACATCTTGTGCCCTGATTCACAACCTCTAGAGGGTACCCAATCACAAGAAGATGACAGATGTGAACGGCATTTAAGGTCAAAGGAAGTGGATGATGATGATGATGAGACACAGTTGCCATTAAATCAACCACTATTACTGTCTCAAGACCTTGATGAGGAGGATGATATACAGTTGTCAATGACTGAGTATGTGGTGGGATCAAGACATGAGGAGGA
The DNA here is from genome assembly GCA_037306005.1 of Rhinophrynus dorsalis. NCBI lineage: Eukaryota > Metazoa > Chordata > Amphibia > Anura > Rhinophrynidae > Rhinophrynus > Rhinophrynus dorsalis. The sequence continues at coordinate 271,951,455 of CM074721.1, read as the reverse complement.
TGATCAGAGTGAGGAAGTGGAGGAGGACTTGGTGGACGATGAGGTGACTGACCCCACCTGGGAAGGTGTAGAGCCGAGCGATGACAGCAGTCCTGAGGGTGAGCCATCTGCAGCACCGCAACAGGCTGGAAGAGGCAGTGGTGTGGCTACAGAAAGAAGGCGGACCGCACCAAACCGGCCCGCAAATGTTCCACGGAGCACCCCCTTGCGTAAATCTCCCTTGCCAAGGGGTAGGTGTTCCGCGGTATGGCGTTTTTTTAAGGAAAGTGCGGATGACAAAAGAATTGTAGTTTGCAACCTGTGCCACACCAGAATGAGCCGAGGCATGAACACTAGAAACCTCACCACCACCAGCATGATCCGACACATGGCATCCAAGCACCGTAATAAGTGGGAGGAACGCCTGGATTGCCCATCTGTGTCTGCAGGCCACACCACTGCCTCCTCTTCCCCTGTTTTCGGTGCCGGCCAATCGCCTGTCGAAGGCGCAGGCCCGCATACCTCCCGCCCTGCACCTGTACCATCTGAAGCACCATCAGCGACCACATCCACTTCCCTGTCCCAGCACAGCGTCCAAATGTCGTTACCCCAGGCATTTGAGCGCAAGCGAAAATACCCAGCCACCCACCCACAGGCCATAGCACTAACCTCACACCTTTCCAAATTACTGGCCATCGAAATGCTGCCATTTAGGCTTGTGGAGACTGAGTCCTTCCGCAGCCTGATGGCAGCAGCTGTCCCTCGGTACGCGGTCCCCAGCCGCCACTACTTTTCCCGGTGTGCCATCCCCGCATTACACCACCATGTGTCCCGTAACATCACCCGTGCCCTGACCAACGCAGTTACTGGGAAGGTCCACTTAACGACTGACACATGGACAAGTGCTTGTGGCCAGGGACGCTACATTTCCCTGACGGCACACTGGGTGAATGTCGTGGAGGCTGGGAGCGACTCGGACCCTGGGATGGCACAGGTACTACCCATGCCGAGGATTGCGGGCCCTACCTCCATCAGGGTTTCCGCCAGCACCTACGTTATTGGCTCCTCCTCCTCCGTTTCCACCTCCGAATTCTCTGCGCGCAGCGCCACTCACCCATCAGCCGGTAGCTGGAAGCAGTGTAGCACTGCAGTGGGGAAGCGTCAACAGGCCGTGCTGAAGCTGATCTGCCTTGGGGACAAACAGCACACGGCCTCAGAGCTGTTGAAGGGGATTAGTCACCAGACCGAGCAGTGGCTCTCACCACTCAACCTGCAACCAGGCATGGTTGTGTGTGATAATGGGCGTAACTTGGTGGCGGCTTTGGAGCTCGGCAAGCTCACACACGTACCATGCCTAGCGCATGTATTTAATTTAGTGGTTCAGCGATTTCTAAAAACCTACCCCAATTTGCATGATCTCTTGACCAAGGTGCGCCGCGTGTGTGCACATTTCCGTAAGTCATCTACAGCTTCAGCCGGCCTGTTGAAGCTGCAGCAGCGCTTACAATTGCCAGCTCACCGGCTGCTGTGTGACGTGAGCACGCGCTGGAACTCCACCTTCCACATGTTGGCCCGGCTTTGTGAGCAGCAGAGGGCAGTAGTGGAGTACCAGCTGTTACACGGTCGTCGCCTCTCCGTTCAACTTCCTGTAATCAGAAGTGAGGAGTGGGAATGGATGTCAGACCTCTGTGAGGTTTTACGCAATTTTGAGGAATCGACACAGATGGTGAGCGGCGATAACGCTATTATCAGTGTAACCATCCCACTTCTGTGTCTACTGAAACGCTCGCTGCTCACAATTAAAACCGACGCTTTGCATGTGGAAGAGGTGGAAATGCGGGAGGAAGAGCTTACACAAGGTGATAGCCAGAGCACCCTCACTTCGTCTTCTCAGCGACAATTGGAGGAGGAGGAGGAAGACACGGTTGCCTCCGCTACAGAGGGTAGCCATGGAACTTTAGTTCCATCTCTTCAGCGTGGGTGGGCAGAAGAGGAGGAAGAGGATGAGGAGATTGAGAGTCATCCTCCTGGTGAGGACAGCGAAATCTTGCCTGTTGGTACTCTGGCACACATGGCTGACTTTCCCGTGACCCACGCGTTACACGCATTTTAGACAACACGGATTACTGGGTGTTCACCCTTCTGGACCCCCGCTACAAAGAGAATTTCTCATCTCTCATTCCTCCGGTGGAGAGGACAAGCAAAATGGTGCAATACCAGAAGGTTCTTGTTGAAAAATTGCTCCAAAATTTTCCATCTGACAACGCTGGCGGCAGAGTACGTGCTACCTTGGCCAACCGAGAAGGGGAGAAAAGGGGAGCACACAGCAGTTCCGACAAAGGCAGGGCAACACTCTCCAAGGCGTGGGACACCTTCATGACACCCCGCCAGCACCCTCACCCTGATGCGCAGCCTAGTGTCACAAGGAGGGAAAAGTTTTGGAAGATGGTGAAGGAGTACGTAGCAGACCGTGTCAGCGTCCTCAATGATCCCTCTGTGCCTTACAACTACTGGGTGTCCAAGCTGGACACGTGGTATGAACTGGCACTCTACGCCTTGGAGGTGCTGGCCTGCCCTGCCGCCAGCGTTCTGTCTGAGCAGGTATTTAGTGCTGCTGGTGGCATCATAACAGATAAGCGTATCCGCCTTTCCACCGACAATGCTGATAGGTTGACACTTATAAAAATGAACAAGGCCTGGATTTCCCCTGACTTCTCCACTCCACTGGAGGAAAGCCCCGGGGGAACATAAACTCACTTTATATATGTTATTTACAATGATGGGAATACTCTGTATTCCCATTCACCCCTTCCACCCAAAAAACGGGTATATGGTTGACTCTCTTCCATATACCCTGGGATATAATTTTTATATAGGGCCAGCTCACCAGCGGGCCCTGTGATATAATTTTTATATAGGGCCAGCTCACCAGCGGGCGCTGTTTGACAATTTTTGTATAGGTCAGCTCATCAGCGGGCCTTCTCATATAATGTTTTATTGGGTCAGCTCTCTAGCGGGCCCTCTCATATAATGTTTTATAGCGTCAGCTCACTAGCGGGCCTTCGCATATAATGTTTAGGATGGTCAGCTCCGCAGCAGACCCTCACCCATAATGTTTTAGATGGTCGGCTCAGCGCACGTTTCCCTCTTAATCATGGCCTCAGTTCAGAAAAATCAAGGAAATTTTTGGGAGAATTTGCCTCTGCGCACGTTTCCCTCTTAATCATGGCCTCAGTTCAGAAAAATCGAGGAAATTTTTGGGAGAATTTGCAGATGATATACAAGTAAATATACAGCAAATACTGTTTGGTAACAATTTTTCGCCTAAAGTCGTTTTTATCTGCCTTTTTGTGTGTTTTACGGTCAGTCTGTAAAAATGGCGTACTACGGGCGAAAGATCGTTCCCAGCAGCGATGTTGGAGTCCAAGATGCATCCAGACATCCTCCCTATGCTGTCCCTGAACCATTTCTGTGGTGTTTCCATCCTTTTCTGCCCTTTTCCTATGGACCAGGCACCCTCCCCTCATCAGAGCAGGGGGTGCCTGGTGTAATGCTCGAGTCCTCCCATTGACTTCAATGGGGCTCGGGTGCTCGGCCGAGCACTCGAGCCTCCGGGGGTGCTCGGTCAGAGCACCCGAACACCCGAGCATTGGGGTGCTCGCTCATCACTAATAATAATACCATGCTGTTTTCCTTCAAAACATGGGACAAAGTCAGATTCACCACAAGTGTTCCCATGTTGCATTGCTACCTTTGATAAAATGGCCTTGATTTTAAAAAGCCTGCTGTAGATATTGGAGGTGATTTGGACATCAGTTAATGCAGAATCAACTCTTCACGGATGAAATATATTCCCAAGGAAATTTTCGTTTGATGCAAAGATTACATAAATCTGATTCTATGTGTCTATTTGACATTTCTATTTTGACCATAACTTTTTCATGAATCAGAAAAATTGGCTGATATTTTGGAAGTCTCTTCAAACCCTTCATTCTCATAAAAATTTATACTTTTTGAGTGCCAAACCACTTGAGAAAATGCTCCCATTTGGTGTTATGAGAAAACCAGTCAGACCTACTGCCCAAACTTGCTTACGGATTGTCACTAAAACTGGCAAAGAGAAAGTCATTGGTGAGTACTCAGTGCTTTTTATATATCTATTTAATAACTGGGGTTCTAATGTCTCCTGACCCCTCTGAGTCTTAGACTGTCTCTGCTCAAGGAAAGTATATTGTATCCAACAACATATAAGATTTGTGTCCACAAGGACATTCTAGGAAGATTCATAGGTGATTGTCTGGACAGCATGCAGGATTCACCAAAACCCCAGGACCGGAAAAGAAACACCAGATTTGTGGGTAAGGGGCAGCCAGTAAATTGAATCCAGTGTGCTACACATGTGCCTGTATCTCCAGAGACATTCTAAGAAGATGGACAACTGCAAGCCTGGACAACATGGATGATTCATCAAGAAACCGGGGCCTGAAGAGGAACACCAGATTTCTAGGTGTGGAGTATCCATTGAATGGAGGTCTTATCCCAGTCTACCATGGGGAGAGCATAGTATTGAATGTTAGTTCAATTAAAAAACATATTATTTACTGTGATTTTCATTCATTTTGTGTGCACACGCAGACACAGGCGCACACATATATTTATACATATATAAACACACATGCATACATATACACAGATGAATTACTACCTTTTTCAAGGATTCTACCCCAATCTAAAGTATTACAGGGCATCTCCATGGCAGTGATTTGTGTGATGCTTCTTTATCAGCTTTTATTGTCTATAACTTCCATTGCTTTCCACTGGGACATAACTGATGATACTTGTGAGCCTAGCTGGTCATATGACATCATCAAACAGCTCAACATTGTAATGCAAAATGTAAGTGGGAATTGTTTGTATGTGAGTGCATGCGTTTTTGTGTGTGTGCAGGGCTATTTTTCTAACATGGATGGTACTGGGTCACTTTATTTTTGATGGACAAAGTACCAACAAAATTTACCAAGTTATTCATAAAATGTACTGGGTTGCAACACAAGGTACAGGGTCCCTGACCTTCCATGACCTGGTTGAAAATTAGCTGTGAGTTAGGTATGCTTGTGTGTAAATACTAATGAGGAAAAAACTCCATCAAATTAATAAGAAAATAACTGTCATTGCATGTGTTTTTCTTTACTGAAATGCACAGTTTATGAATAAATGTTAAATTCAAAAACTATAGTTTAGAGATCTCTCAGTTCTCATTGTGAGCAGTATTCAATTAGATTTGATTTGGCAAATTTGTCATTTATATATATATATAATTTTTTATTGAGGTTTATAATGTCATGACTTTTTTTCTCCCTTATGGCTTTAATGCATAGAAGCAATCTTGTCTCTTCAAAATCTTCAATATAATTCACTATATACCAGTGCCATCTTGATCTAAGACAAATATAACTGGCACTAAGTACCACTCAATAATTCTTGTGTATGACATCACCACCACCCCATGGCATACACTAATCGAGCGGATGTCCCATACATGTTTGAGGCATCCCCTAATAGTTCACTCATGGCCTCTAGAGGCCAAGGTAGAACATTAAAATGGACGTATCACCTTCCTTTGAAGAGAGAGAAAAAGGAAGGGACTCAGGCTTACTTGGCCAAATGTGATCCCTTTAAGGGGTTTGGGAGCTCTAATATTTTATGTCCCCCCTCAATCAGCAGCTTATGGGGTGGTGTGTGGAATTGGGTGTCATACAACCTCTCATTACACCAATGTATGCTCTCATGACAGTGAGCAATGGTGGGAGCTATTGGAGCTCATGGATCCCATAATATTTAGATTTCTAACCTCCACACAGCCCAGGTGGCTGGAGAACAACATCCCTGATTAAGAGGTCCCCTTCTATGGGTTACACAATTTACATTAGAGTTAGATGGCCTTGGATGTACAATGGAGAAAGAGTTTATATTCCTTTCATAATACCTTTGAGTAAAAGATCAAAAGAACAAATTGTTCTCTTAAAGGGACACTGTGTGTGTAATGTAGGGTTAAATCAGGAAATGCCTTTAAATAAGTAAAAAGTATTTTCTAAATAAAAAATGACTAATACAATATGTAGGTAATTTCCAACCCTCTTTCAAAATCACCAGTTGAGTTTAGGTGATAGTATGCCTTGAATGGGAGATGACAAAATATAATAAGACTAGTTGAACAGCCCGTTACACGGGCCACAGTGCCACTGCCACCTTTCGAGGGTCAGTCACGCCCAGTAAAGACTGCCCGCGCCATGGCTCGATACAGAGCTGGACGCTCCTTCGGAGCGCCCAGCTCTGTATCAGCAGCGGCGTGGGCAGTCTCTGCTGCGCATGAGTGTAGCACGAGCAGCAGTGTCTACTGCGCATGTCGTGGCGTTACACACGATTTAGCGAATTATTGTATAGGATATGAAAGACATACTGAGTTTTGTGCAAGGTGTCTGTCCCCTACCTGAATAATGTTTATAGTAAAAAAGCATTGCTGGATTTTATATATGTATTGACTGTTTTAATTTCAAGCCCTTATCCTGGATAATTAAATAGAGCCTGTGTGTTCAAACACACATGGGGCTGATGTACTAAGAAGAACTGCAAGAATTTTGGGGCAACCTAGTTGAACCATAGATGACTAATTAACATTTCCTACTAAATAAAAAGAGAGGGCTCAAGTGCACCTTGTTGGAGAGCTCTCCAGTTTTAAAGGGGTTAAACCCCATTTAATGTGTCCTCTATAGTGCGGTTCATTTGATCTGGCTCTTCTTAGCAGATCAGCTTTGAAGGGTTACATGGAAGGTGTTCATAAACAAGAGCATTTAACCCTTTGTGTGCCAGAGGGACATCAAGTGCATTGCGAAGCAATGAATTGGATACCCCTCTGGTACTCAGATAGTTAATGCATGGATTTTTCCTATATTACCTGGGGGCCTCCAGTTCCAGTGGGTCTCACCTAAATTTTCAACATTAGCAATAAAGAAACTAGTGCACACCCTGTATCAGATGTATACCCTCAGAGACAGAAGTATGTACAGTGGTACCAGGTGCTAACAGGGCAACAACAGTAACTAAAAATGAAGGAAAAAAACCCTGCAAAACTTAGCACTCAACAGACCATCTATATTTCAAACCCTTGAGGGTCTATAACATGGGAAATGAAATATAAACCTTAACATTTATTGGTATAAAGTAATAAAGAGGCGAATTGTAAAAATTGATAGAAGGTGATATCTAACTCCTGTCATCTAACAGAATGTTCCAAACAATCTAATCTGCGTGATTAGAAATAGAGATAATAAGGGGTAAAATTGCCTAAATCATGAGTACAAGTAATAGTAGGTCTTGATTTCTATCAAAAGGAGGCCCGTTAGATTGGATACGGTGAAAACCATCAGATCCGATACAGTCTCTTAAAAGGAAATACAGCCTATATAATAATTTTCTAGGATGTTTGTCAGAAGCCGTTATGCGCAGTAGAGACTGCCCGAATGCACAGAATGCTGGGAGGTGTAGGAATGTTGGGAGTTCTGTGCTGGTAGCATTCTGTGCTTTCGGGCAGTCTCTACAGTGCTTGACTGTGTTGGCGGCAGGACGCAGAGCAGGACCGGCCTATTAACCCTTTGAGCGCCAGAGGGGTACTCAACACATTGCTTGTACCCCTCTGACACTCAAAGGGTTAACATCATCCGGACCTTGGCCCATGTACACGGGCTTTTACACTACTTACACTTTTACACTACCATAAAAGGAAGGTTGCGCTTTAAAGGGTTCCAGGTAACAAAGCCTGTTAGTTTTGATACAGTGAAAAATGCTATTATATCAAAACCGGCTTACCAAAGGGAGTGAACTTGTAACTAATATCACAGAAGGGAGATTGTGATCTCCACAATATCTCCTATGTATCAAAGCCTATTAATTCTGATACAGCATAAACATGTTGTTAAATCAGACACGGCGTCTCAAAATGCAGAACACAACTGAATGTGATACTCTAAATAATGATAGATTACAAAGTCACTATTGAGTAAAATCCAACTGGTCAACAGAAAGTGAGCTGAGGGTTAATCGCTCACAAAGGAGGATTGCAATTCCTATAACTTATTAAAGCGTGATCCTATTAGTTCTGATACAGCAAAATATGCTGTTTGATCAGATCCAACATTGATATTATAAATAAACAAGCTGACACAATCACATTGGAAAAAAGAAAAGAAAGACATATAACATTGAAGCAGTATAGGTTCCTAAAAATAAAGGAATATCTAATATGAATAAACCGCTTGTTCTAAGCAATTTAAGTGGAGGTTCTTGGAGCAGAAAGTACTATGAGAGGCTCTAGGTCACTCATACTCAAAGCCTGTTGTTAAACTGCTCATGTGTGCTACCTACTCTTTTATACCCTAAAGTATAGTTAAAGGGATAGTAATACTTACAATGTAAAAAAAATATATGTTGTTGTGTTTATCCCCCTGCTGAAGGTGTTTTATTCAAAATTTATTACAGCTCAAAGTTGAAATTTTTAGGTGCAATATTGCCACTAAAGTTCCCCCCTCCCTCCCCTTCTTCTGACATCAGCACTCTACTGACAGCAGGAAATCCTGGTCCTGGGAGCAGCCGGTGGCTCTTTAGCAGAGACAAAATAGCGATATTTAAAAAGAGTTACTTCATTGGAACGGTCTATGAAGTGCGCCTGGTTTGCAAGCACACTTGGTAGACTGTTCCGATGAAGTAGTTCTTTTTAAATATCCCTATTTCGGCTCTGCTGAAGAGCCACCTTATGTAGGCTGACACAGATCTCCTTCTGTCAGCTTTATCGCTGACATCAGGAGAAGGGGAGGGAGGGGGGAACTTTAGATGTGAATATCTCTCAAACCATAAAGGTCTAAGAGATGGGATTTGCTCCACATGATTTCTTTTTTTTAATCTACAATACAACATAAAATTATTATCAGACATTAGTGTTCCATTAATTGAAACACGATCAGTGTAAAGAAACACCTGAGATCACCAGTAATCAAAGCTTGTTCATGCTACGACAGCATCTACATAATATCGTTGAATAAGACTGGTCTAAGTGTGTGTAGGTGCATGAGCACACCAACAGAAAGCAGAAAGACTGCCTTTGGTGTGACCAACCACATAACTTAACTTTGAGTGCCAGTGAGGTATCCAACACAATGGCCTAGATGCACTAAATGTCGATGTGGAGTTGGTATGATGTTGTTGTGTTCGAATCACTCCAACAATTTGATCTGTGCACACATCGACATATTCACAAAAATTGTCAAATGGAAGGGGAGGGTTGGAGAAGGTCCCTATTAGCGTACAGGATTCTCTAAGTGCTCTCGGTGTGGAAGGGATCTCCTCCCCTCACACATCACCAACACTACAACAATTCTGTACAGCATTCTCTGTGCTTCCCTGCCCAGCCAGTAGGGTGATACAGAGAATGCTTTCAGCACCATGGACAGCACTGAATGCCATAGGGATGTGCATTGCTCACCCCTGTGGCATTCAAAGGGTTACAATAAACAGAACTAGTACAACAAGCACTACACAATGTGCCCCCCCTCTTAGTATGTCTACATATATTGCATATATTCGACATACTAACTCCATCTGACTTTCACCTCAGGGACTGCCATTTAGTCTACTACACTTTTATTGGACTCCATGTTTAGTCCACTCCATTTTTTTGTCAACTCCATTTTTTGTAGACTCTATTTTTTATCTACTCCATTTTTATTCTACTCCATTTTTTGTCTACTCCATTTTTTTGTTGACTCCATTTTTATTCTACTCTATTTTTAGTTGACTACACTTTTACTGAAGTCTTTTATTTAACACTTAAACCTCTGAGTGCCAGAGAGGTAGCAAATGCAGTCAGGGACGTGCACAGACATTTTGGGGGGCAGGGGCTCAATTGAAAAAAAGGGCACTTCTCATAATTATTTTTTTTTTTTTTGTTAAAAGGGCACAAGGGCACTTTGGACAAAAAGGGCAGGTGCTCAAGCCCCCTTTGGTGTCTATGTGTGCACGTGCCTGAATGCAGTGTATGTCAGAGAATGTATGTCGGAGAATGCATGTTGGAGAATGCTGTTCAGAACTGTCGTAGCTCTCCCTGTTGTTGCTCCATAGGAAAGTACAGGGGAGATCCCAGCTACGACAGCCTGGGCAGGTGAAGTGGAGACTGTGAGTCGAAGTGTCACATTAACATGTCAACACACCCCCTTGAATACAAATGTGTCTCATTATGCTTCATTTCCATATGGAAACGAGCAATTGTCGATGCAAAGAGTAAAAATTCGTAAACCAGTCTAAGGAATGTCGGATTGATGTCGATGCTGGCATTTCTTGTCGGAATCATGTCGATGTGATGTTGTAGAGACTTTGGTGAATACCGCGGATGTGCCTACGACCCTCCTCCGACAGTATATCGACATTTGTAACTCTCTTCGACCTTTAGTGAATCTAGGCCCTTGTCTTGGATACATCTCTGGCACTCAAAGGGTTAAAGGGTTTCTAAATATATTTCCATATTTGGGGGTCTCCATTCACAATTTTGTCAGTGACCTCAAAGGTTCTTAAAACACTCTGACCATAAAGTGTTGAGGACTGTTATTTTGCTGTAAAAACCAGTATCAGCTAACAGTATTAGTAAGTTACTGTACTTGTACATGTTTGATGGATCTGATCTAACATCTTTGCTCTTGCTCAAGAGAAATACTGGGAGAAGGAAATGATTATTAGAGACATTATACATCATCAGAATAATAATATATACTGTATAAAATTTGGGCTAGCACTTACTATTTTTACTTTTTTCTGTCTGTTAAACAAGATCAACCAATTGCTAGATGGTGTGGAACTTAAAACTCTCATGTGTAAAGACAAATATTGAACACAAGATTGACGGTTTCCCTATATATGTCACTAACACAAATAGTTATTGATAACAATTTGTTCACCCTTTGAGTGCCAGAGAGGTAAGCAACGCATTGCAAAGCAATGCGTTGCGTAACCCTCTGGCACTCAAAGGGTTAACTGAGCAGTGGAAAAAAAATACACCTACTTAATACATATTCACCTGTTTGTTCATCCAGAATCCTATTACCTCTTGACAACCAGACATTTTACAAACCAAACGTCATCAAATGTAAAAAAAAAATAATTATTAAGCAGGTACAAACTTTATTGCCTAGGAGTCTGATTTAATAAAAAGACTGAGTAATCCTGGAGCAACATAACTGTACCAAAACAGACAAATAAATCTTCTCCTTGGTATTAACCCTTTGAGCGCCATAGTCACTCAAAAGGTTAATGCGGCTTTTAAGTACTTGAATGGCAGATAGGTAGGCCTTGCACTGCTTCAAGTGCATTGCAGACCTGTGTAAAATTCAGTGGGTGAAAAGTATGATTTTAACATTTTGAGTGCCAGAGAGGTAGCCAATGAACTGAGAAGCAATACACTGGTTACTGACACTCAGAGTGTTAATCAGAGGGAATGTGTGGATGTATTTGTCCCCTACAGTTGGGTTGCCCCAGAATCACTCCAGATTTTCGTACTGAATTAGTCTATACGACTTAAAAATACTGTAAGCTACACAAAAATGGTGTATTCCTGTTTTTTGCCAAACTAACTGATCTGATTTTTTAATCTCTTAAATTCAAGATAAGGCAGTGCAATAAAGAACATACTGAGACTCATGTACTAAAAGAACCGGAGCAACTCCGGGGCGAACCAACCCAACCATGGGGGCAAATGCACATACCAAATTATTGGACTAGAGATCTAACCCTCAAATGGTTAAGCCCTTGAAGGCTAGGTAGGTCTCAACGTTGCGATGGATTGGAGGCCTCGCTAGCATTCAATGACAAACCCCATTTACATCAATCAACAGGAGAATTACTCTGTCCCCTGTGGTGTACTTGGTGCTTACCAGAATTGCCTCAATTTTCCCAGTTCTTCTTGGTACATCAGCCTCACTGTTTAAAGCAGCAATAAATACAAATTTCAAGCTAAAAACATCTGCTTTTTTTGGTTGTTGTAACAATGGAGAACATAATGAGGGTCATGATCCATTAAGCTTGTGCAACGCAGACAGAATGCAACACAGTTACAATAGTCACACATACACACACAATGGCAGATTTTTTTCAGATGTAGAACACCGTTAAAACCTTTCAGTCATGTTGAATATTTCAATCATTCTCGTCTAGTAATATGAAAGATATATCCAGAGTGGGAAGCTTCCCCATGTTCACTATTCTACTACCGGTAGAAACATGCAGTAGACTAGTAAAAATTGATACTGTTTTAGAAATTGGGTGGGCTAATACATTTTCATCTCCTACAGATGAGCGAAACACCAACTATTCATGTTGAAGATTGTTTTGAAGAACATAGAAACTAATCGTAACTAATCCCAGAGAGATGGAGGAATGGGGGCAGGAGATGGCGGGAGATAGAGAGAGATTGGGTGACAGTGTGGGAGTATGGAACAAGGAGGGGGGTGGTACAAGGGAGATTGTGTGTGTGTGTGTGTGTGGGGGGGGGCTGGAAGTAAGATAAGGCTTGCCAGAGAATGTGTGTGTGAGAGAGAGAGAGGGAGAGAGAGAGAGAGAGAGAGAGAGAGAGAGAGAGAGAGAGAGAGAGAGAGAGAGAGAGGGGCAGAGATAGAGGTTGCTGGAGGATGGGATGGATTAGGGAGTGCAGGGGAAAGTGTGGGGAGGCAGACATCCAGCAGACCAGCCTGAAGAAATTCTCCTACTTTGCTCAGACAAGTGTCTCGAACAGGGAAGTGTTATGATTGATGTCTGTAGGTAAGGGAGACTGTTTTCATGGACATCACATGCTACATTTTGCAGCTTTCTGATTGGTTTAAAACTCAAAAGAACTGTAAAAGCAAAACACCTGTTTCACAAGATGTAATGTGGGTCTTGCAAAAAATCCTGTTTCATCTGAAAACCAAACTTGCAGAATAATTTCGCTCATCTTTCCTACTGACCAATAACTTTTTTCTCTGATTGGTGAACAGCATTTCTAGCCCTGGATATATCAATGATCGTTACTGTCAGAGATGAACCGAAAGAAGGTGTAACTAAATCTTCCAAAAATATAAGCAAAGTTGAAATGGTACCTTCATGGTTGGTGAACAGCTTATTGGTAAGATGGAATCATCCAAAACATGAGATAACCCCTACATGGTAATGTGATAACAGAAAACATAAGGGAAATGTAGATTATTTAGATGACAGAGAAAGAGATAAGAACAGAGAAGAGAGATAGGGTCTTATGTGTAAAAACAAACATGCAATACCTGGGCAAACCAACTTCATCAGAAGGGACAAATGAAGCTCCCAATTTATTTAAATGATAACATTGAATGCTAGAGAGGCCTCCAACACATTGCAAAGCAAGGAGAACGCTCTAGCGGTTAATGGCAATTTTGGAAATGCTTATTTAACCCTTTTGGTGCATACGGTTTGCCCCAGAATTGTTCCACTTTCCTTTTATAAGGCCTATAGTTCCAATATGATATTTGTACTTGAACACCATTTTGAAAAATTGATTATAACAAATGTAATCCTTTAAGGACCAAAGGAGTATGCAGTGTATTGTTTCACAACGTATTGTGCGCCCCTTTGGTCTTTAAAGCGTTAAAAGTAATATGAGACACTTTTCACTCAAAAATCCTTCCTGACAAACGCTGTCTGTTCAAAAGAAAAGGGGAGTTCTGGGATAATCCTTTTGAACTATAGGGAAGAACTAAAAATTCCCATTGATTTAAATTGTGATTTTAACCCCTTGAACGCTAGAGAGATCTCCAGTGCATTGCAATGCGTTCGAGACATCTCTAGCACTCGAGCGGTTAAAATATCATTGAACTCAATGGGAATTTATACTTCTCCCCTATAGTGCAAATGGATTACCCCAGAATGCTTTCACTTTTCTTTTGAACTTAAGGCCCATAATTTCATGTTATGAACAGATTGCTCAGTAACAGATTTTGGAAATACAAGGAGAACAGTCATTCATATTTACTTATAAGTATTTTACCCACAGAGGAAATTATATGCTCTAATTCATAACAGAGAGTTGTTGTAGTAGATATTTGCTTCCATTTCAGCTGGTGTATATATATATATATATATATATATATATATATATATATATATATATATGTATATATATATATATATATATATATATATAGATATATATATAGATATATATATAGATATAGATATATATAATCAGTGAAAGTAGAGCACTCGCTTTAATAAAGGACAACAAGCCTAGGTGCCAGTCATAAGGTGTGGTATGAAATATTGGAGAAGAATGAGCTGCACTCACACTTCTTGTAGGTGATTCAAAATGTGCAGATTTATCGATCGATCTTTCAACCCTAATGTGGGCCTTTTTATTGAAAAATACCTACATTAGGGTCGAAACGTTGGTCAATAAATCTGCACATTTTGAATCACCTACAACATCTTTGCGTGCGGCTCATTCTTCTTTTCTTTATTTTGGCCTTTCAGGGTGGTTTGCCTTTAAGGCTCCCTGTCTGTTGGTATGTATTTATCCCCATGTGACCTGTGGGGGTGGGGTAACTTCACCTTGAAGGGTAACTGATAATTCAGTCCTTTTTGATGTTGGTGCCTGCTCTCTGCAGTTGTCACTAGGGAAGTCTACTCACTCTCCTTTTTAAATGCTTGTTTGTCATTGCCTTTAATTGCATATTCCCAAGATGTCATTTTTAACCATTGATGTGTTCACTTTTTTAGGGTTATTTTTAACCTAGATAGCGCTTCTCAGGAGTGTTAGAGTAGGACTTGCCGTTAATTATGGTGGCAAGCTTAACCTCTTTTTTGGCCAAAATTTAGGGGACAAAATTCCCATATTTATCAATATAGTATTATATATGCCCGATACAGGGCACACTTATCACTAATAGAATAGAGTAGCGCAGGTTTGTTGTTTGTTTGCACTTTGGGCTTTTGTCTAATATATAGGGGTTTGGAGAACCCTCTCATTCCTTGCTGCATATTTCAATTATTTTTCAAATTTCTTCATTTATTCGCATTAATTATATGTATATACTAATGTGTTAGCGCTGTGAGTTTTGCGCGCTCTCTCACTCTCTCTCTCTCTCTCTCTCTCTCTCTATATTTTTTTTTTCTATGACTACCAAAAAATGTTGTTAAAACAGTCAAGCTGAGATACAACAATGAACTGGAGTAATTCTGGAGCAAACCATCTGTACTACATACTAAATACAAAGTTCCAAAACTCCCATTGATTTAAACAGAGCTTTTAACCCCTTGAATGCCAGAGAGGTGTGCAGTGAATTGCTTTCAAGGGGTTAACCATCTGAGTGCCAGAAGGTATGCAACACATTGCTTTGCAATACGTTGCATACTCCTCTGGCACACAAAGGGTTAAATGACCCACTTAAATCAATTGGGAAATGTTATTTGTCCCCTATGGCGCAGTTGGTCTGTCCAATAATTTCTCTAGGTCATCTTAGCATGTCAGCCTGTTTCACTGCATGACATACACACTTACGCTTAATATTGTTTTGATAGTATCAAATTCAGATAGATTATCAGCAGAAATCTCCTGAGCACACTATAGACCCATTCGCTGTAAGGAAGGAAGGCATCATGCAGCTTTTTAATCAAAAGCCCTCTTTGCTATGGCTTGGTGAATACAATTTCAGGCTAGTGCTGGTTCATTCAGTTTTCATTATATTCCTTGGATTGTACAAAAAAAGTAAAATGATGATACAGTGAAACAAGAAGCTGTAAAATAATTAGGAATAAAAATGACAAATTATGATTCACATATAAAAAAATATCTTTCATGGTTACAATTTAAATGTCCCTACAATACCACAATTACATATCACATAGGACCTTACACAGGAAGCAAATGATGAACAGTTCTAGAATATACCAACTGCTCCATGAGGACAAATAATCCTCACATTTCCATTCATTTAAATGGGGCCCTTAAATGCTGGAATGCAAAAGCAATGCACTGGAGATTGCTCTAGAAACAAGGGGTTACATCTCATTTGTCTTCTATAATACAGCTTTCCTGCAGTGAGTGATTAGAATACAAAAAGTAAAAACCCCTCCCATATTATAGCTCATATGCTCATGATTGATTTTGCTTTCTGAGAAGCCCATATTATTTCACATATAACCAATATAATACTCCTGTGCTTGTATGTCTGAGACCAGTCAGAAAACCTGTACCCAGCAAAGAATCCACAGCTTACAATGTTTCCCATGGCAGTCCCAGAATGCAAATGAAGGCTTTAATTTTCTTACCGTGGTCTTTTCCAAACAGTGTAGGAGGTGGTAATGTTGTGTAGCAAATGTAGAGCCAGATTTGCTAATAAGGGCTTGTTCCTCTTCACTTGAACCCTGGAAAACAAGGCAATACATTTTTTTTAATTTCTACTTCTGACATTAAACGTATTAGGACAGTTAGATTAATTGCATTGTCATATGTGTATGAATTGTTGCAAGCATTCCAAAGAACAGGGCAATGCCCTTGTCTCTTAGTTTACAGACGGCATACTGAGTGTTCGTCAGTATAATTTAAATGCTTCCTGTGGCTCCCAGTTCACCTTGAATTAAATTAAAACAATGTTTTTTTCCTGTTATGTTTGTCTGCAGCCTGCCTTAACCCTTTGAGTACCAGAGAGGTATCCAATGCATTACAACACAATGCATTGGATAACTCTCTGGCACTCAAAGGGGTTAATAATAGCTTGAAAAATACCCATGACCCGCAAAATGTTGGCACTAGAGAACTGAGCTTGTGCATGCGTGTATGCATTTTAGCTATATTTTAACTTCTGATTTTACTTCACATAAACATTTGAGTGCCAGGGTGGATGTCCCACAGCTTGGTTTGAGTTCCGATAGGTGAGCAGCTAAGAATGTCAGCTTCTCTACTAGTTATAAGGATACGTAAGCAAAAGTGAAGTCTTATTTGTTCCCATCTACTGATATACATTGCAGAGATTGGTTAAAAGGGAACTAAGACCTCCTAATACAGATTCTCCACTATATTAAAGTTCTGCTCCGAGCCTTCTATAAGCTTTTAATAACATGTAGCGGTATGTTTAAGTACTTACAGTTCTGTAGTTCAAAAGATATTTAAATTATTGACAGTTTTAGAGAAATTTCCTTTAGGTCTCTCAATAAAACATACCAGAGATAAAGGCCCCACCTAGTTAGGGCAGAAACTAAGAAGAAAGACTTTCTTCCCATTCATCATCACTTTGTGTTCCTGTCCCTCCCAGGCAGTTTTTCTGTTAGATTAGGTCTATATCCCGTTCATTATTTATGAGGAGCCCAGGTGAGCATTTCTTGGCATTCGGTGACTATTTCCTCCTGCTGCACCTGCAAATATATCCAGGGAATGGGATACAAATGCTCTGCCATCATCCATTCCATGTGACTCCCCTAGGCCAGCATTGTGGTGGCTTAAGCCTCAAGTGATAAGGCCTATGGAAATCTGGAAGTTGTCAAATTTGTGCCAGCAACATTAGGATAATATATCTGCTGATTTATCATCCAAGCCATACTGGTTTAAAAAAAAATCTCAAGACAGCTCTATATCTGCACACAACATGGCCAGACCAGGTCTTACCACCTCCTCAGGCATCATGAACTATAGCACATCAATAGGGTACTCATCAGAGTCAGAACAAATATTTTTGCAGATGAGATGAAGACATGTTAGTTAAGGCTGTTAGACTCTCTATAGAATTAGAATACATGCCAGTAGTCTGATCCAAGTCGGACAACATGTTTTAGGGGTATAAACTATAGCATAAGGTTTTTCCTGCCCACAAAATAATCAATACAATCATAAAGAAGTAATGGGATGCTCTTGAAAAGGCAATACTGTCATAAGAAAATTAAGTTTATTTTTTTTTTAGCCAAAGGATTCAGATTTCTGAGAAAGTATCCCTAAAACAGACATCCATGTAACCAGACTCTTGAAGAAAACACTGTGTCAGTAGAGGACGGCATTGGCTTTAGAGACCTCGTGAATAGGAAAGCAGAAGTGATCCTTTGCAGATGCTATGAAGCAGTTACCTCGTACAGAGCCATCATTGCCATTACATATCGAATGGATGGCTCAGCGAATGATGATATCCTGAAGAGAAGATTGCTTAAGTCCATGCAAACAACAAAATGGCAGGAGATTTCAGCTGTAAAGCCTCTATGGAAAAATGTGAGGATTCTGGCAAGAACATCAGCTCTAGCAACAGGCAGAAGAAGATCTTTGTGGCTTAGGCAGTGGCAGCAGATGTCTGATCCAGGAATAAATTGTGTACCATGCCATTTGAAAGCCCTTACTTATTTGGCAATGAACTAGATGCCGTGGTAGGGAAGATACTGGGCAGGAGAAAATGTTGCCTCAAGATAAATGATTCAACCTTCATGATATATTTTTTTGTCTATACACAAATTCAAAAAGAACTACAAACCAAGGAGATCTTCCTCTAGACTCTTTACCTCTTAGGGGTGCAAGTCCCCCAAGAGAGGCTCTCATGAGTACCAGAAGAAGCTTCTTTTCTGATGACAGGCTACCTCTGCCTCCCTGGTAGGTGGAAGGTTACAAACCTTTCTACCAGAATGGAAGAACATTCCAGGAGTTGATGCTAATTCCAGAAGGTTACAAATAATAGTCTCCTCACTTCCACAATCCTAGTTTGTCACCCGTCATGTTCCAAGACGTAATCAAAGAAAGAATGTATTTTACAAATGAATTCAAGACTTACTTTGAAAGAAAGTTCTGGGGGGAGACGCATTAAGACATAATAAAGAGGTGATAAAGTGGAGATAGCTTCTCCAGTTATATCAATGGCGTGGTTGTCTCCATGTTAGCACCTCTCTTCATGCCATAATGCATAGCTCCCATAACCACTCACAATTGACAGAAAAGAAGGATAGAATATTCAATATCTGCAATTTCCAGCCCTATCCTTCAGGTTATCCTCAGCTCCCAGGATATTCGTGTAAGAGATGGTAGTAGTGAGGGATATAGCAGATATTCCCTATCTGGATGACTTGCTGTTAAATGTAACATCTTCCCAACTTTTCTAAGATCACCTGAAAATTTCTCCTCTGTTGTCTAGCTTGGTTTATAAATTCTGACACATAAATGTAATTCCCACCACCAAGAAGATATTTCTGGGGTTTCTCTTGAACAAGCCAAAACCTTTCTCCTTCCAGACAAAAAAGACAACATACTTTCTCAGATAACCTCAAACAAGCAAGCTTTACAGATGTCACAATGCATTTTAGTAATATTGGTCTTTTGTCAGATGTCAGCTGCCATAGAAGCGGTCCCATTTGCCCAATTACATGAGACATCTTCAGGAATTTGTCCTCAGGTACTGGGACAGAAGGAGATTTACCTGAAGAAAATAATACACATTATCCCAAAAGTCAAACTCTCACTGAACTAGTAATTCAAGAAGAGCATATCAATAGAAGGATCATTATTCTGGCTGGTGATGCCAGCAAGTTTGGTTGGGGAGAAGTTCTGCAAATATCATCCCATGGTAGTTGGTTACTAACCGAACAATCTTAATCCAACCATATAGAAGATCTGGCAGTATGTAGAGCCATAAAATAAGCAGCCTCGATCATCAAGGGTCATAGTAAAATGGTAATATAGTAAGTTAGTTGTTGAGGCTGATAAAAGACATGCGTCCATCAAGTCCATCCCATGCTAAATCCCCCCTTTAGAGCTAGACGAAGGCAACCCCCCATCCCCACTGAAGCCATTTCCAAATAAGCCCCAAATGGCAGACAGATAGTTCCCTGGATCAACATCCTATCTGCTTTGAAGCCAACTGTCATAATTCTCAATATTGTATCCATTAGGTTTTTGAGAGCAGTTACAGTATCTGCATGCAAAGCATCCCAAGGCAAAGAATTCTATAGCCTTACCACCCTTAATGTAAAAAATCCCTGCCACTGTTTTAGTCGAAAACACATTTTCTCTAGTCTTAATTGATGACCTCTCTTAGCTCATTCTTGGAGAGTTTTTGTTTTGACCTCAAATATATTTGTAAATGGTAATCATATCACCCTTTCAACATCTCTTCTCTAATGTGACAATCCTTTTAATCAGTTTTGATGCACGTCAGTTCATGAAAAAAATTCTTCATTTGATGCCAGTCTAAAAGCTTAAATCCAAAAGCTACATTTGTACCAACTATTCTGTAGTAAATTATGGAAGGTTTTCAGAAAGGTCTGTGTCCAAGCGCAATCAAGGTACAGATCTTGACATCATTAAACATGGTTGTTAATCCTTCTGTTGACAGTACATCAAAATCGCACTGATCTGGCACTGAAGGGATTAACCTTGTGCAGTGGGGATATGGAAAGGGTGACCAGGTACATTGTGGATCAGGCTGGGGTCCAGTGGGGCTATTTTTCCTCTGGTTTTCCCTACCTGTTCCAGCCCAAAGAAAGAGGCTAGTATCACGGTACCGTGATTTTTCTGTCACTCTCACTTGTGCTGCGCTCCGATTGTTTGAGCCTGTTTGGCCCGTCCCTGGTGACCTTTTTATACTTGGCCATTGGCACCTGTCAGGTGCCCTTTCGTGGTGTTCCTGAGCCAGTATTGCTGTGCTGTGTTCCTGATTTCCGGTGTACCGATTTGGCTTGCTCTGACTACGTTCCTGTGTTCCTGCTCCGTGATTTGACCCGGCCTGGCTGACGTTCCTGCTCGTGATCTGACCTGGCTTATCTGAGAACCCTGCTCCGTGATTCGACCCGGCTTGTATGATGTTCCTGCTCCGTGACCTGCACCGGTTACATCTACCCAGACTACGGTTCAGCTTCCCGCTGTCGCTGAGGCGACATTCTGACTTCCTCCAGTGAACTGTACTCCTGCTGCTGCAGCTGTTAACCCGTGCTGAGCTGAGATCCTGCTAACCGAGCTGTTTTAGTGCAGAGCTATACTCTTCTTACTGAGCTGTTAACCCGTGCTGAGCTGTACTCCTCTTACTGAGCCGTTAACCCGTGCTGAGCTGTACTTCTCCTACTGAGCCATTATCCCGTGCAGAGCTGTACTCCTCCTCCTGAGCCGTTAACCTATGCAGAGCTGTGTTCCCGGTTCTGAGCCTCCAGTCTGGTACAGAGCGTTGCTATTCTTGCTGAGCCGTTACACTTCCAACCACTATTACTGATGAGCCGGTTCAGTAGGCCTTGTAAGGCGACGATTCGTATCACTCCTTGCAGTATAGTTGGTTTACGTTACCGCGCCCGGTAGGCGCTACGGCTTTAGCTGCTACTGTGCAAGCCTCTGTTATTACACCCGTGGGGGCTATTGGCTCAAGCTCTTGCAACCCAGTTTCTTCCGTTATCACGCCCGTGGGGGCTATTGGCTCAAGCTCTTGCAATCCAGTTGCTTCCGTTATCACGCCCGTGGGGGCTATTGGCTCAAGCTCTTGCAATCCAGTTGCTTCCGTTATCACGCCCGTGGGGGCTATTCGCTCAAGCTCTTGCAATCCCGTTGCTTCCGTTATCACGCCCGTGGGGGCTATTGGCTCAAGCTCTTGCAATCTATCTGCTCCGTTATTATGCCCGTGGGGGCTACTGGCTCAAGTTCAGCAGGCTCTGGGTTGCAGGTTCTTCCTTGCTGGACAGTTATCTCAGTATTATGAACTTTTGGTGTTGAGCTTTCTCCACCATTTACTGCCTATTATCACCCTGGGCGTGCCAAACATCACAACTGAGACGGACTGATTACTGTGTTAACCCTTGTATCTCTGTGCTCAGTATCTGTTATTTGCCTGTGCTGTTAAGTCATTATCTGTATATTGGTCCTACTGTTGCCTCCTTGCTATTACTCAGTGCTGCCTATAGAGGGCTATTCTTCCATTAATTTTGTTCTTAATAAAACTGTGTTTTATTTCACCTACTGGTCTGAGTGTCTTGAAAACCGTGACAGCTAGTCTTCTGCTGGTTTCCTTGGGTTCCCCTAGCCTTGCTTTCTAGTTGTTTTGTAACATTTTTAAGAACTCTAAAATGATTTCAAAGAGGCATTTAAAAAAAAAAAAAAAAAAAAAAAAAAAAGCAATTCAATCCTGACCCATGGTCACAATTTGATTCCAAAACTGACCAACTGGAAATATCTGCTGAATCAGAAAATGCCAATTCAGCAAATCCTTCCAGCTGGAATTGAATCTTGGCCTCACTAACATTTTTCACCTTCTGTGGGAATTCTGTGGAAGAGAATAAGTGATTTTCTCTATTTGTTTTCTACTATTCCTCCTATTTCACTGTTGCAGCAGAAACTTCCAAAAGAAGTAATGCTTTAAAGGAGAAGTATTAAGATGATATTACAATCTGCACTCATTTCAACTGGGTAAACATTTTTTACTAGTCCTACTAATTTAAATATTGGGACAAAAATGGTATTTCCACAGAAGGAGATGTGTCATATTCCTCCCATTTTTACTACAATTCTTCTTATTTGTTTATTCATGGCAGGATGTTTTGTCAATGCTCATGCAGAAAGAGCAAAGTATTATACAAAAATCTAAATTTCCATTGATTTGAATGGGAAGAAAATGTAAAGACCTAGCATTTGGCTAAAACATTTTTTTACAACATTTCAACAGGGTAAAAATTAAGAAAAACATTTATTTTGTGGGAATCCCTCATAAGGATATATGTGTTATTTTCTATCTTTTTGTTTCCAATGAATGATCTATGCCCATCCCTATCTAGGAGGCTGGTCAGGGTGGTGTTGCCTGTATGTTCTACTTTCCCCTCATTGTGGGTTTTATACTGTTTACAGCCCGGTAAGCTCTAACTATTAAAGGGATAGTAATGTTTCATAATTAAAGCAGCTCCAATTAATCTTCATAGTATTTGAGCAGTATTGTGGTGTACAGGTGGATTGCAGAGAGGGACAATCTTCAGTTAACATAAGGGAATAACCTGAAAAAACCTGTCAATGGGGGCAGGGCTTTCATTGTTTTCACAGTAAGAAGATTGTCCCTTGTTGTGAGCTGTCTGGTCTATGGACCAGATTCCACACCTGATGGGAGGTGGCTTATGCTAGGTAAAAGGGGCAGGAGGGGGAAACTTTATCATTCAATTACTCTTGAACTACAACTCTGACAGTATTGAAATAACACTCTCTGTGGCAAAAATACGATGAAGATTAATTGGAGCTGCTGCTTTTGTGAAACAATACAATCCCTTTAAGGATATTGTGACTGATGTACTAAGAAGAAAGGGGGCATTTCAGTGTCAAACCAACTGTACCACAGTGAATAAATAAGCATTCCCTAAATTTACATTTATATCACTGTGTTTTTAACCCCTGGAACTCCAAACAGGTCTCCAATGTATTGCAACACAATGCACTGAGAACCTCTATCATTCAAGGGGTTAAAGAGTCCATTTAAATCTGTGGGAACTTTTACTTGTCCCTTATGGACCAGTTGGTTTGCCTTAGAATTACTCCAGTTTTTCATAGTACATCAGCTTCATTGTATTAAACTATTTTTATAGGACAACTAATACCCATAAAATAGGTAATTAGTTAACTTACTAAAACTAGAATACCTGAAAGGGCCATTGTGAATTCTATCCTTTTGTCTTTGTTCAAAAGAGAACATCTTTAACCCTTTGAGTAGGGATGGGCCTCAAACCAGAATAGGAGAATAATGGTACTTCCTGCTTGGCAATTAATTTCCAGCAAAAAGTGCAGTTTTTCCAATTTTCACACCTAGCTCATTGCATTGAAATCAATCAGAACATTGAATTTACACACTACACATCTACACATAGCAAATGTTATTTTATTTCCCAAAGGCATAGTATAAAATGGTATGAGGGTGCCTGTGTTGGTAGAGTGTGGGGAAGCAGTTGAACAGGGAATTTTTTTTGGGGGGATTTATTTACTGGTATTTGGGGAACAGTTAATAAAAAAAATGAAATTATAAATGAAATAAAATAAGAAATTGGTACTTAATGTGACAGAGACAGGGACCCCCTGAAGTAAACTGCAACTGGGGCAGACTGGTACTTGACAGGATAGAGTATTTTGTACAGGATGATTTGTTGAACTTGTTGTTAGCGGCCCAAGCCCAGAGGAAATATTGATTTGTAGGACTTAGACTTGTTTGGCACAAGCCCTGTATGATCAGTGAGTAGTATGACTTAGGATTGTTAGAAACAAGCCCCTAAAATAGTTTTTTGCAGGCCTGTGTTTTTTTGTATTTTTTTTTTTAAGAATAAGCCCTGAGGTCATATTTTGGTGGCCAGCAGTCATTGTCAAATGCCTAATGTCATTGGAGAATTTGTGACTTGCTGCTGATGCTCATGATTAGGCAGCTCAGAGAGAATGGGATCAACAAAAGCAGTAATATGGGCGATGGATGATAATAGTTCCAATTGCCACTACTAGCTCCAGTGATGTGCCTAAGGCAGTAGCCCACAGCTAGCCCCCACCACTTCAAGTATATGTGGAGAAAATAAGAAGTTTGCCAATAATTCAAGCAGGGGAATGTAAGCAGGGTGCTGGGTTGTATAGGTAGGGGCATTAGTAGCAGAAAAAGGGAAGTGGTCATGAGAGTCTACTGATTTCACTTACAGTATTGTGTACTCCAGAAGGATATAGATACTCTAGGGAAAACTCAGGAAAAGGCTAATAAAATGGTGACTGGTTTACAAGAAAATAAATATCAGGATAGACTATAGCATGTGAAAATGTATAGCTTGGAAGAGAGAAGAGAGAGAGGAGATATGATAGAAACATTCAAATACATGAAGGGATTCAAAAAAGTGCAGGATGGAAGTACATTTCAAAGGAGTAAAAATGTAATGACAAGAGGCCATAGTCTAAAACTAGAGGGACACAGGTTTAGACATAATGTAAGAGAGTTTACTTCACTGAGAGGGTAGCAGATAAGTGGTATAGCCTAACAGCAGAAGTGGTAGAAGTTAAAACAGTGAATGCATGCATGGGATAGGCATAAGGCTGTCCTGAACATAAGAAAAGACCAAAGATCACATAAGGTTTGAGGTTTTTACAGTAGGATAATGGGCAGACTAGATGGGCTAAATGGTTCTTATCTGCCATCAAATTCTTTGTTTCTTCTCCACCTGCCCCTCATCCAAAATCATGGGTGTATTGTTAATAGAATGTACATTTTTTCCTTGAGAGCAGGAACTGTGCCTCTCATTAGCAACCGCAATGTGCACAATGTATGTTGTAAATAAGGGAAGGACTGGGAACAATGGGCACATCTGAACTCACAACAAACACATGGCACAACTCTACCCAAACACCATGATGCTTAGGGTCCCCATTGTGAAATCATCCCACCATAAAACCAAGTACTGCTGCTGTCACTATGCACTGTGTCCACTTCCAGCTTAGGACACGTGACATTTTGCAGACAGTTTAATAATAATGATGAACCCTCCCTGTTACAGTTTAGCATATTCTGTGGGATGGAATCTCCTCATATGCCACTTGATGCCCTACTAGCGATTCTCCTTCTCTACACTGTCATGTGTAGTCAGTGCACCACACACTGCACCACATCCTGACATCTACTGAATGGCTATCAACTGGTGGTGGAGGTAAAGACGAATTAGGTGGATCACCAGAAGATGAAGTTACATGATCTTCCTGTGCCCGGACCCTAGAGGAGGTAGGTGCTGGTGAGCCAGGTGTTTCGCTCAACATCAGAATTCAGGTAATGGCTGGGTTTCTCTATTCTTCCTCCTCTTTGATTTCTGCCTCACCTCTTATTGCCTTTGAGGTGAGTCAGGGGGGTACAGCAACAGCAGTGCCCGATTTCTTTGGTGGGTGTTTGGCTTTAACATGATTCACATAAATGTCATGGTGTCTGTGGGGAGAAAACTTTCTAGCCTTTGAAAAATACCGAAAAATGTTTGGCAATGGGCGAAAACAGAAAGATTTCAATTGCTTTATTTAAAGTGGATTTTCTCATGAAAAACTGGACAACCATGAGGTTTTTGTGGATGTTTTTTAGCTGGAACACGACAGGCCCTTTAGATTTCCCCTACCTTTGAGTGCCAGCGAGTTATCCAATGCAAGCCCCTAAAATAGTTTTTTGCAGGCACTCAAAGGGTTAATCAGTGCTGGATGTCCTCTTCATGGAGGTGGACATATTGTATGAGTTGCTAGCATGACCACAGGATACAAACTCCGCTCACTTCACATGGCAATCTTAACCCTTTAGGGACCAGAGTGATATTCAACACATTATTTCACCATGCATTGCACACCATTAAGGTCCTTTATGGGTTAAGTAGGCTCAGTCTGCAACTGTTATGCCTGCCTCCATAGACACAACATCCAGGATTATAGAAAGATGCTATCACTTGAACAAAAGCAAAAAGGCCTTTCGCATTTTCTGGCCAAAGTAAGATAAATGGGGGTTATTATTATTACTGCTTTCAATAACTATGTACGAATTGTAGGTACCGCTATAATTCATTATTCAGTGCTGAATAATGGGCTCTGAATAGGCTCTACATTCAAACTGTTTCAGGGAGAGGACTCTTTATATTAATGTTTTAATAAGTTGTGTTATGTTGATGAATAAAGGCAAACAATAAGAGCTACAGGAAAAACAGCAATTGTTCTTCACCTGCATTATGTCATTTAGTAAGCCATTGCGTTTACTCTGTAAATAAGCATTCGCACTTCCACTCTTTGCAACACGAATCCTGGCAAGCCTTGCTTTCTGTGAAGGAAGGAAACAGATAAACATAAATAATGCAGAACAATAAAACAGAATAGGTTATCAATAGGTTTTGTGTTTAATAAAAGAAAACCTCAAATTTATTTGAAATGCTCTACACTTTAGTCATAAAATTGCAGATAATGAAACTTGAGGTTTTCATTTCAGGGACATCTTTTCTGTTACAGAAATTGATTTAGTCAAATTAATTATTGATGCTTTGACTTGAAAAGGCAATGTATTCATATTCTTCCTTGACTTTAGTTCTTTACCTGTGTCTTATGCCTCTCATTGAAAACAGAGGCTGCATTGCTACCGTTTTGACATCTGGTTGGTAGAAAGGCAAATTGCTTAGTTCATAAATGGATCCCCAGTTGCTCATTCAGCTGATGCATTAGCAGAGCACTGGAATTGCTAGTTAAAAGTGAGAAAGTAATTGTTCAATTTATTCCAGAGAATAAGTAATATTTTATGTCCCCACATTGAACATTTAATAAAATGTTCACTGGCCAAAACAAAATTAATTATCAACAATGAAAAGTCATCAAAGCCTACATAATGCATAATACAGAGTGTGTTTAAAATTTGAATTTCTTTTAACTTCTTGGATGCTGGAGAGGTATACAGGGGATTGTAAAGAAATGCAGCCCTAACAGATATGGATTTTTGTTCAAGATTGAAAATTCCTGCCTCTGAGCTAAGGGGCCAACAATGTACCAAAGTTTAAAGGAGCAGTAAACTTTTTTATGAAAACACATATTTTACAGAGCATTTCCTGCTGAATAATAAAATGTCACTCCCATCTCTGTCAGATGTTTTATTCAAAAAGTATAGCAGTTTAAATAATCAGGAAGTGAATTTACTGTGTTTACTTCCTGATAGTTCTAACTGACAGGAAGTGACAGGCAGTTTCTATCACATTCTATGGAGAACTGTATGTCTCTGACTTTTCTGACTTTCCTCTCCATTAGAATCTAACAGGAAATCTAATTAGAATTTGACCACTAGAGGGCACTGATAATGTAAAAAAACATGGGTTTAAACTGTAATAACTCTGGAAATATAAATCTCTCGGCAGTGGGAGTACTCTTATATTACTCAATAGGAAAATCCATACAATAAATATTTTTTCATAAAAAAAGTTTACTGCTCCTTTAAGGTTATAATTTGTCGAACTCTGCACCTCCCCTAAGCTTTGTTGATGACATGAAACAACATGAAATATAGCTCTTATTTCCATGTGTCTGTATGCTTGACTGAGAATTAGAATTAGACATTTAACATACATCTTTTGCCTTTTAATTTCCACATTGTTTTAACCCTTTGAGTGCCAGAGGGGTACGGAATGCATTGCAAAGCAATGCGTTCAGTACCCCTCTGGCACTCAAAGGGTTAAAGCAGTTATTTGTTTGACTTGATCAAGTGTTCATTGTGCTTTTGATTCTTCTCTTGATCACAATTTTTTTCATCTATAATGCGTTTCTAGCGTAACCCTGTGATTGCCAGAGAGATATCCAATGCATTGTGTTGCAATGCATTGGGTACCTATCCTGTACACAAAGTGTTAATCAATCTTTCTATGCTTGAACAATTTTTACATCCATTTTGTTGGGATTGATTTAGCATGCTGTTGAATTTGAGCTATTTGTTAAAATAAAATTTGCTTTGTTTGATTAAATTTGTGCTGAATCAATTAAAGTATTCATCAAAAGTATTTATAACTTTAATTCCTCTATCAAAACAACTCACATATATGGTATTTTGCCTCCACCTGCCCGTGGGCTAATATTATTTAAGAACTTGAACTGTTTTTTACATCGATTAAACATGCTGTACTCATTTGATTAATGTATGGTACACTTTTTAATTGAAAAAGAGTTGCACAAGAGAAAGTCAAGTTTGTGCCGGCTCATGAATCATGAATTTTCAATACTCAAAAATATCTCAGTAACAGGAGCACCATTTTAAGTTCAGTAAAAAATTGTAAAAATTCCACTTTAATATAACTCTCTGTGTTAAAAGTGGTGTCTATCTATTCAGTAGATTTCGCTACTGACAAAGATCTTATGATGTTTTATTTCTCCAGAAGAACACTGTATTTTTTTGATAGTTTGTTTTTATATACCAGATGTATTTTGACCAATTAAGCACTAACTCCCACCTTAATTCATCAAATGTTTTCAGCCGTTAAAATTGGCATTTAACATAGAATGAAAGAGAAAAGGAAAGAGCACAAATGCAATCTGAGAGCTGCACCTGTGTATATAGTTATCACACTGCCACAAAATATGTATAGTCACAAGATGAGTTCTTGTGGTAAGACCTCAAAGAGAAGACCAATCAGTCCCAATATGCCAGAGGAGAAAATCCAGCCGGTGGGATCCCGAACACTTTCTTCTGTTGATATAGAGGATAGACACAAAAGAATAGCCCATTCAGATCGTATAGCCCATACAGATCGTATCTCCGTGAACTCCACACTATATGACAATACGATAGACCAAGGCTTAATGCAGCACTCCGTTAGGGTATATGGTATGTTCTTTATTATTAAATTTCTCTACGCGTTTTGTGAGAATGTTGCCCACTGCATCAGGAGAGTGTGTCACATGCTCCTGAAGAAGTGGGCGACAGTCCCATGAAATGTGTACAGAAATGTATTAATGAAGAATACTATATACCCTAAAGGAGTACTGCATTAAGCCTGGGTCTATTGTATTGGCATACAGTGTGGAGCTCACAGAGATTAGATCTGTATGGGCTATTCTTTCGTGTCAATCTGCTATATCAACAGAAAAAAGTGTCCGGGATCCCGTCAACTGAATTTTCTCCTCTGGCATATTGGGACCAATCAGTGTTCTCTTTGAGGTCATACCATAAGAATTCATCTTGTGAGTGTATATATTTTATGGCAGTGTGATAACTATATATTTTTGTGTACACTAGAGTGTGGAGGTGTTAGGCTGAGGACGCCAAGAAAGATGCTGCAGCTCAGAGAACTGTATTTCATCATGTAAGACTTTTAAAGTATTTTAATAAGTGACTTTTCAGTAGGGGTGCATCTGTATACTTTGTTTGTATCTCTTTACTATTTAACATAGAATGGCTGTTCATACTATTACTGTGGCAGATTGACTACTCTGCCATAATTTTGTATTAGTAAAATACAGTATGGGCATGTCTTCATATTTCATTTTCAGTATGATATATGTATATTACATATGACCTTCTGTGCTCTGCGCTTGTCTGCACGTTGATTCTGGTGGTAGATCCGGCTGAAATTGGAAACAATTACAGGAACCGGCAAGGCGATGACCAAAACACCACTTAGAGAACATATGGACCCAAATATCTTCCCGGCTATTGTTTTTGGAACCATATCTCCATACCTGTAAAATAAGTAAATAAAATAAATAAATAAATAAAGTGATTGACATATGTACTATAGTTAGTTGGAGATCTCTTTAAAGTGGCTCTTAATTAGCTTGACAGACAGACATATATATATGTAGTATACATATATATTTTGTATGTATTGGAATTGCTACATCTATAGCTGCATGGTGAAATGTTTATATATGAAAATACAGCTCTGTGCTGCAGAATGGTTTGGAGCTTTTTTTCCCTCTATGACTGAAATGGAAATCTGTAATTGCAGAAATTGCTACATAACAATATAACAAATGCATTCTCTCCATTTCGCTCTCTCTACACTGAGCTTAATGGCTTATTCAGTAATTGCGGTACGGCACATATGTACTGTCTAACAAAGGACACTTTTTTAATCAACTGAGGTGAGGAACCGGCTCCTATGTAACCCTGAACTTTATTGTGATTTGATAATCAACAGGTTTACACTACTGCTTATCTGAGTATTGGACACTGTCTCCTTGCATTACACAGCAAGCACAACATCACACAGCTACAGCTGCATCTTCTTGCTATACTTTTCAGTTTAACGTTCTCACTTTTGATAATACATTATTATCTGATGATATATTTATTGAAGCTCCTCATTAGAACACTGGACATTGCATCTGCTGCATTGCACAGTAAAAGCACCAGCACGCTGCACATCAAGAGAATTGCTGCAATATCAGCTGAATCCTCTTGCTGTACTGTGTAGTTTAGTTCAGATCTATTATACATTTTGATTATACAATGAAATTTAAGTGTGCAGTTTGATTTTTATGTTGGCATACAGGTCAGCAACTATGAACAGAGCTTGGCCAACGCATTGCATAGCATGTCATTTTTTTCATTTACATTGTGGCTTGCCTGTGATCATTTGCATATAATACAAATAAGCAGGGGAGGGCTGGCAACTAGTTCCATGGGAAGGGGGGTTATAATCAAGTGCCCCATTTCTACTATCATTTGAGCCCACTGTCCCAGCCTAATACCCCCTTTTGTTAATTTTAAAATTGGCATTTGGGGTCTCAATCTTTTTTTACTCAAGGCACCCCTAACGTGCAATCTGGAACTTTCAGAGCACCCTAACATGTTTAATGTAATTTATAAATTGCATAATAAAGGGTAAAATTAATAAATATACAGATATTATTAGGTCTCATAATCACAGCCATAAAAAATAAACATATTGTGCATAACAATTTCCATATTTCTTCATTTAAAGGACAATATTTTTGTCAAAGTCTTCATAGAAAACATGGGGCACCCTAATTTGATGTCTGAGGCACGCCAAAGTGCCACGGCACCCTGGTTGAGAATCACTGCTATAGAGCTTACAAGTTATGCAAAGCTGCACTAGTGTTACTATAGAGCTTACAAGGGAAATGGGGTTTGCTACCAGTGGCATCATTTGTGTAATTCCATTTCAACTGCAAGCGCTCTGGTATCACTAGTGTAGCTCCATTTATATCAGCAAGAGGAAACCACATGACCAGCTCAGGTGACAATTGCCCCCCAGGCTAGCCCTCCCTTGTAAATACATGTATATGTGTTCTCACAGCACTAGCAATACCTTTGACTCCTAATATAAAAGTGATTTTATGATACTCTGCATACACTGCATGGCACTGGTACACTATTTGCATATGCTAATGGATTTATGACATCATCAGGCAAAGACATGTGCGTGCCAGTGCACTTTGATTATGTTTTTCCACATGGTTCTTTTAGGGTATTCATTCTGTCGTTGTTTGTCTTTCTAGTTAGCCTGATAAAGGGCCAACAAGGGACCACAATATTGACCAATAAAACTACACTGCTTGAACTTCAGGAATTCTTCAGACTGCTTTCCTTTAACTGTTAGTATAATTAGTCATTGCAGAGCCCTGACCAAACTTTTTTTGGGCCCCCTCACACAAAAATATTTTCACAGTTCACTAACTAGAAATTATTTGATCCTGGAGCATATAGGGTCATCTGCACCTCCTTTAGTTATGCCCCTGCCTTTAACATGTGGAATAAAGACACACTATGTACATACACCCAGGGCAATGCAGCAGTATACATGAGTGCCGTCTAGCATGCATGCATTTATGTATGTATGCATGTATGTATGTCTGTTAATCATATAAGAACAACATATTCCAGTAGGTTTGTTCTCATTTAAATAGAGGAGATCCATACGAACGCATATATACATAAATCTATCCCAATCATACAGCACACAAGTTACACAAATGGGTTTTTAAAGGTTAAATTGGAAGAAGATTTTTTATATATACTTTAATCTCTCTTTACAAAACGTTAACATTATTCAAACGGTTAAACTATAAGACTTTCTTTAAATAGAAAGTAACAAGCTACAACATGCTCTCTAACTTGTGTGATACTACAGAAATCTTCTGGAGACCTCTCTAGAATCCAAAGGATTTGTACGGATACGATACTCCCTTAAATCATTTCTATGTAACCTCTTCTTGGAAATAATAGGAGGTTGATTTAATTTAATTACCTACAACCCATGTATTCACACACAGGCCACTAGCACAAGTGTGCTATAATATGATATGAATACATCCATGTTACTTATTCTGTTCACCTTCCAAAGAAGACACAAAAGTGTTTAACTGTGCTGAGCAAAAACTTGACCCTTTGAGTGCCAGAGGGGGTACACAACACTTTGCTCTGCAATGTGTTGCGTACCCCTCTGGCACTCAAAGGGTTAACTGAAGTCTATTTTTGGGAAACAAATCAGAAATCAATTTTCAGTCTTAGCTACATGTGGTAAATGTATTTGTAAAAATATTTCAAACTGAATATAATTTCAGCAATAAGAGTTTATATTCAAATATTTTTTTTCATTGCTCTTTTGAGGTCACATTTGTGTTGTTTGTCAGGTAATTTGTGATTGTCCATTAGGATGTGTATAACAAGCAGACACTGTCCATATTTTTTTACTTAAAATGTAAAAAAAAAATTTGTAATGTTTATCCCCCTGAGTAAAAAAAGGGTACTCCGACTGCTGAGAGTTTTTTTATTCAAAAATTATTGCAGCTTAAACTTGCATTTTTAGGTGCAGTATCACTGTGGCCTGAAATTGTACAGTGGCGCTATTGCTACTCCATCCTATGGAGATTTATGGTCAATTGACCAGAGCTGTCCATAGAATGGTGTAGCAATAGCACCACTGTACAATTTCACCTAAAAATGCAAGTTTAAGCTGCAATAACTTTTGAATAAAAAAACCTCTCAGCAGTGGGAGTACCTTGTTTTACTCAGGGGGATAAACACTACAGTATATATTTTTTTTACATTTTAAGTGTTACTGTCCCTTTAATGAACAAAGCTTCATAATAGAGGCTCCATATAAAATGAGAACTAGTACTACTTAATAATTACCTCCTACATACCTTACTATGGCCAAACATTCCTGATGGCCACTATGAATTTTTCCTTAACTCCTTGGTCCATCTTCAACCAGTCCTGGATATTATGACCATGGAGGCATCCATAACAGTTTGTAGAAGGGCCACAGAACCTCAGACTCTGCTCATTATCCTTAGTAATCTTCGCCCTTTAAGGACTAGATTGTGCAATTAGTTGCTTCTCAGTGTAGTTTGCACCTCTCTGGTCCTTAAAAGCTAAGTAGGCTCAATTTCTTCAGTTTAAAAAAAACATCCAGCAACTATCATGGCCGCCTCCATGGACTTGACATTCAAGACAGATTGAAGATGCAATCTACTGAACAAAGGCACAAAAGCAAAATTCATAGGGGCCATTAGGATTTTCTGGCGAAAGTAAAATAAGTGGAAAGTTATTATTATGAGGTATTAGTAATCCTTTAATGTTCCATTATATTTCCCTAATCACTATGGTGTTGCTATCCCTGTGCTGGATCTTAAAATTATTTTACATAAAAATATACTGAATTCTTCTCCAGAAAGAGGGCTCTTTTAACCCGTTGAGTGCCAGAGAGGTAGCCAATGCATTGCTCTGCAATGAATTTGATACCTCTATGGCAGTCGAAAGGTTATTACACTGTTCTTTCAGACATATTTAGCTTTTATAGACAAAAATAAGACAACCACAATGTGCAGACAAAGTAAGTCCATACACATCA
This sequence comes from Rhinophrynus dorsalis, assembly GCA_037306005.1. Lineage (NCBI taxonomy): Eukaryota > Metazoa > Chordata > Amphibia > Anura > Rhinophrynidae > Rhinophrynus > Rhinophrynus dorsalis. The sequence continues at coordinate 271,917,129 of CM074721.1, read as the reverse complement.
TCGATGAATCTCAACTCTGGTCCTTGGCACTCATCAACGAGTCAGGATTTAACACTCTGAGTGCCAGAGAGGTATTAAATGCAGTGCAACACAATGCATTAGATGCTCTCTGGCACTGAAATCAGTGTGAATCATTCATAAGTCATTCATAGTAACTGAATCACTGATTATATTCCTCTTCTCAAAACTGTGCACACACTGATGCTAATGTAGTAAGATCATCTAGCGCTATTATAGGGCAAAATAACTGTATGTTTTATTTTGATAGGGCTTTTTACCCCCTCAAATGCTAGAGAGGTTTATTTCTCCTGTCACAAACTTAAACATTGTACAGTTAGCTTTTGATATTTTTCAGAATTTTCTGAATTTCTCCAGGGCATCAAAATTCAGCTGAAGTCTTCTTCCTTATGCCCTTAAATCCTTTAAATCATCAACTGACGATCAAAAGCAAACCCACTAATGGAAATCTGAATGGCAGCATGAGCTAAGAGGCCTGTGTGCGATATGAGCAGCTGATACCATTTATGATATTATAAGTAACATAAGAACAAAAAAAGTGCTGCTGTATTTAATTTATTTCCCCTTCTTGGAGGCACTGGACCTTTAAACAAATGAAAAGCTACTTATTCCTACAGGTATCGTTCTGACCTGTAGTCCTGAAGATTAACTTTGAGAATCATTATACGCAATATATCAACTAGCCACCAGATGGCATAATACACAATAAATCGCAAGTTATTTAGCCAGCAGAATAGACACAGATTGTTAATTACTGTTATACTCAAGATGAATGTTTGATTATGTAATTGTATATTTACTTCAATTTAAGTCTTATTCATGTCTGAAAGACTGTGATTTTTGTTTTTATCATGTAAAGTGTAACTTAGAAAATGTAATATATGCAAATGATAAACAACCTTTGTCTCTTTAGAAATGCAAATAACAATCACTTTTGCTTGTTTTCAAAATAATGACACTCTGTGTTACATCCTTTATTCCAGTGGTTCTCAAACTTTTTGTGTTGTTGAAACTCATTTTGCTTCACATGAACTCTATGCAGAGTTAATCATTTTGGATGCTAGAGATGTAACACACTGGAGATCTCTCTAACATCCAACAGTTTTACATGGTATCCAAATCAAATTAATTGAAATGTTGATTTGTACTAAAACTAGCATTACAGATATTGTAAGCCTTATTTTGATTCAATATATTCTGCATATGAATAATATGAAAGGTCATATTGGCTATAATTCTGATTTTTTTTTATCTTCACGTATTTTGTTACACTTTTATGTTCCTGCCAGTGAGCTCGCTGTATTTGTTTTCATGAGCTTTTTGGCAGGACGGTGAAAACAGCGATAGTGATACAAAGTAAGAGTGATACAATGTAAAAAAATATTGGCACTTTCCTGTTATCCTGAACCATTTTCAAAACAACCATTTTCAAAACATTTTTCAAACATTTTGAAACAAAATCTTTATTATAATATTTGGTACTTTCCTGTCAGGAAATAACGACACCAGATTCTGACAGGAATTAAGTTTTGAAAATGGTTCCGGATAACAGGAGAATACCAAAAGATTGTATACAGCATGTAGAGCACTCAGTGATGCAGGGACATTGTACACTGTATCACTAACCTGTTTTCATGGTCTGACCAGATAACAGCCTAGATACAGATATCCAGGCAACTTACTGTCAGGGACATAACAATGTAAAAAACAGGTAAAGTTGCAAGATGTAAAAATAAATAAATAATTGTGTAGGTATGTTGACTTTATGCACTTGAGCAATATGTTAAATCAAAATAAAATGTTACTATCCCCTTAAGACTAAATTAATAGGTTAAAGTGTTAGGTAACCATTACCATAATATTCCACATATCCTCTGGCAGTGACTAACCACACATACATTATGGCTGCTGTACTAATAAAGTGGTGCAAATCTTAATCAAACTAGTTGCAAGATAAGGGACAAACAAAACAAAACAAAATGTCAACCGAGTTAAAGGAAAGTGTTAACCGCTTGAATGCTAGATAGGTCATTAGTGCATTTTGAATAAATGCACTGGAAAATTCTCCAGTATACAGGGGTTAAAAGCCTCAATTAAGTCAATGGTTATTTGTTCCCTTAGGTTGATTAGGTGTGCCCCAGATTTGCCTATATGTCTGCCACCAAAGTGTTGTTCCACTGTCCACATTGCTGTACTGTCTGAGTGCCAGAGAGGTATCCAGTGCATTGCAATGATTTAGATATCTCTGACACTCAAAGTGTTAACCCTTTGAGTGCCAGAGGGGTATGTAATGCTCTCTCACATAGAGTTGCCACCCAGACAGTATTTTACCGGCAGGCCGGTAAAAAATTGGCTTCTGTTCAATGTTAAGTCTATGGAGGGAATGCCATGGCCGGTATTTTTTTAAGAAAAGGTGGCAACCCTACTCTCACATCAAAGTGTTAAATCTGTGCTTGTATTTCTTCATGGCGTTCCAAAGAACACTGTTTGGGCATGTAACAGTGGAGCAGTTTTGGGGAAATACAACTGCTCCATATGCCTTTTGTTGTCATACAAGCTGTGTTAGAATCGAGCAGGATAAATGACATTTCTGGCTTGTCTCCAGGGAATACTGTTTGTGTATGGAACAATTTTAGAACTGATGATTGCACAATTTAATGGTTCTTCAAACACAATGTAAAAAGTGGATATGTTCCGGGGCACAGTAACTGCACCACAGGGAAGAAATAAGCATTCACCAAATTCCCATTGATTTAAATAGGACTATTATCCCCTTGAATACTAAATAGGTATCAAAGGCATTTCATTGCAATGTGCTGGAGCTCTCTTTCTAGCATTCAGTGGGTTAAATGTTCCATTTAAATCAATGGGCATCATTTATTTCTTCCCTATAGCGCAGATGGCTTGTATAAGAATTGATTGCTTTCCTTTTGAACATAAGACTCATACGGGTGTATTTATAAATGCAAAAAAGGGGACATTTAGGGACAAAATAACCGTACCACTGGGAACAACTATTGCTTTAACCATTTGAGTGCCAGGGGTGAGCAGTATCTTGCTAAGCAATGAGTTGCACTACTAGAGAGTTCTGATTGTGTAGTTAATCCTTTGAATGCTACAGAAGTGTCCAATGTATTTTACCCATGATGCCCATTGCCATGCAGCTTCCTAAGAATTGCACCATTTTCTCATTTTTCAGGTGTTCTCACCTTGGTTCCCTACAACCTCAGAAGAAACCGATTTAGTCCTGTGGTCTGATAGTCAGGAAGGAGAGGGTCCGATCTATGTGCACTATCTATAAATGTGTTTGCTTTCTCTTATATAGCGAGGGAAAGAGGGAAAAAAAAAGGCTACAAACACATTTAAGAGGATTTTAAATGTTTACCTATATTTGAGAGTCTTTTTCATTCACAATTCTACTGGGGTCCTTGTTGGTTCTTAAAACTGCCTTGTGCAATATAGCCAAATATGCTTAAAAATGTGTGTTTTTTTTCCATTTCACCCCTATTTCTGTGGAGTTTTGCCCATGATGAGGACTGTGCAGGGGAATGAATGAGGGTTGGCCCATGTCAGCATTAGCCATGAATCACTGACTGACGCTCACATTGGTTGACCATTATTGCAATGTCTAGCCTCCCACTGTGCATGATCTACACTGCTGCCCACAGGTTGTCAGGCATATCACTTCTGCTCAGCCTAATTGCACTCAACACATAAGCACAGTTGAGATGCTGTACTCTTAGTTGGGCTGAATTCTCAAATGGCAAAACCTCCAGTGTGAAGAATCTCATAGGCAGCAATGATCTTGAAATACTTGTGATTAGCATAACGTTGAAAACACTGCACTAACATTGCAACTGTGAACCCATCCTAATGCATTGGAGATGTTTGTAATAGCAAAGGAGCAAAGACAGGTTGGGTGTAGTCTAAAAATAGATGAAGAGCCATTGGTTGCCCACAACAAGCAACCTTAAAAAAGCAGAGGTCCTAACAGAGCACTGGTGCTGGTTATGTTTTGCCAGATCATCCCTTTAAAACTGAACACATATGATCAATGCATTCTAGAGGGCTGTAGTGATTACTCCTGGCCTGTAGCTGTAGGAAACCAAGGTGAGAACCCTTGAAACAGGAGGTCCATGTGACCAGGTAGCATGCATTGTTCATATGTATTCTATTTTAAAGGAATGATCTGGAAACCTTTTTACTGTTATGTACTTTCAGACAGCACAGGCAAAAATGCTTTGTCTCTTTTTTTTTTTTTTTTTTAGTCTTAGGAAATAAAAAGACAGTAAAAGTTTGTGAAAGACTCATTATGATAGCAATGAGGCAATTTAGGTATTATTTTCAGATATTTATTATTTCACCTCTGCAAGAGAAAGAAATTGCAGTGGATTATTTTGTATGCTAATAACTTTGGTTTTATTCCTCTAATATTGTTACCAAATGAATGTTGCCTTAGGATATGTGAAATCATTGTAAGCTTGTAAATTTATTGCAATTACCATTCATTTGCAAACTGCTAAAATCTTTCACCGAACCGCACAATGTACAGGGGCCATAACAACACGCAACAAATAACAGCAAAAAATAACTAGCAAAGTCATGTGAAATATGCCATTACTTTAACCCTTTGAGTGCCAGAGAGGTATCCAGCGCATTGTGTTGCAATGCATTGGATTCTTCTCTGGCACTCAAAGGGTTAATAAAATGACTAATTTTTTTCATGTTACTAACTCTTTTAGGACCAAAAAGAGAAATACCATGGATTGCTTTGCAATGCTTTGCATAGCCCAACGGCCTTTAACGCTTTGAGTGCCAGAGGGGTACCCAACACATGGAGAAGCAATGCATTGGATAGCCCTCTGGCATTCAGAGGGTTAAGGGAAATGAATCACTTTTGAAGCAAACCAATTGGACCACAGGGAACAAATACAAAATCTCCTAATTTCCATCAATTTAAATAGGACTTTTTAACCTATTAAAAGTAATAAGTAATAAGAAAATCTATTTTTATATGTGTCTGCTGAAAGTAGCAGTTTCATTGAAACATTTTATTCTTTTTTTAAAGGTATATAGGGGCATATGTATTAAGTCGAAAGTGGTGCAATTCAGGGGCAAACAACTGCACCAAATTTATACAATTGACCCTTTGGAGCTGGCCTCAATGGATTCACTTTTATAAGGTTGCACACGAAAGAGCGTGCGACTACATGATACAATAACTATGTCGCCAGGATAAAAATGGAGACATGAGAATCATGCACTGCATGACAGCGCAAGATTCTCATTTTGCGGGATAAACTGTCATATACATTTAACCCATTCATCCCCATCTGCACAGTGTACAGATTACCAAAGCTCAGTCCTTTGGCATCAATCTCCTTCATCTGCTCGGTGTATGGTACTTCATCAATCTTGGGTGCTAGAACTGGCCGCAGAGCATCTGAAGTACCGTACATGGAGCAGATGAAGGAAATTGGTGATGGAGGTATGTAGAAGTCTGCCCTCCAATGAGGGGAGGGCTATATTACTGGTGCGACCCGCACTGCATGTGGGAAAGAAAGGGATTCAGTAGCTCTGGTAGCACAGCCCTCTAGGGTGCTAGTATTAACTCCACGAGTGCCAGAGGACTGTGCGTCGGTAATCCGTACACTGAGCAGATGGAGATGAACTGATTAAATTTATGCAACCGTTCACCCCTCGACATGGGAATCTCGAGCTGTCATGCAATGCGAGATTCTCATGTCGCCATTTTTATCGTGGATACATAGTTACTGTATCATGTGGGCACACCCTCTTTTGCGTGCAACCTTTTAAAAGGATACCAGCTCAATCTATTACTTTGCCTTTGAGACCTCCCCTAGCATCCAAAGGGTTAAGATTTCAGTTTAAATGAATGGCAATTATTAGTTTTTTTTTCCAGGACTGGTCCATATACATATGACCCTTAGGCGTTAAAATAGTGAGACTGATGTATTAACCCTTTGAGTACCAGCGGGTTGCCGAACGCATTACTTCTTAATACATTGGACATCCCTCTGGCTCTCAAAGGGTTAAGGGAAAGTGAATCAATTTTGAAGCAAACCAATTGGACAACTGGGAACAAATAATATTGCGAAGCATCATTTGATCAGTGGGTATATTTATGTGTTCCTTTTAGTGCACCAGAATTGCTCCTCTATCTTAGTACATCTACTTCAGTGTTTATTTTCCTCTATAACAATGGCTCCTTACCCTGTCTCTCTTGTTTGTGCACAGGTGAGCTAAACAACTGAGCTTCTGATTAACTCATGTGCGCACAAGACAGGAACCCCTAAATACATGGCTTTTTAGGGATCCCTGAGGACAGGATTAGGAAACATTGGTTTAAAATATTTACCAAAGAGGTTTCAGCTGACTGGTATATATTGCACATTTCACTTTCCATATTGTGGGTTTACCGACAGCACAGATGTGTCAGTGAATTTCTCCTGAGTCTTACCTCATTGATAATCTGTCTGGACCAATATTACAATCACAGTGAGCAATGGCAACTACAGGCAGTACAATAAATGAATCATTAGCAGACTCAGGGAATAGAAATGACCATTGGGAATGGATTGCAAGCAAACCCATGATAAATGTAGATTGCAATACTTTTTAGTCAACTATATTTAAGTCAAGCAAATTGTTTGTGTGCATAAGAGTCTGGCTGAGCATTAGATGAGGGGTAGGCAACCTTCGGCCCTTCAGTTGTTGGAAACTGCAATTCCTATAATTCTCAACCAGCCATTAGCTAGTTGTGGATGATGGGAGTTCCAGTCTCCAAAAAGCTAAAGGTTGTCTATCACTGTACTAAACTGATAGACTGTTGACGGAAATATACTGAGGCTTATGTAGAAATACACATTCATTAAAATCAGGGACTGCCTAACACCTATATACTAAGTTTGTATGTGAAGAAATGCCTCCTTTGTCCAGGTGCACTAGGGGCGCTCAGAGTGGGAGTGTATGGTATTGTGGAGAGTGCTTTTCCTCTGTACTTTATCTTACTTAATGCTCTAACAAGGCTCAGAGGAAACCAGAATACAATGCTTCATTTTATTTAAACAGTGAAGTTAGGGTTTGCTTACATTATAGACTTGTACTGGTGGAGTTACATGTACTGACATGTACTAAAGAAATCTGTACATAAACATAGGTACAGGACTTGAAATGGCAAGCAGATGTGCTGCACTACTGGACTCACACATATCTTCAGGTAACAGTCTACAGCAGTGGTTCTCAGCCCGTGCCCTCAGTGGCCACTAACAGACTTTGATTTGAGGATTTCTGTGTTAGAGCACAGGTGAGTTAATCAATGTGAATGAGCCTCTGATCACTACACCTGTTCTCTAGCAGGGAAATTCCTAAGTCTTGGCCTGTTAATGGCCACTGAGGGCACGGGTTGAGAACCATCGGTCTACAGCACATACTGTCCTGATACACATTGTTTGGACAGAATGCCAACATATCCAATACTTTCTATATCCTTTTGGAAGGCTGATTTGAAATGTTTATATAGTGTGTACAGTTGTATAAATTTGCTCATATTTAGTTTTGCACAATTCTGTAGTAGTAGTGGGGATGTACTAATATGACAATGCTAATACAGGAGCTGGAACAATATCTTTTGCCCTGCATCTGCCTATTACCTATGCATCTATGCAGAAAATATTCTCACTAAAGCTATTGAGTGAAGGGATGGTCAGTGGGGCAGTGTACAGGCATTTTAGAGTATGCCATTCCTCTGCCCCTTGTTTGACTCAGTGGGCCGTATGTTCAAAGGGATAACAACAAAAAAATGTTGCATGAAAGACAAAAATAAGTAATTGTATGTATGAACGACATATTTTCTATAGAGTATACAACAAAACACTAGCAATGTCCGTTGTGTTCGACACAACTCCAGAACTGACGGGCAAAGGGGCGGGGCTAGGGAGTGGCTAAACTATTCTAAAGTGTTGTATAGAGGAAAAGAAAATTTGTCATAATTAACGACAAAAAATGTCTTACAAAAGACAAAATTTATACGTTAAGAAAAAAGTGGAGGGAATGATAATTTTTGTCTTTAGTTAAGACATTTTTGTTGTTAGTAAAGACATTTTTAAAGACATTTTTTGTCTTTAGTTAAGACATTTTGTGTCGTTACATACGACAATTTCAGTCAGGACAAACGACATATTTCCAATCACAACCAACACTCTCTGAAAATATTAATGATCCCAATGACACTGTACTTTGAGAAGTCATTACAAATGACAAAAGCTATTTCGCTACTTCTTTGAGCATATGGCCCAATGTACTAACAAAGCACAGAGGAAAGGAATGTAAAGATTCCACTTTCATATGTATTCTATAGGGAAGCTGATTGGGACTTGCTCACATTGAAGTCTTAATGATGACAGACTGTGATTGTGTGTGTGTAAGTATGTACTAAAACAATCATACACTCTAGTACATACCCAGGAGTAATGGAGCATGAATCGTGCTGCACTGGTTGATTCCTATATTCCCACAACATACACAGCATTTACAAAATAAAACATAACAAAACAGAAACAGGACAATCTTTTTCTAGCAGTTTAATTTTTATCTCTATTAAATTAAACTGCTGGAAAAACGATATAAAGAAACAACTAGAGATGCAGCGTACACAAGAGCAAAAGCTCTAGAAAGAGATGTAGTATTGCAAAATAAAGATAATCATCAAATAGAATCTGCTAACAAAGAATGATTCAATAAGATGAGTACATCCTTTGCAACTCAATATAGTTCTCATGCATCCAATTTAAAATTGGAGCATTTTGGCCCAGGATCCTCTTTTAAAAGATGACATCTTGAAAAGGCCTTGAACAAGAGGGGCGAAATGCGTTGATGTATATTGTCTAGTTACACCTGGATATATCCGGGACTGCGCTATCGGCTCTTTATAACCATTGGCAAATTGGAGGATTATGGTGAGCATGATCAGCAAGGAGAGAGGTTCAGGCTGCACGGAAGTGGATGAAAGTCTAAAGCGGTGAGGCTATCTATGCTTATTATGTGTCCCGCAGTTACCCACATATGCACTGTGTGAGCTAAGTCCGAATGTGCAGTTATGGTAATCCTTTATGATTAGAAGTGAACTTTGTATTATGTACTATCTGCAATGCAACTAACGCACGCCACTAATTTGCCTTCATTAACTTTGATATTGCTGGTTTTCTTGCTTGGCTGCAGTTTATAATATCTGGATATCCGGAAACATATTAAGCATCTATATAAGAAGATCTTTGGAATATTTTAAACTCTTTGAGTTCCTTATATGTGAACCGGACTTTTTATTCTAGATTTGAACTGCTGGGCACAGCATTGTGTATGTAGATAGGGCTGTTAGTCAACCATGGATAGGTTTAGGTTTTGGTTCTAGGGGGATGTGGGAAGGGAGGGTGGTTGGGACTGTCTAGTGGGGGGATACCTATGCGGATATATTTTATTGTCTAAGTATTATATATTTTGGATATATTTTTATATTTTGCTATATCTTCAATACATTTGATAAGGGATCATGAGTGCCTAATAAAGACTGCTTTTTTCTTTTCTGTATATTTGGTATTGTTTTGTATCTCAGAGGTACCCTGTGTGTGTCACACATGGTGTAACTCATATGTTTAATTTTGCAGAGTGCTTACCATATAAATAAATATGTATTTTTCGTTTTAATAAATAGTTTTACCTCTCCTCATAATACTGCACAGAATGGACTTAGATGTAGAAAATATTTAATTGAAGTAAAGATGATGACATTAAACCCCAGTTTGCTCACCTAAATACATACAAAAGAGTAATTTACGGTAAAGAATATTGATTTATTCATTCAAGACGTTGAACATTTCGGCACGATGCAGGGCACCTTCATCAGAACAAAGATACAAATAACACAAAATTACAAACATAAATACATCAACCAATTATCATATTCTAATATTATGTCATGTTATCAATCCATTATTGAGATCAAACTTTACTCCTGATGAAAGAACTATGCATAATGCCAAAATATTGACTCTCTTGGGTGAATATTATAAATATGCTATGTTGCACCAATGTTGTTTTCTTCTAATAAACTTAATAACTTAAGAATATTCAAAAAAAAGAAAAAAGGGAAGTCTTTTTATTTGAAACTGGCCTAAAAATGTCTATGCAGGTATGTTATTTCCATTAATTGTATTAACCCTTTGAATGCTTGAGGAGTACACAATGCAATGCCTTGCATTTTGTTGCATGTTCCTCTGTCAGTCAAAGGGTTAAGAGGGATTTTGACGCTTTTGGGTCACTGTCACACTGATGTGTTGACATTGGTAATGAAGAAACTGAATGCTTACTCTATTTGAAGTTTGTGCTTAAAACACACTACCGATTCTTAATGCCTGAATTACAGAGAGACTGATCACTGAAAAGGTTACACCTTGAGACTGAACAGAACAACAGTACCATGATGGAGAAAGCAAGAAAATGTATCACTGTTGTGCTTCCTGAGCTTGTATTCTAGTTTTATACAGTTCACATTATGTCAAAAATCAATAGAAATGGCAAAATCTAGGACAACTGCTTTAAAATAGCTTTTTTTTTTTTTTTTCAAAGCTTTATTGAAACTTATGAAAAAGGTTACATAAAATTGGACCCTGTAAGGTCCAGAACACCAGCATAAGAGTAATACATAAGATATATCAAGGCTAGATACAAAACATCAAGTTAACATCAGTCAAAAGAAGACCCATGGTAACGTCTAGACCCAAGGCCCAGACTGTCAGCAAATAACTACTGTCCTCAGTATGAACCATGATAGCAACGGAGTAGGGGCCAGAGAGAAAGCTAGAATAAAACATAAAGATACACGGCAGAACAAAGATAGAAACAGAACCAGAGAAACTACAGAAGAAAGAAAGAGGGAAAAGACAGATAAAAAGGGAATGAAAATGGGAAGAGAAGGGGGGGGAGGGAGCCACCAACCCACGAAGCGTGCCACAAGCTGAGTAGGCCAAGTCATTTAAGTGGGCTCACAAAAAGCAATCCAGGGGGACCATGTCTCCTCAAAAATGTAGCCAGAGAGGCATGCCTGATGGCCATCAGTTTCTCCATCAACATGGTCCTTGAAACTTCCGCTAGCCAGTCAGCGTGGGTCGGCACTAGTAGGGCAAAAGGAAAACCCCATCTATAAGCAATGTGATTGTTCCGGAGAGCGTCCGTTAAGGGCTTGAAGGCCCTGCGAAGTTGGAGAGTATAGGCAGAAAGGTCATTATATAATTGTAAATCCGAGTCCTCCCACCTCAGAGAATGAAGTTGACAAGCTAAGCGCATAAGGTCATCTTTTCTGGCAAAATGACGCCAGACAGCAAATAACATCTCTAGGGCGCTCACCATTTTGGGCCCTAGGTCGCAAGGCCCGGTGAATCCTTTCAATGTGGATCTGCGTAGGGTCAGTTTTCAAAATAGAGGCAAAAATCTTTACAGCCATTTCCCTCAGGTCCTGGGATAGAACCGATTCTGTTAGGCCCCTGATCCTGACATTGTTGCGCCTGCCACGGTTCTCGATGTCATCCAAACGAAAGCGTAGTTTTGCGATCGCCTCCTCCTGATCAACCAAACGCGTGGTCAGGTCTCGCTGTTCCGCAAGAACTGCAGTATGTGCATCTTCCAGATCTGCCACTCGGTCCCTAATATGTCTCACATCAATACGGAGGTCCGCAATGTCGTTCCGAAGAGAATCACGGAGCTTATCCATCAAGGTTTCTAAGTCGGTCCTCGTCGGCAAAGAGCGAATATCGTCTTTCGTAGCAAAGGAGCGCGGATCAATCGTCCCGTTAAAGGACCCAATGTCCACTACCCGTAGAGGGTCTCTAGCGGTCGAATCCTCGCCATTCACTGGTAAGTCCGCCATCTTGGAATCAGAATGGCGCGTCAAAGCCAGCTGTCGAGGGACGGTGCTTTCTTTAAGGAATCCCGTTATCTTTTGGGACCTGGAACGTGTCCCTCGCATGACAGGACACTCCTAGGGTGTGGGGTAGAGGTCAAAGTCCAAATACACTGCCAATGAAAGCTATAGAGCCAGTTAGAAGCAAAAAGGGCACGGAGCAGGCTCACAGTGCGTCCATCTCTCACCACGGTCAGGCCACGCCCCCCTAAAATAACTTCTAAATATGTAGCAATCATTTTTTCAAATACTTTTTCAGTTTTAGTCTTTTTCTCTGCTGATGGTCAACAACAGATGTAACTGCTGTTTGAATGTTCTATGACGGGTAACAGCTTGGGAAAGTACACTGAAATTTAAACTATTTGGATAAATGTATTATTCTTTCATTAAGATAGTTAATATGAGTAACAATAACAAAAACGTTTTTATATTTTACTAGTTGAAGAGCCCGTTACACGGGCCACAGTGCCACTGCCAGCCAGTCACGGGGCAGTCATGCGCAGTAGAGACTGCCCACTCCACAGCTGATACAGCACCAGCCGGTCAAGGGGCACTCATGCGCAGTAGATACTGCCCACGCAGCGGCTGATACAGTGGCAGCCGGTCGCGGGGCATTCATCCTAAGTAGAGGCGTCCAGCTCTGTATCAGCCGCGGCGCGGGCAGTCTCTACTGCTCATGACTGCGGCGTTACACATGTCTTAGCGAATTATTATATAGTATATTAACAGATGGTATTAATAAAAAGCTTACTTAACAATGACTGGTATATACAGAGCATTAAAATCAATTTAATGTTTGATGCTACACATCTCCATCACATTGCATTGGAGAGATATCTAGTATTCAGTGGGTTAAATAAATAAATAAGCTCCCTGGAAAATAGAAAATGTGTATTTTTGAATATGTTTACTTGTGGTATATTTAACTGTTTTATTTTTGACTACACTGAATAATACATTTCTTCAACACTCAAGAACTTGACAGTTACCTGCCCTAGAACAAACTGGTCAGAATTATACTGGCAGCCAGGAATATGACAGTATATTAAAATATTTAAACCAGAAATGTAATCGAGAAAAGGCATACTGGACGCATTTTCAGCACGTTTTGATTGGACATCAGTATACAAAAACAGTGGTTATAATTGCATTATTTTTGTAGCCTTCGTGCACTAGAATAAAAAAAAATGATGAAACTATACAGTAAATGACACTATAATAACAGCAGATGAAATATTGTTTTGATGTTATAATACATTTAGGATTATAGATATGGATATTAATTTATGCTTAAAAAGGACAAAGCGCTTAAAACAAAATGGTAATATACATAGAAAAATGAATTTGAAAATAACTTAATAAAGTATCCCCCAAAAGAAAATAAAAAAGACAATTTTTACAGTTGGTATCATGCAGTGAATGTTTTAAGTAGATATCTGAATCAGCATGTGTGAACCTATTAAAGTGACTGAACCACTAATTAGCAATCCTGTGTTCCATGTTCCATCCTGAAAACATGTACTGCTGGTAGCTCTTGAGGACAAGGGATGGCGGTAATAGATTGTAACACAAAACTAAGTGTGGTAATAGTTTATCTTAGACTGTTATAGGTTCATTTAATCTTCTAAAATATCATTTTTTTTACACTGTATCCATTCAGTTAAAATGGCAATTTCTACTATGTGGCTATTTATAGCTTTTCTCCTCATTTATCAGTTGGCTAATGTTTAAAAACTGGTTTGCAGATCTAAATGAAAAAGTGTAAATAAATGAGAGAAGAAGGTGGGATCAAACATAAATGTCTAAAAAGGCCCAAATCCCCCAAACAAAAATAAAATAATAAATAAAAATAGGTGAACAAAATCCTGTCAAAAATATTTTTGTTCAGGAATCATGAAGCCCATTGGCTAAAGTGGATATTTCCTACCCAGACCAGATGTATTAGCACATATTTATAGTGTATTTTCAAACAAATGGTAATTATAATAAATATGCCAGTTATATTGGACCTGCAAATTTTGATATAGTAAATGATGGATGTATTGAAGTGAGAACAACTAAACAAGATGGGGGGGGCAAAACTCATACAATATGTCTGATATCCCACTCAGTGTTTATGCTCTGTTAAAATCTGGTCTTAAATTTAAAGATACAGGACACCTCTCTTCTGTTAATCAGCTGCATTAATAATCCCCAAGTTATCATCACCCTTTCAATACCCTGGAAGTTAACATACCTGATGTTACCTTTCCTATTTCTTAGTAATATGTTTACCCCGTGAGTCCCACCACACATTCATTATAAGAGATATATATTGAGACTATATTTCAATATTACAAGGTAAACAGCCATAACTGGGCACAAAGTAGAAACAGCAACTGACACCCATTTCATAACACTCCAATGTACATTGAGTTGCATTACATTTGAGGGTAATTTCATTCAGAGCACGTATCCCTTATTTTAAGAAGTAAGAATTTAACTATTACTGCATACTATCAGCACAGCAATATCAACAACTAGTACATGCATGCAGGTAGCTCCCTTGCAACCCTCAAATTATGTGCTTTAGACATCTTAGCTCCCTCTTCCTCCATGTTCATACCTGTGGTAGTCACAGAGGTTCAGTGCTATAAGGTAAATTATTCCAACATAATAAGATGGTAAGTTAGATTGAAAAAAAGACACAAGTCCATCAAGTTAAACCTTTGCCCAGAGAAATTAGAATTATATAAGCTTTCCTGCTGCCAGATAATTGGAACTTCCTGTTTTGCCTGCTAATACACTTATAACACTGTATGTGCCCTCTTAAAAGGAAGGTATCTAATCTTCTCTTAAATGTATCCATTGTATCTGCCATTCCCACATCCTTGGGCAAGGAACTTACTGTAAAAAAAACCCTTCCTATGCTGAAGTTGAAACCTCCTTTTCTTTAATCTCAAGGGATGGCCCCTGGTTATTGGATCAGGCCTTAGAATGGAAAGCTCTGCAGAAAGATATTTATATTGACCTCTCATATACTTGTGCAATGTGATAAGGTCTCCTGCTTGCTTTTTCTGTAGAGTGAATAAAATAAGTTAGCCTAGACCTTCCTCATACGTCATCTTCCATTCCCTTTATTAATTTTGTTGCTCTTCGCTGTACCCTCTCCAGTTCTAGAATATCCTTTTTCAGAACTGATGCCCACAACTGCAATGCAAATTCAAGGGGAGGTTTTACCTACGATTTGTACAGTGGTAAAATTATGTTATCCACTCTTGCTTCAATACCCCCTTTTCATGTAAGACAGG
Organism: Rhinophrynus dorsalis; assembly: GCA_037306005.1. Lineage (NCBI taxonomy): Eukaryota > Metazoa > Chordata > Amphibia > Anura > Rhinophrynidae > Rhinophrynus > Rhinophrynus dorsalis. Next base: position 271,901,847 of record CM074721.1, on the reverse strand, counting down.
CCTTTGCTTTTGCTTTTGCTATTTGACACTGGTCACTGCTTCCAAGTTTGTATTTTGCAAGTATTCCCAAGATTTTCTCTAGCAACGAGTCTCCTAAAATGATCTCCAGCTCCATCTCCATTCTTCCTGTTAGTCTCTGCTTACGTCACCCATGGCCAAATGACACATCTCCAGAAAGGCAGACAGTGAGTACAACTGCATGAAGAAGAGCTCTAAAGTGTCTTGAAAACTTGGATCCTAGAGCCACTTAGTTAGCCAATAAAGGTATCACAATTACTCTACCAGTCTCCTGCTTTTTCTACCACTAACACAGTACCACCTTGTACCAATATTGGAACTGATAGAGGAAGCAGGCACGTCAGATTCAGCCATCTAAAATATTTTTTCTTGCCAGGAAGGCAGGCAGAGAGTGCATATGGAAGAGTGCCTTGATACCTTTATCCTTTTAGTAATTATTTTAGTACAAAAGGGCATGTATAGTGAATTCTATACCTCAATGGCATGCAAAGATTTAATGCTGACAGTGAGGGGTAGGGAGATAATACATTCCTGAACTCTTCTGTCGATTTACGTTTATGCTTTCTATCCTGAGATTGTGATGCTTCCACTCATGGATATCTGTGCTCATTCACAATATGTTACCCTCTGTGGTCCTGATCAGTATCCAAGGTACTCAGTGGATTAAACAGAAGCAAGAACTCAGTAAGCTAATGCACAAAGTTATAATTTGATAACAGTGCAGATGACTGAATGTACTTTCCCAACGTTTGTGGAAAAATGCTGTTTGAAGCTTTGGTTCTTCTGACAAACCAGACAAGAACTACATGAAATACTAAATATAAAATGTTGTGGGCAATTAAAAATGTGAAAACATTTACCCAATTAGTAGAACTGACATAAGCTGACACTTGTTTAACAACAGAACAGACTGCTATCATTTATTTTGAAATTAACTTGCAGGCTATACTACATATGGCTCCATAAGCTCTATTAAGAATCATGAAATCAATAAGGCTTTATCTTTTCTGAGAATGATTCCAATTATGTAGATTTCAGAACTTTCTGTACTACTAATAACATATAAATGGTTGGCACAAATAAATAGCTATTAGCCTTCTATATGTGCTCTGATATTATCTGATTATATAACAACTAGTTTAAAACCCCGTGTACACGGGCCAAGGTCTGGGTAATGTTAACCCTATGAGTGCCTCTGGCACTCAAGGAGTTAAGCGGCCGCTACCTCACTGCTCCATGCGATGCAGTCTTGCGTCGCCTCACTCACGAGATGCAATCATGACTGCATCGTGACAAACATCCTAGCGAATTATTATATAGGAGATTTTGGAACAAACCAACTGAACCTCAGGTAAAAATAAAAATTCCCAAATTTTACTTTGATTATAATGAGGCTTTAACCCACTGAATGCTAGAGAGGTGTTCAAGTCACTGTGAAGTCTTGCGTTGGAGCTAGTGCAAGATGGGTGTGCAACACATTGTTTTGTAATACATCGGGCAGCACTATGGCATGCAAAAGGTTAAAAGCCTAATTTAAAACAACAGGATTGTTTATTTGCCCCTATGGTGCCGTTTGTTATCCACATAGTTGTTCCAGATCATATTTGCACTTTTCCCATATGGTACAGTTGGTTTGCTCTAGAATTACTCCTCTTTTAAGCAGTGGATCACTTATTATGACTGACCTAACTTTGCTCAAGCAGAGGAATATTTAAATCTTGGCCTGTTTGCTGCACTTCAGGACTGAATTGAGACATCCATGTGTAATTAATTCTGGCTATTTTGTGACATTTAGAAACATTGGACTTTATGCATAAAAGCTAATTGCAGCAATTCTGGGGCATGCCAATTGCACAATAGGGGGCAAAGAAACATTCCAAGTTGTATCAATGGAGCTTTTAGCCCATTGAATGCTAGAAAGGTCTATAACACATCATGAAGCAATGCACTGGAGACCTCTCTAGCAATCAAGGGGTTACATAGCCCCTTCTAAATAGATGGGAATTTGTTGCATTTTTGTCCCCTATTCTGCAATTTGTTTGCTACACAATTGCATCCATTTATACTCACAAAAAAAAAAACAATGAGCAATATGAGCAAACCATCTGCCCCACAGAGGAGAAATCAAAATCCCCATTGATTTAAATGCTAGAGAGGTTTCAAATGCATTATGACACAATGGCCTAGATGCACTAAATGTTGATGTGGTGTCAGTATGATATTGTCTATGTGTTCGAATCACACCGACAATTGAATCTGCACACACATCGACATATTCACAAAAATTGTCGGATGGAAGAGGTCCCTATTAGCATACAGGATTCTCTAAGTGCTCTCGGTGTGGAAGGGATCTCCTCCCCTCACACATCACCAACACTACAACAATTCTGAACAGCATTCTCTGTGCTTCCCTACCTAACCAGTAGGGGAATAAAGAGAAGGCTTTCAGCACCATAGACAGCATTGAATGCCATAGGGATGTTCATTGCTCTCCCCTGTGGTATTCATAGGGTTACAATAAACAGAAATAGTACACCAAGCACTACATAATGTTCCCTCATCCTTCGACATCCCCCCCTAGTATGTCGACATATATTGCATATATTCGACATGCTAACTCCATCCAACATTCACCTCAGGGGCTGACATATAGTAGTCGAACCTGTCAAACCCCAATTAAATCAGTAGGAATGTATTAATATATGTATTTCTATCTGTCTAAGCTGCAGTTGGTTTTGTCCAGAACTTTAGAAGGCAAAAGGAGCGAATGTTCACAAAGAAATAAGTACAGTAAAACATGGCCATTACTTTACACTAAAACGCTCAACCAAACCAGTCCAGGAGAGTAAAAACATCATGACCAAGACTTGTTTGTAGTCTGAGATAAATGTCAGTAAAGTATATAATGTAGCATTGTGGCCAGTCAAGACTAGTAAGGCAAGAGCTCTCAATCTCACTAATGAATTTTGTGCTATGCTATAAAACAAGCGACTTCCACATAGACATACTTTTCTGCTCTGGTGTTGTTCCAAAGCCAATTAATATCTTCCTCTGATAGTTGAAAACCCTATGCCAGGGAAGGGATAGAGGTCAAATTCCCATTTTTGTCCATAGTGTGGTCGTAAGCATACATAAAATGCTTTCTCCTAAAAGATAAAAAGGATGATGTGCTAAGAAGAACTGAAGTAATTCTGGAGCAAACCAATGGCTATAAGGATCAATCAATCAAAATGTACTCAGTGATTTGTTTTAAGTCACTGAGTGCTAAAGATTTTTCCACCTTATTGCTATGCAGAGTGGTGGAGACTTCTAGCATCAAACTGGTTAAAAGGTACATTTAAATAAATTGTTTTATTTGTCTTCATTGATACATTAAGTTTCTCCAGAATCTCTTCAGCAGGGCAGTTGCGAATCATGAATGCAAGCCCCCAAATATAGTAAAGCACTTAGGGAACAATGTCCAAACGTTCTTAAACCAGGGTCCATCAATTCATAGATGTATTACTGTCATTTTTTGCATTCAATTCTATATCAAAGGAAATACAATGCACTGAGATTCCTATATCACATAATATCCTGTTTCTACAATGGTTGGGACTACATGAAAGGGTGTTACAGGGGAATATCAAATAAAAACGGAAACACAGAAAGCCCTGCTGTACTAACATTCAGTCATTGAGAGTAACAGGACCTACAGAGGATATTCCTATACAAAAATTTCCTATCCATATAAGAATATCTTCTATATGTTACTCTCATGAGTGAGTGCTAGTACAGTAGGGTTTTCTGTGTTTCCACTTTCTCATCTCTGTCAGATGGACAAGGCAGTCTTAAAACTAGGCATGGATTAATCCACAGTCATATTGGAAGGAATTTCCATGAATTTCTCCCTCATTTCTGTCAGTGTCCATCCCCATTGATCTAAATCTGACTTTTAACCACTTCAATGATAAAAAGTCTCCAACACTTTTAGTCTTCGCTTGTATTCAAGATCTTCAAAGCCCCACTTAAATGAATGAAAATATGTATTTGCCCCTATTGTGTTCTTGGTTTGTCCCAAAATTGATCCAGTTCTTCATAATGTAGAAACTTCAGTTTTATCTTTTGTACTAATTCAGGCCATATTTTCATTTATTTGTACATTTTTCTTTTGAGCAAAGATGCATTCTTTATTATTAATGTTTCAAATTATTTAATTCTGGGAATTCTCTCAACCTAGATTTAATGTTACTTACTACTAGACTTCTTTGGTAGATGTATGGCCATTTACATTTTATATCACTACTGTTCCATAATGATTATAGCAGCACAAATGTAATTTCTATTACTGCAATTTTTGAATGAAAAAGGTTGAATGGCCCAACTTGTTTCTGTAATCATGCTCAAAATAATTGGTTGACTCTCAAGAGGACAATTAAGCTATGCCTCTATGAGGCAATAATAGGCGTTATATCTTTATGTCAGCATTTCTAAGTGCAATGTGAGAAAGGTCACCTGGCAAGCTCACATGACATTCGGCAAGCCAGCACAAAGCATGAAGTAAATATCAAAGGCAATCAATAGCTGGGCCATGGCAAACATTGGTGCTATCTACTGTAATAAGATTACTCAGCCTCTAGATGTGTCATGGTTTTCTACTTCAATCAATTTCCAGCAATATTTATTATCCTTGTTGTTGCTGTGCTCCAGAAAAATGGAGTCATATCTCAAATCAAGCATTACTTAAAAATATTAATAATAATATCACAAATAATAAACAATCACTACAAGCATTATTAAAAATAATAATAACAAAATAACAAATAATAAAAGATTATTACTTTTCTTCCTGTTTCTTTCACATTATTACTGATAATTAATATGAATGGACCATATTATAGAACCCTGTTGACTTTCATAACTTTCTGTATGGCTGTATTCAGCAACAATTTGTTGCAAAGCTAAAAATAACTGTTTTGCTATCTTATTAATATTATCTTAGTATGTCTTTTTGGTGCTCCCTATAAAAGTTGATGGTATATTAATAAAAGTGTATTATGTCAGGGTTCATATTAGTAGCAACTTAGAAGCTAGCTTATCCTGAACACATTGTTCCCCATCATGTCCCAGTTTTGCTAAGATCTGCATTCTGTCACATAAATACATTTGCAACATGTACTGTATAAGACATGAGGAAAGGACAAAAACATCCAGATTGCATCTCTTACAATATATTCTCTCGGTAGTCTGTCAAACAAATCATTCCATAATTCCACCAAAACATTACATCTTGTATTACAAATGACACTTGCTTATAAGATTAGCTAGGTATATAACCCTTTCTCTTTCCAGATGCCAGCATACCACAAATGGCAGGTAGAGTAACATAAATTGCACAGTTTTATATAATAGTTCATGTAAATACCTCAGAAAAATAGTTCCAATACAAAAGGACTGGCAAATCTTAGAAACAGGAAAATCTATTCATTTTTATAGTTTATGCTAATAATGCTTCCTCAACTGCATTGACTATCAATATAATAAAACCTTATTTGCACATAGCAGCACCAGCCTCAGAAGACTAACACACAGTGAGAGAAAATTGAGGCAGCATGTGAATGTGCATTATCGTCTATAAAACCACTGTTATATTAATCCAACTGTGAAATATATGACAGTGTTAGAATTATCCCCTGGTCTAGAATAAAGCATTATTGCTGAGGGCCTGAAGTACTAAAGTAAAATGAATAAAACTAAGATAGATGTACTAATATGATAATGAATTAAAATAGGCGTGCCTATAACCTATGTACTAAGTTACCTACGCTGAAATGATCTCATTTACTCTACTTGTGTCATGAGGATGGTAGTGTGGGAATGTATGGACATTTTCAGGTGCTTTGGTTGTCACCATGTACTAATGATGCACAGAGGAAACTGGTGTAGCAGTACTCCATTCTCCCATGCATGAGTTCAGGAGTTGTTTGCACTGAAGTCTTAAAGATGGAAGGGTAAGTGCACTGGTGTACATGAAAGCAGACATACATTGTTGTACATACCCCTAGGTGTAATCTCATGATTTTAAGGACTATGGGCCGTATGTTCAAAGGGATAACAACAAAAAAATGGCGTATGAAAGACAAAAATAAGTAATTGTATGCATGAACGACATTTTCTATAGAGTATATACGACAAAAAACTAGTAATGTCCGTTGTGTACGACACAACCCCAGAATTGCCATGCAAAGGGGAGAGGCAAGGGTGTAGCTAAACTATTCTCCAGTGTTGTATAGAGGAAAAGAAAATTTGTCGTAACTAACAACAAAAAAATGTCTTACAAAAGACAAAATTTGTACATTAAGAAAAAAGTGGAGGGAATGTGAATTTCTGAATGTGAGGATTTTTGTCTTAAGACATTTTTGTCATTAGTTAAGACATTTTTTGTCTTTACTTAAGACATTTTTTGCCTTTACATATAACAATCTCAGTCAGGACAAACGACATATTTCCAACCAACACACTCTAAAAATATTAATGATCCCAACACTATACTTTGAAAAGTCGTTACAAATGACAAAAGCTATTTTGCTACTTCTTTGAACGTATGGCCCTTAACTAACGACAAAAAATTTCTTAACTAAAGACAAAAATTCTCACATTCAGAACACATTCCCTCCACTTTTTTCTTAACTTACAAAGTTTGTCTTTTGAAATTTTCTTTTCCTCTATATGACACTGGAGAATAGTTTAGCCATGCCCCTTGCCCCGCCCCTTTGTCATCAATTCTGGAGTTGTGTAGTACACAACGGACAGTACTAGTTTTTTGTTGTATTCTCTATAGAAAATATGTAGTTCATGCATTCAATGACTTATCTTTATCTTTCATACGACTACTTTTTTGTCGTTATCCCTTTGAACATATAGCCCTATGTCTTAGATTAGAAAATGAGCTGTATTTGCAGATTTGTCTATTGAACCTACTATGCAATGCAACGTGAGCAATCAATATAGTTAAAATATTCAAAAACCTATTTTGTATTTTGTAGCTAAATTGCCAGACCAGTTGTAACAAGTCCATTTGGAGAATTAAAAACAACTGGACAGATTTTGGACCAAATCAATTGCACAATATCGGTAAAATAAAAATTCCCCCCAATTCCATTGATTTAAATGTGGCATTGTTTCTCGTCCATTCAAGGGGTTAAAAGCTCCACTTAAATAAATGGAAATGTGTATTTGCCCCCTTTGGTGCAAATGATTTGCCCCCTGAATTGTGCCAGATCTTTTTAGTACATCAGCCTAAATTGTCATTATACTTCAATTATTTTTGATACATCAGAAATGGAGAACAGCAATACCAACATAAAGATAATTATATATATATTGCAGCATCAGCAGAACTGCAAAATGATAACATTTTAGGACCTCTTTGCTAGACAGTTAATATGACATTAACTACAAACATAAAGGGGCAAACAGTGCCACATGTTCAGAAGAACCAACTGTACTATAGGGAAGTACAAACTCCCAAGGAATGAAATGGGACCTTTAACACAATGCATATCACTATGTTGGAGACCTCTCTAGCATTCTAGAGGATAAAACACCACATTTAAATCAATGGGGGCTTTGGGAAGTTTTGTCTCTTGTGATGCAATGGGTTTTCCTCAGATTTGCTCCTCTTTTCTTTTGAAAATATGGTCAGAAGTGATGGTTAATATGCTCCTTCCCTAGTGCACAAGGCAAGGTAATCATATTAAACAAGTGAAAATTTTGCACAAAATAATCAAATGAAAATCACACACATATAAGGCCTGAAAAAACCAAAGGCAATGAAGATGCTTAATGAATTAGATGATCATTAAGGCCCTGTGGAAACCTAGAGGGAAAGCACAAAATGAGGGTACAGCTGGGTCTATCTCTATCAGTCTATCTTGTTTTGTTCAACCTATGACTTGTGTCCATTTCAGAGCACAACTCATACAATGCACAATTTCTAAGTAAACAAGCTCTTATCACCAGCATTACAGCAGATGTAAGGGAAAGGAAGAACTGTGTCCTTATTTACTCAGTGCCCAGTTTGTACACAGCCTGAATTTAGGCACATAGGAACGTGGCATCCTGAAATGGCCACAAACCCCCACACTCACTACTCCTTGGTGCTCATTGTGCAAAACAACCATTTTATGCAGAAAGGTTTACACATAGGTGTTAAGCAGGCACAGGTTCATTCATATTATGAAAAACAGTTTTATGAGCTTATTTTTGAGCAGAAACTGATTCATGATCCTCCTTGATTCATAGGGGACAAATACAAATTCCCATATTTTCTATGATTTAAATAAGGCTTTTAACCCCTTGCATTCTAGAGACATCTCCAACACATTGCTTCATAATATGTTGAATACCTTTCTAGTTTTCAAGTGGTTAAAATCCTCAATTAAAGCAATGGAAAAATAATATTGTGCCCCATGGAATTCAATTGATTTATTCCAGTCTTGCTTTATTTTTACATTGCTGCAAATACTCAATTCTAAACAAGGAAATGCATTTGTGAGTGAAATTAACCCTTTGAGTGCCAGAAGACATGTCCAAGGCATAGCTCTGCAATGGACTGGCTACTCCCCTTGCTTGCAAATGTTTACCCCTTTGAGTGCCAGGGGGAAACCAACGCATTGCAAAGCAATGTGTTGGCTACCACTCTGGCACTCAAAGGGTTAAAGGAAATCTTTTCCGTTTCCTTCTGCAGAGCCACGATCGCGCTAGTAGAAAAAAATTATTTCACTGAAACGGTCTTCTACATGTGCTTGCCAACCAAGCACATGTAGAAGACCGTTTCAGTGAAATAATTCTTTTTCACTAACTCGATCTCGGCTCAGCTGCAGAGCTGCAAGCCTGTTGTAAGACAGACTTCCTCTGCAGTCAGTACAACGCTGACTTCAGGAAAGGGGGAGGGAGGGGGGAACTTTACATTAGGTTATCTCTCAAACCATAAAGGTTTGAGAGATGAATCTGGGGCAATTAAATTATTTTGCAAATATCTACAATATGGGGAATAGTAATAATAATGTATTACTATCCCTTTAAGCAACTGTTGCCTAGTTACTAGGAGAGAGTAAAGGAATCTGGGTATTAGAATCTGCCTAACCAATTGCCTCTGAATCGCTATTGACAAATGAAGACAACGTAATTATAGGCTATATTGAATATAGTAAATTGGTGTTCCTCATAAGTACAGCACACACTCAAATTGGTCTTTCATTAGGTTAATTTACTACAGTTCTCACACTGATTGGGTTGGCAAAATCATGGGATCAAGGGTGCACTGGCTACTGGGCACTGTAACATATGTGTAACCAGTGTCACAACAACTGCCTTCCCCATTCACGTTTAACCAATGTCACAACAAATGCCTTCCACACACACACGTATAACCAGTGCCACAACAACTGCCTTCCCCACACATATGTGTAAACAGTGCCACAACAACTGCCTTCCCCACATGTGTAACCAGTGCAACAACAACTGCCTTGCCTTCCCCACACGTGAGTGACCAGTGCAACAACAACTACTTTGCCTTCCCCACACATGGGTGACCAGAGCAACAACAACTGCCTACCCCACACGTGTGTAACCAGAGCAATAACAACTGCCTTCCCCACACATATGTAACCAGTGCCACAACAACTGCCTTCCCACATATGTGTAACCAGTGCCACAACAACTGCCTTCCCCACACACATGTGTAACCAGAGCCACAACAACTGCTTTCCCCACACATGTGTAACCAGTTCCACAACAACTGCCTTCCCCCCACACGTGTAACCAGGGCAACAACAACTACCTTCCCCACACACATGTGTAACCAGTGCAACAACTACCTTCCCCACACATTTGTAACCAGTTCCACAACAACTGCCTTCCCCACACACGTGTAACCAGGGCAACAACAACTACCGTCCCCACACACATGTGTAACCAGTGCAACACCTACCTTCCCCACACATGTGTAACCAGTGCAACAACACCTCTACACAAGGGGCCTTACGTACCAATCAAAATGTGGAGAAGTTCTGGGGCAAGATGACTGAGTCATAAGGATAGAGAGTACAATATTCCCATTTATTTAAATAGTGCTCTTAACCCCTTGAATGCTAGAGAGGTCTCCAACTCATTGCTTTGCAATACATTGGAGACCTCACTAGCATTCAAGGGATTAAGATTCCCATTTAAATTAATGGAAGTATTACATGTTTTTTTCCCTATGGTTTACTTGGTTGCCAAATAATTGCTCCACTGAGTTCCCATGATTATAACCAGTGATAAAAAGAGTGGGACAAGAGTGGAGCACTGCTAGTGCAAACAAATGGCACCATATGGAACAAATACAAATCTAGTGATTTAAATGAGCTTTTAAACCCCTGTTGACTAAGGGTCTCCAATGCTGTCTCAAAAACAGATATCTCTGGTAACTATCAAGTTTTAAACACCTTTTATGAGGACGTTTTTAATTCTGTCTGGTTTCTGTAATGTTTTAATTGTAATCTGATGTAAACTTATTGTTGTTGCACATATTTATATGCAATTTTTGCATGTCTTAATCCCCTTATACCATCTGCGCGTATAATGTCATTGTGTGGCCACCACGACATGGCTGTGGCCGCAGTGATGGCCACCAGGACATTGTGGTGGTCGCATTGGTGGCCACCAGAAAAAATCCCTTAAGAACCACTGATCTAAATTATTACCATTTCATTTTTATACGACTGCACCAATCTTCTTTTAATTAGTCAAAAGGAAGATCAGCGGATGTAACCAGAGAGCTATACTAGTAGGAATGATGCGCCATAAAAACTTTTTTTTAAATTCTACTCTGACCGTAAATACATTTTTACCTCTAGGGAACTTCACATGTGTTTAACCCTTTGAGTGCCATAAGGATATGCATTGCATTGTTTTGCAATGTGCTGAAGGGTTAAGTTGGTTTTTACTGTCTGTGGAGATGCAGTACTTAAAGGTACACTAAGACTAATAATAACATGCCACTTCCCATACTATGATATTTTCCAGGCTGCCACACACACTTCTTTGTCTTTGTGGGGTGCTTCCAGGCTAACCTTTTGCTCCACAGATTCCCCCCAATAAGCTGAGCACACCTTCTCTTGAATAAAAAGTTATTTTATTGACACATTAAAAGCAATGCATCCGACGTTTAAATCCATGTTCGGACTGATGTTTCAATAAAAGTAACTTCACATACTATGGCCATAAAATGCTAATAGCCAATATGAATTTTGCCTTTGATCCTTAGTTCAAAGGTTTTTTTATAGACAATCAGTCCTGAATGCCATCTCCATGGAGGAAAACATGACAGTTGTTAGCTACTAGGCCACAAACTCTGTCCACTGGAACTTCATATTTCTTCTAAACAGAAGAAGGCAGAGTGCATGAGTCCACAGAGAGCAGAGTTTGAGGTCCAGGAGTCCTGTCATGAGCTGTCATGTCTACTGTCATGGATATAAAATTCAGGTTGCAGTTTTCATATTTACTGTGTTCTAGGTCTTCATACGGAATATGGACACATATATTAGTAGTGAAGATAACTCAGAATACCCAGAATTGTAGGTGTGACACTGCAAGACTCTATCTGTGAATCTCTTCATATCATTTTTGTATGAAAATGAGCAATATAGCCATCTTTTAGTGGAACTTCTCGGGAGGTGGAAAATGGATCTTCTGCAAATCCTTAGTAAAAAGCCCAATTTAAATAATGTGAATTATGGTGTTTATTACTTGCTCCCTGTGGTGTAGCTGTTTTACTCCAGTATAGCAACTCTTTAGCTTCCTAAATATGGCCCTAAATTTTAATGAGAGAAAACAGATTTTGAATTTGTATATTAATTGTTAATAAACCCCCCCCCCCAAAGAATCACATAAGAGAGTGGTCACAAAGTGTTGTCTGTAAGATTGGTGATACACTAGATATTTAGAACATCTTAATTTATATGCACACTTTTAGGAACAGGTGATTTGTAGCTCTGAAGGATTGTCATAACAAAAAGGATTCTTTTATCTCACAGATATCATAAAGTTGCAATATCTCTCTTTAGTACGAATGCCTTAAAATGTGATACAATTGTGTTTTTTGAAGCCAAAGCTTTGATATTTTCATTTGGGCCAAATGAAAAAAAATTGAATGCAATCAGTAAAAAAGTATTCATTGCACCCAGGGATGATCATTTCTGCATTTTGATGAAATTGTTATGCAAAATAGAAGAGTACTGATTTTCTGTCTATTTTTTCCAGTGTTATATAAATGACCCTTAAACAATAAAATGCCTTCTGCAGCTAAAGTATAAAGAGGATCTAAGCTAGCTCCAACCCTCTAATGATTAAAAGCTTTCAGCATAGTGACACATCACAATATTTGGAATAGGAGATTTTTTATAATGTATTTAGAGAATGAAGAAATAAATAATAAATAAAATGCAAGGATTGCTTCATGACACAGTAGTCAATTCTGCAAAAATGCAGTAATAATTCTACTCTTGCAGCCAAAACATTGTTAAAATCACCATATTCATTTGCAAGTCAAATGTAAAAATGAAAACTAACACTTGTTTATGTACAAGGACACTGTAGATGTTTGGATAAATGTGATTTTAAATCAAATCTCAATTTAAAATATTGCACACGGCCAATTTAAAGGTGTGTTTTAGAATTTAACTACACTTTTTTATTTATACACATGATATTTAGCTAATAAAAATATATGTTATTTGAATTAACACATTTGCATAAGCATGATATCTATGTGCAAATATTGTACATTTCATGAAAGATTAGGTAAATCTAAACAATTAACCAATAAAATACACAAAGGGCATTAATTTACTGCATTAAAGGGGAACCCTCACCTTTATTACTGTTGCCTTCATTTGAATGCTCCTGTCTAATGAATCTGATTTTTTTTTAATAAATATATTGCTGTATTCTTTGAGATACTGGCTTTTAAATTTAATCCAGTGACGTCAGTTCTGTACAGGCTTCAGTACAACTCTGTACCGCAGCCAGTCAATCTTCATCTGTTCCCCTCCCCAAGTAGTGCCTCTTCTCACCTCCTACTCTGATGGAGGCTTGCTCTGTGTGAGCTGGGGCAGTCTCATTGGCAAGAGTTGGACAGAGTTAATCCGCAGCCTGTCCTGAAGTGATGTCACCAGATTAAAGCGGAACTACCACCTCCACTAAAGTCGCCCTGCATTAGGCAGGTGACGACTAGCTTACTAATCATTATTTTACCTCTCAAAAGTGGCCACGAATAAAGTTATCCTTAAGCTTCCGAGACCGGAAGCCAGGAATCACAGTGGACATCTTGAATGCGCTCCCGCGCTGTCAGTCCTCTTCACCCTTCACAGGCATTGCACTGGCCTGGACGGCTCCGGAAGAGACTAACGGCGCAGGAGCACAGGCTGCAGTAACCTGGCCATCAGTCTCGGAAACTTAACGGTAACTTTATTTGTGGACACTTTTGAGAGGTAAAATAATGATTAGTAAGCTAGTCGCCACCTGCGTAAGTATTGCAGGGTGACTTTAGTGGAGGTGGTAGTTCCACTTTAACTTTAAAAGCCAATATCTCAAAGAATACAGCATTATTTAAAAAATAAAATAAAATGACAAATTCAGTCCACAGGAACATTCAAATGAAGCCAACATTAATACAGGTGAGAGTTCCCCTTTAAAATATGGTGACATTTGTTATACTACTTGATTTAACTGAACATTTCTACAATTTCTCAAGTTTTCATAATATTGGTCTTCTGTGTGTTTTATTCAATACTAAATGTGCCATTTTTATTGGCTGGCTATGCTCATTATAAACCTATGCATTCTCACAATCTTATGAGTCCATGAACTAGAAACCTATTTACAGCTTAAGATGGAATTATATATAATATATATAGTAGAGTGGAGATTGTAGCCGTATTAGTCCAGTGATGCAGATGTAAAATAACAAACAAAATAAGTATCTTGTAATACCTTTTTTATTGGACTAACAGAATTTTGGATTGACAAGCTTTCGGGAGAACCTCCCTTTCTCAAGTCTAAAGCATTTCTGACTAAAAGGACACAGAATTCACAGTGACACATACAATTCAAAGTTTAGCTGTGTGTAGGGTTAAGAAAACATAACTACAGATAACACAAGAGAATCTACACTTTTCTTGCAGAGGGTCGTAAATACCTTTTATAAGGATTGGGGGGGGAGGGAAAAAAATGCAGGAGATGGTAATGGAGTGGGGAGAATTAAAAAAGTTTGCACATGTTAAGAGTGCTAGAATTGCCATCCAACAATCTAGCATGTGCATGCAGGCCTATATACAACATGCGCCCATATGTGTACATATGTGCGCCCGTATGTGTGGATGTTGGATCGCAATTCTAGATTCTAAATATATATATATTTATATAGACACTAAAAGAGCTGATTGCTGTCATGTGAAACTATTATAATTAAAGTGATTTCATAATAGCACTTTTGAAAAATATGATTTTAATTCATAATATAGTTTTTATAATAGTATTTAATTATTAGTTGACATTTCTTATTTTGAAAAACAGTTCATATTTAGCACAATATTTCAAGTAATACTGTCTTCTAAAGGTTAAACAGTACACATGAGGAAAAGAAAATCTCATTAATTAGCATAAATTAAAAACATGCATTTTTTCTATTGTTTCATTACTATATTAGTGATATAGCTTAATTTTCTGAATGCCAGAAAAGTGTCCAACTCACTCTGAAGTAAGGCATTTGATACTATACTAGCACTCAAAAGGTTAACTAAATCATTCAATTAATAGGATGATTTAAATTAAGTACTTTGAAGTGAGATTAGTATGATTATTACACATTATACTTATATTACATATCCCATACTACTGCTGCAAGTATTTTCCACTCATCAGTATTAATCCCACAGGAGATCCATTTAGATATTACATTATATATGTATTTATGTTTATTTTTATTCTCTGTCTAATTCAGTATTGCAGACAGTAATGAGTAAGATTCATGATTGTTACTGTATTCATGTATATAAATACGATTAGATACATGGATACAATTAAAAACCCCTCTGCACCTGAAATCATTACATCAGGTGTGGATCTCCTATTGGTTAAAAGCAAAATAAGCATCTGAGGCTACAATGTTGCCTTTACATAATAAGTTAAGGGGATACCCGAAGGTGACATATATCACTTATGGTGAACTTTATGTTTTTTATTTTTCAGCGAATTCACAATTTTTTTCCAGCGCTATAAACATCCAACTTTGGACACAGAGTGACTCGATATTCAATTATTCTGTACATATATATACACACATATTGCGAGAGATAGATAAAAGATAAAGCTGCAGCCATTGTCAATCTACTGCAGGATGAAGGCCTCTTCACCAAGATGACGATATTGTCCATAATCTGCCACATTGGTCCTGCTGGGGACTAGAACCTGTGACCTTTGAATATGAGATTAAAGCAGATTCACAGCTGGCACATTAACCCGTCTAAGCTATCTCAGTGGGTATATCCTATATAATAATTTGCTAAAGTTTGTCACAAGCCGTCATGCACAGTAGAGATGGCTGTGCGCGATGCAGTCATGCGCAGTAGTGACTGCCTGCGGTGTGGCCGATACGTAGCAGCCGCTGAGCATGCAGTCTCCACTGAGCATGACTGCACCGCGACCGGCCGGCACTGCGGCCCGTGTAACGGGTTCTTCAACTAGTATATATATATATATATATATAAAATGTGTGTGTGTGTGTGTGTGTTTGGTGTGACGATGAATACCAACAAACATAAGACATGTTTAACAAATTTACCATATCAAGGAATACCACAGTAGATGGGCAAGAACTAGAAGATGTGGATGTGTCTGTTTACCTTGGACAGGAAATGTGAACAGATGGAAACACCATGACAGAAATTAACAGATGAAAAAAATTGTGATGGCAAACATTTGGAAAATAAAGTAGTATTGTCTTTAAGACAGATTTCCCAGTTTGCCTCAGGTGAAACATTTTCACCAATGCATCCTCCCATTTCTTATGTATGATTGTGAAACATGAACAATAAATGCCAAAGCTGCACAAAAATTTAAGATTACACAGAAAAGTATGGAACACTGAATTTTGATCATAACAAAAACAGACTGAAAATGTGTGCTTAGATTCAACAGCAAACATGTTTATGACATAATTGAAAGAGTCAAGTGCATAAATGGAAATGGGCATGTTATGTATCAAGAAGTAGATGGACCAAAGGAATTTTGGAATGGATTCCACTTGATACTAGACTCTTAAGAAGAAGGCCAAAGACATTATAGGCTGATTATATAGCTGGTTTGTTGGTGCACAGTTGCAGAGGAAAGCACAGGACCAAAGTTGTTGGAAGCTTGCTGAGGAGACCTTCATCCTGCAGTGGATTGACAATAACTGGAGATGATAAGATGATTATATATATATTTGTATTTATAATATATAACTCATTTATTGAATACTTTAACATTAGCAATTTATACACACTGTAAAAGTATTACTAAATCTTAATTTTCTAGTGTTAGGAAAGTTAACAACTATTAGAAAGGAAACAATAAATAAGGTAATCTATGAATAAGTATCATGTGTGAGTTTGAAAAATAGACTGTCATTGTCAAAAGAAAGCTAGCATAGAAATTTTCATAAACTGTATGAACAAAAGTGCCCTTGTGTACCATATCCCGCCTCTTCTTATATTTTTTATGTATACACACCCTGCTTGAATATTTTGTAAATCTGTTACAGATTGAAATGTATCTCATAATGCTATTATTATTTTTTTATTATTGTAACTGGATTAATATTTTTTTAAATGTTAAAATATATATTTAAAGGGATAGTAATACTTCATTTTATCTTTATTTTATTTTGTAGGCATTAAAAAAACATGAAGAACAATATAAGTCTTATCTCTCAAACCTTTATGGTTTGAGAGATATTCACAAGCAACACTTTCCCTTCCGCCCCTTTTACCTAGTGTAAGCCATCTCTTCTCAGATGTGTAATCCAGTCCATAGACCAGACAGATAACAGCAGGGGACAATCTTCTTCCTATGAGAACAATGAAAGCCCTGATCCCCTTGACAAGTTTTTCAGTTTTTTCCCTTATCTTAATTGAAGATTGTCCCTCTCTGCAGTCTGATCTGGCTGACCAGTGTTACATCAGTAAAAGGGGCGGGGGGATACTTTGTCATTGAATTACTCTTGAACTACAACTCTGACAGAATTGAAATAACACTCTCCAAGGTCCAAATACTATGATGATTAATTACAGCTGCTTTTATTATGAAACATTACTATCCCTTTAATATCTAGGAATTGATTCTTTCCCTACAGCTCAAAGAAACAAGTTTCTGGCCATGCAGCTATGTTGAATTACAAGTGAATGTGGTAGGTTTTAGAAGGCCCAGTTAAATATGGGATTTTATGCACCTGGTCATCTCAACAAAAGCAATACTGAGTGTTTAATTAAGGTATTAATTAGAAAACAGTGTTCAAATCATGAACTGGAATTTTGATTGAGAAGCAATGTTTTTGGCTCACCCACGATAAAGTGTTGGATCTCATTTCAAATGATAATGTTATCACTAGTTTTGCCGCCAGTTTGTCTCAATCAGTGATATAAACCCCAGTAATATAATTTATCACATGTAATGAAATCCAGACCTTCATTTTGTGCAAAAAAGTCTTAGAATTTTCTGCATGCCATCATCTTTTACTAAAACTGCTTTGCTTTCATTTGTACTTGCATAGTATCCCCATATCATAAAGCTCTTTTGTTTTGCAATTAAAAAAGAAAATTGTTTTAGTTTTCATGATCACAGGTGTTTTCTGCAGATGATTTGATTATCTAAAATGCTGACAATCAATAGGCTGGTATGAGCCTAGCAGAGGATACTAAATCAATAACACTTTGTAAAAAATATATTGTGAATAAAAAGAACTGTGTGTTGAGTTGGTAAAAAATAAATAAATAAAACCTGTCAGTCATTTATACAGGCAATGCTGTTTAAGCTGCCAGCAATGATTATCTCGATTGGACAAAAACACAAATGCTGTTGGATTAGAAATGCTCTGCAGTTCCAGCTTGTTGTTGTAATTTTAATAGTGTGTCAGTTCTGATTCTGTGAATACTATTGCTGCTGTTATTCTTCATAAGCATATGGCACCAGCACTTTAAGCAACATACTGGCATTGTCAGGCTCATTTTTCATGCAGCTTCCAATCCGGCTTTTCTTAGAGGCTTGGTGCAATCTATTACTTGTTTTATAAATCAGCAGTAGGTACAGAGGCAATGAATATCTCTATAATGTATCCAAGATATGTGCTACTAAATCTGATTGTGGAGTGGATACTAAAAGCCATATGCACAGTTGGTATTCCCCAGAATTGCTTAACTTTCTTTTGTGCATATGGCCCTAAAAGTTGTGATTGTCAGATTGCTCATTTTACAGAGAACAGGGTGTAAATTGTGTCATAGGAATTCACAAAAGACAATAAATGCCTTTTTGGTTTAGAGAGCTAAACAATTCAAACAATTCCCTGATGACTCATCAAGCAACAGATACGAGCATATTAGTCTATGGAACCTATGCATTAAGATCTCTCCAATTTGAAAACAGCACCACAGAATAAGAAAGGGTGAGTTTCTATCAACTTTCTATCACATTATTGCATAACCAGTCCATCTTATGTTGGTTTACAATACCCATGATGGTAGAAATTACAGTCCAACAACAGATGTAGACTGAAAATTTGCACGTGCCTCGATTTAAGGGAACATTATCTATGAGTGGGTTATAATTTGGCCGGATCATGTCCCTCATGGCCTACCCCTTTCTGCTGCTTACTGTCAATCATAACAACATGCGGCACTGACTGGTATTTCATGTGTGGAAGCTGGAATAATTAAATATTCCAGGTCCACTAGCATTCCTTTTGTTTATTTTACTCAACATTTCCTCTTTTGTTCATTTTCCTTTTGGAAAAAACTTGTACAATGGTGACAAAAGGCAGTACAAACTTCAGAAATATGCCAGATAAATAAAAAATGTATAGCCCACCAGCAAAATCTTGGAGAGAATTTACAATTAAATTACCTTTCAGCAATATTTCAAGGTTTGCATTGACAAGGAAGATAAGCTTTGGCACAGAGGTGTACATTCAGAGCTTTAAATTAGATAAGGTTATTGGTATGAGATACACTCTGGATGCACATTCAACAAATAAGAAACTGGTAATTGGATGTATCTAATTTTGGAAAAAAACAGAAATCAGTACCACCAACAACACATCACAGGTTTACGCTTCATCATTATGCTCTGTGACAGCGAGGGCTTGAATGTATTGGAATGACATACAATAAATTGGTAACCATTGCAAGATCTACAGGGTTGCACACTAAAAAGAAACATGTCGCAGTTCTAGAGAAAACCAATTGTACCTTTAGGGGCAAGTAAAGATTCTCATTGATTTTAACCCATAGAGTATTTGAGAGGTCTCCAGTACATTGCTTCATAGTACTTTTGAGACCTCTCTAGCAATGGTAAAATAAAAACTATTTAAATAAATGGGGATATGGGGAATTTTCTCCCTCTGGTGCAGTTGTTTTACCCAAGAATTGCACTGACCCTTGCTGGAGAGTTTTCCAGCATCTTCTTAACAACTGTGGATAACTCTCTGAGAAAGTATTTGCTGTACATGTTTGTAGTAATATATATGTGTGCAATTCAATTATTTAGTGGCATTTCTATTTGTTTAATAAATTAATTGGACATTTTAGTTAAAGTATATAATGAAAACAACACACTTTACTTTATTGATAGATTAGTTATTTGTTAAAATACCTATTGCCAAGCAGTTTAAGTGCAAACCCCCAGAAAATGCATGCACTTTAATCAGTAATTTTGCAGAATAACAAGGTATTCCATAAACTACCGATTCCAAAGTATTTTTTTTTTTGTTTAAAAAGCTTTATTAAAAGTTTACACAATGTCACGCACACGGTGGGTAGGAAACCGTGTGTGTGCCGGCTCTGGTACTGATGCTAGTGTGCGGAGCTGGAGTACGTAGCTGGTGAGCGGTGACAGTATGCCAGGCACTCCCTTGCTGCAGCCAAAGCTGGTTAGAGGTGCTGGTCGCGAAACCAGATTGTTCCACCCTGGTTGAGCCAGGTGCAACCAGGACGGCAGTACCTGGGAACCGCTGGAAACCAGGCCGGCAAGACAGACTGGATACAGAGCTGAGAGGGATAGGTGATAGGGTTAAACCAGTAGGTAAGGTCAGGCGGAGACAAGGGTCAAACCAGGAGCACGGATCAGGAGTAGTCAGGCGAAGCCAAGGGTCAAACCAGGAGCACGGATCAGGCGTAGTCAGGCGGAGCCAAGGGTCAAACCAGGAGCACGGATCAGGTGTAGTCAGGATAAGCCAAGGGTCAAACCAGGAGCACAGATCAGGCGTAGTCAGGAGAAGCCAAGGGTCAAACCAGGAGCACGGATCAGGCGTAGTCAGGAGAAGCCAAGGGTCAAACCAGGAGCACGGATCAGGTGTAGTCAGGAGAAGCCAAGGGTCAAACCAGGAGCACGGATCAGGCGTAGTCAGGATAAGTCAAGGGTCAAATCAGGAGCACGGATCAGGCGTAGTCAGGAGAAGCCAAGGGTCAAACCAGGAGCACGGAACAGGCGTAGTCAGGAGAAACCAAGGGTCAAACCAGAAGCACAGAACAGAAATTACAGCAGCAGGAGCTAGTTATCGCTCAGGAGCCCAGAACAAAGCCTTCAGCAAGTTCAATGGAACGGGCACCCTAAGCCTGGGGTAGCCCGTTTAAATACAGGAGGCAGCCAATGGAAGGAACAGTGAGGGAGGCTCGCTAGGAGCTGTATAGCTGATTGGAGGGGCTGGAGGAATGGGAACTCGGTCCGGACGCATGTGCATCTGCCAGCCTGAAGGCAGAAGTGCACTGCGCATGCGTGGCCCGACAGAGCAGTGGACCGGAAGAACCGCCACCGCCGCCGTGAGGGAGATGCGGCCGGGGGAGTGGCGGAACACAGGCAAGCGGTGACACACAAGTATACAATCAAAGAAGAACGAGCATGTTAAAAGGATATAGAAATATCATATAAAATTCCACAGTGTTACATAGCAAGTCAATAAAGGATATACAAAGCTATAAACAGAAAGCAATAACTTCTTTGTACCTCAAAGCATGTATACAAGTAATTATACACATACAGAGTTACAGAGATAATATCTTCATATATTGCGCCTAATTTGAAAGGAAGGGGGGGGGGCGTTCCAAAGCTAAAATGGAAATTAAAGGCGATAATGGACACCCTTGTCTAGTGCCATTAGTAATGGGGAAGACCTCCGACAGGGTACCACGTACAAATACCCTCGCACTAGGCAAGGAGTATAAACTCAGAATCTCAGTCAACATCATTTGACCAAACCTGTGTGATTTAATATTTTCTGAATATAATCCCAATGCACCCTGTTGAAGGCCTTCTCCGCATCTGTTGAGAGGAAGATAGATGGGATATTATTTTTTGCAGCCCAATAGGCCAGAGAGATGGCAGTCAAGGTATTCTGTCTAGTCTGTCCGCTTGGCATAAAACCACATTGATCCGGATGGATGAGTGAAGGTAAAACCCTGCGCAATCGCAAAGCTAATATTTTCCCAAACATTTTTCAGGTCTAAATTTAATAGAGAAATGGGATGGTAGTTTGCACATATGGAATGATCCTTTCTAGGCTTTGGTATGACTACTACAAGGGCTTCTAAAGTTTGATGCAGAGTTCCTTTCAAAATTGCATTAAAAGATTTAGTCATGTATGGCAGAAGTAAAGGCAAACATTTTCTATAATATAAGAGAGAGAAACCATCCGGACCTGGACTTTTTCCAAGCTTTATAGATTGTATTGCCTTTTTGATTTCCAGGTCTGTAATGGAGGTTTCTAGCATTTGGGCTTCCTCAGAGGACAAGGTTCTGGGTTGCGCTTTTGATAAAAAGGAATGAAATCTAGTGGACCAGTCTGCTGGAAGTGGCCCTAATTCCTGTGAAAGATTTATAGTTTGGAGTAGAAATCCTGGAAGGTAGAAGCTATAGAAGAAAAGAAAGTAACAGCGATATTTGTCGGTGTGACAATACAGTGTACTACATTGTTTCTGCATTTCTGTTTAATGAGGCGAGAAAGCGTTTTCCTGCATTTATTCCCTTCGATGTAATGGCGATATCTGTACCACATATGTGATTTAAGAACTGTTTCACATAAAAGAGAGTTGAGTTCGTTGCAAAGTCTGATTAGGTCCTCACAAATTACCGGGTCAGAGGCACGTTTATGTGTTAGTTCCAAGGAGTTAATCTGCTTCAGGAGCAAAGTCAATGTGTTTTCGTTGTTTCCTAGTTTTGATGGAACCATATTTAATCAAAGAGCCTCTGATCACACACTTGTGTGCTTCCCAGAGAATGGGCTCTGAAACATCAGGGGAAAAGTTTAGAGAGAAGAAATTATCAATATCTTTCTCTAGAGATTTGACAGTTTCAATATCTGATAAAAGAGATTCGTTCAATATCCATGTGTGGCATAAGGGAGATCGTAACCGCCGAGTGATCTGACCACGATATAGAGTGTATGGAAGCGTCCACTAGCGACTGGATTAGAAAGGAAGAAAGAAAGGCATAATCTATCCTACTGTAGGATAAATGCGGGTGTGAGTAAAAGGTGAAATCTTTACAGGTAGGATTATATATTCTCCAAGCATCTTGGATTTGAAGGTCATTCAGTTTGGAGCGAAGGTGTTTTAAATGTGAGAGCTTGAAGACAGATTTACCTGAGGATGAGTCTATGGAGGGCTCAAGAGTTATGTTCCAGTCACCACCAACTATTAATCTATTGTTTAAGTCTTGATCAAGGAAGGAGAAAATTTTTGGATAAGAAGGGGTCTGTCTGTATGTCAAACCAGCATTATTGCCTCATTTGCTGGAAGATATAAGTGATGACAGTAATGAACATGTGGAATCCCTATAGGTTGAAATAGTCAATGGGGGTAAAACTGGCCAGAAAATATTAGTGGGTATCCTATATAATAATTCGCTAAATCATGTGTAACGCCCGACATGCTCAGTAGACACTGCTGCGCTTGCAGCAGTCGTGCGCAGTAGAGACTGCCCGCTCCGCGGCTGATATAGAGCGGGCAGTCTCCACTGCACGTGTCTGACCCGTGACCGGCTGCCAGAGGCACTGTGGCCCGTGTAACGGGCTGTTCAACTAGTTTGTTATAAACCACCAAACACTGGTGACCTTGAACAATCACAACTATTAATGCAAATAGAAAAGGCTTCTTAAAAAGGGAGACATATAATTATGGGGAATTTTAATTATCCAAAAATAGACTGGAAAAACGGATCAACTAATTCTACTAAAAGCAGTAAGTTTCTGAACTTATTGAATGACAATTTTTTGTTTCAACTAGTACAGACCTCAACCAGAGGGGATGCGTGTCTGGATCTGGTAATAACTGACAACGAAGAACTTATCTCTAACATCCAAGTAAGGGAGCACATGGGGAATAGTGACCATAACATGGTATCGTTTGAGATTAATTCAAAAAAGCAATTTGGTATGGGTTCCACCAAAACACTGAATTTTAAAAAGGCGAACTTTAGCAGGTTTAATTTATCCCTTGGTCTCGTTGAATGGGACAGAATATTTTCAGGAAAAAACACAGAATGTAAGTGGAATGCCTTCAAAATAACACTGCAAAAATATACATATAAATGTATCCCCTTTGGAAACAAAGACAAAAGAAGCATATTAAAACCAATGTGGCTAACCAGTAAAGTAATTCATGAAATAAATAACATGAAAGCGGCATTTAAACAACATAAAACTGAGGGATCAGCAGAGGCATTTGCAGAATACAAAAATGCCAACAAAACCTGTAAGAAGGTGATTAAATTAGCTAGACTGGAGAATGAAAAAATGATTGCTAAGGAGAGCAAGAGCAACTCAAAAAATTCTATAAATACATTAATGGCAAAAAATTAAAGTCTGATAATGTTGGGTCCTTGTTATCTGAAACGGGTGAGATGGTCAGTGGGGACAGAGAGAAAGCAGATATTTTAAATAATTTCTTTTCTTCTGTTTTTACCAAGGAAGATCCAATGGACAAGAACCTGCAAACTTCTTTTACAGAACAATCACAGCAAGCATGGGATTGGCTAACACAAGAAAAAGTGTTAAAACAATTGAATGGTGTTAAGGTAGACAAAGCTCCGGGGCCAGATGGTATACACCCACAGGTACTTAAAGAGCTAAGCCAGACCATTACTTTTGATTTTCAGGGATTCTTTTATCTATAAAAATAGATATAAACTGAAGGTGCACTGGTAAATCAATCTCTAAGATTAATGCAACATGAGTCTTAATGTATCTGTATAGTAGGTCCATGTAAGGTAAAAGAGTCTGGCGGAAAAGTAGGGTGTCTTGAAAGGATTAATATATATAGGACATCATATTCTATAACATGTAAGCAATCATGGAGATTTCCTAGATTCGAGAGACATAGTTTTTAAATAGAACAACAAAATCACAAGGAATACAATCTAATATTAAGAGCATGTCCTGCCCTATCTCCCCAAATGGCGGGGGAATATTATACAGTGTGCGTATTCTCTGTACAGTAATATGGATTCACTTGTTTTTAAAATGAAAATATATTGTGCATAGATATGGATATCCCCTTAACAGTCAGAGAGTTCTTAAGTCCAACATCTGTAAAGACCTACTAGGTTATTATTAGTCACTTAAGACTTAACTGTACTATAAAAGGCTATCTCGACCCTGCAGTCCCGGACTAGAAACAGCAGCTATAGCTGATGGATTGGATCCAGAAGCTCAGCATCCAGCAGCCCCTCCAGATAAATCGGGAAAATACAGGGTATATACCCATCATCAAACTGAACTTAAAACATTATGGAAAATGAAAACAATAGCAACCTTATGGGAAGATCAAAAGTGAGTTCCTTTAACGTAGAAGGGTGTTATTACGAAAGTTCATTGGCATTCAGAAAGAAGAAGGTGTCCATTCTATTCTAGATAAATAGCCCCACCACAAGTTTAGAAAGAGTTCAGGTCCAAGTAGAAGTAGCCGAAGTGCCCTCATCAGCAACCAACTCCGATCTGCGTTGTTTCTTCTTGATGCCTGGGGAACCGGGTGACCAGTCCAATCTTCTTTGGGTTTTAACTGGAGGTGTATGCGTTGTTGAGGATGGTAGAGGAGGTGGTGGTTGTCACAGAGTGACTAGAGAAACAAAGATACTGATGAGTACAGATAAAATGAATAAACTTTATTGAAACACAATAGTAGCAGCAATGTACCTTTCACTTTCACGAGACCAGGGAAGGACAGTGCACACACTTCCTGCACCCTTCCCTAGGCAAGTGTAAGATGGATCCACGTCTGTACCTAAAGCTAGGGTAAACCGAGGCAACAGGAGTGAGAAACTCCAGAACGCTTGAGCACCAAAGTAGCAACTCTAACGCCACCACCTTCTCGAGACCAGGTGTGAGGACAGTGCACAACACTTCCTCAACCCCTCACTAGGCAGGTGTCAGCTAGTATACATATGGCCCATAGTAACCTTTCCAAGACTAGATAGGAGGACAGTGCACGGCACTTCCTCAATCCTTCACAAGGCAGGTTAAAATAGCGCAACTATACCCTACCGCTAGGGTATACCAAAGGCAAGGTAAACTGCACCTAGAACGCTAGGTGAGGCAACAAACCACCAGAACCTAGACTGCAGAAGGTCACTGACAAGGACTGACCGAACAAGCACTGCTACATAAGTAGCAAACGTGGCGGTAACGGTAGGCCCAGGAAGCCGAAGATAATGATAGCCGGGGCTTGGTAGCCGAGGCTGGCAGTAAACCAAGCAGGGAGCGCAACAGAGGAAGAGGTAGTCAGACGAAGCCAGAAGTCAGAGCCGGATTGAGTAGTCAGACAAAGCCAGGGTCTAGAGCCAGATCAGATAGTAAGACGAAGCCAGGAGTCAGAGCCGGATCGGTAGTCAGAAGAAGCCAGGAGTAATACACAGGAATCAGTAAATGGACCAACACAGCACTAGGCTCAGGTATACCACAAAAGGGCACTGGGTAATGGAAATGCTGAGGCCTTTAAGGCCTAGTAGGTGGGTGGAGACATGACAGCAATTACCAGTGACCTATAAGAACAGCGACTTGCATTGAGCGACAGCCAGGAAGTAGCAAGGTCGCTGTTACAGTAACGCAACACTAGAGGCAATCACGGCACCGTGATAGTGGTATTCTGATAGCCATACAAAAGGCCGGGATTTCCTCAGGGTAATGGACAGTGTTTCCAAAGTCTTTTTAACAATTCTATGCATTAAATAGGGTTGTTTAGTTATTCTATAAAATAATAATTTGTCAATTGGTACCTGATTATATACTCTAACTGCTGTTTTCCATTTTTAGAGAAATAATTAGGTATTTAATGAAAAATGCACTTCATGTGTTAACAGTAACATATATACCACTATCTATACCAAAGAAATTAAGTATTTATCTCTTTATCCCCGAGTGCCTTAGTAATATATATTTTGGTTGCTGCTGCTCAGCTTAGCAATGGGGATCTCCGTCCTCAGATGTAGCCTGAACAGATGAATGGTACTGCTCACTACTCCAGGGACTTTATTTACTATCTTCGGTCTTTGTGTAGAATTGTCTGTGTGAGTGTGGTGCAAAGCAAAAATCATTTGGACATCACAGGTTTTCAACAAATAATAAGAATTAGTAGAGGGCAATTAGTCTATCAGTCAGACTACACTCACAAAACATCTATTTTCTCTGAAGGAATAGCCCTTTCTCTTTAAATAATTATCCCCCTGAATTCCTTCCACTGGAGGACCCCATCTTGATCCCTGGTACCCCCTTTCTGCTCCCAGACAGGTGTTGGAGATGTAGCAACAAAAGGAGCTGAGAGGAGAATGTTGTTGGCTGATCATAAGTTGCAGGAAGGGGTACAGCAGGAGATCAGAGTGGAAATGTAGGAAGGGTCTTGAATGAGAGAAGTGGTATTTTGTATGATATGCAGAGTTTGATAGCCAGCTATTGGAGAGTTTAGAGAAGGAGGGGGCAGGGAGAAACCTAGGTGAGAGTAAGGTAACTTGTCCGGCAGCATTCTGTATAGACTGACGTTTATGGAGCTGAGATGCAGGAAGACCAAAGAGAAAAAAGGTTTCAGTATTCCATGCTGGTACAGATGAACTCCTGTATAAGATTTTAGTTGTTGAGGAACAGAGGAAAGGATGGATTTTTGCTATGCTATGCAAGAGAAAGTGGCAGGATTTGGCAGTAGCATTAATATGGTCTATTAAGTTTTAAGGTCTCATTATGGAAAATTACTTTGTAGGATCACAGCATTTATAAAGCAGGTTTACTAATAGCTGAAATAGCACCTTTCTGCTGTTTTACCTTACTTTCTTTGAATACTTTGCTCTTGAGTTGCCCAATTCCATCTGTTCCTTTGTATTCTTGTCATGTAGGAAAATGTGACTAAATGTGTTTCACCATAGGTGACAGGTAAAAATCCATTAAAGTCCTATAACTTTAAATGGAGATTTTATCCCCTTGAATGCAAGAGAGGTATCAAAGGCAGACCAACACACTGGGGGAGAACAACTATGGCGTAATAAAGAGGCGATCAAGTAGAAATAACTTTTCCAGTGATATCACTTCTCCAATTCGTATGTTATTCTATGGAGTCAGTTCACTAAGATTTCTAGAACTTTGGAGATCTTAGTGCATTGGCTCCATAGAATAACACAGGAATTGCAGAAGTGATATCACTGGAGAAGTCATCTCCACTTTATCACCACTTTAGTGCATAACCCCCATTGTGTTGCAATGTGCTGAATACCTCTCTGGAACGTAACGGGTTAAATGAATGTGATATTTGATTTCCCTCCTATGGTGCAGTTGGCTTCAGCATTGTACATCGTTTCTCCTTCAGAATAAAAACCTTATTATGTAACATTAGCTGAGGAATTTTCCCCTCCCCCCTATCAACAGCTCTGGGAATAGATTTAAATATCAAAAAGAATCAATAAAAGAACAGCTTTAGAATGCAATCCCCTTCAAGTTATCATTTTTTGCTGAATATACACTTGTGTAACTAATATTATGCCAATAGCTACAAGTTCCCTTCAGAGAAAAAGAGGCAATACTTTGACTGTTAGATTTTTCTACAACCATAAATTGCATATTACAGTAATGTCTAATTTAGTATAATGCTGGTTAATAACGTTACAATATGGAATAACCATCACATCTACATTTATGGGGCAATGCTTATCATTATACTGTGATTTTTCTATGCAAAATTTAAATATATAAAACTCTAGCACTAAGTATTCAATAAAAAAGTATGTGCAGTGAACAAGTGATATGCATATAATAATACACTGGAATATTTGTGCAAAAGGTGCATCAATATATTTGATGCTGCACCAAAATCAGCAAGTGAACATTGTGGTATAAATAAGATATGAGCCACTGATTAATCACCAAATTAGACTAGTATATAATATTTATCTTGTTTAATATCTCTCTGCTGAGCAGATTACCTCAAAAATAAAGAATCTATTTAATACTGTAATGTAGTTTATTATATAAATATTGAAATATCCCCCCAAAACACTCAGAAACATAAAGGCAAATAGATGCATATACAACTGTTTTCAAAAGTGCTTGTAAAAATGCTCCGTTATAGGGAGAGTAGCATCATCTGGAACTGCAAAGATGCCATTAAGTTGAGAACCCCATCCATCTTTAATGGAGTCTTGGGACACCTCTATGACAGCAATGGTCCCACTGTATATTTAATTTACAGGGCTCTCATTCCATGAAAGACACCAGGGTTATGGTTATCCTGGGATCATACACTTTTTAAAGCAGTCAGTTATAGCTATATACTTTTTGGGGACATTTAACCTCTCTTATAGTCTATTGCTAGTTACTTTAATTTTAGAACATTCTGGGAGGTGATTATTGTACTGTCTATTTTACATACTCAGTGCAACTAGATAACAATGAATATCCACAGAGTTCATCGCAATGACCTCACTTAAAGTATTTTTTTCAGTAGAAGATCGGTGCACGTTTATTTAATCAACATTTTCAAAACTTATAAAGACCACAACTCTGGCTATAATTTTCTTTAAAGGGATAGTAATACCTGGAAATAAGTTTATTTTATATTTTAGCCCTTAAAACACCATGAAAAATTATATGTCTTATCTCCCAAACCTTTATGGTTTGGGAGATATTCAGAAGTAAAGCTTCCCCTGGAGTGATGTCATTGCTCCACCCTTCAGATTTGGAATCCGGTCGCCCGACCAGCAGTGCCTCTCCAGAAATGCTGAGATCATGATCTTTAAAAAGAATTTCTTAATTGGAATGGTCTACAAAGTGTGCTTTCAAGCCAGGCACACTTTGTACACAGTTCCAATGAAGTAGTTCTTTTCAAAGATTGTGATCTCGGCACTGCTAAAGAGCTGCAGGTTGCTATGTGGACCGAATTCCAAATCTGTCCACTAGATGGCAGACTTGGCTGAAACAGCAAGGAAAAGTGAACTATACTATATTTTACATATGAATATCTCCCAAACCATAAAGGTTTGGGAGATAAGACTTATATCATCTTTCATGGTTTTTTAAGGGCTACAATATAAAATAAACTTATTTTCAGGTATTACTATCACTTTAATAACCATGCAATCTTCCACTATTACAGGGTGACAGCCTCATTATCCATGGCAATCTACTTTATTTAGTGAGTGATAGAATGAGATACTACAACACACTTGACAGCAAGGTAAAAATAAAAATCAAATGTAAAAAAAAGACTGTATTTGTGGATGTGGCTTTACAGGAAGGACAGCAACTTTGTGATGGTCTCCATTCAGTGTTGCCTAATGGTATATGCGTTAGCTATATTTAAAACAAAAATTAGATACATCTCTTGCAAATGAGGATATACAAGTTTGTGCCAATTCTTTTTAAAACTGCTTATGATCCTATGTGACATTACTATGAAGTGAACAGAGTGTGTTTGAGGTCCAGAGGTCCTGCTAACAACTGTCACGGCAGTGGGAGGTTAAAATTTGGAGGTGTTACTATTCCTTACCCTTTTTATTTTCATGCTCTTCTTCAGTCTTGGATCAATTAGTACCCTGCTAGTACTTGTACTACTACTCTTCAAAAATGTTAACATAAGAAAACCTCCATTAGGAAGACCAAATTTGCTGCAGAGACCATCCATCAGACAGCAGCAATCCCCCATCTGCCTTTGCAGCCACTACCTGTGGTTCCTCTCCCAACTTCAATACCCATCCAAAGTGTTCCTACCCAGTCCCAAAATCCTCCACTAATACCATTCCTCCCTACAGACAGAAGTTCTGTGCAGGCACATATATGGCAATCTGTGTCCATACAATGCACCCTATGTGGATCAACAATTATACATGGTAATGTTGTGGAGACAAACAGGATGGGCATGCATCATGCAGAATATGAACCCCTGTTAGCAGGGAGAGTGAATTATTTTTCTTAATTTGTGTGAATGCAGTTGCTGCTGAGTCATATGTCTACTTTAAACATTTATTCTGTTGGCTTACCATTGTCTATGCTATTATATACACACCAAATTTATTTCTAGTCCTAAGTTTAGTAGGACAAGTTGTTTGGCTACTGTGAGGCAAGCAAGAAAACAATAAAGTATATAAATCTCAGTTACAAATGCTATATGTATAAAACAACAAACACTCCTCTTTCTTGTTCCCTCCTATCAACAAAAGAAATGGAATAAAACAGATACATCTCAATATGTTTGAGGTGCCCACAAACTATATATGGCATGATATATTATAAACAATGAGTTAATGAAAATAAAAACAATTTATGAAGAGACAAATGAAAACAGCTACTGCCAGACTCCCATCATTCCCCACCAAGAATATTCATTGGGAATTTTCCAGCATAGGCAAACACTGGCAAAGTTATCATCGCAAATGTATTGGTATTAGTGAGATGGCAGACATTTTCTGGAGTTTTTGTGCATGGGAATTTCCACAGAAAAATTGTAGGATTTCTGTGAAAATTCTCATGGGAAAGAATGGGACGTCCTATAGAAGAGAACTCTGGAGTGAATCAGAATCTCATTCCCATTCAGGCTGTGAAAGAGGAGGCCCTGCAGCTTCTTCCTCAGTCCAGCAGTCACATTCTTGCTCTTGCTTCTTGCTTGCCGCTCCACCACAGCTGCCCCAATATCTCTGAGGTCAAGGATGGACCTAATTCTTGGGGCCCATCTAATGCTTCTCCCACTCTTGCTATGTTACATGACTCTGCTCCTATCCCTCTAACTTTATCTCTCCCTTTTGCTGCTTACCAGGGGACCACATTATCTTAGCTATGTTGCCTATCATCTTTCCCTGTCCTCCTCTCTCCTCACCCTCCCTTCCCACACCAGCATACATTCTTCCACTAATGCACAGACTTGTATTTATTTATTTAGAAAATGTTTTACCAGGAAGAATACATTGAGATTTCTCTCGTTTTCAAGTATGTCCTGAACAGTTTTCAGTAGAGGGTTGCTTATTTATACAAATTGAGAAACACTATATATTACATGTTATTAAATATACATACAAATATTCATATGGAAATTTTAGAATTATAAACAGTTACACTCTGTTTTTAGATATAGAGAAGCATTTACTTTTAAGGATTTTAGACTGGGAGCAGATCTGGTTATTTCAGGCAGATAGTTCCAGGCCATTGGCGCTCTGTAGGAGAAGGCGGCTCTTCCTGCTTCTTTCTTGTATTGTGGTATACGTAGCGAGTTGTTTGCGGTGGAGCGGAGGTTATACTTAGTATGTAGAGCAGGAGTGAGCATACTGCTCAGGTAGTCTGGTAGTTTTCCAGAGAAGTGGTTGTGTACTAAGCAAGAAAGGTATTCATTCTTATGTTTACACACACTCATTCCCATGCACTTCTCATGCACAGACTCTATAAATAAAAATAAAAAGCTGAAAAAAAAGTATGAAATAAAATGAAAATAAGTGTGAAACAAATATATGTCACAGGAAAATGTAAAAGAAAATCAAAGACATTTACATTAAGAACATCATGTGAACACATGTTACAATACAAAGAGAAGGAAATCTTTACACTTATACATCTAGTGACTACATACAACCCCACTCTAGAAGAAATGTGCAACATCATGAAAGAACTACAGCCCCTGCTAACAGACAATATGTTGTTAAAAGACATATTCCCCCATCCACCTGTTCTGGCATTCAGACAACCACTGAATCTGAAACAAAAATTGATCAATAAAAAACTGACAAGTGGGCAAACAACTAAAATGGGACCAAACATTTCAACAAATCATGCTGCAAATCACATCAACACATTTGTGTAAACAGCAACGCACAATACAACAACAGGACATACAACATTAAAGGATCATATTCATGTGCATCAACAACTGTTGTATATATGATGCAATGCACTGAATGTGAATTGTGATGTTATATTGGTGAAACAGGCCTACTACTAAACCTAAGAAAGAATACACACAATCTATGAGACATACAATAAAACTAAGATCTGTATGCACCCAGACATGCCACTGCTGTCTCCTGCAAATATCCCTGTTGTTCCTGAGAGTTTTAATAAAAAGTACATTTACTTGTTCAAAAAAAGGTGCACATGGGCACTGTGCACACACAGCATGTTCAGTCCATTGTAGGTGAGCTGCGTGTGTCCAACTGCGCCGACTGTTCCAGAATGTTTTAATTAAAATAATAATAATAAATTAAAAGTAGATTTAATGTTCAAAAAATCCACACAGGAACTTTGCCTGTGCACTTTGCAGGTTGCTGTGCTGTGTATGTCCAGACATCTAAATGTGGTAGAAGTTTTATGTAATTTATTTTTATACATCTTATTCAAAGGTCAGTCCAGGGAAGGCAGCAGGGGCTTTCCCCATTTAAATTGTTTTTACATGCATTTATGAGATGAAATTCATTTTCTTGATGTGTACAACTCTAATAAATGTTTTCAAATGTTTGCATTTATTTCCATTAAACTCAACAAGCTTATCTTCTCTCTGTTTAACCTTGTAAACTTTTCTATCTTTCTGTGGCTGGGTCTGACTGTTATTTATATAGAAACATATTTTATCCTTTACAATACATGCCATCTCTCTAGGGAAAGCAGATTTGTTTTCTTCTACCTTTGTTTATATGCCTGATGTTCCTATTGTTCCTGAACACCATGAGGCAATCTCTTCTCTGCTAAGGAATTACTTATGTGTTCACAAATAAGAGAAACATTTGCCCTTCTAAAATCTAAGACCAGACTAATCTACCTCACACATCACTTCTCTAATACAGCTCCTCTTTGCCAATAACTATAATTGCTCCAGTTAGCATACAGAATTAAATTCATAATTCTATTTCTAACTTGCAGAGCTCTTACTAACACTGCACCCCCCTATATTTCATCTCTCATTTTCAAATACACTTCCATTAGCCATTTTCGCTCTGCACAGAACCTTCTTCTCCATCAGAATCTCTTATTACATCCTCCCATTCCCGCTTACAGGACGTCTCCCATTCTGCTCCTGAGCTCTGGAATTCCCTTCCCTGTCCTATCAGTCTTTGGATATTCAGACACTCCCTGAAAAGTCATCTCTTCAGGGAAGCCTATCAACTACCTCCATAACCATTATGAGCAAGGCCAAATCAACAGCCTGTCCAACATCTGCTCACTGTTATTCACTCTAAATTCACTCTCCCATCCACAACCCCATCAGAACCTCACTGTTCACATAATCTTTTTCTCCCAAACAGAACCACTACTTGCCTGAACCACTTCATGTGGTTCATTGTACATTAAATGAGTAAGAGGAAAATTACAGCTGAACACAAACACAGTAGAAGTGTTAAAACAGCCCTTGTCCTTCTGGACCATGGATGTTTTAACACTTCTGGACCATGGCTGTTTTAACACTTCTATTGTGTTTGTGTTTAGCTGTAATTTTCCTCTTACTCATTTAATGTACCCATATATATTATATACTGTTTTTCTTGCCATAAGATGGGCTTTCTAAAGATACCATTATTTTCATCAAATTTCCAGTAAAACAATTTATAAAATATGATATAACAAATGTACTTTTTTAACTAAAAATCTTTTACACATGTACAAACACTAAAAAACCCCTGCTAAATTGATTGTATTTGTCTTGATTTTAGAAATCCCCAATGTTGACATGTTTTTCTAATGTTTTGTCAAATTATATAGCAATAACTAAAAGTAGCAAAAATTGAGGTGTCCCAAAACTTTGACCGCTAGTGTAAAGTCTAATAATAAAAATATCACTCACTCACATATGTTAAAATCCACTCCAGTTTTATAAAGAATAAATAGTTTCACACACAATTGTGTTGGTCAGAGTAATATCCCTGACATAACTCGCAAATGGAGAATAATACACTGTCTCTACTCAGGGATCTGGGTCTGTGTTTTGAGGCTGAAACACCACTTTCTCAACGCTTATGGACACCACTACAAACAAAAGGTAAGAGAGAGACATTACACCTAATGCTTGATTCTGTGGACAATAAGGTATGATTGAGTTACTTCCTTTTCTGCATTTTATTCAGTATATTTATTTACTGAAATTGTATGTCAGTGATGTGTCAATACATTTTACATAAAGTTACAAATATTAATTAGTATTAGAATTAAATTAAGACTGGAAATGAAGCAAGAGTAGAAAATATATATCTTATATTCTTTTTTTTGTTGAGAAACCAAATAAAAGTTTGATTGGGAATTTGAGAAGAGAGTTGTAATGGTTTGCAATGTAATTATTTTTTAGCAGTTATCAAGGAAAGCACACAAGTATTTCATTTGGGACTTTATGAGTATTATTAGCATAATAAAATAATGGAACTGTGAATGGGAAACAAAATTAAATCTAAATGGGGAGGAAATCTAGTAATCATTTTAGTAAAAATTCTAAATGTTTTATAAACATCTTTAACAGACCATCAATACATTATATTAGCTTACATGATATAGTAGGGATGGATGAAAACTTTAATTTTCTTGCTGTTAGAATTACCACAGACTA
Organism: Rhinophrynus dorsalis; assembly: GCA_037306005.1. Classification (NCBI taxonomy): domain Eukaryota; kingdom Metazoa; phylum Chordata; class Amphibia; order Anura; family Rhinophrynidae; genus Rhinophrynus; species Rhinophrynus dorsalis. The sequence continues at coordinate 271,866,520 of CM074721.1, read as the reverse complement.
GGAAAGATGTTTTCCCTTACCGCAAAATTTCTCATGTGAAGGAGGGTTGGAAGATTTCAGATGGCTTAACCATCCAGCTTGCATATCTGTAGCAATGCCTTCACACTTAGTTTTTTGACTGTCTGGGATTTTATAAGCATATAATCAGGTGTATGATTAAACAATTATACCAAATAGGTGGTAATGACCATCAATTTAATATTGAGGTTGAAACACTATTATTAACTGAAACAGAAACAGCTTTATAGGAGCAGTAAAACCGGGTGAGAATAGCCAAACTCAGCTAACAAGGTGAGGTTTTTGAAGACAGTATAATGTCAAAAGTCATACACCATGGCAAGACTAAGCACAGCAACAAGACACAAGGTAGTTATACTGCATCAACAAGGTCTCTCAAAAAGCTCATTTGAAGAAACACAGAGAAACAGGCAATGTCGAGGACCGTAGAGTCAGTGGTAGGCCAAGGAGACTTAGAGCAGCAGATGAAATACACCTCATCCTTACTTCCCTTCACAAATGGAAGATGTCCAGCAGTGTCATCAGCTCAGAACTGGCAGAAAACAGCAGGACCCTGGTATGCCCATCTGCTGTCCGGAGAAGCATGGACAGAAATGGTCTTCAAGGAAAACTTGTGGCCAAAAAGTCATACCTCCGACGTGTAAACAAGGTCAAGTGACTCAGCTGTACATGAAACCACAGGAACTGGGCTGCAGAAAAATGGCAGCAGGTGGTCTGGACTGAGGAATCAAAATTTGAAATATTTTATTGTTGCAGAAGTCAGTTGGTTTGCCGAAGGCTGGAGAGCAGTGAAAGAATGAGTGTCTGCAGGCAACAGTGAAGTATGATGGAGGTTCCATGCATGTTTGGGGCTGTATTTCTGCAAATGGACTTGGGGATTTGGTCAGAATGCACATACATATCCATCATGCAATACCATCAGGGAGGCATCTGATTGGCCCCAAACTTATTCTGTAGCATGACAACGACCCCAGCCATACAGCCAAAGTAATTAGAAACTATCTTCATATGTATATGTTCAAAAATATCTTTGACATATTTACTCCTCTTTGTGTAGCTGAATAAATTATTTAAAGCAAGACCAAAGTATTTTATTTATAAACAGATATACTGAAGTTTAATTAAACATTAAAGTGAGTTTTATTGCTATGTGATCCACATCTATACATACAACATAGTTGGATGCCCTAAAAAAGGGACACATGGGTAGGAAAGTCCGACATAGGGATTTTCATCACAGAGGGACAGAATCACCCTAAAAAGGGACATTTAGGAGGTAATAAATAAATTATCTAGTCCCTGTTAAAAATGTCTTCATTTAGTGCAAATCATCATAGTAAAACCTAGAAAATGTTTTTTTTTCTTTTTTTTATTATTATCAAATGAAATGATAGGTTATACATATAATTCAGCACTGGATGAAAGCCCTACTTATTTTTAAAATAATGATATATAGCTTGTGAGGGTGCACTAAATTAATTAGCGGGAAAATATGGTTGAACAAAGGGCAACCATAAAGTAGAGATGGACAAAAAGTCCAGTTTTGTTCCAGTGGGAAATTATGCAAAAAAAAAAAAAGCATGCTTTTTCACTTTCCACTGTTAATTCCTGCCAACAGAGAAACCCATAAATTTCACTCTGTTTCATTAGCACCGCAGATTGTCCAGCGAGAAAGGTTCAGTTTCCTGCCATGTTTTACACTGTGAGCTAAATTTCCTGCCTACATAATATAAAATCCCAGAATTTTCTTCCATGCAGTGTGGTGTAGTTCAGGAGACAAAAGGAGTGGAAGTAAGGAGAGTGAGAGAGAGAGAGAGAGAGAGAGAGAGAAACAGAGAAACAGAAAGAGAAAGGTCAATTACATTAAAAATAAGGTTATTTGGGGTGCTGGTTAGTACTAAGAGCAGGAGGAGACATAGACATAGAGGAGGAGAGGAGACATAGAGGAGGAGGAAGACAGCAACAAAAGTAAAGGGAGCCCACATACTCTTGACTAGGGATGGGAGAAAAAAGTGCAAACAATTTCCTACATGACTTTTCGCGACAAACTGATGATTTTCCTATTCTAACACATTTTTCTCCTATTACAACTGTTGGACTATTTATTATGAAGGTATCCAAAGGGTTAAAACAAGAGAACCAATCAGGATGGATATCTTCACTTAAATAGGTAAATGACAATATAAAATAATTTGAGAACTTTCTACTTTATTAGGTATTGACACGCTACTTCTCAGTAAAGAATTGATTAAAATAATCAATTCCGCATATTTGTGAAAAATATATATGATTTATTAAAATACAATATACTATATATGAAAAGTATCAGCAACAATGATATAAATGAGTGATCAGCAATTACCATAGATACATAGTAAACCAAACCACAATTATTACCATGAGGATTACCAGCAATTAAAGGGTTAACCACACATAGGTATGTTCAGAGGTATTAAATAACAATAATTGCACTCAGCAGCATAGAAAAGGTTAATTGAGCCTTACAATTAATAAAATACAGTTGGCAGCAGTGTATAGGAATACCCTCTGCCCCAGAAACTGTACAAACTATGCTAATTGAGGTTTAAGGTATATTGTCAGGTGAGTAAACTTAATATTAAGCCAGGTCATCTGACAATTCCCTTATACCATATATAATAATCAGATATAGAGACTAACTGGAATAGAATCCCAGATATAGATCACTATAATTTAATTATGTACTGATTTCAATTATTGCATACCTTCTGAATAAAACATATAAATTGCAATTAATATATAGTCCATCAGAGATTATACCAAGAATATACTTAGAATTAATCCAATAATACACATCTAGACAGTATACCAACTTCATGCAACATATATCATAAATATGACTATAGCAATATATAAAACCTTAAGGCACTTCAAGGGTTAATCCACTGATTTAAAATAGGTACCACACCCAGAAGGCTGTTTCTTTTGTCTAGTGAAAGTGAAAACATCCAATTTACAAAAGATAAGCCTAGCACATACACAGAGAATTCCAAAGAAAACACCACTAACAACAGACAAATAGCGGTTAAAGGGTTAATAACTGTATTCAAAGAATTCCCTAGATCAAATATTAGCTATTATAATCTTCCCAGAAACACAAAATATTATTATAGGAATACCAAGAATTATATTAACTAATATAAAACCCATGCTATATAACTATGTTACACGTATTTGGTAAAATATTAACAGTTTACCAATAAATATATAAACACTGTTTAATTCCAGAAATCTAGAGCTAATATAGCTTATTATAATTGATCCCAAATAATTGGCTAGTCCACTTAAGACAATTATAAGACAAATTTAAGTTTCTTCAAACAGAAGAAAATATATGAAAATCTGGACTTGAATTTAAATGAAGAAATTATATAGTTACCAAATCCAGTGTTCCTTTGAATCTCTCAGTTATGTAACAGAGCCAGGACCAGATGTTATAAGAATTTTCAACCAGGAACCAAGAAAGTGAAATTACCTTCTCTTGGCATTATATTAGGCAAATTTTACCTTATCAGTAATCTCCACTCATTCCCAATGATTGGACAGGGATCCATCTCATTATACCGTGACATCACCAGTATGCCCTGATTGGATACTTATATATTATGCTAATTATATAAGAAAAAATACAAAATACGAGTACTAACGATATAAATGCTACAGATGGTGCCATTATGCTACATTAGAATTTTACATATGTCATATGGCCTGGTATTCTATTTCTCAACTATAGGAATTTAACCTTGACCTTATGTCATATAAAGATGTCATTTTTCAGAGAGGAGGCTTTCTCTGTTTAAAACTTGAAGATTCTCCCATAAGATAATACTACTGCTTGGCACCATGGTTGTCTGCAATTCTCTATTCATCACCATTACTGTCATTTAGTTATTTTCTCCCCTACCTTGGACCAATGGGCCATTGTTCAAACATGAGATCATTTTAACACATCCTAAACACAGGTTTTCAGGAACTTCTACTATTAGAATTAACCCTCTGTGCTCCACCAGGACAAAGTCTCTGACACAACACATTTTTTCCTATTCAAACACATTTTCTCCTATTCCAACATAGCATGACACCCCTGAGTCACTTGACTTGCTTTCTGTAGTAATGATGCACTATGTTTTGTCAGCCGCGATAATATTTGCAATATCATATCCTATATAATAATTTGCTAAAACGTGTGTAACGACAAATTCATGCACAGTAGAGACTGCTGGGCGAGCTGCAGTCATGCGCAGTAGAGACTGCCTGTGCCACGGCTGATACAGAGCTGGACGCTCCGAAGGAGCGTCCAGCTCTGTATCAGCTGCGGCGCGGGCAGTCTCTACTGCTCATGACTGCCCCGCGACCAGCTGGCAGTGGCATTGTGGCCCGTGTAATGGGCTCTTCAACTAGTAAAGCTATAAGAGAGATGAGAAGTTAACACCTTAAGGACCCATGATGGTCCTGTTCCGTCATGGGTTGTTATACCCTTAACGACCCATGATGGAACTGGACCGTCATGGAATTCCGGGCTCCCCTCGCGGCTGGACGCCATTCGGGGAGTCCGGAACGCAGCAGCAAAAAAAAAAAAGCTCAGTGGTCCTTAACGGACCGCAAAGTGCGTGCGTGGCCCATCGTTAAGGGGTTAAATAAATCCTATTCTATACTGGAACTAACCACAGACAGTGATTCTTGGAAATATAAAAATGACTCAGATGAATAAGAAAATTATAGGTGTGCCTGCTATCCAACCTCTTTCATTGCTAATGGCCTGTTTCACATACTGCCACAAGGAGATTATAATATGCTACTGTCACTACAGAAATGTTACAACACTGTGAAATATAAAAGCATAACATAATTATATTCTTTTCAGTTCTGTAGAAATCATGTTTACCCAAACAGTCTGAATTGTTTTCATGTACATTTTATTCCTTTAACCTTGTAAAGATTTGCAACATGTTGCAAGTCCTTGTGGTGAAACTGTTGTGTAGATGACAGGTGTACATTGTGGGGAACTACTAATCATTTTGCAATATGGGTTATTAACCCTTTGAGTGCCAGAAGGGTACTCAACAAATTGCTTTGCAATGTGTTGAGTACCCCTGTGGCTTTCAAAGGGTTAAACTGTTGCTTCTTTAAACCCCGTGAGATGAAAGAATGTAAGAGACATTACATATCTTCTAATAGATAACAAATTTTACAATTATTGTTACAAAGAATCAATATATTCCACATGGCTGCAGAATAAGGAAAATGTTGATAAACAAAACAACAATACAATAAAACAAATAAATCATGGGGAAATGAAGTCCCTATCAGTTCAGAGCTAGCTGGTTGGGAATGATGGAGGTTATAATCCCCAAAACCTAGAAAGCCAAAGGTTTACTAGCACTGGTCAAGATAAATAGGGTGCAAATGGGACACAAAGTGGGATTTTAAAAATGGACCACCAGCCCTTGTGATCACCAGTATCCCATTCCTGGATCATCGCTTGAAGCTTCACAGAGAGACTGAGGACATTAGCCCAGTTCAGTCTGACACAAGATTTTCAGCCATAAGTCTGGATAGATGGGCGATAAAACTGCCACAGCTGAGGTGACAAAACCCCCCTGCTCTATATCATAGTAGATACAATTATATACAGTATAAACTTGAAACTTAAAAATAAATTCAAGATGGAATTAAATGCCAATTAATTTGAATATAATTCATATATTTCCACTCCAGCAAAGATGTCATAAATCAACCAGCACGCCATGACCTTGTTTCCCATAAAATGTATTTTAATCCCATCAGGCCAAAAATGGAAATGTTTCAAACCCTATCAATCCTTTCTTAGGCTTTACAAAAGACCAATAAGGGTCTCAGTTATTACTATTTTGTCCTGATGGGATGCCATTAACATATGTTTTATGAGATACAGACTCAGAGTACGCTGGACAATTTGCAACATCCAGAATGTAGACAGCATTAACCCATTTAATTGCTTCTTAATGTCCTAGAGATGTCTCTTGCATTCATGTTGTCAACACTTTGAATGCCAGATTGCTATCCAACGCTTTGCAGTTCAATGTGATGGATTCCTCTCTGGCACTCAAAGGGTTAATGCTAGGAGTGGAGGTGAACACTGAGAAAGTTATTAGGAATAGGCATATGTAGAGATACATCTGAAGTAATAATTTTACACTTTGTTGAGTGTCAGGGCAGAACACAGCTGGTCTTTGAAAGCAAATGGTACAGCCCTTTGGCTAACAATTAATGCAATCTGTGGAGATATGTAAATTAGATTCTTGAGAATGTTAAATTATCAAACCATGTACAAAGTGCAAAACAAATCTATTTAGAGCAATCTTTAAAACTAAATAAGTTTAACCCTTTAGTCTCTGGCCCTTTAAGGATTGATACTGGGAAGTTTTAGATACTGACCAAAGACTGAAGTGAATGATAAGCATGATGAAATTAAGGATATATTGTTTCTACAATGATCAATAAAATAAAAAGGTAAGATTCACTAGTACATTATAATCAAACTAGTGTAAAAGCCCGTGTACAGGGCCAAGGTCTGGGTAATGTTAACCCTTTGAGTGCCAGAGGGGTATACAACGCATTGCTTTGAAATGAGTGAGAAGGGACGAAGTTGTAGAATGTGCAACGCCAGGCAGGGGACAATGCCGACTAGTGAGGAGGGGAAAGAGGTATTAGAGGAAGCGGGCAGCAAATACAAGCCTGCCACCAGCTTCCTCCGATGTCTCTCTCCCCTCCACCCGCTTCCTCCAATGCCTCTGTCCTCTTCAATGTCCCCAATGGAAAGATATGATGAAGGGAGCGCTGTGGTCACGGTAGGGCTGCTTCCTCAAGAGTTTCTTTACTTAGATTCATTCATTCATAGTGTCCTACCTTCTGTGTCCCATTGCTATTACTACTTTTGCTCCACTCTCCGTTTGAAGGAGAGTGGAGCAAAAGTACTAATAGCAATGGGACACAGGAGGTAGGGCATTAAAAATGAATGAATCTAAGTAAAGATATGTTTCATAATAGTCTTTTAAAAAAAAATGTTTAAAACACACACATACACACATATACAGGCAAGGTATGTAGTCCATACCTTGCCTATTAACCCTTTGGGTACCAGAGGGGTAGGAAACTCTCTGGTACTCAAAGAGTTAGGTGTTGAACATCAGACAGATTTGTGGACTAAATGGCAGTACCTGAGGTGGATGTAGATGGAGTTAGTATGTTTCATATATGCAATATGTGACATACTAAGGGGGGGGGTGTCGAAGGGGGGCATTGTGCAGTGCTTGATGTACTAGTTTTCTTTATTGTTTAACACTTTGAATGCCAGTGCACATCCCTATGACATTCAAAGCTGTCCATGGTGCTGAAAGCCTTCTCTGTGTTCCCCTACTGGCTGGGTAGGGAAGCACAGAGAATGCTGTTCAGAACTGGCGACGGTGGTTTTGGGTTTTCTGACTGAACTTTCTACTATGGAGTGCTGTGATTGACTGTGGTGCTAGGTAACATTTTTATTGTGTGTTTTAGGTAAGATTTTCTATGAGACACAGGTTTAAAGTGTTAGTAATGTCTAAAAAAACTCTGCATTTAGAAGAGCTTAAAAAGCTGATCTGAATGCAAAAAAACGTATCTCTCAAACCGCTATGGTTTAAGAGATACGGGCGTTTAAAGTTTGATTTCTCCTACTGACAGCTGTAAAGCTGTCAGCAGGAGATCCATGTCGGTCGGTCGGTTGTTTTGTTAGATTTAGAATTAATCCTTGAGAACCAGAATATTCTTCAGTGCACTGAGGTGTTTTGTTACAGTTTCCTTAAGTGTAGATTTGATTTACATATACAAATTTAGTTAGTTCTTGATCTAATCGAGCCACCTCCTTTGAATTCAACACTCATGGGCCTACTGCCTAACCCTTAAAGGGATAGTAATACTTTGTTTTAACTTTATTTTATTTTGTAGGCATTAAAAAAACATGAAGAATGATATGTCTTATCTCTCAAACCTTTATGGTTTAAGAGATATTCACAAACAAAGTATCCCCCCCCTGTTCAACCAGATCAGAAGGGAGGTGCCCAGGTAGACTGCAGAGAGGGACATTCTTCAATTAAGATAAGGGAAAAAGCTGAAAAATATGTCAAGGGGGGGAGGGCTTTCATTGTTTTCATACAAAGAAGATTGTCTCCTGCTGTTATCTGTCTGGTCTTACAACCAGATTCACATCTGAGAAGAGATGGCTTACACTAGGTAAAAGGGGTGGGGAGGGGAAACTTTGCTTGTGAATATCTCATAAACCATAAAGGTTTGAGAGATAAGACTTATATCATTCTTCATGTTTTTTTAATGCCTACAAAATAAAATAAAGTTAAACGAAGTATTACTATCCCTTTAATCTCTTAGATGCTTGAAGTAATACTCTGTAGAAATATCTAGCATACAAGAGGTAAAATTAGTGAATTAATAAAATAGAAACCAGTCACCCATGCTAACAGATGGAATAAAGATTGTACATGTGTTGCTGATACTAAAGTAAAATTATAGTACTGAATTTATTTTGGTTTATGTTGATCACTTAAAGGGATAGTAATACTTTGTTTTAACTTTATTTTATTTTGTAGGCATTAAAAAAATATGAAGAATGATATAAGTCTTATCTCTCAAACCTTTATAGTTTAAGAGATATTCATAAGCAAAGTTTCCCCCTCCCGCCCCTTTTTCTTAGTGTAAGCCATCTCTTCTCAGATGTGAATCTGGTTGTAAGACCAGACAGATAACAGAATTGGACATTCTTCTTTGTATGAAAAGAATGAAAGCCCGTCCCCCCTTGACAAGTTTTTCAGCTTTTTCCCTTATCTTAACTGAAGATTGTCCCTCTCTGCAGTCTACCTGGGCACCTCCCTTCTGATCTGGCTGAACGGGGGTGGGGGATACTTTGCTTGTGAATATCTCTTAAACCATAAAGGTTTGAGAGATAAGACTTATATCGTTCTTCATGTTTTTTTAATGCCTACAAAATAAAATAAAGATAAAATGAAGTATTACTATCCCTTTAAACTATATTTCAGCATGCTACCCTTTGTATGCCACTGGGTTTTGAACACATTGTGGAGCACTCAAACTATTATATATATATTTGTACATACAATATATATATATATATATATATATATATATATATATATATATACAGTACTGTGCAAAAGTCTTAGGCAGGTGTGAAAAAATGCTGTAAAGTAAGAATGCTTTTAAAATAGGCATGTTAATAGTTTAAATAGTTTAATGTTTAAAAAGTGTCCGGCAGCCTACTTCCTGCTTGCAGCACTGCCTCTGCTCCTGTCCCACTACCCATCATCCTCCGATGACGGAGGCTTTCTTTCTCTAAGCTGGAGCGATCTCATTGGCAGAGATCGATATCTAGCCAATGAGATTGCTCCAGCTTAGCGACAGACAGTCTCCGTCATCGGAGGATGATGGGTAGTGGGATGGGAGCAGCATTTGTTCAGCAAGCTTTGGCAAACCGGAAGTAGTAAATATAAATTTTTGCGCTGATGTTTTTTTTAAATGAACAACATTTTAACCCCTTCAGTGCCAGAGGCTTGGGCCATTTCCTGTACCCTCCAGGCCAGACACTTTTTCAGCATTTTTGCTATCCTTCTGTTTATGCTTGATTTCCTCTGGGGATTTTTAGTTAAATATGGAAAACTACATATTGATTTTTTTCAGAACGAAATGCGCTTTCTCGTGGTACCTTACATGAAGAGAATTTTACATCGTGCAAAAAGCTATGATGTCATAATGACAAAAAAGTTAAAATTTACTCATTTTGCTAAAATCACATACTATGTATCAAAAACATTTACCTTGATTTAAAAAGTTTCAATTATTTGAAAAAGCCCTGAGTCCCCCGAGTAAAAAAGTACCAAATTTGTATAGTTTTACCTACGTCCATGGCTAGCGTAGAGCCCTAATCACCAGCAGCGCAAAATGACATTTTCAACTTTATAAAATAATATGCGCATTCTAGGGTTTTTGTGGTAAAGCTACCCTAAAACAGTGGAATAACTATATAAAACTATATATTTCTGGAAAGTAGATAACCTGCTGCATCTAATGAGGCATGACTTGCCTTGATACCCCATGCCTGGTGTGCACAAATGCCTCCAGAAGATGGCACTAATGAAAAAAAAGGCATTTTCTTACATTTCTGCCCCTTCAAATGTACTAAAATTTCTGAAAACCATGACATTTCCAAATGTATTCATTAACTAGTGCTCTTAGGAGAAAAATGACACCTCATAGGTATGAGTTTACCTATCTCAGGGGGCGCTACATGTACAAAACTACACCTATTGCAACCTCTAATTTTTCTAACATTTTCTCAAACATTACTTGCCTGTACAAAAATGGTTATAACAACTGCAGAAGTGAAGAAAGGGTACACAAACCATACCATTTTGAAAAGACGACACCCTGCCGCATCTAATGATGGGTGACTTGCCTTGTTACCCCAAGCCTGGAGTGCACAAATGCCTCCAGAAGGTGGCGCTAATGAAAAAAGACGGCATTTTCTTACATTTCCGCCCCTTCAAATGTACTGAAATTTGTGAAAACCATGGCATTTACAACTGTATTCATTAGCTAGTGCTCTTAGGAGGAAAAATGACACCCCATTAGTATGAGTTTAACTACCTCAGGGGGCGCTAGAAGTGCAAAACGACACCTACTACAACCTGAAATTTTTCTAACATTTTCTCAAACATTACTTGTCTGTACAAAAATGGTTATAACAACTACAGAAGTGAAGAAAGGGTATACAAACCATACCATTTTGAAAAGAAGACACCCTGCGCATCTAATGATGGGTGACTTGCCTTGTTAGCCCAAGCCTGGAGTGCACAAATGCCTCCAGAAGGTGGCGCTTATGAAAAAAGAAGGCATTTTCTTACATTTCTGCCCCTTCAAATGTACTGAAATTTGTGAAAACCATGGCATTTCCAACTGTATTCATTATCTAGTGCTCTTAGGAGGAAAATGACACCCCATTGGTATGAGTGTAAGGGGGCGCCTTGTTACCCCAAGACTGAAGTGCACAAATGCCTCTAGAAAGTGGCGCTAATGAAAAAAAAGGCATTTCTGCCCCTTCAGATGTACTGAAATCTGTGAAAACCATGGAATTTCCAAATGTATTCATTAGCTAGTGCTCTTAGGAGAAAAATGATACCTCACTGGTATGAGTTCACCTACCTTAGGGGGCTCTATAAGTACCAAACTACACCTATTGCAACCTCTAATTTTGCTAACATTTTCTCAAACATTACTTGTCTGTACAAAAATGGTTATAACAACTAAAGAAGTGAAGAAAGGCTACACAAACCATACCATTTTGGAAAGAAGACAACCTGCCGCATTAAATGAGGGGTGAATTGCCTTTTTACCCCAAGCCTGTTGTGCCCAAATGCTTCCAGAAGGTGGCACTATAGGAAAAAAAATGTCATTTTCTTACATTTCTACCCCTTTGTCTGTATGGACATCTGTGAAAACCATGGAATTTCCAACTGTATTCATTAGCTAGTGCCCTTAGGAGAAAAATGACACCCCACTGGAATGAGTCGACCTGCCTTAGGGGTGCCAGAAGCACATAACTACACCTACCTGTTCATAACTGTTAGAGTCATGAAGGAAAGGTATAAAAGGTATACCATTTTGGAATGCAGACATTCTCCCGCATCAAGTGAAGGGTCACTTGCCTTTCTACCCCCTGGGCTGAAGTGCACAAATATTTCCAAAAGGTGGCGCTATGGGAATAAAAACATGTTTTTTTACATTTCCACCACTTCAAAGATATTAAAATCTTTGAAAACCATAACATTTCCTGCTGTATTCAGTACCTGCTACCAACATGAGAAAAATGGTAGCCCATTTGTGTGGGTTAACATACAATATGTGGGTGCTAGGAACACTTTTGTTTTTTAAATTATCTTCTTGCACTAAAATGGTTATAACCATAATAGATATGCAGTAAAGGTAGAGAAACAATGCCATTTTGGAAAGGAAACAACCTGCCGCATCTAATGAGGGGTCACTTGCCTTCTTACCCCAATACTGGTGTGCATAAATGTTTCCAGAAGGAGGCGATATAGGCAAAAAATTGTATTTTTTTACATTTCTGCCCCTTCAAATGTATGAAGCTCTGTGAAAACCATGGAATTTTCAACTGCATTTGTTTGCTAGTGCTCTTAGGAGTCAAACGACACCCCATTTTTATGAGTTGACCTACCTTAGTGGGTGCTAGAAGTAGAAAACTACACCTACTTCAAACTCTGATCTTTCTAACATTTTCTCAAAACTGAGTTGCCTGTACGAAAATGGCTTCAGAATTGAAGAAAAGGTAGATAAAACATACCATTTTGGAAAGAAGGCAACCTGCCGCATCTAATGAGGGGTCATTTGCCTTTTTACCCCTAAGTTAGTTGGCACAACTATTTCCAGAATGTGGTGCTACAGGAAAAAAACCAAACATTTGTTTTACACATCAGTCACTTCAAAGATACTAAAATGGTTCAAAGGCGTGGGATTTCTAGGAGGACTTCTTGCCAGCCTAGGAAAAATGGTACCCCACTCTGTGGGTTGACATACCAATTTGAGTGATAGGAGCATAGCTACCAGTGAAACAGGAATGGGAAAGCAAACAGTGTATGTGTGATTTTATGGCTAACAGATGAATGAAGCTAGGGCGTCAGCTGGTGTACGTGCGGACCTGTGACTACCAGTGTAACAAAGTGTGTGGGAGGGTGAGGGATTAGGCAGCGTGTGTGGGTATGAGCAGAGGAGCAAGGACGGTGGTGATGGTGGGGCAGTGTCTGATAGTGTGTATGGGGGATCTGTGACTACCAGTGTGCAGTGTATGTCCCCCTCATACAAAGTTTGATTCTCAGCCTGAATCTAGTGCATACTGGTACTTTGAGTCTACCAGTAGGCAGTGGAAACAGGCTGGGGGACAGGCTGGGGAATGGGACTGCCAGTTGGCTGTGGAACCAGGCAGGGGGATATGGTATGGGGGGGGGATTGGAGGCATTTTTTGTGCATGCCACAGGGTGCCCAATGCACTGCAAAGCAATGCCTTGGACCCCCTGTTGCACACAAAGAGTTTTTTTTTTTATTATTATTTTGTATTCATACCTCATTGGGGAGGCGGTATCAGGAACATTCCTGGTGTCCCCCATCAAGGTCTAAAAATACAATAATGAAAAAAGTGTGTGTGTGTCACAGGGGGTCCAACGCATTGCAAAGCACTGCGTTGGACCGCCCTTCCCCTGTGGCACGTGCATTTTTGGGGGCTTTTTCCCCCAATATTTTTGTGTAGACCTCATTGGGGGCATCAGAACCCATACAATGAGGTCTAAATAAAAAATAAAATGGGGGAAAAATCCTTTGTGTGCCACAGGGGTGTCCAGTGGATTGCAAAGCAATGCATTTGGGCCCCTGTGGCACACAAAGGGTTAATTTTTTTTTAATCGTTACTTTGTATTCAGATGACCACCAAACAAGCTCTGATCACAAAGTAATGATAAAAAGTCCTGTGTGTGCCACAGGAAGGGGGTCTGCATTGAACCCCCCTCCCAGTGGCACACGGTTAATTTAAATTTTTTTTTTTATTATTATATACCTCATTAAGGGGCATCAGGACCCCCTGATCCCCCCCCCAATGAGGTCTTAGTAAAAAAAAAAAATATATGTCCACAAACGAAGTGACCCTGTGAGTACCACAGGGGTCTCCAGCGCATTGCAAAGCAGTCTGCCTTTCTGAGCTAACAAATTAAGAACAAAAATGGATGTGGGCATGTTTATGGACACTGCTGCAGAACTACTTCCAGTGTGGAAGTGGCTGCTGTCTCCCATGAGTCTCTGCTTTGACTCACTCCTTCTCAACCCAGGGTCAGCGCTATTTTTATAACTTCAGCACAAGGTATATTAGCTGATTGGGTTTGTTTTAACCTTTTGATGCCAGAGCATACTGCTGTTAATACTTCTTTCAAAATATTCTTTTTCCCAAAGAGAACTTTCCAGTGCATTACTTTGCAATGAATAAGTGAAGTATCTAACATTCATAGTTTGTGTGCAAATGTGTGGACTTCTGTCTGTGTGCCTCTCCTGGCACTGACAAGACTCGTACTTTGTACACTGCCATATGGGAAGCCAGGATCAGTAGACAGAGATATTGTGCTTGTGTACCCTTCAACATCATACAATAATGAAAGGGAGGAGGACAAGCAGCTAAATGAAAAATATTTAACCCCTTCACAACCAGCAAAGCTATGAAAATATTGCTGAGTGCTCTAGCAATCTACCCTATTAAGTGCAAACATTTTTATGCTCCCTAACACAAAATATTTTCATAGGTGCATAAATAGAACTTACTGGACAATGGGGCAGATGTTGCACCCTTGGATGCCGGACCCTGGAGTTATAGTCTGGCAACAGTTTGAAGGCCTCATGTTGCCCATTCCTGTGCCTACTAGTGCAGTGGAATAAGGCTAGGGTGCCAGTATGTATGGCTCTAGGGCTACCGTGGGGCAAGGCTAGGGGTCAGGATGTGTGGATCTATGGCTACCATGGGACAAGGCTGGGGTCAGTATGTGTGTGGCAGAAATCCCCCAAAAAACAAAACAAAACAGAAAAACCTTCACTGGAATTCCCACAGGTGGTAAAAAGTGCAGTTTATTGTACTTTTCTATTTTTAGGCAAAATGTTTAAATCATGTCTACTGAGAAATAATGTGTAAAAAGCCCATAGTAGCTATATAATATATATATATATATATATATATATATATATATATATATATATATATAGTAAAATGGGGTTAGGCTAACACAATTACACCAAGTGTATAAGTTCATCATATTTCACAGTTCTAGATCTTATGATATATGTCTGTTCACTTCTGAGATGAATAGGCAAATGCCTAGTCTGGACAATTTTGAGGAGCACCTCATCTATACTGACTATGCCCCCTGTGCTGAATTGTGTAGGTGCAGGCAATATAAGCAAGCATAAAGCTCCTGCACTACAGTTTTTTATACATCATCCAACATTTTGCAAATAAAAAATGTGCATTCTATAATAAAATAGTAATAAAAATAACACATTTCTTAGTGTAGCGCATTTAAAAAAGTATTTACAGTAAAATAAATAGCTGCACTCACAAACATATGAGGGTATTAGCGCATGGTAGGATAGCCACTTAACATTAGAGCTCCATAACCCCCTAGTGATCCTGAAACATGTTGTACCAGCAGGCCTGTGTATAGCTGTATATTTCTAGTAAGACACTACCAAGAGGTTTAAGGATTAGTAAGAAACCTACATTTGATGATGAAAGAAAGGTGGACCATCTACAGACAGTATCTGTATAAAATCACATATATCAAGGAACAGGCTGAGGATCATTTACCTATCGCAGACAAGGGACATTTACTGTCATGTATCTATCTGGATCTCATTGACCGAACTGATTTTCCTGCTCACCAGTGTTTGATTAGTCCAACAGACTTATTGACCCTTGCTGTGATTATTTATTTGACATTCAACATTATGATACTGTAAAACTGTGGTAGTATTATTACTGAGCAGAATCTACGTGCTTTATTTTATGATTTTTATAAAATGTTCTACATAGCACACCTAAATTACTTTTTAACTTACTTTTTTACATGTTTTGCTGGGATAACATATATTTATTTTTGACCAAGGGAAGGAATAGTTGTTGACTGACATGAAACATTGTATATGGCCCATTGACCCCATAGCATTCTTTTTTTTAAATAATTAAACATTATAATATTATGGGGCTATGGACTCAATTTATTTATTTCTGCAGCAAAAAATAATATGGCCTCCATATACCCAATATTATTTTATTATTCGCTATCAAAATATATTAAATAAACCAAGTGAGGGGTTCTCTGACACCTCCCTCTATTTGCTTACCGTGTGAGAGAGTATTTAAACAAATTATATGGGGTCTATAGACTCCAAATTGTAAAAAAAAAAGTCCAATGGTGGGGTCCATTTTACTTTTCCAGCATCTTGAAGTAACATACAGTGTGCTAACTATATCCATATTAAGAAGATGGTTAAAGCTTGAAGCATATATACCAAAGTACAATGACATTATTTACATCCTCTGCAGGATAATCTAGACAGAAGGCATAGGAGTACTCATTGTTACCATGAATGAGTTATATTCAAGTACAAAAATTGATGGCACTACCCATTAAATGGAAGAGAGAGGTGCTTCAGAATGAGGATGGTACACTAAGAAATTAGAGCAATTCTGGATCATACCAACTTCACCATAAGGCACAAATGCAAAATTCAATTCATTTAAATTGGGCTCTTAACCCTTTATTGCTAGAGACGTCTCCAATGCATTGCAAAAGGATTAAAAGCAACATTTGAATCAATGTGAATTGTATATGTTCCATATGTTCTGGATTGCTTTAGGATTGTCCCCGTTTTGCTTAGTACATCAGCATCAATGTGTCAGACACCAGTATCAACAGGTTAAAGGTTATACCTCTGATGATTGTCATGGTAAACTATACAGGATAGACATTGTGAAAGGGAGTAAGCACAAATGTTATTTTATTTGCGAAAAGTAATTAAAACAAGCAACTCTTTCTTAACTGTATTAAGATAATGAAGGATGAAAATGTAAGTTACAAATATATATAATTCTGCACAGGTCAGCTTGATTTGCAAATTTATACTTCTCCTCTTTAAAGGCTCCGTCACAATGTCAACTTTTTTGTAGTACTACTATATTGATATGGGTGACTTTTTTGTATGGCTGCTTTTATGTAAGGCTATCTTCATACATGTGACTTTTTTCTAGTGCTACTTTTATGTAAAGCTTTGCTCGTTTGGGCAACTTTTTTCTCGTGCTATGTTTATGTAAGGCTATGTTCACACTGGTTTCTCTTTTGCAGTGCTACGTTTATGTAAGACTATGTTCACACTGGTTTCTTTTTTGTAGTGCTACGTTTATGTAGGGCTATGTTCACACTGGTTTCTTTTTTGTAGTGCTACATTTATATAAGGCTATGTTCATACTGGTGACTTTTTTGTAGTGCTATTTTTATGTATGGCTATGTTCATACTGGTGACTTTTTTGTACTTTTTCTCTTATGTAAGGTTATGTTCATACTGGTAACTTTTTTGTAGTGCTAAGTTTATTTAAGTCTATGTTCATATGGGGGAATTTTTTGTAGGGCTACTTTTATGAAAGAGCATGCTCATACATGTGAGTCTTTTATAGTGCTACTTTTATGTACAGCTTTGTTCATAAGGTTGACTTTTTTGTAGAGCTACTTTTATGTAAACAAGAAAAAAACAACAAGACAGCGCACAAGAAATCTTCTCACCATGATCCTGGCAGAAATCAATAAACCGTGCACGTTGTTAGTGTCAAAAATGTATTCACTGCTGCCGCATGATGCACCAGAGACATCCCCCGTTACTCACTGGGTGGGTTCCTCTTCACTGGGTAAACTAGATGGATGATTCAGATGGAAAGGATGAGCCAGGTAGACTGCTAGTGAGAATGGAGGAAAGGGCCCCTCTACCCTCTAATATCCAAATGCTTACAAGATGGATTCTTATCAAGTTTGGCCCTCAGTACAATTCATACATTCTGCTCACCAGATGAATGTTTGCATTACAGCCCATCAGTGATACAAACAGTAGCTTGGTCCTTCCCTGTATCCAACTGCTTGAATACACCTTCATCGGATCCCCTCCTTGTTGTCCTGGTAGTTCTCAAAATGTTTCTAAGTACTGCTTCTATACTGCAATCATAGTAACATGCTAACATAGTAACATACTAAATTAGGTTGAAAAAGAAACAAGTCCATCAAGTTCAACCCTTGCCTCATAAACCAGAGAAATGAGAATTGTATAGATTCCTGCTGCCAAATAATCTGGCCTTTATCAGAACTTCCTGATTTGCCTACTACTACACAGTATAACCCTAAAGGTCCCTTTTGAGAGAAATGTATCTAATCTTATCTTGAATGTTTCCATTGTATCTGCCATAACCACATCGTTGGGCAAGGAATTCCACAATTTAACAGACTTTATTTATCCTCTGCTAAAGTAAACACCTCCTTTCCAGCTCACTAGAGAGATCCTAGTATTGACCTCTCACATAATTGTACATTGCGATAATAATAATAATAACTAGTATTTATATAGCGCCTTTCTCTCAGTGGGACTCAAAGCGCTTTCAGCGCACGCTCTCGGAATTAACCAAATCGGCAGCTGAAATAATAGATGTTATTATTACCCAATCAATGGTACTCATTTATCTACCTCAGAAGGATGAAGGGCTGAGTTGACCCTGCTGGGATTTGAACCTGCAACCTTGCGGTAGTCAGGGACATTACCACTGAGTTATCTCACCAGCTTGATAAGATCTCTTCTTAGTCTTTTCACTAGAATAAGGTCTCACCAAAGATTTGTACAATGCCAAAATGATGTTATCCACTCTTTCTCCAATACACCTTTTTATGCAAGACAAGACTTTTTCTGCTTTTACTACTACTATTTGACACTGTTCGCTGTTTCCAAGTTTGTAATTTACAAGGATTTCCAGGTCTCTCTCTAGCAACGAGCCTCCTAAAATTATTCCATTAAGTTAATAAGTAGCAGTGGGATTTTTTTCTTCCTAAATGCATGACTTTACACTTTCCCACATTAAATTTCATATTCCATTTGTTTGCCCAGTCTGCATTTCATGTAAATCCCCCTGTATTACCCTGCATAATTTAATGCCATCTGCAAATATTGATATTTTGCTTTCTATCTCTATTTCCAGGTCATTTATAAACATGTTAAAAAGCAGTGGCCCAGGTAATGAACCCTGAATTACTCTATTCTCAACTTTAACTGTATTGGAGAATTGTCCCTTTCCAACCACACACTGTTTCCTTTCCTTCAACCAGTTTTCTAATTGCAAAAGTTATCCACCAGCCCCAATTTCCTTATTTTATACCCCAGCCTCCTGTGTGGCACTGTATCACTTGTTGTGTCATGTTCTGCCCCTTTGTCAGGATACTTGAGGAAAGAGGATGCCAAAAATGGAAGGTCCTCTATTTAATGAATCCTTAAAGGGGTAGTAGCCCCCCTGAACAACGTGACGCCAAATGCGAGGAATCAAACATACCCCCTTATTCCTTTCTTTCAAACCTTTATGGTTTGAGAGATGTAAGACAAGAAAGACCTCCGCTCCCTCCCCCTTCTCATGCATCCGCTGTATAGAGGACGTCATGAGATTCTGCTTCCGTGACCAGACAGCGGCTCATCAGGAGCACTGTCATCTAGATATCTTCGTATTATTACTTCATCGGTATGGTCTAAAATGTGTGCCTGGCTTGCAAGCACATGTTGTAGACCATTACGATGAAGTAATTATATGGAGATATCTAGATGACAGAGCTCCTGCAGAACCGCCGTAAGTCAGTCGACCGGATTCTGCCTCTGACAGCTTTACAGCTCGTCAGGCAGAAAGGGGAGGGAGCGGAGGTCTTTCTTGTCTTACATCTCTCAAACCATAAAGGTTTGAGAGATGGGAATAAGGGGGTTAAGTATGTTTGCATGATTCCTCTCATTTGGCGTCACGTTGTTCGGGGGGGGGGTTACTATCCCTTTAACCAATCAGAGTTGAACATTGGACAGTCCATGTCTATATAGTCCATTTAAATATATACAAAGAAATAGTGAGACAAAATGACTCTTTGGGTGCAACTGGATTACACTTAATCCCATATTCAGTTTACTTGCAATACAACCAGGGTATAAGCAGTTCATGTGGTACTCCATCTGCCAATGTACCCCAAACTACTAAACCTGAGTGTTCCTAGCATACCACATGGATTGATAATCTCCAAGAGTGTATGAACAATATAGGGGTCTCATTATTAAAATATTCACACCATGATTCTGACATAAATCAATAAACCCTGCACCTTCTTAGTGTCAAAAATGTATATACCACTGCTGCAGGATGCACTGAAGACATCCTCCATTACTTACTGGGTAGGTTCCCCTACACTGGTTTGGGGGAGTGATTTTCTGGACATTTTTTAACTGCATCTCTTCCTTTTTTGTATTTTTGCTAATACCATTTGGTCACTGTGCTGTAGCTCAT
Organism: Rhinophrynus dorsalis; assembly: GCA_037306005.1. Taxonomy (NCBI): domain Eukaryota; kingdom Metazoa; phylum Chordata; class Amphibia; order Anura; family Rhinophrynidae; genus Rhinophrynus; species Rhinophrynus dorsalis. The sequence goes on along the minus strand of CM074721.1, from coordinate 271,846,254 downwards.
GCTACTGATTGGTGTTTGTTCTAGTTAGTGTCCTGTCTCATCAATATGCCTAGTGTTTGGACACCTCACCAGTTAATGTGGTCACATTTCAGTTGGTGTGTTTGAGTTATTTCCCTGTATACTCCAATGAGTGTTGTCTTATTTGTATTGTTTAGCTACTTTTATACAAAGCTATGTTCATGTGGGTGATTCTTTTGTAGTGGTACTTTTATGTAAGGTTATGTTCATGCTGTCAGAGACATTGCCATGATGGGGAGGAAATGGTTAATTTTTCTTTTAAACCAAATTCTCTGAAATTCTGTTTTAAGATGTGTGTAAATGATCTCATGTTAAAACAATGGGCCTCTTTGCTTCAATATGGGAGTGAAACTATTTGGTGACTTTTATGGGGATAGATATCCAGTTGGAGACAAAAAGTCTAGAAGAAGATGTACTTCTATGTGAGAAAGGCTGGTAGAATGACATGTTTTTAAGATTTCTGATAAACTTATGATCTCTCCCTTTTGAGATGAATGCCAGACAAGATGTCATTACTAGTATTTCTCAAATTATCAAGGAAAATTTTAATATAGAGTAAGAGCGACATCTCCAGGCTATATTGCGTTATTACTAGTGCTTGAAATTTTTTTCATACATTATGCGTGATGTCATATGGAAATTAGGAATTAAGGGCACCCAATCAGGTAATACTGGTGATTTCACTGTATAATGAGATGGTCCTTTAACCAATCAGAGCAGATTTTGATAAGAGGAGTTTCATATTATAAATATGCAAGTTGAGAGAGAAGAGGGGTCTTTTGCTCTTGGCTTCCTGGTTCCATTCCTGCTTACATTCTTGCTGACTGCCATAGAAATCCTAAGAAATTCCCACTTATTGGACTAGTAACTATATCTTTCCTTACTATAATTCTGCAAAATTCAGAATCAAATATTTATTTCTTCCTTATTTGAAGAATTTTTTTTTTATGATTTGTCTTAATTGGACTGGCCAACCATTTGGGATCAATTATAATAAGCTATATTAGCTATAGAAACTCTGAAATTAAGCAAATTGTCATATTTTGCCAGATAAGAATAATATAGTTTATAGCAGTAGATATATAACTAGCTTAGTTTATATATTAGTTAATATAATTCTTGGTATTTCTAGAATAATATTTTGTGTTTCTGGAAATGTTATAATACCTAATATTTGATCTGGGGAATTATCTGCATTCATTTATTAACCCTTTAACTATTTGTCTAGTTACTTTGAGGTGTTTCTTGGATTTCTTTGTGTTGGTTTTGGATCTAAACTTTTGTAAAGTGAAAGTTTCTTTTAAACTTTCATTAGACAAAAGAAGCTGCCATCTTGGGTGTGGTTTCCTATCTTAATAAGTGGATTAACCCTTGAAGTACCCTATAGGTTTTACATAATATTGCTATAGTCATATTTGTGATATATGTTGCACAAAGTTTATAAACTGTCTAGACATATATTATTGATTTGATTCTAAGTATTTTCTGGTATAATCTGTTATTGACTATATTAAATGCAATTTATATGTTTTATTCAGAAGGTATGCAATATTTGAAATCGGTAGATAATTAAATTATAGTGGTTTAAATCTGGGATTCTATTCCAGTTAGTCTCTAAATTTGGTTATTATATATGGTATAAGGGAATTGTCAGAGGACATGGCTTAATATTAAAGCTAATTCACCTGACAACCTACCTTAACCCCTTCGTGACACAGGACGTACATGTACGTCCTGTGTGGCTGTCACTTAGTGACAGAGGATGTACATGTACGTCCCGGAAATCCGGCTCCCCGCGCGGCTGCGCGCCGTTCGGGGACTCCGGATTGTTTTAAAAAAAAAAAAAAAAAAATGGGGCAAGGGTATTCATATACACTGCTGCCAACTGTATTTTATTAATCGTAAGGATCAATTATCCTTTTCTATGCTGCTGAGTGCAATTATTGTTATCTAATACCTCTGAATATACCTATGTGTGGTTAACCCTTTAATTGCTGGTAATCATCATGATGATTATTGTGGTTTGAGTTACTACATATCTATTGTAATTGCTTATCACTCCTTTATATCATTGTTGTTTACACTTTATATGTAGTATATTTCACTTTAATAAATTATATATATTTTTGCACAAATATGCAGGATTGATTATTTTAATCAATTCTTTACTGTGAAGTAACGTGTCAATATCTAATATAGTGTAAAGTTCTCAAAATTATTTAATATTGTCATGTATCTATTTATGTGAAGATATCCAACCTGATTGGTTCTCTTGTTTTAACCCCTTGGATACCTTCAACATAAGTGGTTCGACACATATAGGTGACCTTTTCTGTAGTACTACTTTTAAGTAAGTATATGGGTGACTTTTTGTAGCACTACTTTTCTGTAGTGCTACTTTTATATAAGACTATGTATGGGTGAAATTTTTGTAGTGCTACTTTTACATAAGGCTTTGTTCATGTGGGTGAATTTTTGTAGTGCTACTATTATATAAGGTTATGTTCATATGTGATATTACTGAAGTTAAATCCCTTTTTTCATTTTTTTCTCCTCAATTTCCCAACATGCAAAACTTTACCCACATTGAAAACTACAATTTATTTTATCTGTTAATATTTTTATTTGCTCCCATTGGCTCTTCAAATTTGGCAGAGGAGTAACACACTGTTGGACAAAAGTTGAAGCATGCTGTAGTGAGATGTGACATGATCTGCTCATGTGTTGCGATAGTTACCCACATGAACAGGCATATAGATATCAACTTGTTCGATTTTCTTGTGACTAATGCAATGTTAGAAATTCTGTGTTTTCATCGCCCATGTGAACAGGATATAAAGCTACTTTTTGTAGCATCATGAAAATCTTGATTGGAGATAGTCTAACAAGATTTTCCCAACATTTAATTCTCACAATATGAACAGAAGTGTCAAGATCACAGGAAAAATATAGCTACCTGCAATAGCTATGTGATTTCAATGCAATTCCATTGAAATCCATGAAACAAATTTGTAGCTGTGTTATTGCTCTCTCTGAGGAAATGTGCTGAGATTGTCACCCCTATGAAATGCCACATAGGATACAGTGATTCACAAATCATACATTTTTTCCATCTTTTGCTGTCATTGATGCAGATTTTCAGTATCTTCATTCATGAACACATGTGAATCAGTCAGTGGTTCAATCATACTGAAGGATCTGTCTGAATTAATAACTATCACTTGAGTTTTATTGAGGAGATCCTGAAAAACGGGACTGCTGGGGAACTTGAGGACAGGTCTAAACACTCCTGCATAAGACCATTAAGTCATCTGAAGACATTCTGAAGCAAACAAACTGCATCACAGAAGAAAAATAAAAATTCTAATTGTTTTAAAGAAGCAGTAAACTTTTTTTTATAAAGATGCATACAGCTTTTTCCTGCTGAGTAAAACAGCACCCCCACCACTATGAGTTGCTTTATTCAAAACTTATAACAGTTCAAATAATCAGGAAATTAAATTACAGTGTGTTTACTTCCTGAAGTGCTGTGGAGAACTGTTCATCGTTGACTTTCCTCTCTAATGGAATGTAAAAGAATAACTAACTGGAATCTGACCCCTAGAGGGCACTGTTATTGTAAAAAAAAAAAAAAAAAAAAAAGTTTACTCTGTAATAACTCTGTCAATATGCATCTCTTAACAGTGGGGGTAGCCTTATTTTACTCATCAAGAAAAGCCTTATAGTACATATTTTTTCATAACAAAGCTTACTGCTTCTTTAAATGTGAGTTCTAACCCTTTGAATGCTAGAAATGTATCCATCCTCTCTATTAATCAAGGAGTTAGAAGAGCCATTTTAAATCAATAGAAAATGTTATTGGCCCCCTGTGGCAGTAAGCATTTTCCAGATTTAATACATTTCTGTTCAGTACTTCAAATCAAGTAGGCTTTTTTATTGTAATTATTATTAAGTATCTACATATTGCTCACATATTCCACACTGAGCAGCTGGGTTACATGGGAAGTGCTAAAACAATTATTGATTGAAATATGATGTGTTGGGTCTTATTTGTGAGTCTTGGGGGAATTTATGTGGCACTGTTATGCATAAAATAGAAAAATTTGGAAAATCATACTTATCTCATTAATATATTCGACCATTTGCTTACAAGTAATCCATGGTAGCTTCTATTTCAGTAAATGTTATACATTTTCCAAACCCTACTGTGTCACGGCATGCCGGTCTTAAGTGCATCTTTGCATGACTCCAATTTGCATATACTCAAATCTAATTATGTTTAAACTGAAGTAATTTAATTTGGTTGTCCTAAAAACCTGGCCTGTAGGGAACCTTAAGGACAAGAGGTGAAAAACACTGTTCTAAATACACAGAGAAGCTGATGATTACAGAAACTTGACTTAGAAAAGTTCAAAGAAGTGTCAGTATGCAAATTCTCCATTAATACAGTTTTAGGTTAGTGTCAAAGTCTACTGTACGTGGCAAGACAGGAATGTTTAATTGTTTTCAGCTTTGCTAAACTGAATGCCATTTGTACTTAGGATAGTGATTACAAGACAAGAGTAGAAATGGTAGTCACATACTGCATGTATGAGATTAAGTGTGTGTGTGTGACTGCAACAGGATGTAGCACTTTGTTAAACAGGGATCTGTCTATTCTCCGTAATAAAACAAAATCTATTATCAAGTGTTTATTCGAATAAAAAGTGTGAAGGCAAATGTCTCTTCCTCCATATAACAAATCACTCTTTATAACCAGTAGCTCTCAAACTGCATTCTGTGAAGCTTCCAGATTCCCTGAAGTATTAGGGGTTCCACAGAACATATATAAGCATACCTGGGAACTTTCAGTTGAGGGCTACCCGGAGGGTAGTCCTCTGTTCAGCAGGGGGTAACAAAAATGACGCTAATCGCGTCAAAAAGGGGCGGGGCTTAACTCGAGTGTTGGGGGGATTTAACCCTTTGAGTGCCAGAGTGGTACGGAATGCATTGCAAAGCAATGCATTCCGTACCACTCTGGCACTCAGAGGGTTAAATGTGTCACACAGAAGGCTGGGTATGGAGGCACAACGGGAGAAAAAGCAGATGTGGGCGGAGTTTCAATAGAAACTCTCCACATCCGGAGGAATCAGCCTCTGCCCCGGAGACCCGGTAAAGCTCTGTCAGAACCGGAGTCTCTGGGGCAAATCCGGAGAGTTCCCAGGTGTGTATATAAGCAATGGTGGATAGTGAAACAGGCCTGGGGTAAAGACAATGAGGTGCAGATGCACTAAGTAAAGGAGATCAATTCTGGGGCAAACCAAATTCCCCACAGGGAACAAATAGCCATTCACAGTTTGGGATGTCTTCAACATTCTATGGGTTAAAAGCCCCATTTAAATCAAACTGGAAGGTCGTGAATTATTTTCCCTCTGAGGTGCAAATGATTTGCACAATATTGGCATCACTTTTTTCTTACTGCATCAGTAGGGATGGGCAAAATATTCTCCCCAAAACAGAAAACAATGAAAAACCCTTGGTGGGAGTTTCCATGAAAAGTGCAGTTTTTCTGATTTTTTTTTTGTAGCAACCCACTTTAACCATAAAACCACACACTGTCCCTCCAACCTTGACCAATATTATCCAAAGAACAACACACTGTCCTCCCTACCTTTCCCCACATTATCTATAGAACCACACATTGTTCCCTTAGCCTTGCCTCACCATAATCATAGAACAACACAATACCTCCTAAGCCTTTCCAACATTAACCATAAAACCATACACACTGTCACACCAGCCTTGCCCCCATAGTATGTGTGACAGAGCGGAACAGTGAAGGAATGCAGACAACATCAGGGCAGCTCACGAGTCACGAGTTCTCAATTCTCTAACAAACTTATCTGAAGTCAGTACATGTCCTGAAGTGTGTGTAAACAAACTTTAATGTGAGTTGTATTGCTGTGGAGCAATGTGATACACTTATACACAGACCACACATTCTGTTCTCCTAAAAAGAGGAGGCGGGGAATAGAAGGATAGTGCAACAAGAGGCAAGACAGGCATGTACACAAATTAAATATTATATTATGATATAAATTAATCAAACATCAAAGAAAGTGTATTGCATATTAAACAAAGATCAAATAAAACTATATTGAGAGTGCATATACTGATAGGGATATATGGACTAGAGAATAAACAGAATGCTGGCCTTGAAATATAGGCCAAAACAAAGAAAAAGAAAATGTAATGAATAGGGCCAGATGGAAAGCTGAAAATATAAATATAAATAAGCTCAAAGTGAATCTATGCCTGGCAGATATAGGCATCCCTGTGTTCTAAATGAAGCAGATAATAATTGGAAACAAGTAATGGACTTATCAGGACTATGATCAGAGAATAGATGTGCCTGTACCTTCAAAGGAGCAATAGGAGCTCAATAGCACTCCAACAATTTACAGAATGTTCCACTGGTATATTCCATCTGAACCTCTGCGCAAGGTAACCCAGGTAAAGGTGAACAACACCTGCCACAGATATTAAATTATGTAATAAAAGAAACTATATGAATATGTGCACATGTGGTTATTGTCAATACAGCAGGCGGCGGGAGTGCTGTCGAATTTTGCCATGGGCTCTAGCCACAGATATTTATGGAACCTAACAACACCCCTCTGGTTACACATACCTGCCAACTACCCATGAATTCCAGGAATAGTCCTTGATTTGGGCTCACTATCCCTGGATCCCATTGTCCCTGGTTTTAAAATTGACTCTCAACGCCACATTCTGTGTGTTTGTCTTATAAAGATGAATAGGTTATAAGCTTCCCCACATTTTTATATTGTTTATCTATATGAATTAGTGTAGTTTTTTGGTTATTGGTAATGTTTATCTTGTAGTTAAACGTCTCTTGTGCAAGATTTCCTGTTGACCTTGTGCTGCTTGGTACTATGGACCATGCACATAGAATACAGAATTGAGATTTGAGAGTCTATTTCAAAACCAGAGACAAATACAGGGACAGCAGGATCCAGGGCCAGGGAGCCAGAACCAGGGACTGTCTATACAAATCAGGGAGAGTTGGCAGGTATTTTGTAAATGTCAAAACCTGAAATGGCTAAATAAATAAATACATAAAAAATAAGTCTTATCTACAATGTCAGGTTTCAGCCAGGATGAAATGCTGTATGCGCAGTTTTCTCAAAATCAAGAGTAGAAGTAGTCTCTCAGAGCTGACTTCAATTAAAAGATGGACTCAGACAGCAACAGTAATTTGACTGCTTCAGACAGAAATGATCATTAATACTGATTTCATTAGCGTAATGGCACATTTGCATCCACACTGATGTACTTAGAAATATGGTGCAGTTGTGGAGCAAACCAAACTACAGTACAGGGAAGAGTTACACTGATTGAAATTGAACTTTTTTCACCCATTCTAGGGGCTAAAAGCTCTAATTAAATCAATTTCCATTTTTATTTTCTTCCCTGTGGTTAAGTCGGTTTTCTTCTGAATTGCACCACCCTTCTTAGTACATCAGAATGCGAATGTGTGTGTCTATGTTTATGTGCATGTGTATATGCATGTGATTCCATGTGTGCCTGTGTGTGTGTCTATGTGCATGTGTTTATGTATGTGTATGTGATTCCATGCGTGCCTGTGTGTGTCTATGTGCGTTTGTATATGTATATGCATGTGATTCCATGTGTGCCTGTGTGTCTATGTCTATGTGCATGTGTGTATGTATATGTATGTGATTCCACGCGTGCCTGTGTGTGTGTCTATGTTTATGTGCATTTGTATATGTATGTGATTCCATGTGAGCCTGTGTAAGTGCGTGTGTGTCTATGTGCATGTGTATGTATATGTATGTGATTCCATGTGTGCCTGTGTGTCTATGTCTATGTGCATGTGTGTGTGTCTATGTCTATGTGCATGTGTATATGTATATCCATGTGATTCCATGTGTGCCTGTGTGTGTGTGTCTATGTCTATGTGCATGTGTGTGTGTCTATGTCTATGTGCATGTGTATATGTATATCCATGTGATTCCATGTGTGCCTGTGTGTGTGTGTCTATGTCTATGTGCATGTGTGTATGTATATGCATGTAATTCCATGCGTGCCTGTGTGTGTGTGTCTATGTCTATGTGCATGTGTATATGTATATCCATGTGATTCCATGTGTGCCTGTGTGTGTGTGTCTATGTCTATGTGCATGTGTGTATGTATATGTATGTGATTCCATGTGTGCATGTGTGTGTATGTCTCTATGTTTATGTCTATGTGTGCGTGTATGCGTATATGTATGTGATTCCATGTGTGCCTGTGTGTGTCTATGTCTATGTGTATATGTATATGTATGTGATTCCATGTGTGCCTGTGCGTGTGTGTGTCACAGACACCAGAGTAAATAATACACACGACACAGGTACAGTGAAGTTTAACCAGTTTATTAAGATGAACAAGAGTAAGCACTTCTTCAACCTAGTAGGAACAGGAGTGAGGACAGTGCCGAGTCCACTACCCAAGGATTGACACTGAACTGTAACCGGTTCTCAGTATCCTATAGAGATAGATGGGAGCAGAACCAGGCTTGGTTCTATAACTGAGAATATGGAAACCTGGAATGCCAGTAAACCTGATCACTGGAGCAACAGCTAAACTCCCAGACACGAGACAGGCAAACAGATGTCTCAAAGCAGTGACTCTACCACGGAGACAGAGAGTGACTAGTACTCTGAAAGCGTCACGGAACCGGTCTACTAGGTAGGCAAAGGGTGGAGGCAAGAGTGTGGAACCTAGCCAGCCGCAACACCGGTAAGTATATGAAGGCAATACTGTACATAGGCTACAGAGAGAAGGGTTACTCAACAGACCCAGGAGGTAACGGATACAGTGGCACAGGATGGAGGCAATGGAGCGAGAGGTAACCAGCAACTCTACCATAGAGGTAGCAGTTGTACTACACCGATGGAGCGTACCCACAACTAGCCCAGACAGGTGGTAGTCGGACTGGAGCAAGAGACAGCACAGAGCATAATTCAGACAAGCCACAGTTGAGAGTCAAATCGGGTAGTCAGCCACAGCCAAGGTCAAAAGAGAGAGGGTAGTCGGACAAGCCAGGGTCATATACAGATTGGGTAGTCAGACAAAGCCACAGGATCGATCAGGAGAAAACACGGCAGTCAAGCAAGGGTCAAACAAGAGTAACAAAGAAGCAATGCACAGATACACCACGAAAGGGCAACAAGTCCTAGCCTCAATGAGGTTTATAAAGCAGCAGAAGCAGGCAGGACCCAATTAGGCCCAACAGAATAGGCCCATAAACAGGCGTCCATACCAGTGCCTGTAACATGACTTTAGCAATGAGGAAGTGGCCGAAGGCCATGCAGAGGTAAGAGCACAGGATCACTTAGGCTTCAAAGGGAGACTGTGATAGTGTGTCTATGTCTATGTGTGTGTCTGTATGTATATATAAGTGATTCCATGTGTGCCTGTGTGTGTGTGTGTCTATGCCTATGTGCATGTGTGTATGTATATGTATGTGATACCATGCGTGCCTGTGTGTGTCTATGTCTATGTGCGTGTGTATATCTATATGTATGTGATTACATGTGTGCCTGTGTATGTATGCCTATGTATATGTGCATGTGTGTATGTATGTGCTTCCATATGTGCCTGTGTGTAGTCTTAAGGTAAATATCTTAGAGTATACTAAATAGTATTATATATGTAACTAAAGTTACTGTACATCTATTATTTTTTTGTTAGAATTCTGTAATGCATTTGTGGTTCAGCAGTAGCTGAAATCACTGCAATAGTGACTCATTATTATATGGAGTTTCCCAATGATAAAAGTGCAGCTGATGCCTAATTAAAAGTAAATAATGAATGATGTCATGTATCTGAATCTAACGATAAATTATGGAATATTGTAATGGGAAGTCTTGGATTTTGGCCTACATGAAGACACAGCGAGGCAGCTGCACTAGGCAAAAATTAAGCAATTTTGGGGTAAAACAAATTAATTAGAGTGTTAGATAAAAATTAACATTAATTTAAATAGAACTTTTAACCTCTTGAATGCTACAGAGTCTCCAATGGATTGTAAATGAATTCATTTAAGAGGGTTAAAAGCTCCACTTAAATCAATGTGGCATTCAAGTGGTTAAAATCCCAGTAACTCAAAAGAAACACAAAATATTGCCCCCATTATGACTTATTAAGATGTAGGAAGTCATTTACTAATATCTCCTGGGTAGGACACATGTGTAGAAAGAATTGAACCAGATTTATCAAAAGTAGTATTTCATTAATTTGAATTAGACTGACTTTCTCTTACAATGATTGGGCTTTATTTTGCTCCAGTTTTGCACACAAGATACCTTAACCCCTTGGATTTCAGAAATAACAGCTTTACAGCTCGTCAAGCAGAAAGGGGAGGGAGCAGAGAACTTTATTTTCCTATATCTCTCAAACAATAATGGTTTGAGAGATACAAATAAGTGCAAGTACTCTCTTTTAATTGTATCTACCATATAGTTAATACTTTTTTCTGACATTACTATCCCTTTAAGGCAGCAAGACCAGTTTAAGTACTGGATACCTCTCTGGGATCAAAAAATCTGGTAGTTCAGAGAAGTGCTTCTTGAATTTTTTCATACCAGAGGCAGTTTAAAGATATGTAGTCCACTTTCTTTGTTTATTCCATTTCTATCTATTGGAAAACATTGCCCTCCTGCAATGCCCTAGTCATCAATGTTGTCTATTGCTATAGACTGGCACAAATTCAGGGACCAGTGGTTGAGAAACACTAGAGGACCAAAGTAGTCTGCCCATGATTGAATTCACAATTGTGAGAAGTTAATCCTATATTTAAACAACGGAACAATTAAAAAACATGTAAACAGGTTTATCTATACATAGCACGCTAGTTGAAATCAGTTGTCCTATATGTTTGTTGGGGAAGTTATTACAATTATATTTATGGTAACTAGGGCAAGTGTGTGACAATATTTGTAGGATGTTTTGAGCTTTGTATTAATTTTTTTGCCACTCAAGTTGGGGTACCTACATGACCATGCACTGTAAATGAGTAAAGGGTATAACACATTTCAAAATCAAATGAAATTCCTGCTTTTGTTACAGCTGAATTTGCTATGGTCTATTCTTTTCATATTTAGACTGTTTTGCTGAAGCATATTATGATTCAATGTCATATTATGAAGTTGGTAACAGATGAGAGTTGGTACCGTGTTAGCCATAGAAATACAGGAGGCAAATATCGTCAAGTTGATACCTTTATTGACTAACTAAGCAGATTTAGTATGCAAGCTTTCAAGACCTCTTAGGTCTCTTCAGATAAGAAAGCTCGGTCCAGACCCAGGTTCTTTGATCAGTCAATGGTAGAGGAGTGATGTGAATTGCAATCTTCTATGAGAAGTCAAAGGTATATATTATCCCAGTGGGACTGTTGTAAAGGTTAATCTACAATGTGATAATGTGATAGAAATTTTCTAGCTCTGTTTAGACCACTATTTAAAGTATTAAACTGCAGTATTAATTTAACCTCCCATATTTTTCTGTCGCTCTCAGTGTGAAACGGTCTCATCAGCACAGTCATTTTAATGTCTCTGTCCGTTTTGGTAAAAATGTTCTCCCACTAGTATCTCTGTCTTTTTGTTGTTAAAGGGATAGTAATACTTAAAAATTACTATCCCCCATCTTGTAACCAGTAAAAAAACTCAGTTAAATGAGACCAGTGGCATCTCTCAAACATTTATTGTTTGAGAGATATCCACTTTCAAAGTTCCCTCTCCCCTGACATCAGCGTTCTAGTTGACAGCAGGGGAATCCGGTCCCGGGACCTGCGGAGGCTCTGCAGCAGAACTGAGATCAAGTTAATAAAAAGAAATCCTTAACTTAAAAGGTCTGCTACATGTGCTTGGAAACCAAGCACACATAGGAGACCTTTTTAGTGAAGGATTCCTTTTTTATTAACGCGATCTCGGCTCTGCTGCAGAGCCGCCGGCTGATCCCAGGAGAGGATTCCCCTGCAGTCAGCTAGAATGCTGACATCAGGGGAAAAGGCAAAAAGCACAACTTTGAAAGCGGATATCTCTCAAACCATGAAGGTTTGAGAGATGCCGCTGGCCTCATTCAACTCAGTTTTTACTGGCTACTGGGGGATAGTAGTTTTTAAGTATTACTATCCCTTTAAAGCCAGATCTGTGGGAATTAAACCTTTTATGTAGTGGCTGTCCAGTTTTACCCACATAAAGAACTGTTGGGCATTTTGCACACATGATGAAGTATATTACATAGGATGATTTGCAGGTGAAGGTACCATTGATCTTGTGGTGTAACTGGGATTTTAATATGGGTGACGGTGTCAGGGACATTAAATTGACTGTGCTGAGGTTAAATTAACGGTGCAGTTTAATACTTTAAATAATGGTCTGAACAGAGATAGAGCATTCCTATCACATTATCACTTTGTGGATTTACCTTTACAACAGTCCCACTGGGATCATAAATACCTTTGACTCCTCAGAGGAAGACTGCAATTTACATCAATCCTCTACCAATGACTGATCAAAGAACATGAGTCTGGACAGAGTTCTCTTTTCTGATTTTCATTTTAAACAATGCAATGTGTACTTGTATATAAGAAAGATGTTTTCATATTTATCTGTATAACATGCCTGAGGAAGAAACCTAAGAGGTCTTGAAAGCTTGCATCCTAAAATTGCTTAGTTAGCCAATAAAGGTATTAACTTGACTATATTTGCCTCCTATATTATGAAGTTGGCACCAATCTGACTACTTTTCCTTTCTTTAAGACTGAATCCAGGTTGTTGGCAGATGCCTGTGGACCCAGTGCAGAGAGTCTGTCACCTCTCATTCCTTATACTCTGTCTCTTGAATGTTCCCCATGGGTCTCTGTCTTCTAGGTTGAGACTGAAGCCAGGAGTGTGCAACTAAGGCTCTTACCTATTACTCAGAGTTGGAAGAAAAAAAAATTAAACTTTACACCTGTCTCTGATTGGATTGTCTTGCTGATGTCTTATTATCCAGATAATTTCAGACTGGCAAACACTTAAGACTGGGCAGGAACAGTTAACAGTTAGACCTCCAGATGTTGGAAAATACAATAACTAAACCAGTTGGAGATGATGGGGTTGTATTCCCTAACAGCTGGAAGTCCAATGATTACCACTTAATGAGGGGGATTGGACTGTAAAATACCTGAGGGCTCAAATTCTCCAAGCTGTAGGAAAAGCGGGGTATCAAATATGCTGCTCTTCAACATGATCAATAATAGATACCTCCTGGTCATGATCCATCATGTTTCACTGTCTTGAGTATGAGAGGCAGAGAAATATGATGAAAAAATTGTGTAAATATCACCATTCCAGAGAGTGCTACACACATAAATGCAAAATGTGTGTATGCAAATGCTCTTTTCCAAAAAGACAAGATGCCAGCTCAATATACACAAATTCCCAATATTATATCAAATAGTACAATGCAATTTATGACTTTTTGTTAGTGAAAGCACTGATGCTGGACTGTGGAACACTTCTCATGCTCTCAATGTATAGTTAACATATAGTTTATATGTGGGGATTTACACGCACTGAACAAAAGGACAATAATACATTATAACAATTGAATCCTTAATACATTAACCCTTTAAGTGCCAGTGGGGTACGTAATGCATTGCAAAGCAATGCATTCCATACCGTTCTGGCACTCAAAGGGTTAAAATAAGCAGAAGCATGTCATGGATCTGTGTAAAGTTTAAGTGTAAGGTTTTCTGGGGAGCTTCTTGTGCCAGAGCCACCCACTGGAATCCAACTGTAGCCCAAAGATGCAGTCATCGCCTTTATCTGATTGGCTCCCTGGCTTTTGCATGACTTGAACTAAACTATGCATGTGCTGCTGGAAGTAGTTTAGGACCATGTTGTGTCTTTTTCATAAAAGAGAAGGGAGCCCTTTCCTATGGCTATCTCACCTTCCAGTGAAGCAGGGGTTATAGGGTTCTATTGAGGAACTCCAACTGGCACATGGGTCCTCCAGAAAACTTAAGATAGCTACAGAATGCAGACCTATTTATTTTAAGGTAAAAGGATCACCTTTATTAGAAGGTGTAAGGGCCCTTCAATCACATTCCTGCAAATGAATTCATTACATTTAAAATCATGCACTCTTTATTAAAATAACAGATAAACACCTGTATTCAAACACCAATATGCTCCCCAAATGATGTACTGTGCATTGACAGACATAGTTCACACTGAGCCTAGAACATGCTTTTACAATGAATGGTACTTGAGTTTAAATGACATAAAATTACATGAAAGAATGTGCTTGTGTTCGAGGGCTGATGAATTCCACGCTGTAAGCTATGCATGTGCTCTCCCCATACATTTCTGCCTAAATCTGGCAGATAGAAATACTAACTATATGTGGCACACACTTAGTGACTGGCAGATATGATATAGCCAATACTGATTTCCTTGAACACTGGGCCATTCATGGCCTGATGAATATAATCATAGGTGTATGCCCAATATTTATTATTTTCCACAAATACTCATCATATGTTGGATACAGCAAAGTGAATGAAAAAAAGAGAAAGAAAGAAAAACAAGTTATATATAAAATACCTACATACTAATAAATAACAGATGTTTTGAAAAGATAAAAGGAACTTTCATACAACCCGATTTTAACTGTTTGATTTTACTCTTATATTTCACTGCAATGATTCTCCATTTCTGTTGAGATTTCTGTTCACTCTCATAAAGTTAAATGGTGTAGTTTAAGGACACAAATTTGCAAGTAATGATGCATTCCCTCTTTCTTAACATGAAATAATGGGAAAGCAGGCACCAGGCTCCATATAGATTTGCAACGCAGCATTCTCGCTGATTAAGACAGATTTTAATATAAAGTCTTAAATAGTTACCCTTATTACAATATTCTACCAAATATTAAACCATTTAAAAAATATGACTGCAAAATCCAAATAAAAAAAAAATAGAAAAGTTTAAACTCCATTGATTTAAAAAACAAATCTTTAAACACTTTGTGGTAAATTAAGAAAGATGATAGGATGATGGTTGAGGATGATGGTAGTTGTAGTACGCAGCCACAGGAGGTCCAGAAATTGATTATCTCTGAACGACAACATAGGGAACAAATAATACTCCCATTAATTTAAAGGGGTTTAGCAATCGCATAGGATCTGGCAAGCTCCTAACTTCCCTTTTGTCAACCACTAACATTGCATCTGATTACGTAATTTAAACATTGTTAAAGTGTATTTATATTTTCTTTGATACCCTATCAATTTAGCACATCTTAATATGCCTACAAACTTAAAATGCATTAAAAGGCAAATGGCAAGGAAATCCTCTTATTTCCTAATGGTTTTGCCATTTGGAGTTACATTACTGGCCAGACTATATCTGGCACTTGCTCATTAATCATTGACCAAGTATCAGACAGATCTGCCATCCAGCTCAGGATTGGCAGATCCCATAGACATACGCTGTATGCGTATATGTTTGTGTGTGTATTAGGTAACTACACCATTTACGTTACATTTTTCCTCATAGATCTCTTATTTGGGAAAATATATCTGATTATTGATAAACTAGTTGAACAGCCCGTTACACGGGCCACAGTGCCACTGCCACCAGGTCGTGGGCCAGTCACGCCCAGTAGAGACTGCCTGCGTCACGACTGATACAGAGCTGGACGCTCCTTCGGAGCGCCCAGCTCTGTATCAGCCGTGGCGTGGGCAGTCTCTACTGCGCATGACTGCAGAACGCGCAGCAGTGTCTACTGCGCATGTCGCGGCGTTACACATGATTTAGTGAATTATTATATAGGATATCTGAAGGAATATGTCAGTAATCATGAACAGCAGCATATCATGTACTTTGATGAATTCAGGCCTAAGTGAGAAGTTGCTTTGTATATTAACCCTTTAAAGCCAAATGAGTGTGCAATGAATTGAGAAGCAATATGTTGCACAACCTTTTGGTACCATCAGTTTATCATGCAAGTAGTATAAAGGTCATCATTATATGAGGTAAATAAATGGTTGGCAAGAATGAAAGACACAGAAGCAATATATTGGATACCCCTCTGGCTTTCAAGATGTGCACTGGATGGTTGGTTTGAAAGATGTGATTAAAATAACATACAAAATAAGGAATTGGCTCAGACTAAATTTTGATTTGGCCCTTTTCATCTTTTTTGCACCCTTTTAATTGTCTTTTTAAACTGTCAGTAATGTCCCATACAAAATTGTTATAGTTTTGTAGAGGTTAAAACATTAAACTATATGCTACAAATCCTATCTCTCAAACCTCTATGGTTTGAGAGATATTGGCTTTCAAACTTCCCCCTCTCTTTCTCCTGACGTCAGCGCTGTGCTGGCAGCAGGAGATCCTGGTACGGGGACCAGCCGTGCCTCTGCAGCAGAGCCGTAGTCGCGTGATAGGAAAATAATTACTTCATTGGAAAGGTCTATTAAGTGTGCCTGGTTTGCAAGCACACTTTGTAGACCTTTCCAATGAAGTACTTCTTTTTAAATAACACAATTTCAGCTCTGCTGAAGAGCCTCTTCGAGTTACACATCTCGAATCTCCTGCTGTAGCTTTACAGCTGACAGCAGGAAAAGGGGAGGGATGGGAGGACTTTGAAAGCAAATATGTCTCAAACCATAGCGGTTTAAGAGATAGGATTTGTGGCATACAGTATAATTTTTTAACCTCTACAAAACTAGAACCATTTTTTATGGGACAATACTGCCCCTTTAACCCATTCGATGTAATAGATGTCTCCAGTGCAAAACAATGCAGTAACAGTCATTTCTAGCATCCAATGGTGAAAAGGAGTAGATGTTAGGCATCACAAATGCTGAATTCACTACAAAGAAAACATAAAACTCTTAAATTACATTCATGCTTGTTCCACTTTGCTTTTAAACATAAGATATTTTATTTCAAGTGTACAGATCAGGACAACACACTTTCAGTAATACTTCTTATTGCATTTGAATTATTAGGTTACTTAGAAACTCAGAATCTGCCCAAGAGACTTCAGTTTTCAATGTTCATTACAGGGTCTCCTGGGATAGACTGTTAAGGGCCTTCTTGCACTCCTAATTCTGACAACCCCTATTAAGCCCCATCAACACTATGATGTCAGTTACATTATTTGGATACTCCTACCCAAGCCCTTCTTAGTACTCCTGAGGCAGAGTCATAGATGTTCCAAGGAATGATTATTAGCCATATCAAATCCATAGCTGCAATAATCAGCCTCTAATTCCCAGATTTTTCAAAAGCTACATTTTGTTTTTTACTGTATTTACTTGTGAGTTAGAATTCGTGCTATTTATAAATCTGCACTTCCGATCAATAGGCAAGAAATGAAGCTAATAAATTAGATTATTTTTATATAAAATGTAGAATGTACTTGAATTATCAAGCAGTGAGGTTAACCAGCTTAAACAATATACTTAAAATAGTTCAAAGTAAAGTATTGATTTTTTTTTTTACTGTTTCTGATGAAAAGCAAGTATGTTGAAATGCAGAAGAACACGTGAGGGTCTGAAAGCTATGAACTGCATTTAGGAAGCTAAAGAGCAATTGTGGAGCAAAGCAATTGAACTGTATGGGAAATAGGCTATTAAACACTATCTATGTTGTATAGGTAACCAAAGCATTATGAAGAAATGCAATGGAGACCTTTCAGCCAGACTACTGACCAATAAAACTCGCTCATGTCACATAACACCCATTCTCCACTGGCTTCCAATTAAATGGCGAACATATTTTAAAATTGGCCTGGTGACCTTCAAAGCCTTAAATAATCAAGGCCCACAGTACCTGAAAGAGCTCCTGACACCCTATATTCAATCCCGCTCACTGCGGTCAGCAAACAGATCCCTCCTGTCAGTGCCCAGAATAAAGACAACCTCAGGTTCCCAGGCATTCAGCCACGCTGCCCCCACATTCTGGAACTCTTTACCGTCCTCAATCAGAGAGGCACCATCACTACAGACTTTTAAAAAAAAGCTAAAGACCCATCTCTTTTATCAGGCATTCAGTCAACTCATGTGACCATAAGGAACCCTTACATTTTATGTCTGTTTATAGATCTGTAAAGTGCTTTGAGTCTCACAGGGAGAAAAGGGCTATAAAAATCACAAATTATTATTATTATTATTAGAAGCCCTTTTTAAATGAATGGGGTGAAAATAGATCATTATTCACAAAAAACAGGTGAGCAATTCTGGAGCATTCCAAATGCTTCACAGGGAAGAAATAAAACTCCCCAGTGATTTAAGTGAGGTTTAACCTCTTGAACGCCAGGGACGTTGTCAATGCATTGTCTGATTAAAAAGTCATTATAGCTCAAACCTACATTTTTGGGTGCAAAACTTCCATTGACTGTTGCTACAACATCCTGTGCAGGTTTGTTGTCAACTGACCAGAGCTGTCCACAGACAGCTGTAGCAACAGCTCCACCATCACATTTCAGGCCATGAAAGTACTGCACTCAAAGAAATGCAGGTTGAGCTGCAATAACTTTTGAATAAATTATTGATAAGCAGTGGGAATATCTTTGTTTTGCCCAGCAGGATAAACCCTAAAATATATATTTTTCCAAGTTAAACATTACTATCCCTTAATAAGAATTGAGTGGAAGAAGGAGGGTGGTGGGAGGTAAAGAAGTGACATGCCAGTCGGTACTAGTTAATTTGCATATCATGCTCTCTAGTATTCATGGAATTTAACTGTGGAAATGTAAAGATATATTACAAATTGTTATTGCATTTGCACAAAGGCAATTCTGGGGTAAAACATCCACACAACTTGTATATAAGAAATAATCCCATTGGTTACATACTGAGCTTTGTTTTGTCATTAATATATGTGCCCTAGTGTAAGGGTAGTCAATTGTTAGTCATTAAACGTTTAGAGACTACAACCAGCCCTTGGCTGGTTGGGGATTATGGGAAGCATAATCTCTAGTGTTGAGCGAGCGTGCTCGGCCGATGCTCGGATCGGCTCGAGCATCGCTCTGCTCGGCACATGGCGGTACTCGTCGAGTACCGCCATGTGCTCGCCCGCCATGTTCGGGTGGCGGGGATCTGTGCCGGAAGAGGCACAGATCCGAAGACGCTCCGCTGGACCACCAGGGACTGGAGGTACGGGGGCATTGCGGAGATGAAGGGGGCATTGCGGAGATGAAGGGGGACATTGTGGAAGAGGGGCATAGACTCTATGCCCCTCTTCCACAATGTCCCCCTTCATCTCCGCTATGCCCGTCTTCCACAATGTCCCCCTTCATCTCCGCTATGCCCCTCTTCCACAATGTGCCCCTTCATCTCCGCTATGCCCCTCTTCCACAATGTCCCCCTTCATCTCCTCTATGGCATAGAGGAGATGAAGGGGGACATTGTGGAAGAGGGGCATAGCGGAGATGAAGGGGCACATTGTGGAAGAGGGGCATAGCGGAGATGAAGGGGGACATTGTGGAAGACGGGCATAGCGGAGATGAAGGGGGCATAGCGGAGATGAAGGGGGACATTGCGGAGATGAAGGGGGCATTTGGAGATGAAGGGGGCATAGCGGAGATGAAGGGGGGCATTGACCAGGCACCCTCCCCTCATCAGAGCAGGGGGTGCCTGGTGAAATGCTCGTGGCGCCCCATGCTTTTCAATGGGGCTCGGGTGCTCGGCCGAGCACTCGAGCCTCAGGGGGTGCTCGGTCAGAGAACCCGAGCACCCGAGCATCGGGGTGCTCGCTCAACACTAATAATCTCCAATAGATGGTGCGCCACCAACAGAACAACACACACCATTATTGACTATTTGTGTGGTGTGCAAAGATATACTAATGCTGATGTATAAATATGAACTGGATTAATTATGGAGGGAACCATCTGCACCATAGGGGAAAATAAAAATTTCCAAAATTCTCTTTGATTTTAAAGGGCTTTTAATCACTGAATTCAATTTATTGATTCACATTGAATTAAACATTCTTTCACAACATTGGTTGTTCAATAGTGATGAGCGAGCATGCTCGGCCGAAGCTCGGTTCGGCTCAAGCATCGCTCTGCTCGGCACATGGCGGTACTCGTACGAGTACCGCATGTGCTCGCCCGCCATGTTCGGGTCTCCTCCCCGCACGTTTCGCAGCTGCTGCGCAGCCAATAAATGTGCGGGGAGGCTCTGACATCAGTGTAATGCCAGCAGCCATGTTGGCTGCTGGCATTACACTGATTGGCTGGCCAGAACCCGTGATCGGGTGCTGTATAGCACCTGACCAGCGAGTTCGGCTCAGTCTTAGCCAGGGAGAGATGAGGATAGGAAGGGAAAGTCAGTGTAGGGAGAAGAAAAGTGTTTTTGAACTCTTTAAAGACCCAAAAGTCCTTTTTAGGACTGTTGTGTGTGGGGGCAATAGTTATATTTTGTTTGGGGGGGCACAAATTTAAAAAAAAAACGTCACATATTCCGTTCACTGTGCCTAGCCGCAGATTAGCAGCACATTCTGTTTAGTGTGCAAAGTTGCAGATTAGCAGCACATTCTGTTTAGTGTGCAAAGTTGCAGATTAGCAGCACATTCTGTTTAGTGTGCAAAGTTTAAAAAATAAACGTCACATATTCCGTTCACTGTGCCTAGCCGCAGATTAGCAGCACATTCTGTTTAGTGTGCAAAGTTGCAGATTAGCAGCACATTCTGTTTAGTGTGCAAAGTTTAAAAAATAAACGTCACATATTCCGTTCACTGTGCCTAGCCGCAGATTAGCAGCACATTCTGTTTAGTGTGCAAAGTTGCAGATTAGCAGCACATTCTGTTTAGTGTGCAAAGTTTAAAAAATAAACGTCACATATTCCGTTCACTGTGCCTAGCCGCAGATTAGCAGCACATTCTGTTTAGTGTGCAAAGTTGCAGATTAGCAGCACATTCTGTTTAGTGTGCAAAGTTGCAGATTAGCAGCATATTCTGCTTAGTGTGCAAAGTTTAAAAAATAAACGTCACATATTCCGTTCACTGTGCCTAGCCGCAGATTAGCAGCACATTCTGTTTAGTGTGCAAAGTTTAAAAAATAAACGTCACATATTCCGTTCACTGTGCCTAGCCGCAGATTAGCAGCACATTCTGTTTAGTGTGCAAAGTTGCAGATTAGCAGCACATTCTGTTTAGTGTGCAAAGTTTAAAAAATAAACGTCACATATTCCGTTCACTGTGCCTAGCCGCAGATTAGCAGCACATTCTGTTTAGTGTGCAAAGTTGCAGATTAGCAGCACATTCTGTTTAGTGTGCAAAGTTTAAAAAATAAACGTCACATATTCCGTTCACTGTGCCTAGCCGCAGATTAGCAGCACATATTCCGTGTAATATGAAGAAGGCGGGTAAAAAGGGACGGGGAAGTGGACGTGATCCTGATAGTTCAGGGCGCGGGTCAGGACGTGTAGAAACTGTGCCTGGTGCCAGAGCACAAGACAGAAAGACATCCACCATACCTAGCTTCATGTCTCAGTTTACAGGGCGTCGCAGGACATCACTCTCGAGGTCAGACCACTGCGAACAGGTGGTCGGTTGGATTTCAGCTGATACTGCTTCCAGTCGGTGAAGCACCACCCTGTCTTCCACCAAGTCCACTCTCAGTAGCCAAGAGTCTGGTCAACACAATCCTCACCCTGATCATCCTTCCTCCCACCATAGAGGGTCTGGCCAAAGAAGTGATCCCACACTGGGATATAGTGAGGAGCTCGTCTCATCACCAATCCTTCATTTGAACCTCTCTCCAAGCACGCTTGCAGAGGAACATGAGATCTTGTGCCCTGATTCACAACCTCTAGAGGGTACCCACTCACAAGAAGATGACAGAGGGGAACGGCATTTAAGGTCAAAGGAAGTGGATGATGATGATGAGACACAGTTGCCATCAAATCAACCACTATTACTGTCTCAAGACCTTGATGAGGAGGATGATACACAGTTGTCAATGACTGAGTATGTGGTGGGATCAAGAAATGAGGAGGATGATCAGAGTGAGGAAGTGGAGGAGGACTTGGTGGACGATGAGGTGACTGACCCCACCTGGGAAGGTGGAGAGCCGAGCGATGACAGCAGTCCTGAGGGTGAGCCATCTGCAGCACCGCAACAGGCTGGAAGAGGCAGTGGTGTGGCTAAAGAAAGAAGGCGGACCGCACCAAACCGGCCCGCAAATGTTCCACGGAGCACCCCCTTGCGTAAATCTCCCTTGCCAAGGGCTAGGTGTTCCGCGGTATGGCGTTTTTTTAAGGAAAGTGCGGACGACAAAAGAATTGTAGTTTGCAACCTGTGCCACACCAGAATGAGCCGAGGCATGAACACTAGCAACCTCACCACCACCAGCATGATCCGACACATGGCATCCAAGCACCGTAATAAATGGGAGGAACGCCCGGATCGCCAATCTGTGTCTGCAGGCCACACCACTGCCTCCTCTTCCCCTGTTTTCGGTGCCGGCCAATCGCCTGCACCTGTACCATCTGAAGCACCATCAGCGACCACATCCACTTCCCTGTCCCAGCGCAGCGTCCAAATGTCGTTACCCCAGGCATTTGAGCGCAAGCGAAAATACCCAGCCACCCACCCACCCACAGGCCATAGCACTAACCTCACACCTGCCCTGCCGCCAGCGTTCTGTCTGAGCGGGTATTTAGTGCTGCTGGTGGCATCATAACAGATAAGCGTATCCGCCTTTCCACCGAAAATGCTGATAGGTTGACACTTATAAAAATGAACAAGGCCTGGATTTCCCCTGACTTCTCCACTCCACTGGAGGAAAGCCCCGGGGGAACATAAAGTCACTTTAGATATGTTATTTACAATGATGGGAATACTCTGTATTCCCATTCACCCCTTCCACCCAAAAAACGGGTATATGGTTGACTCTTAATCTTCTCATCGTCCTCCTCCTCTTCCATATGCCCTCTGATACAATTTTTATATAGGGCCAGCTCACCAGCGGGCCCTGTGATACAATTTTTATATAGGGCCAGCTCACCAGCGGGCCCTGTGATACAATTTTTATATAGGGCCAGCTCACCAGCGGGCTCTGTGATACAATTTTTATATAGGGCCAGCTCACCAGCGGGCCCTGTGATATAATTTTTTTATAGGGCCAGCTCATCAGCGGGCCCTGTTTGACAATTTTTGTATAGGTCAGCTCACCAGCGGGCCTTATCATATAATGTTTTATTGGGTCAGCTCTCTAGCGGGCCCTCTCATATAATGTTTTATTGGGTCAGCTCTCTAGCGGGCCCTCTCATATAATGTTTTATAGCGTCAGCTCACTAGCGGGCCTTCGCATATAATGTTTAGGATGGTCAGCTCCGCAGCAGACCCTCACCCATAATGTTTTAGAGGGTCACCAGCAGGCCATTAATCCTAATTTTTCAAGGGTGTGCATGATGCCCTCCTTTATGTGTAATAAAGGGTGTATTGGAGTGACATTGCAGTCTAATTTTTGGCAGCCCTTTCACTTAGTGCATAGGCTTTATGAGTGTTGGACCACTACCTGAACTATTGTACCACAATGTGAATGAGGCCCTCCATTTTGTGATATACAGGTTGTATCGGAGTGCCTCAGGTCCTCCCATTGAATTAAATAGGGCTGGGGTGTTCGACAGAGCAGAAGGTAGTTCTTGGCTTCATCCACTAAGTCACTTCGTCACTTTTACTCAATGGATCAGACCCCACTGTTCCGACTATAAATTTTGGACTTAACAAGGGCAAACGGACATGTTGTAAAACCTGTGGTAGCTGCAGCCTCCGTTCCTGAATGCTGTACCTTACCCGGGCCATAACCACGTTGAACACCTGCTTTACGCTGCGCACGTTTCCCTCTTATTCATGGCCCCAGTTCCGAAAAATCGATGAAATTTTTTGCAGAATTTGCAGATGATATACAAGTAAATATACAGCAAATACTGTTTGGTAACAATTTTTCGCCTAAAATCGTTTTTATCTTCCTTTTTGTGTGTTTTACGGTCAGTCTGTACAAATGGCGTACTACGGGCGAAACATCGTTCCCAGCAGCGACGTTGGAGTCCAAGATGCATCCAGACATCCTCCCTATGCTGTCCCTGAACCATTTCTGTGGTGTTTCCATCATTTTCTGCCCTTTTCCTATGGACCAGGCACCCTCCCCTCATCAGAGCAGGGGGTGCCTGGTGTAATGCTCGAGTCCTCCCATTGACTTCAATGGGGCTCGGGTGCTCGGCCGAGCACTCGAGCCTCCGGGGGCGCTCGGTCAGAGCACCCGAACACCCGAGCATTGGGGTGCTCGATCATCACTATTGTTCAACTTATTTTAATGAAAGTATTTTACCAAGAAGGATATATTGATATTGTCTCTCATTTTCATTATGTCCTGGGTACTCATTTTTTATCTCCCTCAGAAGGGTGAAAGGCTGAGTTGCCCTTGTCAGGACTAGAACCTGTGACTGAGAGGTGTGAACAGATTCTACAGCTGGTGCATTAATTAAAGGGATAGTAATACTTCGTTTTAACTTTATTTTATTTTGTAGGCATTAAAAAAACATGAAGAATGATATAAGTCTTATCTCTTAAACCTTTATGGTTTATGAGATATTCACAAGCAAAGTTTCCCCCTCCCGCCCCTTTTACCTAGTGTAAGCAATCTCTTCTCAGATGTGGAATGCAGTCCATAGACCAGACAGATAACAGAAGGGGACACTCTTATTCCTATGAAAACAATGAAAGCCCTGCCCCCCTTAACAGGTTTTTCAGGTTTTTCCCTTATCTTAATTGAAGATTGTCCCTCTCTGCAGTCTACCTGGACAACCCCCTTCTGCTCTGGCTGAACAGTGTGACATCAGTAAAAGGGACGGGAGGTGGACACTTTGTCATTGAATTACTCTGGAACTACAACTCTGACAGAAATGAAATAACACTCTCCAAAGTCCAAATACTATGATGATTAATTAGAGCTGCTTTTATTATGAAACAATACTATCCCTTTAACTGAGCTAATCCTACTGTCATCACATTTCCATAGTAAAATGATCTCTTGCACTATTATTATGTATGACTCAAATTTATGTTTAGTAACCTTGACGCCTACAGGGGTGTGCAACGCTTTGCTTTAAAATGCATTGCGCAACTCTCTGATCTTTAAGGGGTTAAAACTCATATTATCTTAACTAAGCAAGGCAGACTATTATCTTAACTAAGCATAATGGATGATCAGAAATACTGGAGTAAACTAACTGCAACACAGACGAGAAATAAAAATTCCCCAACTCCTTTAGATTTAAATGGGGGTCTTTAACCATTTGAAAGCTAGAGAGCTCTCCAATACATTCCCTCACAATGCACTGAAGACCTTTTTAGCACTTAAGGGAGTCTACAATTCACATTTAAATCAAGGTACATTTTTATTTTTCTCTTATCAGATAGCTGGTTTGCCCCAGAATGGCTGTAGTTTTTAGTATACCTGCCTCAAAGACTCACAATGAGCAACCTATAGCAGATGTAACTCCCTAGCCGCACATATTGTTCTGCACAACCGGGAAAGAGTGTGATCTGATTTAAAGGGATAGTAATGTTTCACAATAAAAGCAGCTCCCATTAATCTTCACAGCATTTGGGCCATGGAGAGTGTTATTTCAATACTGTCAGAGTTGTAGTTCAAGAGTAATTGAATGATAAAGTATCCCCCTCCCGCCTCTTTTATTGACGTAACACTTCTTACCTCAGAAGAGAAATGTGGTGTCCAGATGACTTGCAGGAAGGGACAATCTTCAATCAGCATAATGGAAAAACCTGATAAACCTGTCAAGGGGGGCAGGGTTTTCACATTAAGAAGATTGTCCCTTACTGGGAGCTGCCTGGTCTGTGGTCCAGATTCTACATCTGAGGGGAGGTGGCTTATACTAGGTAAAAGGGGCAGGAGGGGGGAACTTTATTATTTAATTACTCTTGAACTACAACTCTGACAGTATAGAAATAACACTCTCTATGGCTCAAATACTATGAAGATTAATTGGAGCTGCTGTTTTACTTTTCAGTATCACAGAAATACTTTGTCAAGGGAGTTGTAGTCCACAACAGACAGATGTCCAAAAATTAACAACTTTGGGCTTTGATCTAGGCCCATTTTCACTCATTCAGTTGTTTTACAATAGTTTGAGATGTACCATTTCCTTAAGGCTGCATTTGCCATTACTTAATTGACCTTTCTACTAAAGAAGTGAATTTGCTTCTGTGAAGTGAGAAAAACTATCTTTGAATTACACATACTGGCTTTGCATGGTAGCAGAAAAATCTACCGCTGAGAGGAATCAATTGATGCTGAACTTTACTATTAACATAAAATGGCTTCTCCCTAGTGATTTCTTAGTGTACTCTATATGAACTCAACTTTTACTGAAAACTGAATGTTCTTATTTAGATGACAATGTAAAATAGTAAATATGTTAAAATTAAACTATACCTATAGGAATAAGTGGCTCTTCATTTATTTAACAGTAGGGCTTATCTTGGTAAAGACAGCAGTTGGGTACAGTATATATATCTCAGGGCTCAAAATTTTAAGTCCTTTGCTACTAGCCAGGCCTGAAAAGTTATTTTCCACTGCAAGCCATAGCATACCCACCAGGGCTGAATTTCTACT
Organism: Rhinophrynus dorsalis; assembly: GCA_037306005.1. Classification (NCBI taxonomy): domain Eukaryota; kingdom Metazoa; phylum Chordata; class Amphibia; order Anura; family Rhinophrynidae; genus Rhinophrynus; species Rhinophrynus dorsalis. Next base: position 271,819,521 of record CM074721.1, on the reverse strand, counting down.
CGCCAGGGCTAAATTTTCACTCGACATTGGCTAGTGGAGAGTGGAAATTTTGAGCCCTGTAAATATATTATTTTGTATTATATGTCTGTTGTACTATATAGATGGTGTATTCTTTTTTAAAGGGATATAGGAATTCTAATATGGGTGAGTACAAATTCATTGATGTATACATTTGTACCACAAAGGGCAGTTTCTATGTACCAAGCGGGTTTACACCAGTTTAGAACATAAGTGCAAAACACTTTGCATGACCTCCACATTCTACATCCTTTGAACCATAATTCTGCAAACATGCTGAGACATAAAGCAGTCATTTTAATGTGCTTTGCACATAGGTGCACATAAGATGCCCTTCCATCTAAAGTCTACACTGATGTGTTAGTACATCTGCTTCATTATCACCTAAAACTGAACTGAGCTGATATCCATTAAAATAGCATACACTCCTAGCTAGCATTTGTACAAAAAATCTTTCTTTGGTAAAGTTCTAATATATGTTATAAATAAACATGTAGGGGGGCTAGAAGCTAAATTTTGCTATTATTATCAAGCTTGAAATTTCTTGTTTTAGATTTTATCAGAATGTTGATCTTATATGTATTTGTTTATTGACCTCATCTGTGCCATACATTGCATGGGTCACTTATTACAAGCTTGTATATACAAACAGGAATCAGATGGTCATGCTGCTTGCATGTCCATAAAAATCACCATCATCACATATTTTAAGGTTTATACATCTAATAAACATTCGTAACAATGCTGGTCAGGAATACATGATAAGTAAACATCAATCTGAACATCAATCATTTTAGGTGATATTAGCCCATATTTATAAAAGGAAACTGGAGTTATTCTGGAGTAAACCAACTGCACCATATGGGGACAAATAAAAAAATCCTGTTAAATAAACTGACGTTTTACACCTTGAATGTTAGTGTGGTCTCTTTGCAATGCATTGGAGACATCTCTAACATTCCAGGGGTTAAAAAGCTGTATTCAAGAATTTTTATTCATCCCCTATGGAGCAGTTGGTTTACTCCAGAATAACTGCAGTTTCCTTTTATAAATATGGGTTACTGGACTTTATGTAGGAGGCCCAAGAGGAGCAATTCCAGAGAAACCCAACTGCACTGCAGGAAAATAACAATTCCGATTAAAGGGACAGTAATACTTAAATACTACTAATCCCCATATTGTAAGCATGTTAAAAATGATGTAATTGTCCCCAGTGTCATCTCTCAAACTTTTGTGGTTTGAGAGATAACCGCCTACAAAGTTCCACCATCCCTCCCCTTTCCCTGAAGTCAGCGTTGTAGCAGGGGAAGCCTGTCGTATGACAGTCAGATGGCTCTGCAGCATAGCCGAGATTGTGGCTTCCACGTAGAAGACTGTTTCAGTGAAATCATTATTTTTTACTAACGCGATCTTGGCTCTGCTGCAGAGCCGCCTGATGCAAGTAAAACCAGATATCCCTGCAGTCAGCTACAACTGCTTCCTCCGGTGTCTCTCTCCCCTCCACCCGCTTCCTCCAATGTCTCTCTTGTCCCCAGCCTTCTTTATGCTGCGGGCTTTACAGCCACCCGCAGCACTGTACAGACACAGCACTCTGCCACATCCTTTCTTATCTGTGCCCATCTACAGATGTACAGATACAGCACATTATCACGGTGCCCCGTGATTGCCTGTGACTGACATTGCCCTGGAGCGACATTGTTTACTATCTAGCTGTCGCTCTCGCTGAGTCGCTATTCTTATAGGGCGTCACGTTGATGAGGTCATTGCTCCACCTACCTGTCAGGTGTCACTTCCAGTGCCCTTTCGTGGTGTACCTGAGCTGTGTTGGTGCTTTACCGTTCCTATGTATTACCTGGCTACGTCTGACTACCCGTTCCGGTTCTGACTCCTGGCTTGTCTGACTACCAGTTCCAGTTCTGACTCCTGGCCCGTCTGACTACTCGTTCCGGTTCTGACTCCTGGCTCGTCTGACTACCCGTTCCGGTTCTGACCTCTGGCTTGACTGACTACCTGTTCCGGTTACGACCATTGGCAACGTCTGACTATCCGAACCGGTTTTGACCTTTGGCTGCCTCCTGGTTTACCCTCTGTGGTGAGCTCCATGACCATTCCGTTTTTTGGTTTGGTTCCCGTGTTGCCCTGTGTCTTCTGCTTTGCGCTCGCTTCCGTTAAGCGGTGCTTGTCGGTCATTCCATGTGTGTCTGACCTCCTGTGGCCGTACCAGTTTGTGTTGCCTAGCCTATCTCCATCTGGCTACTGCCTAGTGTATCCCCTGTCAGGATACTGGTCTACTCCACTTATTTGCAGACTTTGTGTTTGGGAGTGCTCTGCACTGCCCTCACATTTACCGTGTAGTCCCAGGGCCATTCCGTTTCTGACCACCTGTCCTGTGAAGGGTGAGGAAAGTGCCTACACCATTCCTCTCTGGTCTCGTGAAGGTGTGCCATCCTATCCGGGTATGGGAGTGCTCTTAACTGTGCCCACATCTACCATTTAGTCCAAGGGCCATTCTGTTTATGACCACCTGTCCTGTTAAGGGTGAGGAAAGTGCCTGAACTGTACCTCTCTGGTCTCGTGAAGGTGTGCCATTCCATCTGTGTATGGGAGTGCTCTGCACTGCCCTCACATCTACCGTGTAGTCCCAGGGCCATTCCGTTTCTGACCACCTGTCCTGTGAAGAGTAAAGAAAGTGCCTCCACTGTTCCTACCCGGTCTCGTGAAGGTGTGCCACTATCTACTGCCACCTGTGTCATCGTAAAGGTGTGCCACTATCTACTGCCACTTGTGTCATTATCATAACTACTGTGTGTCATTTATTGCCATTTCCCTGTTGCCTTATCTCCTGCCTTTCATATTACTTAATAAAGTTTTATATTAAGTTCATTTGTACTTGTCAGTGTGTTCAATTCCTAGTAACTCCCTGACAGTACGAAAGGGCCATGAACACTGACAGTACTGACACCAGTAGCGGGCAGTCGCTGAGTATTATGTCCAGGATGGACATGCAGGAACAACGACTTGATCAGTTGTCATTAGTGTTGCAGACACTGCTAGACTGTACCGTGATTTGGAAAAAGTTGGGCAATCACTGATGGCCTCCTCAATATCGGCATCAATGACAACCACTCAGGTGGAGAATATGTGTTGCAAGGGCTTGTCTGGGTCCGCTCCTCTGCCCCTAAGATATGATGGGGATCCCACATTATGTCGCGGATTCATTAATCAGCTCTGAATTTTTCTGGAACTGGTCCCTCACGCTTTACAATCCAAGAGAAGCGAAGTGGGCTTTATGATTTTCTGTTGACCGGCAAAGCCCTGGCTTGGGCCAATCCATTATGAGAGACGACTAAACTTATCACTTCAGATTTCTCCCAATTCATTGAGGCATTCTGAAGGGTTTTTGATGTCCCTGGTAGGTCCATCTCTGCCTCAAAAAACTAATGACAATTCAGCAGGGCACCCATATGGTAGCTGAGTATGCTATCGAATTTCGCACATTTGTGGCAGAGGTGGGATGGAATAATGAGGCTCTGGTGGCAGCCTTCTCGCAGGGAATAAACGATATAGTCAAAGATGAGATAGCTGCTCACGATTTACCAAGTGACTTGGACCAACTAATCTCTTTTGTCATCCTAATTGACACACATATAAGAGAAAGGTCCACATTTAAAAATAACAGGCCAAGACAAGAGTTGCGTCCAATACCTAACAGGGAGCTCCCACCCATACCTCCCTCACCTCCCTTACCACCCAGTTCAGAATCCAGTAGGGCTGAACCCATGCAGGTTGGCTTTACACGATTATCTTGGGAGGAACGGTCCTTCTGCCGCAGAGAAGGCCTGTGCCTGTATTGTGGGAAGGTTGGGCATATGCTACGAGGTTGTTCGGTGCGTCCGGGAAACGCACACACCTAGGATCTCTAAGGGGACAGATCCTAGGTGGAGTCAGTTGGTCCCCAGAACTTGATGCGAGTTAACCCATCATTCAGGTGACGATTTCCTGGGCCAATTCCTCAGTGACCACTCCAGTCTTGATCGATTCTGGTGCGGCCGGTTATTTTATTGATGGTGATTTTGTTAACAAACACAATATTCCAGTGACACCTCGTGAGTCTCCACTGGCATTGGAAGCTATTGACGCTCGTCCTCTTGAGCCCTCCCATGTCACACATGAGACCTGTCCACTGACCCTAAGCGTAGGAGCTTTCCATGTTGAGAATCTACAATTTCAGGTGACCACTCTGTCATTTTGGGGTTCCCATGGCTTCAGAAACATAATCCCAGAGTGGACTGGGAGAAGTGTGACATAATATCATGGTCGGAATATTGTAATGGGACTTGTCTGCAGCATCCTATTAAAATTTTGTGTACCTCCCCCTCGTTGCTGTCAGAGTACCAGTCTTTCAGTGAGGTGTTTAGCAAGGGGGAGGCTAGCATATTACAGCAGCATAGGCCGTATGACTGTGCTATTAATCTAATGCCAGGTTCAATACCTCCCAAAGGCAGCACATATCCTCTATCAGTAGAGGAAAACAAGGCCATGGAGGAATACATTTCAGATGCATTATAAGGAAATCTTCTTCGCCTGCAGAAGGAAGTTTGTAAAAAGTAGCTCAGCGTATTTATAAAGAAATGTCGCTATTTGCAACAATTTAGCAAGAAAATTTTAACAAATATTTAAGACCATGTCTGACCTTATTCGTCACTGTCACCACATTTATAAATGTAACTTGTTATGTCCCTTTCAGGTGACCTCTGGTCAATAAGGAATATCCACACCAGGGTATAGGGTCAATGGGGCAGCAACTCACATACCCCGTTTATTTAGATTACAGATCGGAAATGCCCCTTTTTCTTATGATTACTCAGGATTGCCCCGGAGGGCTTTTGGGCTCCTTGCCAGCTAGGTAGCTGGTATCAGCGCAGAGTGGCAGCGGGGATGATCCTCTTGGCGCGTTGACTCGCGCCCAACTGAACTGCTTCCAGATCCGCATCCCATTTATTACGCGCCAGCTGCTGATGTCATCAGCCGACACTGCCACATCGGCCCTTAGTCTTCCCAGGGCCTTCACTGGAATCGCTCCACAACATAACTAGAATACATTATAAATACCAACACTCATAATAAAGAATAAGGACATTTTATGGATCCATTCACAAAAATTAACAGTTTTTATAAATCTCCCCTATAGTTTTACAATATGTATTTGGGGTAAGAGTAGATGAGAACTTTCTGGTATCTGAAGTCCCCTCTATGCTGTTTTTTACAGAATTTCAGAGTTGTCAAAATTTGGTCCATATGGGCTGCAATCATCAGGCCAGGATTTAAGGCCTGTTCATTCACAAGGGAGTTAGTGCTTTGAACGCCAAAGGGGTATGCAGTGCACTGCAGAGGAATTCGTTGTGCACCCTTCTGGCACTTAAAGATCTCAAAAGCTGGAGAAATCTTAGTGCATAGGCACCACAGAATAACATAGGACTTGGAGAAGTGATATCACTGGAAAAGTCATCTCTACTTTATCACCTCTTTATCACACCTTAGTAAATCTCCCCATAGAGTTAATCAGAGGCTTCTTCATACCGTCTGAACCAATCTGTGCTTAAAGTGGACTTGTCAGTTTAAGTCAAGTTTAGCTTGTTTTACAGAAAATTACTACACTAATAATTTTTCTATAAAATAAATAGTTCTTGGGAAATTAACCCTGCAGGTCCCTGCACTATATACTAATTGCTTGATTGAAGTCAGACTTACCTATCACTGTGCTATTAGAAATTACCTCCATGTGTGGGCACTGCCTGGATTTATTCATAGCACAGTGTATGTAGTGATACTGGCCACACAAAAGCTGATTAGCATAAACTATCACACTGTGCTACCAACAAACATTAAAAATGCAGGGTTTTTTTTTATTCTATATACAATTAGCTAATCTTAAGGTGACAGGACCACTTTAATCAGGAAAATCCTGAAAAGCAAGCTATCATGAAGCTATCTGTAAGTCTGTGAGCCCTGAGCCCTGGCAGACCAAAGGAGAATAATGGGGGCCTGAAGAGGAACTGTGTGAATCTAAAGTTGCTCAGTCCTGTCTCATTGGGCTGTGCGCACAGGTCTCCTTAGCATAGGCCCTAGTGAATGTCTTTCAAACTTGAAATTAAAGGGGAACTATCACCTAAAACCAAAGTTTTACCATGCATTTTAATGTTTAACCCGACATTAGTGCTGTGTGTGAAGTTGCCTGGTAGTGGAGATATTTGCCCTGCAAAATCGGGCACTTCCGCGTTCTACGGTGCACTGTACTGTCTCAGGACTTCCCAGCTGCCTCAAGGAGTGCGTTCATGCTGCCCTTCGAAGTTGGATTTCTGTGACGTAGCTTTACAGCAAACTCTGTTTACAATGCCACTACCAGGCGACTTGAAGAACACACACACACAGCACTAATGTCAGGTTAAACATTAAAACACATTGTAAAACTTTGGTTTTAGGTGATAGTTCCGCTTTAAAGGATCTAATTCGGTAAATGAAAATAGTTCAGTTCTGAAGCCAACCAGCTGCACAACAGGAGACAAATAAACAGGTTCCTTTGTTCAAATGGGGTTTTTAACCCCTTTAATACTAGATGATCACCCATGCTACTGGAGCCTCCCAAGCGTCTAAGGGGTCAAAAAGCTACTTTTTAAATCAATGGAGATTTGGGGAGTTTTCATTTGTCTACTGTGGTGCAATTGGTTTGCCCCATAATTGTGCATCTTTAGCTAGCAGAGTCATGCCCTAAGGCAGTGTTGCTTCAAAGATGAGTGACACAGCAATGAAAGAGTTAAAATATTAATTAAACTTAGCAGGACAATTGTTATTCTAATGCAGCCCTAAATTAACAGTCATCATTAACTATGTTGGACCACTCACTAAGATTCTACGTACGCTGTGTATGCATCCAGAAAATGTTGTGGCAGTGAGCTACAAATTTCCATGTTGCATTCCAGCCTGCTACTACACAAGATTCCCCAATATGATTGTCAGGAACCATATGGGGCTTCACAGTGCAGCCCCAGCCTTTTTACTAAGTCTGCTCCAATAATCTCCCCTTAAATCCTGGCACATTTTACTGCCCTTGAAGACAGAACTTCGACACCACTCCTCTAGTTAAAATTGCAACATAGATCATAGATAAATATCCAAACATTTTCCTCAAAGATCATAGTGAAAAGTAGTAGAAACATGTGCACAAAATTACAAGCGAAGAAATTCTGGACCAAACTAACTCCATTTCAAATAAAAGTTTCCAATTATTTATAAGGGGATTTTAACCAACTGAAAGCTAGATATGTCTCCAGTGCATTGCAAGACCACTCTAGCATTCGAGGAGTTAAAAAGCTATATAAATGAATGATAACTTAGGAAGGTGAATTCGTTCTCTGTCATGCAATTCCTATCATGCAGTTGGTTTGCTACAGAATTTCTCCTCTTCTTCTATGTGTGTATGGCCCTAAATGTTCCTAACATGTTTTGTTTGAAGTAAACACATCAGCTTTATAGTATGTCACTCCAGCAATATACCATCTTACCACTCCCACATTGTCCAATCAACCATTAATATTTCAGTGCTAGAGGTGTGTCATATGCATTACTAAACGCCCTATGAAAAATGAACCTCCCCCTCAAGGAAGGCACCTCTTCCACCCTGGTCAGTATTCGTCAGTCCATATTTTTTTAGCAAATCACTACTTTTAATTTAGATAAACCAAAGCAACATTTGTTAAAAGTCTCAAATTTGCACAATGTAACAAATGCACTGGCTGTATTACAACTGACTTCATAAAGAACAATTATTTTTCTTATTGTAATCAACATTTTATTATTCATGGGATATGAGGATATTTATCAAAAACTACAGAGAAGCACAAAGACGAATCACCACAACAAGCATGCCATTATTTTTAAAGACAAATACTAGACTAGCAAACAAATAATACATTTTAAACAGCTAGCAAATGTAATTGGCTTTTTCTAATATTCATAAAGAACATTTCACTTATGTTCATGCCTCGGAAATAAATAATAACATGTTCTTTCATCTTAAGCACTGCAGCTGAGTATTCTGTAAAACAGTGACATTAGACAAAAGGCAAGAAATTCTGGGAAAAAGCAAATAGTCTAAAGAAAACAAATAACATTGACCATTGATTTAAATGAGGCTTTTAACCCTTTGGATGTTTAAATCAAAGGAAATCTTGTTGGTTTGCTCCAAAAAGCAAGAACAAGTAACAATTCTCATTGGTGTTTAAACCTTTGCATACCAGAGAGGTATCCAACACGTTGCATTGTGATGCATTGGATACCCCTCTGGCACGCAAAGGTTTTTAATCCATTTGATGCTGAAGAAGTGTTGGAGACTAGATTCTAGCAGCCAAGATATTAACCTTTTGAGTGCCAGAGGGGTGAGCAATGCATTGTGGAGAACTGCATTGCTCATCCCTCTGGCAAAGGGTTAAAGCACTATTTAACCCTTTAAGTTCAATAGGGGATGCAACTTCATTCCACCTAAAGCGGTGCATACCACTCTGGTGCTCAAAGGGTTAAATTAATGTATATTTGTATTTGATAATTATGATGTTGATGGCTTTGCACCCCATTTTCTCCACATATGTCCCTTATGCATGTGTCCCATTGTAGGATAAGGCAAAGGACTTTATTGCATCATAATGACTATAATCCCTCTGCCATTCTCCCTGTGAATTTCCTTTTCCTGATGTTCGTGGTCACAAAAGAGATGTTGGTTGTTGTGATTCCTCATGCCATTCAATCTTGAACAGTTTGTTTCACTGTTCATGCAACTCTGCTATCCATGGCTTCACTGCCTAGTACTCCCTGCTTGTCAGAAAGCAAAACTTCCATTCAAAGGCAGATTCAGAGGAGAGGGGCATAGAGGCCTATTACAAGGACAAATATATCCAGGACCTGAGACAGCAGGGATCCAGTACAAGCCTATCTGACAGAGCGCTATGTGACTAAGCAAGTAATGAAGGAATGAAAGTGAGGATGTATTCACAGAAAATAATACACACTTCCAAGCTAAAGGCTTTTAATTTATGCAGTAACCTTTTGTGAGGCACAAAATCAAATACTTTTGCAAAATCCAAGTATAGAACATCAACAGCAATACCCTTGTCCAAGTTACTACTTATCCTTTCATAGAATGCAATTAGTTTGACGTGATCTATTTTTCATAAAACCAGGCTGACCACTGTTAATAATATTGTTGGTTGTCCCGTAGTACTATATGCTATGATGAAGTAATCCTTCTAATATATTACCCACTACATAAGTCAGACTCACAGGTCTATAAGTTCCTGCTTTAGATCATTCTGCCATTTTGAACAATAGTACTAAATCTACTTTCCATCAATCACAGGGCACTATTCCTGGTGAGAGTGAATCAACAAATATTATAATGGTCTTGCTAGCTATTACTAAGCTCCTCAAGTATCCACTGTTGTATGCCATCAGATCATTTAGACTTTGTCCTGAGTAAGTCATGTATATGATGGAGGAAATACTGTGATTCTCATTGCCTAAATCCTGCCATTGTTGTTTCTTTTGTATATACAGAAGAAAATTATTTTGTTTAAAGGATCATCAATTGCTTTATTATTATTCATTAAATAATCTAATATCAACCGCAATCATTTTGCCATTTTTTTCTTGGAAAATTGTTTTTGTCTTGCTCTCTTTTGCAATATTTTTCTTATTTTTAATTTTAGCCAGCTACTGTTTAAATGATGCATATGTGCTTTCTGATTTAAAAAGTTTAACATTCTGCTCATTTCCTTGAAAACCATTGCAGTGTCATATTTGTCTTAATTTGTTCCTCTTGTATTTATATCCCAATAGAATATATTTAATCAAGAGCATTTTGGACATCTTCCATCTTTCTTGAGCAATTTTATCTTTGCAGATTCTATACCCCTGACTGTCCTATAACTCTACTTTTAGCATTGTAGACATATCCTTTTAACAGTTGAATGTTTTGTTTAAACACTTGTTAATGGGTTTCTCAAGGAATGCCATATTGTGGTCATTACTGACCAAATGCTTCCTTAACTGTATTTTATTGTAATTTGTTTAAGACCACTAGATGCAGAAAGGCCTCGTTTATAGTTATTGCCTGTACTAGATGAGACATGAAGTTTTAATTAATCCATACTTAAAATAATTTCCTATTGTTGTGCTGGAAATCAAATTTCTATAATCAGTTTAATGATAGCTAAAATCTCTGTGGTTATATTTCCCAACTTTTCCATTTTCAGTATCAGTTTGGCCTCTTAAAATTTCCCAGTGTTAGGTGGCTTGTAGCAAATGCCTGCCCACCTTTTTTATTAAACGCCTAAAACAGTCAATATTCCCACATGTTGACTATCCAGTCAATATCCCCATAGATTGACTGTCCAGTCAATGTGAATTGTAATATTCCTACATTGTTAATTTCTAGTGGGAATTTTTATGGAATGAAAAATAATAGAGGTATATAAATGGAAATACCCACATGGAGAAAACGGGAGTTGTTGCCCATACCTAATTAGCGGTTAATATTCAGATGGAATTTTCAATAACTGATTGGACATTGCCAGGTTCACACAAATATAATTAATCATATGTTATAGAAAAACAATTCTCTATGCCTTCACAGTAGTTAATACATTACAATACTGAAGATAAAGTGAATAATTAGAAGCATTGTCACTTGAAACGGCAATTCTCTATTATAATTTTAAAGAAAAAGACGTTTTGGTCTATGACTGTAAAGATCATGGAGTGTGGAAAGTAATGTGTTGCACACCCTTTTGGCTCTTACAAGGGCAGTACAAAGTCAATGAAAGGCCCTTTAAAATCACTAGTAGTGCCATCAGAGAGAGATGGGAACAGTGCTCTCATGGTTTATAACTCACCCTGTCTCACTCGGTTCCCCTTCAACAGACCATGGATAGCTGCAAGGCTGAATGACATCAACACCACACTCGCTACTCATGGGAGAGGAAGGAAGACTGCAATACTATCAATAGAAATACTTTGTCAAAGGTTTTTTTATGGACAGAAGAGAAAGCTCCCATAAACAATGTGTGAGGCATTGATGTAACCCAAACCAGCAGATATTTGTGATCTGTAGGGGAATCCTAATGACATTAGAGTAACTAATCTATAAGAACTCTACTTCCATAGCTATGAGGGCAATGTAAATAGTTTAATTGGGTCATTATTGACACTGCCCTTTTAAAGAGTTAATTAACCTTGCTTTGATTTGCAGGTTGGCTGACAAGGAATTAACTGTCCTCAGCTGATGGTGTAAGTCAACTGGGTTCCTAGCCAGGTATAGTTAATTTTGATGTTATTTTCCCCAGTTGTGTTTTATTTCTTAGTACCATACACTTATGTTTGCTATCCAAGACCTGAACACTTTACAGAGTGTGAAGGCTGGATCATTACTCTTTAAAGGCATTGGTAGTCCAAGCTGACATATTGTTATGGAGCTTTAGTGCCTTTCACGCTATACTATGCTGATGATATTGCCTGCTGGGCTATGGTGCTTTTCCCATGGGCAATTTTTACCTTGTGTGAATACTCCAAAAACCAGGATGCAGCATCTTTGCTGTGTCCTCAGAGGAACGCAGTAATTATGAAGCAAGGTGGCATGTGGATACTGCAAACTTTCCATGTGTGGTGTTGGAGGTTGCTATGTAACCTCCAAAGATTAGCTGACCCAAAAGAGCACCAGCCAATAATATCAGGCTGGTGCACAGCAGAAAGGTGAGTGTAAAATACTGCTGACACCAGCTACAGTTCTGTAATCCTTATGAAATATCCCTTATATTATAGTGCAATGTAGGGCCCATCCATTTAATCTTTATGACATTCTGCACTTTAAGTGGATTACTCGTTCTCTCTTGTAGTGAGTAATCAGTTACTGATACCATTTTAAAAATAACTATAATATTGAGTGCATCATCATTCCCCTCTGTGCTTGCACTGTGTGTAATACCCGATTAACTAAACTAAAAAATTATAATTTGTCTATTATAAAACTAATCACGGAATCCTTTCTGTATTGCATGCCACAATATTATGAAAGACTGATTGTATTATTAATAGTTCATCAGTATTCCGTATCTGTATTATGTGTTTAATGAAAATTGATTTAAATCTATTGTCTTGTCATTATTTTGGTAGCTACATGTATATGCAATTTAATCCAGGCAACATCACCAAAGAATTGTCACTCATGTGAAAGCGGCCTAAGGGCCCTATCGCCAAAGGGACATTAGTTTAATTATGGTGCAAACCACTGATTTAAATGTGCATTTTAAAAACCCATGTGTTAGAGAACTCTCTAGCATTCAAGGTTTTAAAAGCCCTATTTAAATTTTTATTTATTTAGAAAATGTTTTACCAGGAAGAATACACTGAGATTTCTCTTGTTTTCAAGTATGTCCTGGATAGTTTTCAGTAAAGGGTTGCATATTTACACAAACTGAGAAACATTATATATTACATGTTATTATATATCCCTGCACATATGAATATACATACATATGGAATATTAAAATTATATACCGTTACACTCTGTTTTTAGATATAAAGAAGCATTTACTTTTAAGGATTTTAAACTGGGAGCAGATTTGATTATTTCAGGCAGATTGTTCCAGGCCTTTGGAGTTCTGAAGGAGAAGGCGGCTCTTCCTGCTTCTTTCTTGTATTGTGGTATACGCAGAGAGTTGTTAGCAGTGTAGCGGAGGTTATAGTTAGTATGGAGAACAGGAGTGAGCATACTACTCAGGTAGTCTGGTAGTTTTCCAGAGAAGTGGTTGTGTACTAAACAAGAAAGGTGAACGGTACGTCTAGATTTGAGTGTTAACCAATTTAGTTCTTTAAGCATATCACAGTGATGAGTAGTGTAATTACATTGGAGGCTAAAGTGGCATATTGAATAATACAGGGTGTCAAGTTTACTAAGATGGATTTCTGGCGCTGAAGCATAAACTACATCACCATAGTCTATGACTGGCAGCAACATCTGTTGCACAATAAGTTTTCTAACCAGGGGACTTAAACAAGATTTGTGTCTAAAAAGAGTACTGATTTTGGGATAAAGCTTGGAGGTTAATTTGTCAATATGATGACCAAAAGTGAGGCTGGAGTCTAGCCACGTACCAAGATATCTGTAGGAGTCCACTGCAGCCAATTACGATTAGACTCCGTTACAATGGATAGGTGGGTATTGCCGAGATTACGGAGTTTGTGCTTTGTGCCAAATATCAAATAAGTGGAAAGGTTGGGTATCTTTACCACCACATAATGTGTTTTTTTTTCCCTGACTTTTTTAATTTTCCTTTTGAACATAGGGTCCTAAAATTCTGTAGGATATCCAGCGGTTAGTATGAACTCCTAAAGCAACTATAATCATACAGTATGCCCCTCTATATAACCGGAAGTGCAGACAAATTTTTTTAGACTCTTTGGAGTAAAGTTTTCAAAGTGCTGCGCCCTTCTTATTTTTAAAGGTCAATTACCACCAGAACAGTGCTCTTCCAACAGAAGTGTTCCCCTGGCAGCAGACAAGTGGACCAAGAGCGAACAGAATAAGGGTCAGTCTCCTCCTGTGGTCCCACCAGAAAAGACTGAACTGCAAAACTGAAGTCCAGTTTTGCTGTGGTGATGGAATGTCAAGCCCTAAACTAAAGATCTATGGAGGCTGTGTGCATAACCTAAGTCATTTGTGTCGGGGAAACACAAACTCTGAGTTGCATTCCAGATAGATGGCACCTTTGGAGGGGACATCAGTTTTCTGACCTCCTGAACAGCTTAAAGGGATAGTAATACTTCGTTTTAACTTTATTTTATTTTGTAGGCATTAAAAAACATGAAGAATGATATAAGTCTTATCTCTCAAACCTTTATGGTTTATGAGATATTCACAAGCAAAGTTCCCCTTCCCGTCCCTTTTTCCTAGTGTAAGCCATCTCTTCTCAGATGTGAGTCTGGTTGTATGACAGTACAGATAACAGAAGGGGACAATTTTCTTTGTATGAAAACAATGAAAGCCCTTCCCCCCTTGACAAGTTTTTCAGCTTTTTCCCTTATCTTAATTGAAGATTGTCCCTCTCTGCAGTTTACCTGGGCATCTCCCTTCTGATCTGGTTGAACAAGGAAGGGATACTTTGTTTGTGAATATCTCTTAAACCATAAAGGTTTCAGAGATAAGACTTATATCATTTTTCATGTTTTTTTAATGCCTACAAAATAAAATAAAGTTAAAACGAAGTATTACTATCCCTTTAAAGGAACACTTTTGCTGCTGCAGATTACAGCCCTGAGCTATTTACTAATTCTACGATTGGAGAAGGCTTAGTAAATCATGACAACTGCACTTAAAGAAGAGATTAATGTGAGCTTTTTTCTTTAATGGATAGAGATACAATATGCATTGTACACTGAATATAGACCTCTTTCATTTCTTTTTCTGCTTTAAAAAGGGGAAGTGACTGGGTGCAGAAAAAAAATCTCAGTCTTTTACTAGGTGATCCCTGATTCCTAGACTCTTGGGAAGAGACACATTATAATAAACATACAGCTGTTTGTGTAAAGGCCCCTCCCCTCAGACTACAGTCCAGAGCTGCTAATAAGATCTCTAGGGAATCAGCTGATGGTTCATTTTGGTTAATCTGAAGTCACGCACACCTGAAAAGTTATGCAAGTGCCACTGACAGCATCAGTTCTTGTAGGTGTTGGGACAAGAAGATCAGGGTAGACCTACACATTGTATGTTTTCATGTTGATACCCCCAGAAGCAGGAATGACAAAGATTGGCTACAAAAAAAAGCTAAACTTTATCATAGTTTTTCTTAGCTGCCCTTGACCCCTTAAGAACCGGCCTTGCATGCACGCGGTGGTCACTTAAGGACCAGGGACCATATTTTTTTTGAGAATCCGATTCTGAAAGCATAGAATGCTGGGAGTTCTGTGCTGGGAGCATTCTGTGCTTTCAGGAAGACTCTACAGTGCATGACTGCGTCAGCGGCAGGACGCAGAGCAGGACCGGCCTCTTAACCCGGACCTTGGCCCATGTACACGGGCTTTTACACTAGTATAGGTATAAAATCTTTACTGAATACTAAAATAAATTTTTCAAACATGGCTTACTGTAGTTTCTATGGAAACCAGGATGTAAAGCATAATTCTACAATATATTAGACATAATTGTATGCATTTTTTTAATGTTACTGCCATCAACAAAGGGGTTAATTAACGTGCTGCACTTTTCACCATCTACATTCCTTAGAGATTGCCTGTATAATTAAGTTGTTACATTTTACATACTATCTTTCATGTCTAATAATATATATATATATATATATATATATATATATATATATACACACACACACAATGAGCCATAAATTGCACTGTAGTCTCGCTGCTGTGATATTTAACCCTTTGAGTGCCAGAGAGGTACACAACACATAGGGATAATTAAAGTGACTACTTGTTTAACAGAATGACTCACTTATGCACATAATTTGGACTCTCTAAACTTGTCACATAGATTCCACTTTAAAGTTGTCTGTACTGGGTCTGCAGGGACTGAGTCACTTTATCAAATTCTTAGAGAGTTCCCAAGGTGCCCCACCCACTTCCCCATCCATTCCACCACTTCCTGCTCTGTTATAGGGCTAAATGTTCAAAAAGTCATCATAATGAAAAAATTGTTGGATCATGAGTTGGTGGTAAAGGAAGCACAATATTTTCAAAGAATCAGAAATTTTTTGTCTTTGAAACGACAAATTGCTTCTCACTCCTGCTAACAGTACTTTAAAGGGATAGTAATGCTTCATAATAAAAGCAGCTCTAATTAATCATCATAGTATTTGGACTTTGGAGAGTGTTATTTCAATTCTGTCAGAGTTGTAGTTCACGAATAATTGAATGATAAAGTATCCCCCTCCTGCCCCTTTTACTGATGTAACACTGCTCAGCCAGATCAGAAGGGAGATGCCCAGGTAGACTGCTGAGAGGGACAATCTTCAATTAAGATAATGGAAAAACCTGAACAACTTGTCAAGGGGGCAGGGATTTCATTGTTTTCAATTGAAGAAGATTGTCCCCTTCTGTTATCTGTCTGGTCTATGGACTGCATTCCACACCTGGGAAGAAATGGCTTACAGTAGGTAAAAGGGGCAGGAGGGGAATCTTTGCGTGTGAATATCTCTCAAACTATAAAGGTTTAAGAGATAAGACTTATATCGTTCTTCATGTTTTTTTAATGCCTACAAAATAAAATAAAGATAAAATGAAGTATTACTATCCCTTTAATTTGTCAGGGTTAGAAGATTTTTATTTTGTTGGGAAATTACGTTAATCAGACAAAAAAGTGACGTTGAAAAGAATATTTTTTTCTGAAAATACCTTACAATATGACGGTAGAGTAAACCACACCCACTTTTAAGGCGGCTTTTTCCTTTTGACGGAGATGGTGGAATTGGATGCAAAAAATGAAAGAAACATGTCTAAGAATTGGCGGACCATGGAGTAAGAACTTTTTTATTCTGACTACAGACAATTTTAGTTAACACCATTCTGTGAAGTTCTCGACCATAGCCTAGAGGTAAACCCCACTATTTTTCCCCCTCTCATCCCTGCTAATCCTGGTTAAAACCCCCTACCAGTTCTTCTTGGGTTTCCAGGTGTAAAAGACCAAGATGTTCCCAGGTATGCCTAAGCAAGTCCTTTAAGTACCAAGTAAGGTATGGCTGTACATTTACATACCTGGGAACACTCCGTATTTGTCCTGGAGACTCCACTTTTGAGAGTGCATTACTGGGTCTCCAGGACAGAGGCTGATTCACCGGATGTAGGGAGTTTTCTTTACAACTCCACCCAATTCTGCTCCTTCCCACTCAGTTCTTCCTACTTTTCCTCCTTCCTCACCCAGTTCCTCCCACTTCCTGCCCACTTGTTTGATGCCCTGGAAAGCCACGGCCCCACTCATGGGTAAACTCCACCCCCTTTTTGGCGCAATTTGCGGCAATTATACTCCCCAGAGGCATCAGAGGAGTCCTGAGGACTCCACAAATGAAAGTTCCCAGGTATGTATATTTACCTTTGCATTGCATGTGCAGCTGTCTGTATTTATACTGTTACATTTATTCTGGCTATACTTAGAGTAGCAGCTTTAGAGCAAACTAACTGTACTATGCAAACTTATTGATTTAAATGGGTTTATAAACTGTTGAAAGCTAGAAAGGGATCCAACAAATTCTGTTATGTGTTGGAGACACTTCTACCATTTCAAATGGATAACACCCCAATTTAAATCATTGGGAATTTGAGGAACTTTTATTTATCCTGGTGCAGTAATTTATCCAGAATTGCTATTCTTTTGCTTTTTCATACTACCCTACATTTCAACAACATGAATGAGAAATCTTAGCGGCCCATCCATTATTTCTCACCATCTATTAGTATGTAGGACTTTTGTGAAGTGAAAGTAACCGGCTATAGAACACTTAGAATTCCAAAGCAAAAACAAAGAATAAGAATATACCTGGCTTATGCTGGGTCTTCTGTCAAGTAAGTGCTCTGTGGGACCACAGCCAGGCCATGTAACAGCATGAGAAAAGAGACGTAGACACACTAAGTGCAATGCCTTGAGGACCAGATGTATGTGTAACAAATTTCAGTGCAATGCATTGCACACCCCTATGGTCTTCAAGGTTGAAATGGTTTAGTAAATCCTAAGAAAAAATATATTGCAACATTTCGATCCCAGCACAGACACCAAAAGCACTGGAATCAGTTTGATTTCACAAAAAGTTTTCTAACAAATATACTGAGGTTGATGGAGAAATTCTACAGCAAACCAACTGCACCGGAGGGGATAAATAAGTAAATCTGTAAGAGACAAGCATACATTTATATTTACTAAATAAAACATGGTACTGAAGACACAGCACACAACAGAATGAATAATGCAATACTCTTAACCTTTTGAGTGCCAGAGGAGTATCCAACATAGTGCAAAGGATCAAACCTTTCTTTCATGGTCTTAACTAGAATAAAATGTGGAATTGTACCTGAATTTCTTTTAGTATTTTAGCACTAACAACACATTTTAACATGTTGAACATAGGGCCCTGAATGATAGACAAATATGCGGGCTGGTATGCAGTGCTTTCGAGATGTCTTTAACATTTAAGGGATTAAACTTCCTTTTAAAATATATGAACAGTCTCCTTTTTAGTTTGCCCCAGAATTGCTCATATCCTTCTTATTACATCAGGGGCATTGAGTTTGACTACCATTGCTTACTACTACGGGCTCGATTCTATTAGCGCCGTTCTAGCAACCAATCTAACGGCGGTAGTTTTAAGTTACAATTTGGTATTCTATTACCTGCGCTGTGACAAACTACTGCCAGTTACAACAGACGATGGGCGCAACATCTGCACCATCTGAAAGCAGTTCTATGCTATTCTATTACACACATAGAGGTAATGCCTTTTCTGCCGGTGTTTTAGCCCCTAAGAAACATAGGCGTTGGGTAGCTAACATTTTAAAAACCACCGATGTAATAGAAAAGTAGTAAAATAGCTAACGCACATGACATCCTACACTGTTGACCCGAGGATGTATTGATATGTGCATCCAAGTTACAAAAAACATAATTAAAACAGTAAATAACCCTTTGACTGTCAGAGGTGTATACAATGCATGGCAAAGAATTGCGTACCCCCTCTGGCTCTCAATGGATTAATCCTCCCTAAAGCCTAACACTATTCTTTGGCACATTTCCCACTCAACACAACTGTAACAATAGCACACTTACCTGAAAGTCAGGGTTCTTCACCCTGGTCCTCCAGCATGTTCACCTGTAATTAAAAATATAAATTCCTCAAAAAATAAATAAAATCCCCCTGTCATTGCCACATCTACCACCGAAGTAGCTGATGCCACCGAAGAAAGTTAAAAGGAAGTTAAAAGGAAACAACAACATTGTTATTCTTGCTCGGGCTGGTGTACAAGCTAGTCTGAGGGAAATATGAACAGAGATTGGGTTTTATATGCACAATATCTGTTCATATTGGTTCCCAAGCACATGGCTCAGGCAATGGCTTGAGCAGGAACAGCAATTTTTTTTTTTTTTAAACTTATAGGCAGCAGTGGCATCAGCAACACTGGAGGCTGTAGTGGTGACAAGGGGGGATTTTATTTATTTTCTGAATTTATATTTTTAATTGCAGGTGAAGACACAGATGGACCAGAATGAACAAGACACCGCTGGCTCCCTGAATTCCAGGCAAGTGTGTTTTTGTTACAGCTGTGGGGAGTGGGAAATGGGCAATAGGATAGTGTTAAAACTAGGATTTTATTTAACTTTATTGGTAAGGTTAGGTGTAGTGGAGGGCTAGGGGGGTACTTTTAGGGTTAGTGTTGGAGGCGGTAACTGAGTAACTTTCTCATGGTCGATGTTTTACATTGAGTGTTGGCTAGTTTCCTTTGATGTTCCCACTACTCATGCTATTTAATGTGAGTTGTGGTAACAGAAAGCTGCAACGAGCGTTAGGCCTCAGCATGAGTTCTTGTGACTAACGCTTGTTGCAGTGGATCGTGGTCAAGGAATAGCATTCTGACAGTGGCCAGAACTCATTTTGGCCATAACGACAGATTTAGTAAACAAATAATATCAAGCCCTAAATTTTCAGTAATTATCAACCAAACCCAAGTTCAAAAAAGAGAAAGAACAATTGAAACCAACTACATGATTATCTAACAAAATTGTGATGTTTTCCTCAAAGTCATAATTGTAGACTTAACACATTTTGCCATAATTTTGCATGAAATGTTTCCTGTGCAGTTCATTAAGCTGATAGGAACAGTTCTAATCTCATATATATGAGAGCTATACTATTTATTTTCCCAACCTATATGAGCCCTGTGGTGCTACTGATCTGCTCCATAATTGCCCCAGATATCCTTATAGTACCTCAACCTCCCTATAGAACTTTCCTAATTATGCACAGAGCAGCAGAGAGAGGATGACATAAGCTATGAGCTGGAAGCAGCTGAATCCCATGTCATTTTTGCCATAGTCAAACTACTGATCCTAGAATTATTTAGGAAAAGCTCTTTCCAGTGCATAGATGCAATGCATTCATGAGCATTTGTTATTTTGATAAATGGAATGCAAACAAACTGGGGCATTTTTAATATGATTTCTTAACTCTGATAAACAGATTGTTTTCTGATGTATTACTACACTGAGATACCATCACTGCAGTGTTGTCTGCTGAAAGTCATGTAACTAAAAAATGGATACTGCAATTCTGAAGAACAAAAAGTATGACAGAATGCTACACTTTATTACTATTATTATTATTATTATTAATTAAGTCACTTTTTGTTTTTGTGAATAATGAGGAAAATGTACATACTCATGGGTACCACTCATTTCTTGCCCTAGATATAATGTGCCTGTACACAGGCTATGTAGTAGAGCAGGGGCAGCCAACTGTAGTCCTCAAGATCTACTAACAGTGCTTATGATGAGAGCATACCAGTGCACGCACTATGCTATCTTTAAGATTTAAATGCAAGTAAGTCTGAACACCACCCCTATAACATGCTCACGAAAAACTGAGTCATTTTTCACTATTTTCCTTTCTCTCTTATTTGCATAATCTTAACCCTTTGAGTGCCAGAGAGGTAGCCAACGTATTCTAATGCATTGGATACCTCTCTGGCACTCAAGGTACAGAGGAATGGAACGCACCAAACAAGTAATAGAA
The DNA here is from genome assembly GCA_037306005.1 of Rhinophrynus dorsalis. Lineage (NCBI taxonomy): Eukaryota > Metazoa > Chordata > Amphibia > Anura > Rhinophrynidae > Rhinophrynus > Rhinophrynus dorsalis. The sequence goes on along the minus strand of CM074721.1, from coordinate 271,798,672 downwards.
CTTTTATTACAGTCAGCAAGAAAAGCCCCAAGAAGACTGTACAGTTAAAGGGATAGTAATACTTATAATAAAGTGCAGCTCTGATCTTCTTTATTCTATTTGTAGCATGTAGCACTATATTTCAATACTAACAGGCTTGTAGTTCACCCGCACTTGAATCCGAAAGGATCCCCCTCCCGCCCCTTCTGAGCGCCTCCCATCAGTTGTGGAATCCGATCGTGGGACCAGAGAGTGTGCAGCAAGGAACAATATTCACTCAGTAAGTGTAAGGAAAATCCTGCCCCCCTTGATGAAGGAGGGCAGGATTTTCCTTATGCTTACTGAAGATTGTCCCTCGCCATGCTCCGTCTGACTGAGAGGTAGAGTGATGCAGGGGTAAGGGCTGAAGGGGGATCTTTTCAGATTCAATTGTGGCTGCACAATTGCAGTCTGCAGTCCTATTAGTATTGAAATATAGTGCTACTAATGTAAAAGCCCGTGTACACGGGCCAAGGTCCGGTTAATGTTAACCCTTTGAGTGCCAGAGGGGTACGCAATGAATTGCAAAGCGGCCACTACCTCACTGCTCCACGCGGTGCAGTCTTGTGTCGCCTCAATCACGCCATGCAATCATGCGCAGAAGAGACTGCCCGAACACGGGCAGTCTCTACTGCGCATGATGGCTTCTGACAAACATCTTATTTATATAGGATGTGCTACAAATATAATAAAGAAGACTCGAATCTGCACTTTATTATAAATATTACTATCCCTTTAAGTTGTTTCTTTGTATGGAGATTTTTGTTATATATCTATATATTAAAATGTAACTTCTAATTGTATAATATTTGCATCACAAATGTAAAACATTTACCTGCTATAGCTATTCATATTAAAGGGAAAGTAATGTTTCAAAATAAAAGCAGCTCCAATTAATCTTCATAGTATTTGGGCCATGGAGAGTGTTATTTCAATACTGTCAGAATTGTAGTTCAAGAGTAATTGAATGATAAATTAAGAAGATTGTCCCTTGCTGTGAGCTGTCTGGTCTTAAGACCAGAGCAAAACAGGGAGCAAAACTATGTAAATTTTTTACTTAAATGAGTCTCCTAGCAGCTTGAATTCTAGGTCTCCAATGCATTGTCAAGCAATGCATTGAATACCTCTCTAGCATTCAAAGAGTTAAAAGATCCATACAAAAAAATGGGAATGTATTAATTTATATTTTTTCCCAAGGTACAGTTGGTTTGCTCCAGAACTGCACACCTTTTCTTAGTATACTAGCTTCAGTGTGTTCAATAGATGCTTGTCATTGCTGCCTGCTTCCTCTACTGCTTATCCCCCCCTGCAAGATCCTCTCCCCACTGGAAGATGCTTGAATGCATTTTTAAAGGGGGTGGGTATTATTCACATGTATTAAATTTTTCCTTAAAATCTTGGGTATAATTTACACCTGAGATTTTTCGGGATATGATAATGTTAACTACATTACTAGCTTCCATCCATGTTATATAGTTATTCCAACAAGAAGTTCAGGAAAACATTTTGGGACATTTAAGCCATAGTATATTGCACTGTACATCAGGGAAGAGCATCCTAAGGCTACAATTTCCATCATCCCCTGAGCAGCCATTGGCTGGCCAGGGAAGATGGGAGTTGAAGACAAAAAACAGCTACAGAGACTCAGGTTTCCCAACCCTGGTGTATATGGATTATCATCTTCTCTGTGATTTTTATGCTGAGAAACTTTATAGACATCAAAACAACTTTTGATAAACAGATGCGAGTTCTTTCAAAGGACTCTCTAGGGTGAAAGCTGCACTAGCCTCATCCCCTTTCCATTTAAACATAAAGGATAGTGTCTTACAGCCAGCAGTGATGGATTATGAAAGTACTCCATGAAAAAGCATTACAAAGAATTGAGGGCCAATACCTGAAATAAATAATCTATAAAGTACTTGTACCCAAGGAATTGGTTTTGATATGTGCTTGCTTGGTTTCAGAAAGAGAATGAAAGTGTAGTTGAGAGCCAAGCTTTATATCCTCTTTTCAATAAAGTGTAAAAATGGCCTTACCGATAAAACATAGATACTATACAGGTTTTAAATCACTTTGAACAAAGCAATAAAGGTGATGGAAGTCTGAACACCAAAATATAAGACACACAAAAAAGTGAATTGAAAGCATCAATAAAGTATGTACAGAGCTCAACAAAAATATCTGGGGCACTGATTGAAATTGAGTTGAAAAAAGTGTCTGCTAAAATAGTCTTTGTTCTCTAGATCTTTTATTTATATCATTATTTATTACATTTTGCAAGGTATGTCAAACATTGGGTGTATGCTGATAGATCCTGCTACTTTGCATTAGCAGTAAACTGTTCATAATGTCTCCTGTTTTGCCATCTATTGATTTGTTTCTGCACATAACTAGCTACACGCTTTCTTTTTTATCTAGTACAGATTTGTTACACATTTTGAAAGAATGACTACCCTAATCAGAACAAGCACTAGACTATTAAAAATACTTAAAACTGTCTTAGATGTTTATGTCTGGACTAAACTCCACTGTTTGTTTCATTCTACAGTAACCCATTCAATTTAAGAGATTTCTCCAATGAGTTGGAGACATCACTAGCATTCAAGGGGTCAAACATACTGGATGTCGAAAATCTCAGCTGACGCTATAGTTTCTTTATTGTAAGGAAGGATTTATATTGTTTTAAAAGGCAAGTATCACTCAGACACTGCCCTACTGTCAGATATTGTACTCTGCATTGTGAACCCAGGCAAAGCAGAAGTGTCTGAAATGAAACCCTCAGTGTTTCCTCATTGGTCTTGAAAGAAGACTTAGGTCTCTAGGTTCAGTCCCCTTGACATTTGCTATGTAGGTGCCCATAGATCCTCTGTTTCTTTCTTAAAGACTTGACACAAAGGATATACCTAAGTTGTGGTAGCTACCCGTGACATCTGCGGCTGAGAGTTATATACTTGAAGTCTGCAGATGAGATTTACATTCTTTCAGACTGCCTATCAGCTAAGGGGGAGGGGGAAAAGTTATCCCCAAAAATGGCTGATAGGAAACAATTTTGGGCTGCACACTGCCCAAGGCTTTTTACTAATCCTGCTCTATAGGAGCAGACTTAGTAAACCATTATAACTTCCATCTCACCTTGGGATATTTAATACTAATCTTCAATCTAAATCCTATGCAAATGAGAAAGAAGAAACAGTTGCCAAAATGCCTGGAAAATTGGTCATTTCAATGGTAAATACTATATTTTACCTGAGCTATGTGTCATATTTACATTGCCTGTACGTTTAATATATTGGATTGGAAGAAATAACACCAACAAAAAGATAGATGGAGTGCCAGAGAATATTTAGGGAGAAATATACTGAACTGTCTGATACCCTCTTAATAAGTGACAGGTATTCATGGTAATTTAATGTATATAAGCATATGTCTTGACTCAGATATATATGAATACTTGAACACAGTACACAAAGCTTGCGATAAAAACACATTTATTTGCATCCATCAAGCTCTAACATTTCAGTTCCGCAAAGGACATTTAATTAGAGAGATTTCGACCAATAGTGAGCCAGTCTTAAAGGAGCAGTAATTTTTTATGAAGACCTATATGGCTTTTCCTGTTGAGTAAAATAGCAGTACTTCCACAGCTGGCATTTGTTTTATTCATAATTTATAACAATTGAAACTGTGAGGAAGTGATGCAGCTGTTGCTTTTACATTCTATGAAAAACTACAGTTGGTGAATAACCTCTCCCTTAGAATGCAACAGAACAACTTAATGAACATTAGGGGAAATGCAGATGAGCTTTATGCACAGCAGAGGACGCTGCAAACGTAAATAAACCAAGTTTACCATGTAATAACTCTGGAACAATTTATTTCCCAGCAGTGGAAATACCCTTGTTTTACTCAGCAAGAAACCCTGCAATGTATATATTGTCATAAAAAACTCACTGCAGTCTGACAAAGCGCTTATGCAGGGCTACCCCAAATATGTCTTTAAGAACATGTACCCCAAAATAACCTTTGTTGCAAGCCCCTCCATGATAACTATTTGGATAGCATTGCTAATTACTGAGTATATATTATTTTATACATTTTAATGAGTGGGGGCAGAGGGAAAGGGGGCCATTCAGCACCAGACTTGGGCATTTTAACTGAATACAGGGCACTGTAACTAAAGGGTTGATGAATTAGGGGTAGAAGGAAAGAACAGATGACCAGCCCTAATGGTTTTACATCCTCCACGCCACAGCACTGGGTAGTAGTGGGCACAACTGCTGTCATATAAACATTTCTGAGACATTGGGAATTAGATAGGGAGTATAGAGATGTTGTAAGACCCTCCCTAGCTAGTGGAATACTTCTCAGTTCCCAAGCACATTAGTGGATATTCCAGGGTCTAGCAACCTTGCTTTTTAATTTTCTAATTTCATGTTCATGTCATTATTTTTACCAAAGATAAATATGCAATGCAAGAGCATACAATGCTTTTGTATAAAAATGCTCATGTGCCCTATACCAAAAGAGAGCATCGAAAGATAGTTGGACTCCCAAGCATGTGGGAGGCTATTTCATGTCCAAGTCAGCTCAATGAAGGTAGAGGGCTTACCATGTCCTAAGCATGGGGTATAGGTTCAAGAAAAAACAGTACACCTTGGGATGGATTTGAACAAGGCCGCAGCTTTATTATACCACAACAATATATTAAAATACCAATATACATAAATAAATAATTTAAACAATTTTTCACCCAACCTTGAGCCCTTGCCAATGTCCATCTCCTAAAGGCCAACCAGCCTATCCTACTTTGGAGCCGAAACTCCAAAATCCTCAAATTGCCACCTTAACCGCACCTCATTAGCTGTTAAATAAAGCTGAATGAGGCCGGCGTCTAACCCGCGACAAAGTCCGGGCATTCTTAGACCTAGGCCGCTGACCTACCATCTACCGTAACCTCCACCATCTTACTACCACTCTATACATTGGCAAGGGCCCAAGCCGCCAACAAAGCTGCGACAAATAAAATAATCAAGTATAATAAACAATAAATTACATTATAAATGTTCTTATAAAACAAGGGAGGAAGGGAGGGAACTGCTTCTTCTCCGGTTTAAACCTAACTGCCACACCAACAGGAAGTGACTAACGTACTTATCCCTCCTCAGTTGCTCTAAGCACCAAAGCCACACCCACTTATTTTTTCTCCCACCAAACCCCAGCCCGGACATGTCTCCCCTCCTAAAGTCCGTGGAGTTCTTTTCCAGTATACTTGAGTAAGCATAAAGATACCAATAAGTATGCGGGTATGTTTCATGCCGTATGGAGTCAGGAAGGAATTGTTTACTCACTTGGGGCTGGATTCTATTGCAGGTGCTAATTTTATTTCTGTGTTTATCTCCAGATTTCCCCATAGACTTCAATAGGAAAATGATAAAACGGGTGTTAACATTTAGCACCTGCAATAGAATCTAGCCCTTTGGGTTCATTTGAAATTAATTCAATGCTGGAGGGGGTTTGCCTTCCTCTGTATCAACAGGGTTGAAATGGCAGTGACTAAACTTGATGGACGCATGTCTTTTTTTTAGCCTTATCAGCCAGGTTACTATGGTGATGAACCACAATAACTTTGTCAGGATTCCATTAGAAGTAAATGTGCTTCAGGGGTCACAGGCAAATAAAGGTGCATCAAAATCGAAAATAGCCAACATTAACACAATTACTTATACAATTTTATTTTATATAACTATTATCAATACTGACTAGATTCACGGGAATGAATTGCACATATACAGCTATTTCTTACTTTGGTCAGACATAGCAAGGCAATAATTACAATGGCTGGCCATTATCGGTAAAGATCAATGAAGTAGTTTGAATGCAACATACCCATAATGCAGCAGGGATACCCAAGCTGTCTTAAATTATAAACTATAAATTAGGTGCAATGCTGGATGGGCTGGTTAAATGAGGTCACATTCAGGAAGCTAAGCAAGGACAATTCTGGAGCAAACCACCTGTACCAATGCTCCAAAATAAAAGTCTGCAAATTCCCACTGATTTAACCCTTTAAGTGCTGGAAATGTATCCAATGCATTGCACTGCAATGCATTAGATAACTCTCTGGCACTCAAAGGGTTAAATGGGGCTTTGAACACCTCGAATACTAGAGGTGTTTCCAAAGCATTGCAAAGCAATACGTTAGAGAACTCTCTAGCCTGCAAAGAGTTAAGTGCTCATTTAAGTTCATGGGGAATTTTTATATGTATGCTACGGTACAGTTGGTTTGCTCCAGAATTAATCCAGTTCCTCTTAGTACATCAGCCTGTCTTGTGATAAGATTTTCATCATTGTGCCTAGATGCAGGACTTCGGGTCACATTCGAGAAGCTAGACAGGCACAATTCTGGGACAAACCAACTGCACCATTGGGAACAAATGCAAAGTCTTCAAATTCCCATTGGTATGAACTGGGCTTTTAACACTTTGAAGGACAGATATGTCTTAAAAGCAAAGATTGGCAATTCATTGGACAACTCACTAGCATTCATGTAGTTAAATACAATGGGACAATTAAATCAATTACAGATTTTTATCTGTCCCCTGTGGTGCAGTTAGTTTGCTCCAGAACTAAACATGATGTTTAGCTTCCAGAATACATCCGAAGTCTCTAGGGTTGTGCAATCCATTCGTTGACAATTAAAAACAAAATATACAGGATAAATTCTGTACCCGTTATTTGTATAACTTTTGAGCAACATATGCCCCAAGGGTTTATGGGAAGATAAAAACAAGCTATAAAAGAGCACATGTTCTTTGTTAAAGTAAACTACAGATTAGTTTCTAGATTAAAGAAAAGATATCATCAAACTAAACATTACCTAGGTAAAACTTTCTGAATTATGTCACAATATTATATTGATGTGGTTTGTGTCACTATAAAAAGTTCACTCCATGTTTAATTTCTTTTTAAATTGCATTTCTTTGTGACTTATGTGAGTAAAATGTCACTTTTAAGTAGTAGACAGAGGTTATAATTTTCTAAAACATTAATGTGGTCATAAAATCGTAACTTGCTGTTCCATCATATATTACGAGGAATATGCTGATGGCAAGAACATTTTGCATGTTAACATACCACAAGATTAAAATATCATTTAAAAGCTCCAGTGCTGAATTTGAAATTGAGTTAAGTTTTTTTCCCTCTAAGTTGTTCTGAAGTCATCATAACTCCCGCTGAATGGTTTTTAACTTTAATGAAACAATTTTCAACCAGACTGGGATAGAAATGCTATTTTGTAGAAACATATAGAACAGCCCCTGCATGAGCTGTAAAAATGAAATGATTCAGATTGTTTTAATGTATGAACTCTTATTGTGTGAATCAATACATCAATCAGATTTCACACAATCATATAAAGGTACAGTACCAATTTGCCATTGTTGTTATAGCTTTATCTTATATAATCAACAATTATGCCATCATAAGCCGCTGCCTATTTCCACGAAAAACTTTAAACGAAACGGTTGAAAGCAACAAAAGCATTAATTAACCCTTTGAATGCCAGAGGGGCACACAATGCATTGCAAAGGCATGATCACATCTCGGTTTCAGGCACACTGTGATAATTTAACTCATGACTTGCCAGGACTGGCACCGGTCCTTTAGCCCTTAACTACTACCCAATCTGGTGCGCGGGCAGCCATTAAAGACCACAGAGATTTGTTTTCCTTCTTCTTCTCAGTGGATTGCCAGGACTGCCAGGACTGTCACCAGTCATTACGTACAGGGACCAGTGAGACAGTCCTTAACCCTTAAGGATGGCCACACACGCATGCGGCCGGCATTTAAGGACCACAGACATTTTATTTTTGCGATCCCAGTTCAGGGCTCCCTGAAAGGTGTGCAGCCATGTGGGTAGCCCTGAAATCCAGGATGGTCCTGGCACGTCATGGGTAGGTGATCCATAAGGGGTTAACAGGTTAAATCGGACATCACAACGTAGACTCACAATGTAAAATTGTATTGTCTCATCATGCATTTCAGGCAAGAAATGTTTTACTCATAGATCACCTAGTCCAGTGTTATCTAATGAATGGCCTTCTCACTTGAAATGTGTCCAGTTGTACTTTTGTTGTCCAGCTGAGTGTCCAGGCTGTTTTCACAATAATGTCGTGAGTAATGGAGTTGGCTTAGATGCTATGTTCTTTTGTGAGGTAACTCTGGAACAGCCATGTTTTACCCCATTTAGCTCTTGATGAACTTTGCACCCTAATCAATGCCCCTCTAAACAAGGGTTTCCAAATCATCTCTGTAAAAGAGGACATATTTGAAAAATTCCTGCTGCATTAATAGTTGGGAACCATTGTAACTCAATAATTAACTGAAGACCTTCAGCAACCATTTTTAATGTGTCCACTTTTAAAGAGATGACCTGGCAACCACACTCTAAAACAAAACACTTTTTGTCTCAACAAACCCCTTTTCACTTCTAACTATAAGTAATTAAGGGCAGGTCTCTAGACTTTAAAGAAGCAGTAAACTTTTTTTTAATGAAAATTATATTTTGAAGGGTTTTTCCTGTTGAGTAAAATCAGAATATTCTCACTGCTGAGAGATGCATATTTCCACAGTTATTACGGTTTAAACCCATGTTTAAACTCTGCAATGTGTTGGAGACCCCTCTAGTATTCAAGAGGGGGTTACTCAACTCACAACTCATGCCGGTCAAAAGAATTGAATCAGAACCTGACCTAGCAAGAGAGTCCCTTAATAGGATGGGTATGAAATTTGTTGATAGAGGATAAAGGAAGGAAGATATTGCCAGTGATATTCAATTTGTTGATGATCTCAACAGAGATATTTTGCTTCAAGGGAGGTCGGAAAGAGTTAATAAAGAGCAGAATTGAATGATAATCACTACCACCTTTTCACCCCTTTAAGGAATTCATTCTCAGCAATTAGAGACTGTTGGCAACTGATCCAGAGATCGGACATCTATTTCAGGAATAACCAATATTCGAATATAAAAGGGGTAGAAATATTAGGGATCAGTTGGATAAATCAGACCCTATAGACCATTACTTGAAGCAACAGGTTCCATAATTTCAAGGGATTATTAACCCTTTGAGTGCCAGAGTGGTACAGAACGCATTGCAAAGCAATGCGTTGCGTACCACTCTGGCAATTAAAGGGTTAAATACAGTGCCTGTGTCACCTGTAGTCACATGAGAACTGTGTCTACCATTGTGGTACCACCCAAAACTCATGTTATTTATATAAAATAACCTTTGAAATGTTCTACAGCTTTTGTTGTGTACTTACTATTTTGTCCATGCAATAAATGCTATGTAGGGAAGACTAGTAGGTCCTTTAAGGAGAGGATGAGGGAGCAAAGGTCTTTGATTATCAGGGGACTCAACGGTACACTCAGTGAGAGAGAGAGAGAGAGAACTTAAAGTGCCTCCTGTGGCACAGCACTTCATATAGTGTAAGCATAAGTTAAATGATTTACAATGTCACCCGACTGAATGGGTGAAAAATAGTCTACAGGGGGGTGACAGGATGAAGGGACTATCTACAAGAGAGATGTACTGGATCTATAATTTAGGTACTCTGGCTCCGAAATGGTTAAATGAGCAGTTTAGCTTGATCGGCTATTTACAGCTTAGTTGTCGGTAGATTAGCTAAGGCTGACAGAGGGCACCCAGCACATTAGGAATATTTTATACTTTTTTATCTTTACATCCCCAGATTAGGTTATTTCTAAATACTGTTGTCTTTGTAAACAAGTTTGAATGTAATTCTGCTCGTGCGTGGTAGGCGGGTTGTTTACTATGGTTACCAGGTGAGTGCCAGTGTCGCACTAGGAGTGAGGGGAAGTACTATATAAAGGCATGCAGTGTTATAATTTTTAAGCATTATATCCCTGATGAAAGTTGTGATGTCCAATTTATACGTTGTATACGATATATATCTTAAGACGTTTTGACATTAAAGATTCTGTTTTATCTAGGAGTGTGCCCAACTATGTTCGATTTCATGAGATCACCACCCTTGTAAGCTGGAGCACCTCAGGTTTTATATATTCATGTGTGTGTGACAGCGCTGTGCTCCAACTGTTTCTTCCTCTGCCTGGATTAATAGAACAATTTGGTCTGTATTCAGAAAAGAAACGCGTAGGGATTATATATCAAACCAGCTGCGAAGAAATAATAATGACCAAAATGTTCATTAATTTAAATGGGGCTTTTAACTCCTTGAGTCAGTGGTTCTCAAACTGTTTTTTGCTCAAAGCAGTCCTGACAAACAATCTGGATTTTTCTGGGAACCCTTAACAACATATTTCATCTAATTTATCAAGGGTATAATGAAATGTACAATGCAAAAATATGTAGCTATTTTTAGGTTTCATGATGAAGGCAAGTCAATGCCTTCATAGAAAAAAAGGGCAGACTAAGTGGATATCCGTGGCACACCAAAGCAACATGGCAGCCTGCCTGAGAACAGCTGGCATGAAGTTTAGAGAGGTCCAGTTAAATCAATGAGATTGATTTTCTTTATTTTCCCCCTATACTGCAGTTGTTTCTTCCAGAGTTGCTCATCTTTTTCTTTCTGCATAAGGCCCAACATGTTCTGTTTTCCTTGATATGTCCTTGGAGTGACCGAATACGAACACTACCAGAAGATACAGGAAATCCAGACAACTACAATATAATCATATTACAGTCCTCAGAAGCTAAATTAGAGGAAATGATGAAAACAACTGATGTATGGTTAATTTGAGACACAGAAAGCAGCGAAAGCAACTAAGAAATTCCTAAGAGATCATGAGGATTTCCTTATAGATCTGCTATTTTCCTTGTAAAAACAATTGGATGGGCATAGGCGGCCATTGAAATAAAATGCAATAATTGTTGTAGTTTGTATGGATTATAAGCCCTACTTTGCAGAAATGTCACTTCCAACTTCAGTTATATTTTTAATTCATAGAATTTACCACACTTCCAATATTATTTAATAAATCTTTTATAAAGTCATACATCCTTTGCAAAGCCCTATACAAGCAAAAGAAAACACACTGTTGCCCTATTCCTGCTGAGTAAATCTAGTTTATTCCCACTGTAGGAAGATGCTTTGTTCAAAGTAAATAGAACTCAAACTTGTATGCTGTTTTAATCAAAACTCAGCTTATGAGTCCCTGCTAGGTTTCGTTATTAATATTACTCGTATTCCTTGGAGAATTGCTGTCAGGGAAAGAAGTTATCCAAAGACAGGAAAAGAACATTTTTATTTTGCTGCCTTGCTGGAACTTTATATACAGAGGCGTAACTAGAAATCACTGGGCCCTGGTGCAAAAATTGCCATGCCCCCCCCCAACCTCACACCCTCTCCCGTATATCATTGCCCCCATCTGTATATTACTGCCCCCCATTCCTTCTCCTGTACATATCTCTGCCCCCATGCCCTCTCCTGTATATCACTGACCCCCATGCCCCCTCTTGTATATCACTGCCCCCTCCTGTATACATTATTGCCCCCAAGCCCTCTCCCATACATCACTGCCCCTATGCCCTCTCACATAATAATTATGCTTGGCTACCTCTTTGGTAAATGATCTGGTGATTATTCTGCTTGCCAGGGTCTTCAGCTAGGATCTTCAGCAGATATTGGGACAGACATGTCTTAAATAATTGAAAGGGGTAAGCAAAATATTACTGAGTGACCTGGCACTCAAAGGGTTATCTGAGCCCTGTCTCCTATAGGATGTCTTCACTCCCTATGCACACTGCCTTGTTACCTGCATCCATTCATCACAGTGCCCCCTCTGGCCGGAGGCCCACAGAGCAGACAATACGATGAACAGTAAACAGGGCTCCGATAACCCTTTGAGTGCCAGGTCACTCAATAATATTTTGCTAACCCTTATCAATCATAAGACTTGTCTGCCCCAATATCTCAGGAAGATACTGTCTTAAGATCCTGACAAGCAGAATAATCAACGGATCGTTTAAAAAACAGGTAGCCAAGCATATTTATTATTAGGCTCAGTCAGGATGCATTGCTGGGCTTGACTGGGCAGCCGAGCCCCCTTCAGTGACGGGCCCGGTCGCGGTTGCACCACTGCGACCGTGGTAGTTATGCCACTGTTTATATATATTTTGAACAAATCATTCAGTAGAAGTGGAAGTCCCCTTGTTTTACTAAACAGGAAAATCCCTGCAAATTATATGTTTTCATAAATAAATTTACTATCCCTTTCAATCACTCAGATGAAGATTGAGCCTTGTACTTTATAATGAAAACCTAGTGGAGCATGAGGAAGGAGATAATTGAACATATGTTGATTAAGGGATTATAGAAGATCTGCCCCTTAATTTAATTTAAAGATATTATTTTAAATAGTTTTTAATAGTAATTATTGAATTATACAATTAAACAGAAACCCCAAGAATGACATACTCACCTCGGATGGATTAAAAAATGATTAATTATTATTCAATTTATTTCTGGAGGTGGTTCATTTGATGTATTTAACAATCTGATAGCGAGAAAAGACATGGGAATGTGGGCCTGAACTTCACTGAAAAGGCATAAGAGGTTCTAGTAGTACTTAGTGGACAATATGACTAGCTCATAAAGAGACAAGTGTACAAAGTGACATTTTTGCAATCATATATACATAATAATATTTGAAGAAAGTATTATATTAATTGATGCTATTACCTATGAAAAATTAAGAGAGCAACCCTATGGGATACTGTATGAACCAACAAATACACTTTTACAGATGTTCAGTCATAGACTGGAATGCACAGAAATTTGAAATTTCACCCTTGTGGGAAGTTCCTTAGAAAAGGAGCTATATTTCTCCTTTCTATTGAAATTCCCACAAGGGTTAAATGCAGGTGAAACTTCGGTCTGGAAGGTGCAAAACCTTCCGGGGACATGGTTTTATGCCAAATTCCATGTTCTTGTACTGTCTTATGATGATCCCATGCTGAACCAACAGTGTATATCGCAACCAGGTTTAATGGAGTAAACCAGGGTCCTCACACTGGGACCAACAGTAAATGTCGCCACCAGGTTTTAATGGAGTAAACCAGCGTCCACACGCTGGAACCAACAGTGTATATCGCAACCAGGTTTAATGGAGCAAACCAGCGTCCGCACGCTGGAACCAACAGTGTATATCGCAGCAGCGAAAAGAACAATGTCGCCGGAGCGACGGGCTAGAGCAGGAGCCCCACACTCCAATGGGGAGTCCACCGGGGGCGAGACTGATGCACTGACAGATGACTGGAACCACCGGAACCGCCGGTGCAGAGTGAACCGGCTGGAGAAGCGGCAGGCAGGAGACTCAGGAACTGTAAGATTAACCCGCTAGGTGCTGGAACACAGGAACACTGGAACACTAGCAAACAGGAACACTGGAACACCGGAACGCAGGATCAGCAGGAACAGCAGTAACAGCAGGCCCAGAAACCTGACATGCAGATCAGGCCAGGTGAAGTCAGAAACACCACGAAAGGGCAACCTGGAAGTGCTCAACCTGGGTTTAAAAAGGCAGTGTGAGGAGGGCTGATAGCAGACAGCTAATCAGGAATACTCAGCAAGTGACAGACACAGAGCAGCACGAATCATGGGCACCGTGATAAACACCCTGTGCAACATTGGGAGGGGAGGAAAGATGTAGGCCGAAGGGAATAACCAAGGAATCGACACTGCATCCACCACCAGAGCTAGAGGTTCCCTCCATCGAGAGCAGAACCTCAGAACCTTCCTGTTGTGACTTGTCGCCATTTGGTCGATGTAAGGAATAGCCCATTTCTGAACAATGATGGTGAACACCTCTGGGTGCAGTTCCCACTCTCCGCTGTACACTGTGTGGCGACTGAGGAAGTCCTCCATGACACTGTCTACCCCAGGAATGTGCACTGAGTATATGGCAGGAACGTGTTCTTCTGCCCAGGACAAAATAGCCTTGACCTCTAACCAAGCGGCGAGACTTCTTGTTCCGCCCTGCTTGTTGATGTAAGCCATGAATGTGACGTTGTCGGACTCTACCCGGACTGGACAGTCTTCTAGCTGAGATGTCCAATGACGAAAGGCATGAAATATCGCCCAAAGCTCCAATATGTTGATTGGAAGGAGAGATTCCTCCAGAGACCACCGTCCCTGAGCACTCAGGCAACCCAGGACCGCTCCCCAGCAAGAGAGGCTGGCATCCGTCATCACCGTGGTCCAGAAGGATACCAGAAAGGACCTGCACTTCAGCAGTTTGGAGAGGTTGAGCCACCATGACAAACTCAGTTCCACATAAAGAGGGAGGGACACTGATATCTTCAGAAGGTCCGGCTGACCCCTGCACACCTAGATCACAAACCGCTGGAGTTCCCTGGTGTGCGCCATGGCAAATGGTACTTCTTTTATGGTGGAAATTAATTTCCACACTACAGATGACAACTTCTTGGCTGGAACTGGATCTTGAGCCAGGATCGCAGAAACCCTGTGAGCGATCTGGTGAGCCACCTCTTCCGTGAGAAACACAATGTTCTTCTGGGTATCGAACAGGAGGCCCAAGAAGACCAGACGCTGGGATGGGACAAGATCTGATTTGTCCAAGTTGATGATCCACCCGTGAAGGGCGAGAGCATGAATGCATTGCTGAACCTGCTGATGAAGAAGTTCTGCAGAAGGGGCTTTCAGAAGCAGGTCGTCAGTGTATGGAGTAACTCTGATGCCGTCTCGTGGAGGACGGACACTAAGGCACCCAGGATGCGGTTGAAGACTTGTGGAGCTGTCATCAGATCAAATGGAAGAGTTGAAAACTGAAAATGTCCCCAGTTGCAGGCAAATCGGAGGTACTGCCGGCTCTCTGGATGAATGGCAATGTGTATGTACGTGTCCTGAAGATCCAGAGATGCAAGTAATTCCCCTGGGGACATGGCAGCAATCACCGTTCATAGAGACTCCTGGTGATAATGAGTCTGGAACACAAAGGAACAGAGATCCCTTAAATCCAAAATGGGACGACAACCGCCGTCTTTCCTGGAGACCACAAAGAGGTTTGAGTAAAAACCCATACCTCTGTCCTGAACTGGAACTGGCTCTAGAACATCCTTGTCCAGAAGAGCCTGAACAGCGCCATTGAAAAGACGGCATTTCTCTGCGCCCTGAGGCGTATGAGAAGGAAAGAAGCAAAAGGGAGACGAAAGGGATCCTGTACCCTTCCGTCACCATCTGTAAAACCCATGGGTCCATCACTGAATCCTCCCAAATGCTGTGATAGTGACGCAGATGACCACCCACAGCAGAGTGTGGACCCAGGTTCGGTGAGTCATACCGAAGAAGGTTTGGAAGCCTTGGGCTTGGAGGAGACCATGGGCTTCCATTGCTGTTCGGGCTTGGAGGAGGTACACAGAGCTGAGGGAACCGTCTGGTTCGCCAGACGTGTCTCATTCTGAAAGGAACTAAAATATTGGTTACGCTTAAGCAGTGTTTTCTTCCTAGGAACCAAGGGTAGAAGTGTACTCTTACCCCCTGTGGCGTCATTGATCAGATCCTTAAGATCTGGCCCAAACAAAGAAGTGACTTGAAAAGGCAAGGAGAGCAATGCTTTCTTAGAAGCAGTGTCAGCAGCCCAGATCTTGAGCCAAAGAGCTCGTCTGGCAACCACAGACATGGTGGAAACCCTAGCCACCAAATGGATGGCATCAAATAAGGCAGCAGAAACATAGTGCTGTTCCTCAGAAATGTTGGCAAGGAGGCGCAACATATCTGAAGTAGGAGCACCCTGACGGACAGCAAGAGTGAGCTGTTCAGTCCAGATGGCAATGGCCCGGTTCACCCATGCTGCTGCGAATGCTGGACGCATGGCAGAACCAGCAGTGGCAAAGATGGACTTGAGGGAGACCTGAAGTTTCTTGTCAGTCCAATCTTTTAGAGCAGACGCATCAGACACTGGAAAGGCAGTAGACTTGGATAGCCTGGAGATAGGAGCATCCACTTTTGGAGGATGAACCCACTGAGCAAGCGCAGCCTCAGAAAAGGGAAAAGCTTGGCAAATTTCTTGGAGACAGAAGGTTTCCTGTCTGGAGACTTCCACTCTTCGGACACAAAGCGGGCAAGAGTAGGGTTAGGTGGAAAGCAAGTAAAGAGCTTTTTAGGCTCCTGAAATACATCAGAAGGGTCAGAAGGAACCTCCTGCACTAAGGGAATGTGTAGGGTATTTAAAACAGCCCTGATCAGGCCCTCAGCCGAGGGCTCAGGATCAGCCTCAAAAGGGTCCCCAAAAAACTGAAAGGAGCCCACTGCAGAACATTCCTCAACATCTGATTCCACCAGCAGTTCCTCCTCAGAGGAATCTGACACGTCAGATACACCCTGAGTCTTTGGCAGGGAAGATTTGACGGAGGAAGGGGGTCTGCCAAGAATGAAAGACCCCCTGTAACTGGGATGGAAAGAGTTGCAATGTGGACCTAAGGTCCCTAGTAGCAGCCTTGAACTCTTGCACCCAAACTGGCTCTAATGCATGGCTGGAGGTCCCGGGAGACTCTCAGGGACATCAGAACATGCTGGACATAAAGGACCTGAGAATTCTCTAGATAACCCTGAATGACAGGAAGAGCAATGCACAATAGGGGATACAGAGACCCTAGTATCCTTAGTCTTAGGTCTGGCCCCAAGCTCCAACGGTATAGCCATTCTCACAGTGTCAAATAACCTTACTGTATAAGAAATCACCCAATTACAGTGTGAGGGATTAAAGTTTCACCCCATAAATTACTAAAATAGACTTATCTGGCAGACAAAGGGTTAATCAGCAGAGGAGAGAAGGAGAGTCCAAGCCCTGCTTATGATACTCATTCTGGAAACAGCACAAAATGGCTGCCGTGGTGGGAGCCAATCAGAAACAAGCATGCGAAGCAAGCGCTCATTGGAAATGTAGTTTTCCCAGAAAAGTACCCCAAACAATACCTGAGGCCCCCTGAGCCCCCCAACACACTAGAAACATGAACCGGATGCTAGAGCAAGGGCAGACAACTCTGAAGTCGGTAGGTTAAACGGTTGTAGAGATATGTCCCAAACTGTACAGTCCCATAGGAGTGAATGGAGCAATGGCGCCTATGCAGTAAAGCGCGCCTTTGGAACTCAAATTTTACAAAATTGAAAGTGTAAAACTAAAAGACATGAAACATCACTAGAACATGTTAGAATACCCAAAAAACACTGAACCAGTAGGAAAAGTGTTAGAAATCCCCCCAAATGAATGCAAAACCAGCAGCTATAGGGTTAAGTACCACATAAACCTGCTCCAAATACCCAAAAGACATACAGATAGACCCAATGAGTGCAGGAGTGTGCAATAGGAACTCCAATCGAAAACCCCTGTGCAGAGGGGCACTGTGGGACACGTGGACTTGCAGCACTCAAAGGGTTACTCACCTTTCCTGCAGATCTTTTGTCTTCAGATTACCATGTTTAAAGAAGAAGCCTCAGTGGGCAACTCCTGAGAAAAGAACTTGTAGCCAAGATTTCCCTCCAGGGCTTAAGGTCCACAAAAAGTACCTGGTCACTGAGCTAGCCACATCTAAGGGCATTTTCAGTTATGGTAATCCGCCTAATGGTGGTATTCCATTTCTAACAGAAAAATAAAAAACTTCTAAAGTTATGGCAGAACTTTTCTCTTGCCTGTGTTATCTTCACCAAGGAACAAATCTTTCTGGAGCTGGTTGGCTAGCTACAGCCGAGGAGGGAAGGTAGGCTCCACCCCCTGCATACAATTCTAGAATTGTTCCTGCCTGCAATTAAAGGGGCGGATCACCTACCCAGCGTTACCAGTAACATGTATTGGACGACAGAGAAAAGTAGGTTAATATAACTTTACAGCTAACAGATGCAAAAATTATTAATCACATGTTTCATCCCTAAAATATAATCCTAAATTTGCTTTCTAACACGTATGTAAATAATCCTGGCCATACTGAGAGATAAGAGATGATGTTGTTAATTGATAGCAATTAATGCCCACTGCCCCAGTATTCAGAAAGGCTGTTATCTTACATCAGCCCATTCACAGATAATCCTAAACAATCAATGGAAGCCCTGCAAAAGGCAAGAATGTCTGCATCCTAAGAACAAATTAAAGACAAGACAAGTCTTACAGATTCTAGCATGAAGTACAGGGTATTTTAGGGTAATTAACTGCAGTTCATTTTCTATTTTATTATTCTTTAAATAAAATTATACCATCAAGCCATCAAGTTATTTTTTCTCATGCTTTGAGAGGCAGAATGTACCCTGGGGTAACCTCACCTCAAGCCATTCAGGGATTTTTTTTTATAATTGAACTTGAATGTTGATCCCTCTGCTGCCAGAGAAGTGAGATCCATGTGATATGGCAAAGAAGGGGTTAAAACTGGTGGAAGCAATGTGGGGAAGGTGCACAGGCAAGGGACATGAGGGATTATTATGCCCCCTGGATTTCTCTATCTTATTATGGTCAAGGAAATCAGCTGATCTTTGGTCTCTTTCCTTGGGTCTTCCCAAGTCTCACTCTGGGTCATTTTGGATAATTTTTCAGCAATTACAAAAGACTCTAAAGTGGTATTCTTGGGTCAGAATGTAATTGCAGACTTGACCAGCTGAAAATATCTGCATTATCAGAAAATATCCAGCCAGCAAACATTTCCATATGGAATGGAATCTGACAATATTTCAGTCAGGAACATGATGTGCCTCTCTGTGACCCCTGTACTTGGTAAACCTACAATTACTCAGATCAGTGATTCTCAGCTGTAGTCCCCAGGACACACCAACAGTTCATGTTCTGAGGATATCCTAAGGTGATCACAGGGGGTAATCAGTGACTCAATCATCTGCTTCCTTTACCTATACTCAGGCCCGGACTGGGACAAAAAATAGGCCCGGGCATTTAAAGCTGAGCAGCCCATTTTTATTTTTTGAGCAGCCCATGGGGGGGTGCGTTCGCTCTTTTTTTTTTTTTTTTTTTTTTTTAACGCCCGGACCCAGGGCCGGTGCAAGGATTTATGTATACACAGGGCGAAGGTGCATTTTGATGTCCCCACCCCCCTCCGACACAATCCCCTGCCCCCATATTCACCTCCACACTCTGCCCACCCCATCCTCCTCCCCACACTGTTCACCTCCACAATGCCCCCTTCCTCTCCACATTGCCCCCTTCATCTCCACATGGCCCCTTCCACAATGCCCCCTTCATCTCCACAATGCCCCTTCCACAATGCCCCCTTCATCTCCACATTGCCCCTTCCACAATGCTCCCTTCCACTCTACAATGCCCCCTTCATCTCCACATTGCCCCTTCCACAATGCCCCCTTCATCTCCATATTGCCCCTTCCACAATGTCCCCTTCATCTCCACACTGCCCCTTCCACAATGTCCCCTTCATCTCCACAATGCCCCTTCCACAATGCACCCTTCCACTCCACAATGCCCCCTTCCACAATGCACCCTTCCACTCCACAATGCCCCCTTCATCTCCACAATGCCCCCTTCCACAATGCCCCCTTCATCTCCACAATGCCCCTTCCACAATGCCCCCTTCATCTCCACATTGCCCCTTCCACAATGCTCCCTTCAACTCCACAATGCCCCCTTCATCTCCACATTGCCCCTTCCACAATGCCCCCTTCATCTCCACATTGCCCCTTCCACAATGTCCCCTTCATCTCCACATTGCCCCTTCCACAATGTCCCCTTCATCTCCACAATGCCCCTTCCACAATGCCCCCTTCATCTCCACAATGCCCCTTCCACAATGCCCCCTTCCACTCCACAATGCCCCCTTCCACTCCACAATGCCCCTTCCACAATGCCCCCTTCATCTCCACATTGCCCCTTCCACAATGCTCCCTTCCACTCCACAATGCCCCCTTCATCTCCACATTGCCCCTTCCACAATGTCCCCTTCATCTCCACATTGCCCCTTCCACAATGTCCCCTTCATCTCCACAATGCCCCTTCCACAATGTCTCCTTCATCTCCACAATGCCCCTTCCACTCCACAATGCCCCCTTCATCTCCACAATGCACCCTTCCACTCCACAATGCCCCCTTCATCTCCACAATGCCCCCTTCATCTCCACAATGCCCCTTCCACAATGCCCCCTTCATCTCCACAATGCCCCTTCCACAATGCCCCCTTCATCTCCACAATGCCCCCTTCATCTCCACATTGCCCCTTCCACAATGCCCCCTTCATCTCCACAATGCTCCCTTCACCTCCACAATGCCCCTTCCACAACGCCCCCATCATCAACTGCCCCTTCATCTTCGCAATGCCCCTTGATCTCCTACCTTAAAGCCCTGGTGATCTAGCGGCGACGCGGCGTACCATCAGTGTGATCTGTGCCTCCTTCGGCACAGAGCTGCAACTCCCGCGCGCGGTTCGCAATAATGCAGAGCGCTGGGAGATGATGTCATCTCCCAGCGCTCTGTATTACTACGGAGACTGTGTCACCGGACCGGCCCACCGGGCAAATGCCCGGTGTGCCCGATGGCCAGTCCTGGCTTGCCTATACTTAATAAGGATATCAGTATAACCTGACCTGTTAGTGTGTCCTGAGGACTGGAGCTGAAAATTCCTAATATAGTAGTAACCTTTGAATGCCAGAGGGGTAAGCAACACATTGCAAAGCAATACGTTGCGTACCCCTCTGGCACTCAAAGGGTTATCATCGCTCACTATGTGTTTGGAAGTTCATTTTCTGAGAAGAGGGTAGGTGGAATTATTTTGTGTTAAATGGCTTAAATTAGAATCCAAATGTTTTTTTCCCCTGCTTAACAGTGTTTGCCTTCCTTTACCCTTTGAGTGCAAAAGGTTTTCCCTCTGATATTTAAAGGGTTAAAGGAATAGTTAACTTTTTAATTTAAACCTAATTGTTGTATGGATTTTCTTGCTGAGTGAAACTAGAGTGCTCCACTGCTGGAACATGATGAAACTATTAACTATAGTTTCACCTCTCCCATAGAATGCAACAGAATATCCGAAATCTGTCCATAAAAAAAACACTGTTAATGTAAAAAACGCAAATGTTTATCTGTAATAACTTTGGAAAGTCACCTCTACCAGCTTATTGTACTCAGTAATGTTTTATCATAAAAAATAGTTTACTACTCTTTAAGAACTCATAAATCCATTTTCTCTATATGCCAATAAATCGAAGAGAAACTAGAATATTGCAAGGGTCACATGATAAAGCTTACCTAAGAAAACTTAAATACCTTTATATGTATAACACATTATGAAAAATAATTACTGGGGCATTCACTGCAAATAGGATTTAAAGGTATAGTAGTGTTTCAAAATAAAATCAGCTCCAATTAATCTTCATAGTATTTGAGCCATGGAGAGAGTTACTTCAATACTGTCAGAGTTGTAGTACAAGAGTAATTGAATGATAAAGTATCCCCCTCCTGCCCCTTTTACTGATGTAACACTGCTCACCTCAGAGCAGCAAGGTGGTGTCCGGATGGATCACAGAGAGGGACAATCTTCAGTGAGCATAAGGGAAAACCTGTAAAGGGTGCAGGGTTTTCCTTATGCTGACAGTAAGAAGATTGTCCCTCGCTGTGATCTGTCTGGTGAAGTGACCAGATTTCACATCTGAGGTGAGCAGTGTTACACTAGATAAAAGGGGCGGGTGGGGGATACTTTATCATTCAATTACTCTTGAACTATAACACTGACAGTATTGAAATAACACTCTCCATGGCCCAAATACTATGAAGATTAATTGTAGCTGCTATTTTTGTGAAACATTACTATCACTTTAAACCTTCATTTTGGAAGGTCATGATGATATGACACAGGAAATGCAGAATACAGCTAACTGCTGTTTTGTGCCTTTAACCCTTTGAGTGCCAGGGAGGTATCCAACACATTGCATTGCAATGCATTGGATACCTCTCTGGGTTAAAGGCAATTCAAGACAAGGCAAGAAGGTTTGAGTCATATTTGTGGTGAGTGCCCTCAGTTATTCTCTCTCTATATGCATTGGGTCTTATCAGTCAAGCTAAAAAGGTGAAATTCAGGTGCAAACCAACAACACCATAGCACTGAAATGAAAAGCTTGCAAATTCCCTTTGAAGCAATGTGTAACATTCAAGTGGTTAAAAATCCTCATTTAAATGAAATTTAATTTTCATTTCTTCCCTATAACACAGCTGGTTTGACCAAGATTTGTTCCTCTATTGGTTGATGAATAATACTCCAAGACTCTCCATTAACCATTTGAGTGCCAGGGAGGTATACAACACATTGAGTTGCAATGAGTTGGTTACCTCTCTGGTGCTCGAATGGTTAATTAAATTACTCTGCCTTCTGTCAATTCTTAGAACTATATTTGGTTCTTCATTAGCATATTAATACCCATTAATTCAATGTTTTAATTACTCATGATACAGTGAATTATAATAACTATGCTTATGTTATGTGTTCATAGTTAATATAAGATAATTTGGAGCTTAGTGTTAATATGATTAGATAATTGCTGGTATAAGACTATTCATCTTTAAACATAGAAGACATTTTTTTAAATGGTGTTTAACCCTTTCAGTGCCGAAGGGGTACGTAACGCATTGCTTGTTGCATACTCCTCTGGCACTGAAAGGGTCAATAAATGATCATATGTACAGATGTGAATTCTTAATGAATCCACATTATGGATCATTTTCAAAATTAAAATGAAGGTAAAGATGGCTATATTTTGGGCTTTATATTCAATTAGGTTGGTATAAGGAACAAGGGCCCATATTTATAAAAGGAAAATGGAGTTATTTTGGAGTAAACCAACTGCACCAGGGGGGACAGAAATAAACATCCCTACATTCCCATGCACTTGAGCAGAGCTTTTAAGCACTTGAATGTTAGAGAGGCATCGCTTTGCAGTGTACTGGAGCAGGGACATAGGAACCGGGGGGGAATGGGGAGGACGCATCCCCCCAGGAAATCATGCGTGGGACAGGCGCTAGGCGCCCCGGGCCGGGGGGTGCAGGCTCTGGGTGACCGGCAGGAGGGAAGAGCACTGCACAGAGCTCCCTCCTGCTGGTCACCTCCTTGTAGCGTGGCCGAGCAGAGCAGACTGCGGGTAGAGGAGTTTATGTAGCCTCTACCACAGTCTTACAGGAAGATGCAACAAGCAGCTTCCTGTCAGACTGGGTTGAGAATCAGAAGCTCCTTTACAGCGGTACGCTCGGCCATGCTACAAAGAAGGTACAGAGGGGCTGGGGGGGGCAAAGTGACACACAGGGGGGCTGGGGGTAAAGAGACACACAGCGGGGCTGGGGGGCACAAAGTGACACACAGGGGGACAGTAAAAATGCTATCCCCCCAGATTTGTGGGGGCTTCTATGCCTCTGTACTGGAGAACTCTCTATCATTCAGGTGGTTAAAATACCAATGTAGTTAGACAGGAATTTTAATATATCCTCTTTGGCGCAGTTGGTTTACTCCAGAATAACCACAGTTTGCTTTTATAGATTTGGGGAAAACATCTACAACATAATATAGCATAGGGGAGAAATGAATATTCCCATTAAGCTAAAATGGACTTTAACCCTTTGACTGCTACAGAGGTCTCTCTCTCTATCAATCAAGGGGTTAAAAGTCTGAATTAAGTCAATGAGAGTTTGGCTATGTTTATTTCCACCCCTATTGTGAACTTGGTTTCAACAGAATTGCGCTAATTGCCTAATTATTTGCTTTGTGGAGCATTGAAGACCTCTCTAACATTCAACTGGTTAAAAGCCCCATATAATTAAAGAAAAATTTTATTTGGCCCCCATATAGTTGGTTTACCTTAGACCTGCATCACTGTGACTTTATACATAAGACCTATTGGGACTTAACCACAAAAGAAATTAGGAACAATTCTGGAGAAAACTAACTGCTCCATGGGAGATAAATGAAGCCTCCCAATGACATAAATGAGTATTTTAACCCCTTGAATTCCAGATGGTTGAAAGCTGCATTTAAATCACTAGCAAATTGTGTCCCCTAAGTTGCAGTTTGTTTGGTCTTCAAATATCCCTCTTTTCTTTTATGGCGAAGTCCCAAAGTGGTTGTTAGTTCAGCAAAGAAACGGATGGATGATTGATTACTGTACTTGCATAGTCAATTGGAGCCTGGACTATAATCGCTGCCAATAATATGGGAACTCTCAGGGTCTGACCCTAAAAATCAGGGTTTTGACCCAAATCTCAGGGTAAAGGTTCAAATTCTCACGGTGACAGAGTCCAGTGTTAACTGCTATATGATCTGCACCAATTAGCCTGAGTCATTTCTACAAGAAAGGCAGATAAGCCCTATTTGTATTGTATGTGTCCAGTCAGGGATACATCTAAGTTATGGTATAGGTTGATTGAGGAATGATTGGAGAACCTGTGGGTTTCAGTAAGCAGGTATGTATCACCTATAATCTCTTTTATGAAGCTTGATAAGTGTTAATATTTTACAGATCTCCAGGTCATCTAATTCTGAAAGGTCCCAGGCATGATCATGTTATATATACTGTAATAGCGATGGTGTACCACCTAAATAACGTGTATGGGGTACCTTGGTGTGTAGGCTAAGGAGTGTGCTTAGATAGCAATTAATATATCAAACAAAAAAAAGAGAGAGAAAAATATCCTTAATAGCACCAAAGTCTGTAGCCTTCTCAGACTGAAATAGATACACCATTTCTTTGTAGCTATTGTTAGATATCAGCTTCAATATCACAACAAAGTATCTTTCAAAGGTTCCCCAGTCAGATACATGTGTCTTGCTTGAGTCAGCTCTTCTGTCTATGATCGTCAAGTGATACTGTGATGAATAGTCATGACTTCAAGCAAGACACATTTGTTGTGATATTGAAGCTGATCTCTAACAATAGCTACACAGAAATTTTGTATCTATTCCAGTCAGAGAAGGCTACAAACTGAACCCACAGCATTGTATATCTCTACATGTTGGGACACACATTAATAGTTGGAACATTATTTTAATTTGCTAGGCTTTTTTTTATTTGTTAATTAAAGTTATATTTTATTTTACTGCTATTCATATTAGGGGTCTATTTTATTAACCTCACTGCATGAGTGTGTATTCCCAATATTTGTCTCCTTAGGGATTTACTTTTGGTGCTATTAAGAATATTTTTATCTCTCTTTTCTTTGGTATATTCAGTGCTATCCAAGCACACTCCTTAGCCTACACACCAAGGCATCCCATATACGTTATTTGGGTGGTGCACCATCGCTAGTAGAGTATCTATTATCTTTCCTCTGTCTATAGAGGAGCTTTTTTGACGTGAGCACGCCATTAATAAGGATGAGTAGTCCAAGTGACATTGTTTACAATAATAGAAGAGATAAATGGGTTACACAACTCAGGGAGGTTTTCTCCTCAGATCAGAGCACTTCCATCGGTAATAAAACCAGTATACATGACATTTTTGTGGAATATAAACTTACTAATATTAAATTGATGAGGAGCTGGTAGAACAAATCCTCATACGAAAATGACATAATTCCCAGAGGTCTTAGGGTAAAATTAATGCCAGCTGTCAATTTAGACAGCCAAGAGCTAGTAAAAAGATGGGAAACAGCTCTCAAGTGTTCTAATGAGCTTATCCAAATACTTTTTGAATATGAGCAGGCTAGGAATGACATTTTAACAACACAATTACAGGAGATCCAAAATAAGATCAAAGAATTGCAATGTGATAGTCTCAAAGAGAAGATTCAAAAAATAGATTCTGAAATACATACTTTAGAAAAATGTATTATTGATAGGAAAAAAAGTAACTTTCAGAGAGATCGTAAGGATTTCAATGAAGGACTTGTGTATGTTTGGAAACAACATACGACAAGCCAATCAGCACAAGAAACAGAGGAAACCGATAACTCTGAATCAGATGTTTCAGATATTGATTGCGTCACAACAAATCCTTATTTTCAAGCCCTAGATACAAATGAGAGGAATTTTTTAGGCCACAGATCATGACGAGGCAGGGGGAGAAACAGACATTACCAAACAAACGAAAGACCGGGGGGTAGATCTTGGCGACAGAGAAATTTGGGGGTACAGCCAACAAGCAACACAGAGAGGGAATGTAACGTTGAGGAACTAAAAACTCTGACTGTTGTTAATTTCAGTATCCATGAATTGACCCCCCTACCTTTGGAAGTATTAAGTAAAGGTCTGTCTTTTTCCTCCTGTAATCAACTAGACAAATTCATGGTTCTTATTTTGTTAAAAGATACTACTTAACAAATTCTTCTTTAATTCAGAACCCAACCTTACTCCTGAAATAGGCCTATTTGATATGGAATGTGTTTTCAAGACTAGTTTTGGAATGAAAGATCTCATTCCTAGGCATGAAGATGATGCTGGCAGCAATCTTCAAGAACTGTTGGAGGATGAAGCTCAAACTTCACCTACCCTTAAACCTAAATCCACATTCACACCACCAATGCACACATGTCTGCAGGTTAAAGCATTTGGGGAACTTGTTATGAAGAACATTCTTAAGCTACCCCCCAAAAAAGGCCCATACAACCTTACTAAACCTCAACATAATGCAATATAGGAGATTTTAAGTTGGGATGATATAGAAGTAACGCCCTCTGATAAAGGGGGCAACATCATTCTGTGGCCTAAGAATTTGTATCTTGCAGAGGTCTTTAAACAGTTAAACAACAAAGACTGTTATAAAAGACTCCACTCTGATCCAACACAAGACTTCCTACCAATTTATAATAAAATCATTGGAAAGGCAAGTGATAAGGGTGTCATAACGTCAAACATCCTATTGTACCCACTTTATATCTACTGCCAAAGGTACACAAAAACCTTAAAGTGCCACCTGGCAGACCTATTATTGCTAGTATAGGGGGCCTATGTGAGAGGGCCTCCCAATACCTTGTTGTCACACAACTCCCGTCATACACTAGGGATACTAGAAACCTTCTGGACAAACTAGCAGATCTGCCAGTAGATAATTCCATCGTGCTAGTTACCTGCAATGTCGAATCATTATACACCTCTATACGGCACGAAACAGGTATCAATACAGTAAAGTACTTCTTAGATAATGATAACAGTATAAATGATACACAAAAAACTTTATTCTAAGACTTCTTCACTTCATACTGTTACACAATTATTTTTTGTTCAATAACCACTATTATTTGCAGGGCATAGCTACGGGGGCGGACTGTGCCCCCACATATGCTAATATATATACTTGACATGGTGGGAATACACTATAGCATTTGATGACACCCTCCAGGAATTGAACAGTCACATTCTCAGTTGGTATAGGTATATAGACGATCTATTCATTCAGTCAATCATCACTTCTGTGCCCATGGGTGAGTTCCTGCATACGAAAAGCAACTGCTCAGACTATGTCAATTTTAAAGCAAGAGCAGATGAGTTATCATCCAGTTTACTAGCTAGAGGGTACAGTTAAACACTTATAAAAACAGCCAGAAAAAGAACGATTAGTACTCCACGTCAAACAAAGACCCCTAAAAAAGCAGATAAGATGATCAGATTTGTAACCACCCATAATAACAAGTGGAATGAGATATTTACTCTACTGAATAAACAATAAGTAACAATAGCTACATAGAAATTTTGTATCTATTCCAGTCAGAGAAGGCTACAGACTGAACCCACAGCATTGTATATCCCTAGATGTTGGGACACGCATTCATAGTTGGAACATTATTTTAATTTGCTAGGCTTTTTAATTATTTGTTAATAAAAGTTATATTTTATTTTACTGCTATTCATACTAGGGGTCTATTTTATTAACCTCACTGCATGAGCGATTATTTCCATTATTTGTCTCCTTTGGGGTTAGGTTTGGTGCTATTAAGGATATTTGTTTCTCAATTTTCTTTGTTTTATATGATCATGTTATATTCCTATTAAATATGTGAACAATGTATGTGCATATATGTACTTTTCTGTCAAAAGTTATGCAATGATGGTAAAGCTATGCAGACTCTTCTGGAAACACTGTACCATATGTACATAGCAGGACTGTAACAACACAATGCTGGCCCTGGACAAATTTGAAATGGTGCTCTTCTTACATGGTCTTGAGCAGGTTTGAATAATGAATACAGTTCCAGATGCAATTCACAACTGGTGATCTCAGAAGGTCTTTCCATGATAAGGATACCATGGAGCTACTGCTGCAGGATTCATGACCCATATACTGACAGTTAATCATTTTAACCCTTTGAGTGCCAGAGGGGTACGGAATGAATTGCAACATTGAAGTTGCGACAATAAAGTAACTTATGAATCAGAAACTGGCTGTAGTTTCTTCCTACATAAAATGATGGAGCAAAAAATTGTTGTTAAAAATAGGGGTTTTACAGAAAGGTTTCAGAAATGTACACTAAATTCACATTTTACTGTATAATATATCCGAATAAAATAAAAACAGAGAGCTAAAAACAAGAAGAAAAGAAAGAGCCAACTGAAGCACTATAGTATGCCTATAATAAAACAGAATAGGCTACACACTTGTAACTCTTTGTAGAAATTAGTAAAAATAAAGTGTGAAACTTACATAAAGCTGGATAATATGGTCTCCTATATCATACTCTTGATCTCCTGGCCAGGAAAATAAATATCCAGCAACATGTTTAACACCTTACCAGTGTTTTCTCAAGCTAAGGATATTCACAAAAGTATGATGCATAGGCTATTTAAATACTGAATCAATCATCTTATTTAGTTAATCTCAATTTGGACAATATATTGTGATACTTCTAATACTTATTAGAGCCTATATAGCTCCATGCAAACATGATCTTAGTAATAATTCATATTATTTAGATCGTCCAGAAATACCCATACTTAGCTATTATTTTAAATAAATTATAAAATCTAAAAAACTTAAAAAATAAAGTAAAAAAATATACAATATATAATTTTAAGCCCTGTACAAACTTGATTCACAAAGGGATGTCATAGACTCTATAAAAATTGGGAATAATTCAATATTTTCATTTAACCCATTTGGGTATAGATTCCCTAAAGTGAAGATTCAGTTGGCTTTGCAATTGTTCAAGGCTTTGTCAAAATTTACCTTACAGAAATCCATTTGAACCAGATCAAAGGGATTTCCCTTCAACGATGTGGGCTTTCTACCATGTTTTTACAAGGAGACTCTACTAATACAAAATAAATATTGGTAATAAGTTTCCTAACCACTCAGTTGGATTTCCATAAGAGGGATTTTGATTTTGACATACTCTAATATTGTTTTACTGTAGTCAGTCTCCTATATACAGTTAGTACCCAAGTGGGTAAAAAAATCTCCAAATAACAGAAGGATATTTTCCTGGATCAACATTCTATCTGCTTTGAAACCAACTGTCATAATTCTCATTAATGTTCTGAACTAGAAAGGCATCCATTAAACTTTTGAAAGCAACTGCAGTATTTGCAAGCACAGGATACAGAGGCAAATAATTCTATAAATTTCCTGCCTTTACTGTAAAAAAATCCCTGCTTTTATTTTAAGCACCTTTCCTCCAGTCTTAATGGATTACCTTTTTGTACTGCACTCTAATATCTTTGAAAATTGTACCCTCTTTGACATCTCTTCACTATTGAAAACAAACACAGTTTGGATAGTTTCTCTTCATAATACAGATCCTCCAATCACTTTATCAGTTTTTTAGTATGTCTGTACACTTTTTCCAGTTCAACAATGTCTCTTTTAACCCCCTAACGACCAGCTGCGCAGGCACGCGGCAGTCACTAAAGGACCATGGAGCTTTTTTTTTTTAATTTTATTTCGATTCCAAACTCCCCGAACGGCGTCATAGAGTCATATGGAAAGGATGACAGGTGCCATCTCTTACCCCTTTCTTCCTCGGGTCCTCCCTCCGTGTTATGGGAGATAATCTGCTCTTATGGAACATCACATAGGAATTCTTGTCCTACCTCTTTCTCTGTTTCTGCTCCCCACAAATGAACAATGCAAGACCTGTAGTTACAACCATATGTCAGTGACATGTCACATCCAGTTGTAGCACTGTGCATTCTGGGAGCTGAAATAGAGAAGGGAGTGTGGCAAGAACTTAACACTTAATGCTCAATTAGAGCAGGTTTTCTCCCTAACCACCCTGTTCCCTTGAAACCCAATTAAATGGCAAGGGTTGACAGAAAAAGGAGGTAATGCAATTAGAGGTACGGAAGTCTCTTTTACAGAGCTTTACAAGCCTCTTTTCAAGCTATCTCCATTTTCTTGCAACCCCCCAGTGCTTTTTGCAGGGTGTACCACCAGAAGGTCCTCCATGGTTGTGATGAAGTAGGTTGGTGTTGGCTGCGCTGTCTCCCTCCTTGTATATTATGGAATGCAGATGTAAGAGATAAATGAAATAAAATAAAGTATAAAGGGTCATATGCAAACAGACAAAAGTGGAAGTTTAACCCTTTGAGTGCCATAGAGGTATCCATACCTCTCTGGCACTCAAAGGGTTAAAATTCCTATTTAAATCTATGGGAATATCTTTAAAATATTTGTGGACACCCCCAATTTTAGAATTTTTTTAGCTTCAACAGTTTATTTGCAGTCAACAACCCTTGATGTTAAAGAAATCTATAATGCACTGCTATATAATGCACTGGATGTCAGTGACATTCTAGTTAATATAATCATCCACTAGAACATTAAAGGACAAGTAAGATTGTACTATGCAAAAAAAACATACAATGGAATACTGTTTTTCTGGGGAGTAAAGCATGTTTACTCCCACTGGTGGCAGTTGTTTTATTTAAAAGTCATAACAGTTCAAGCTGACAGAAAGTGATAGGGCTATTACTCATGTCTCTCATACAATGAAATGTAAGAACTGGCTAGACACCATGTGTCAGTGCACTGCAAGTGGAAAAAAAACAACAGTGTAAAATATAATAACTTCATACCTCCCAACATTTCAAATTGCCAAAGAGGGATGCTTGTGTTTTAGGGGCTTGTTGTTGGGGGCATGGCTGGTGGGAGGGGCATTACCAATTAATTTTTAGGCTATTTGATGGCCTATTGACACCTCCTTGTGTAATCTAATAAATGATTTAAAACAAGACCAAAGTATTTTATTTACACATAATAATGTATAAACATATATAATGAAGTTTACACAAACGTTAATGTGAGTTTTATTGCTGTGGAGCAGTGTGATACACTTCTATACACACCACACAGTCTAATCTCCTAAAAAGAGGGACATTAGGGTGGGAAAGAGGGACAGTGGGATTTGGGTCTAAAAGAGGGACTGTCCCTCCTAAAGAAGGATACTTGGGAGGTATGTAACTTTGTAATGACCAATCTCTCAGCAGTGGAGGTAGGATTACTGGTCCGTTAAGATGCAATAATTTACCCTAAACGTAAGATAAACAAAGACATTTTTCTTGTAATGTGCTCTTTTATATGTTCCAGCTTTTTATTATACATTTTGGTCTGGCATTATGAGACATTCCTAAGACTTTCATGAGATGAAATGATAGTTATTTTTGAAGTGGTAAAAAACTAGCAATTTTCAAGCCAGTGTGTCAGGACTAAAATGGAAAGGCAAAGAACCATTTTAGACTAATGTCTGTGAAAGCTTCAAAACTAAAATAGTATAATTTAAAATCTAATATCCCCTTCCATGTACAAAGTAGCAAATAACAATAATTTAATAAATGAAAGTTGTGGAAAATACAGGATAGAATTACCAAAGCAAATCTATCATCTCCACTACAAAGTCTGTTTATGCTCCATTTGCAAAGCAAACTCTAATGCTATAAAATGTATGATGTAGACCAAGGTCAACAGATACACTTGTTAAGGTTTTACTATCTTGTTGAATCTATAATTGAGGCCATCTGTTAGTCAGTCACATTGATCAATTGCAATAGACTTTCACTACTTCACAACTGTAACTTGGTCTTAGCCAATTCAGTGAAAGAGGCTCATGCCAGATATAAAAAGACTATTGATAATTAAAAGCTTTTGCATAATGTATAAGGTATGTATTTTACATAAAACATTTAAATATGCTATTTGTATCAAAATTAATGTACAACCAGGATTCTCTAAATTTTAGAACATGTATACATCTGACTATATATAACTTGATACAGCAGAGGTTTGAAATAATAACAACAGAGCAGGTTTTAAGAATGAATTTGCAAAGGTAGAAATCATTAGTCCTGGTCGGTCTTTCAGGATGACTCAACAACTGAGATCTCATAAAATTACCCTCAAACTTGCACTGATGGTGGTCCTTGAGGACTGAAATTGGGAACCTCAGTAGTCAGGTGTAATCATAGGCTAAACCCCAGACACAAATCAGACTGAATATTTTCTTACATATAATAGAAGGATTGTAATAACAAAGCAGACTCTGATCCTTTAAGTTTAATTTAATAGGGACTGAAGAAGATGTTTCTGTTATGGGCCAGAGACTCACAATTAAGTTAAATAACATCCTCCATCTTTAATTATCTCTGTAGGATCAGTAGAGCAAGGACAATGTATGTACATTACGTTATACAGTAAATCTCATAAAAGTTAATTTGAATTAGCACAGGAGCCCCGGATATTATACAAAAGTCTATACTATATGTTAAAGGACTCCCATAATGATGCCACAACACAAGCATTTTGTAAAGTCTCTTACATTGGCAAATGTGTTATTTGCTTTCCATTCTAAACAATGCAATGTGTACTTATTTAAGAAAAATGTTTTCATATTTATCTGTATAACATGCATGAGGAAGAGACTTGAGAGGTCTTGAAGGAATTATTGGGACACTCTCTGACACATCAATATCATCACTTCTATTATGTGCCCCAGAGCCCTAGGAAATTTTAGGAGTGCTACTGCTGCTGCTAGTTGTGACACCTCTGACATGTTGATGATATGTCTCTCAATCAGACCTATAGGCTTCAGTGTTTTAGATTGAATCTCAATGAGGAGGTTCCTAGGTGTGATCCTGCTTTCTGCTGTCCACCTGCTACTTACATAGACAACAGATAACATGTTTAGCTTTTGGATCGTGTGTGAACTATTTCCATACTATAGACCAGTTGTTCTCAACCTGTGCCATCAGGGTCCACTAACAGGCCAGGATTTGTGGATTTCCTTGTTAGAAAGCAGGTGAGTTAATCAAATTGACTGGGCTTCAGATGAACACATCTGCTATCTAGCAGGGAAACACACAAATCCTGTTCTGTTAGACAACCCTGAGGGCATGAGTTGAGAACCACTGCTATAGACTTCATAGGCTGAGGGGTTCTTTTTTTTTTTTAAGTTTTTAAAAGCTTTATTGAGAAAATGCAAGTGTACATAATATAATAGTGACAATTGCATAAAGGCAAACATAAATAAAACTGTACACAGTGGTATGCAAAAGTTCAAACATGCCAAATCTCAACAAAATATAGGCTAAACATTTTCATCTGAAAGCAATCTAATCAGATGATAAGTAGAGTACAATAATAAAGCTCATAATATCGCTTATACAGAGAACATAAAAAGAAGCCAAAGGAATACAAACATGCAGAAGCTACAGCTGCAGATGGGGACAAGTACAAAGTATATATGTACTTCGAACCATATCATATTAATAGCAGGTAAGGGAGAAGTTAGCAAAGGGAAACTAGAAAGAGATAAAGCGTGGACAGAGTGTCGAGGCAATATGCCCGACATCCTGCTGTCCTACCACGCAGCGACCTCCAGTAGACTGGTGGGGGGAAGGTAAGAACTGCGTAAAAGAAAGGACATTAGGAAGCATGGACTCAGGCAGTTAAAAAGCCAAGGTACTAGTCTGGCCCATATCAAAACGGTAACTCAGCTAAGACTGTACAGTAAGTACCCTTGCACAGGTAAGCATGGCAACATCATATCTTAACCTTTTTTTTTAAAAAAAAATTATGCAAAAAACAAACATTTTAAACCATCCCCGCATTAAGCATTACCACGTCCCAC
This sequence comes from Rhinophrynus dorsalis, assembly GCA_037306005.1. Taxonomy (NCBI): domain Eukaryota; kingdom Metazoa; phylum Chordata; class Amphibia; order Anura; family Rhinophrynidae; genus Rhinophrynus; species Rhinophrynus dorsalis. The sequence goes on along the minus strand of CM074721.1, from coordinate 271,764,624 downwards.
GGCTTGTGAGAGTACCCTGGTGTCCCGGTAGCAAAAGAAGGGAGGCATATGAAATCAAGGAGAAAGGATCCATCCCACAACTATTGGAAAAGCGTAATAGCGCTCATGCAATGAAAATGCTGGCTCCCCTATATAATATACAAGGTACAAAGGCAAAGTCATCTCTATATAATAGAAAAAGTTGTGGCCAGAGGGTCCCCCTGCGGTATCCCGCCTCCATCAAGCAACTCAAGAAAGAGACCAATCTCACTCAAGGGCAGATAATCCAAGGAGCATAACAGAAGAACATAGTCCCGGGTTTCCAACATATAGACGAAAGTGGAAGTAAGGGAGATGCAAACTGGAACTTTGCAGCCAGAAGACTCTAGCGACGCAGGCATTAAAACTACACCAGGAACATGTACTAGGGGGTCCAAGACAATTCAAGTGCATGGCTAGTCACAAATATCAGGGTCCCAGGGTGAAGCATCCCAGTCAGATCCTGCACAGCTCAACTTGGAGAGTGGAGGAACCTGCCACAGCAATAGCAACAGAACAGGGAACAACCTCCATTGAATAATCATCCGATTTCCCAGGTACGTGCAGAAAAGTAAATTCAGAGTACCCTTTAGGGTCTTCCCAGGTACCACGATGAGTAGGTCATAGACTCGTAATATATATCTCCAGCTCCCACATTTCAGGGCAACACTGCGGCCCTCAAGAAGACAGAGGGGCTCCTCATAACAGCAGATATTAGTGTTGGGTTGCGCAGGATGGGGAGCTACAACAGTACTTCCAGGTGCCGAGTTGATAGCACTCTGCTCTGACCTTCCATGATCTAGTCGAATGCTTGCCAGTTCCTCGTGTACTGCAGCCCTGACATCCTCAATCATGGACTTGAGATTCTCCCTGGTCAGTAGATTCACAATGTCCTCCTTCATCAAAGGAGCACCAGGCGCCGTATTGCTCAGCCACGATACGTATAGCATATGGCGTGTCAGCAGTAACAAGGTAAGTTGAGACTCCCCTTCTAGAATTCTGTGGCTTGGTGCCCACCAGAAAAGTCCAGGGTAGTAGAGGGACTTTTCCACCCAAAAGGTATCAATATAGAGAGAAGCAAAATAGGTATGCCATATAAAACCGAGTCTCAGCTACAGCTACGGAACTATTTAGAATGCGTCCATCTTCCTAGGTTGATCGCTCCACCCCCTCGGCTGAGGGGTTCTTGAGGGGCTGCTACTACTAGTACTGGGGCTAGATGTTGCAACTGTATGATTGATGTCATGCACTTTCAACAGCAAAAGAAACACTCATCATAGCTAGTGTTGGATCAGATGTTGATGACCTATGTTGCTGGTGGTTATTCAGCACTAGTGTGTGGGAGTTGGACTTCGAAGCGGTGACAATGCTGACGAGGAATGACAGAATAACGGTGTATTTTTAGGCCAGTTTTCATAGCTAGAGTCAGACTTTCCAATTGACCTATCAAAGAGTTTATAAACAGACACCACACTCCTTTTTCAGTGGTAAAAGATTGAGTATTTGCCTTTCAGCTAATTTTCTGGCCATGTGATCATCTCTCTCACTCTTAGCTTCATCTGTATCTTCATCTATAGTCAACATCATCATCAGTAACTAGGTCATCCTCAGCATCATCCACTGCTTCATCCCCACTATTTTTATATTCCTTTAGGCTTTTTGAAGGTCAAACAATTTCTTTTTACTATTCCCCTTAGAGGGATTTCAGCATATTTTCTGCTACTTTGAGGACTGGAGTTTTTTTTATCACAGTTTACCTTAGAGGCCTAGTTATCCTGTGCTTCCTTCCTCTGTGGTGTGTCGGCTGGCATAGTTGCAGCCACCTCCGCATTGCTGATATCATGAAACAGACACTGGCTAGTACCCCTCTTTATGGGCCTATTCTGTGTGGCCTAATTGGGTTCCGCTTTCTCCCGCTTCTTTATGAACCTCCCTGGGCCTGGGAGTCAATGCCCTTACGTGGTGTTTCTGATATTGCTCTTGTGCTCCATTGTAACCTGTGCTCTCCTGAGAATCCACTCCGTGTATGACCCCGGCTTGTCTGACTACCCAGCTCGGTTCTGACCAGTGGCTCTGACTGACTAACTCGCTCCGTGTATGACCCTGGCTTGTCTGACTACCCACATCGGTTCTGACCTGTGGCTCTGGCTGACTAACTCGCTCTGTGTATGGCCCCAGCTTATCTGACTACCCACATTGGTTCTGACCTGTGGCTTTGGTTGTCTTACTTGCTCAGTGTAGTCCCCGGTTTGTCTGACCTCTGGCTCTTGATGTCTATAACTCCGTCTAGTCCCCGGCTTGTCTGACCTGTGGCTGACAACTGGCTCTATACTTTCTGAACTTGCATGACTATCAGTCTCTGTGTTCCATGGTTCAGGTCTGCTCTCGCTCCCTGTTGCCTCTGGTCACGTGACCCAGGGTGGAGACTTGTTCCTCAGTTACCGTTTCCTCTGGTGTTCTACCCGCACCATGGTCCTAGTCTCCGTTATCTCACAGTAGTGCAGTGCTCAGCACAGTGTGCAGCTCCGGGTAGGAGCCTTGGTCCTATCATCCTATGTTCTGGGGTTGTGTGGGCTATACTATTATTACTGTACTTATTAAATAAAGGTGGATTTATATTTTATATTCGTGTCTGTCCTTCTTTGCTGAAAACCGCGACATACTCTCACTGTCAAGCACAGCAGTTTGTTGAGCTGCTATACCTTCTATGTTATGCCATCAACACTAGAATGTGAATTGTTATCTTCTGTGTCCTTACATGGTTTATTAATATTACTAGTGGTGTTAGAACTTTTTATGTGATTTTAACAGTAACATAGTTGATGAGGCTGAAAAAAGGCATGTGTCCATCAAGTCCAGCCTATGGCAAATCACCCCTGTTGATCCAGAAGAAGGCAACCCCCCCCCCAATTAAAGACATTTCCAATTAAGCTCCAAGTGGGTAAAAAATCCTTCCTTACTCCAAATGCCATAAAGGCTCCTCAGGCTGTTTTATCAACATTCTTTTTTTGGACATCATGAAGCAACAATGGCTGCAGTCATTTGTTTGGCTACCACTTTAACAGCACATCCCTATACTGCTTCTACTTCTTTTGCCCTACTCTTAGTAAATTTGCTGATTGTGTGTGTGTGTTTGTGTGTGTGATGTAGTGCTCTTCATAAAATAGCCTATCTTCTATTATCTGTCTGCTCTAGTCACAGCTCATGTCGGGGTCCCTATTACCTATCAAACTATTTGTGGTTTTTGTTTTGTATGGTATCATTTTTTATAGTATTTAAAAAAATATAGGATTTTAGTCTTACCTGTTAAATCCTTTTCTCTTAGTCCATACAGGTTACTGGTAACTTTCAGTAGGTGATCATCCCCTTTAATAGGCAGGAACAATTCTGAGAAGCGACTGCTGGGTGGAGCCTACCTCCTCTCCTTAGCCTGCAGCTAGTCAATCCCCAACCAGCAAGATTTACAGACTAACTATTGACTAGGTAGTAAGAAGTTAAAGGAAGACTCCTGTGAACATGAACCCAAAAGTACCCCCACGTTCTGCCACAGGACAGCCAAGCCTGGTCCCTTGACAGGGCGGGAGACCAGTAACCTGTATGGACTAAGAGAAAAGGATTTAACAGGTAAGACTAAAATCCTATTTTCTCTGTCGTCCAATACAGGTTTCTGGTAACTTTGGGATGTCCAACCATTAAGTTCCCCAGGGTGGGAAGAAAGGCAAGGACCAGGTGCAGGCCCCCAAAGTCACCAGAGCACCAATAAACCTACAGATCATGAATAGCTCAACAACAACAACAACAATGAAGTGTCAATGGACACTGAAGAGGGGTAAAACAGACCCCAGGAACTGTTACACAGCACACTGAACTACAGCCAACAGGGCTCAAAAGTGAAAGAGTACTGAGAGACTAATGAGATCCTAGACAGGCAAGGCTGCCTCCAGGGTCTTCCTCCCAAAACTGGCATCAGCCGATGCCAGCACATCCACACGATAATGTTTAGAAAAAGTGTGCACAGATGACAAAGTGGCCACCTTGCACAACTGATCAGCTGAGGTCTGGTTCTTGTAGGCCCAAGAAGCCCCAATAGACTTTGCAGAAGGAGGTAGTGATGTAAGCGGCCACCTACCTGTGGGTGGGGACCCGGGTTCAGCGAGTCATGCAGAAGAAGGTTTGGAAGCCTTGGGCTTCGCGGAGGACTTGGATCTCCATTGCTGCTTAGTCTTGGATGAGGAGCGTGAAGCCTGAGGGACAGTCTGGGTCGCTTGGAGCGAGTCTACTTGAAAGGGATAAAAAAGCTGATTCCTTTTGACAGGCGCCTTCTTCCTCAGGACCACTGGCAGGGGAGTACTCTTCCCTCCAGAGTCCTCGTTGATGAGATCCTTGAGCTGAGGCCCAAACAGGGAGGAGACCTGAAAAGTCAAAGACAGGACAGCCTTCTTGGAGGCCGTGTCAGCAAACCAGATCTTGAGCCAAAGAGCACGTCTGGCTACTACAGACATGGTAGATGCCCTGGCTACCATACATACAACATCACACAGGGCAGCAGAGACATAATGCTGAGAGTGAGAGGTTGCAACATGTCAGAAGTAGGGGGGCCCCTGACAGGCAGCCCTATTTACCCTTGCAGCAGCAAAGGCAGGGCGGAGGGCAGAGCCCGCCATCGCAAAAATAGCCTTCAGAGAAATCTCAAGCTTCTTATCAGTCCAGACTTTGAGAGCAGAGGCGTCAGCCACAGGCAAAGCAGTGGACTCAGAAAGCCTGGAAACTGGGGCATCCACTTTGGGGGTATGGACCCACTGCATGAGGGCCGATTCAGAGAATGGGTAAAGTTTCGCAAACTTCCTAGACACAGATGGTTTCTTGTCTTGAAACCTCCACTCCTCTGACACCAAGCGGTCAAAAGTGGGGTTAGATGGAAAACAAGCATGGGGCCTAACAGGCCCCTGAAACACATCAGAGGCGTCAGAAGATGCCTCCTGCACCAAGGGAATGTTCAGGGTGGACAACACAGCCCTGATCAGGCCCTCAGCCGAGGGAATGGGATCCTCCTCAGAGGGGTCCCCAAAAAACTGAGATGAAGGAACAGCTGAACAGTCATCATCAGAGTACACCAACAATTCCTCCTCAGAGGAGTCAGACACATCAGGTACACCCGGCGGTCTAGGCAGGGAAGATCTGATAGGGGCGAGGTCTGCCATGAGTTAAGTGGATGGAAGGAGTTGTAAGGTAGACCGGAGGTCCCTGGCAGTAGCCTTAAACTCTTATAATAATAATAATAATAATAATAATTCTTTATTTTTATATAGAGCACACAGATTACGCAGCGCTTTACTCTTGCATCCATACTGGCTCTAGTAAATGGCTGAAGGCCCCTGCAGGGGATTCAGGGGCACCAGCGCATGCTGGGCAAACATGACCTGAGTATGCTCTAGGTAACCCTGAGTGACAATAGGAGCAATGAGCAATGGGGGACAGGGACACCCCAGTATCCTTAGTCTTAGGTTTAGCCCCAGAGTATAACGGAGTAGATATTCTCACAGAGTCAAGCAGTCAAAGTATCAAAACTCCCTCAAAATAGTGTGTATGATAAATAAATGCACCCCAGAAACGTTAAATAAGACTTAACTCGTAGGCGAAGGGTTAAACTGTGGAGGAGAGAAGGAGAGTACGATCTCTGCGTAGGATACTCGATCTGCAAATACACAAAATGGCTGCTGTGACTGGAGCCAATCGGGAACAAGTGTGCGAAGCGGGCGCTCATGGAAACGTAGTTTCGCTAACAGAGTACCCCAACAGTGCCCAAAGCCCCCTAAAGCTCCCCAACATCCCCAGAATGTTGACCAGATGACAGAGCAAGGGCAAACCCACAAAATGAGCCATATCTGACTTCGCTACGTGGAGCGGTTGCAGAGATATGTCCCAAACTGTAAAGTCCCCACTTAAAGGTGTGGAACATAAAGTTAACGAGGTGAATACCAAAATGGAAAACCACTCAAAAGCCCACTAGAATTAAACAGTAGACCCAATAAACACTGGTCCCAGTAGGGAAAGTTTCCAAAGCCCCCTCAAAACGTGCTAACCAGCAACAACAGGGTTAAGTTACCACAGAAACTTGCTCCAAACACACATACAGAATAAACACAATGAGTATACGAGTATTTAATAGGAACTCCAAATGAGACCCCTGTGTGGAGGGGAAGCATGGGACATGTGGACCTCAGCACTCAAAGGGTGCTCACCTTTTTTCAGCAGGTCTTCTGTCTTCAGATTACCATATATCAAGAAGAAGCCTCAGTGGGCAACTCCTGGGGAAATAACTTGCAGCCAAGATTTTCCCCTCAGGGCTTAGGTCCACAAAAGCACCAGGTAAACTGAGCTATCCACATTTGGGTAATGGAAACTGTTAGTGATGGTAATCCACCTAATGGTGGTATTCCATATCTAACAGAAAAATAAAAAAAAGCTAAATCTGTAGCAGAACTGTTCTCTTGCCTTGTGTCTTGACCAAGGAACAAATCTTACTGTTGGGGATTGGCTAGCTGCAAACTAAGGAGAGGAGGTAGGCTCCACCCAGCAGTCACTTCTCAGAATTGTTCCTGCCTATTAAAGGGGCTGATCAATTACCCAAAGTTACCAGTAACCTGTATTGGACGACAGAGAAAAAAAAATTAATTAACTGTCACCATCCTCAACAGCTTCTTCCCCTCACCACTCCCTTAACACAGATAACAGCCAACAGCTGCCTTGGATTACATACCACCAGACTCCCCTAACACAAAAATAATAGCCAGATCTGGAAGGAACTTGGATCTCAGCTGCCTGTGTCTTGTATGTCACACAAAATGTGGGAGTATTTGGGGTAAATCTTTGCTGCTCCCTTCAGATGCCATTCAAAGATAATTAGCAACATCACGGTTTGTGGACTCCATACAGCTTCCAATTAATTTTGATGTCTGTTATGTGGTTGTTTTCAAAGCAATTCTTTTGAGATTGCTATTCTCCCATATTTCTGATATGCTTTTTGACATATGTTTATATTTTGCATTATGTGAAATTAGTCCCTCATATGGATTTCCTATGGACAAGCCAATGAAAACAATTGCATAGGATACAATACAAATACACCTGTTTTCATTGGCTTGTCCATATAAGTCTTGTATGGGTATATATATAAAGATAGTTTGTATGGAAGGTCCTATCCTCTGATGAAGGAGGCTCGTACACCTGTGAAAAATGTTAGGAGTGGACTGGTGTGGTGATTGTATATAAATTCTGTTGCATCTGATTTCATCCCATGTTCTTAATAAATGATGATTTTTTTTACATAATCTTCAACTTTGCGTTATTTGCCTGCCTTCTCTACCTCAAAATTATGCTGCTTTCTCTATCTCTCACAAACAGAATCACATGCTGCAGTCTGACACCTGTTTTATACTATGCCTGCTGGAAAAGAAGGGATACTTGTGGGAGGTAAATTCTTACCATTTGCTGCTCGGCAGGAAGTGCCATTTTTCGCTTTTGAGGCAAAAACTTTTCACATATCCCTACTGAATGGACAATGAGTCAGCACTGTTCCAAACCTTAAACTGACTATGTACACAAGAATGCCACACATGAGTGTATAAATGGCACTGTTCACAGCACATAATGGCTGTCCTCTCCTAATCCCAGCCACTACACATGCTAAATTCACTAAATTCACCGATATACTGGAGAGCAGAAGCCATGAGTTCCTGACTTCAGCCTGATTCAGAATATCCAGAGCAAGAACCCACTGAGTAGTTCCATTTTGACAATAACTTTCTCCAAAGGTACAATACATGTATCGATTCACCCGCATATATGATTCAATGAAGATACAATTGTACAAAAAACAAGATTTAATATCTATACAAAATATGTCCATCACTATGAGCATCCATGTTCAAAAAGAAAAGTGAAGTCATGTTGGGGCAAACCAACTGTACCATAGGGCACAAATACAAATTCCAAATATTTTCATTTACTTAAATGGGAATTTTAACCACTCGATTTCTAGGGAGATCTCACCCCTTTGAATACTAGAGAGATATCCAATTAATTGCTTTATAATGTGCTGAAGACCTGTGGAATATTCATGTGGATAAAAGCCCCATTCAATCAATGGGAATAAGCAGTAGGTTTGGCCCAGAACGATTCCATCTTCTTTTGAGCATAGTGCCTTATGTATAAAAGCAACACTAGGACAAATCATCTGCAGCATAGGGAAGATATAATAATTTACTAACTTACCATTGACTTAAAACTGGTCATAAAAACCCATGAAGAACAGAGAAGTCTCCAATGCATTGTGAGACCTCTATAGCATTCAAGAGATTAAAAGTCCCATTTATATCAATGGGATTTGTTTTGTTCCCTATTTCTCAGTTAGTTTGCCAAAGAATGTTTCACTCTGCCTTTATCCAAAGCCTCAAAAGTGTCCGCTGGTTCCTGGCGTAAGTCAAATAAAGAATAAGTCATGTTTTTGTACTGACCTTTGACAATATAATCAGGATGATATGGTTACTGATTTTGGAAGTGTAAATTCTAGAATTTCATTTTCAGGAAAATGTAATACTTTCCCTTTATAGACTACAAATGTTAACGATGAATGTCAAAAATAGATGAGACTTGACAGCACGACGAATTACTGCTGCCCATAATTCATATAAGTGAGAACACTGAGAACATGTGTATTAATAATAATATACACAACAATGTCCAATATTCAAAATATACTTTACATTTATTCTCAATTGTTTCTCTTAAAATGCCAACATTTTTGGAATCTAATAGCTTAGACTACACCATATATAGTTTATAATTTATTTAAATATAATATAGCATTCAGTTAACAGTATGATATATATTGATCCTCCTATAATATACACATTTAATCAATACCAGTTTGCATTTCCATTTATTAACAATTTTGTATGTGAAAATGATCAGAAAATATATTGTGTTGAGTCATATGACTACTAATGAATAAAATTGATTTAAATGCAAATCAATCATTAAATCAATCAATATAAATTAAGAATCATTTTGGAAATAACTGGTATTAGAATTATACAATGTTTTTAGTATAAATACAAACGTCAACAGAATATACATGTCTGGGAAATGGATACAAATCAGTAAGAATGTGCTAACATGAGGGAGATTAAGAATCACATAGGGAGTGTGTACATTACTGCATACATTATTGTTCTTCCCATATATTGTTGGTGGCTCCTCAACAAGTTCCATATAGCACACTGCATCTGACCACAAAACCTAAAATGTGCCACATAGAAAGAAAATGATTATATGAAAGTTACTAAAAAAAATCCATTACTGCTCACAGCATCCACTAATGAAAGTTTGCTCAGTTCTTTGGTCTCTGGGTTGTGTAAAGTTCAGACTAAGAGTCCTATATTGAAAAATTGCAGTCTGAACTCCTGATATAAATTTAAAGCATAACTATCACCCCTGAATAAATTTGTCCCAAATAAATACCCATCTGGCGACTAGCTGCCAATAGCGCTAGTTGCCAGAAATATTACCTGCTGTTTGAGAATTGTACGCTGTTCCAGGGCTGACAGGCAGGAAACAGTGCAGACATCTTTCCATAGTGACGTCTGCTTACCTGCACTGTCAGTCCCAGCCTGCTCTAGGAGGCGTTGCTAGGAGTCGTTGTACTCATGGGGTTAGATGTCCCCTTTAATTAAATGGAATTTGTATTTGTTCCTAAAGATCATTTGGTTTGCCCCAGAACTGGTACACTTAGCTTGCACACATAAGGCCTACAGGATCCTGCGAAAGATATATCTCTGACATAACAATTCAAACACATGCCGCTGGTGTTCAATAGGCAGCCAAGAGCCGAATATGTCCCTCAGAGTTTTATCCTGAATCTCCATCTATTCTAACTTTTTCTCAAATTATAATAGTGGGACATTTCTATCTACTATGCCATACAACATGCACAGAAAAGACTGCACTATCCTAAAATATGGACAATGTCACAGGAATTGTTATGTAATATTTGCAGGGTTTATTTAAAGTCATAAAAACATTATGTTATGACTAAACATGAATTGTGCCGATGGAACGATAGCGAAACGGAAACAAATGCTATCTAAAAAGAACACTATTGCATGTTTAAAGTTCCTCAAAGAGCATATTTATAATCTACATGATTTCCGGAACACTATTGCATGTTTAAAGTTCCTCAAAGAGCATATTTATAATCTACATGATTTCCGGAACAATGTTCCCTGGACAAATGAGTCAAAGGTAGAACTTTTTCGCTTCAGTTTGAAATATTAAGTTTGGTGAAAATCACTGTGTTCAAACAGGAGCATGCCATCTCACCCATCAAGCATAATGTTGACATTGTGATATTCTGAGGCTGCTTTGCTGCCTCAAGACCTAAACTGCTTGCCATCTTTGACACAGGCATGAATTCTGCATTATATCATAGGATTTTAGAACAGAATATCAGAACATCTACCAGTGAGCTGAAGCTGAACAGAAAGTGGGTCAGCAATGATGTTATGATAAATATACAATCTACATGTCTTAGAATGGCCTAGCTAAATCCCACCTAAATGTTGTTGCAGGACCTGAAGCGAGCTGTCCATTGGAGGAAGCCGTCAAATGTCTCTCACTTGAAATAGTTCTTTAAAGAAAAATAGGCCAGTGAGGACTGACAAACAGTTAAAGACAATGCTTAGCTTACTTACTGGTGTCACTAAATAATAAATCTAATGGTTCACATCCTTTTTCACACATGGATATTGAATATTGAATCAATTGTAAATAAATGCATTTTGAAAAGGTATAATCGTTTTGAGTCATTTGTTTAATCAGGTTATTTTGTCTATTACTAAAACTTAGATTAAAATCTATTAAAAACAGTTTTGAAGTGATTCACAAACATTTTTGTACCACTCTGTAGTATAAAATGCAATACATAAGAGGAATGGGAGTTTGAGTATCATGCTACCTATAAAGGAAGATCCTTCAGAATCTTTCAGAATATGATTTATCACCAAAAATGACAGTTATCAAATGTTGCATGAACAGTACTCCAGAAATTATAATACATGTTTTTGTTTGGACCTCTATAAATAAGGAAAATCTGTGTTATGGATTTCTTTCTTTTGATTTCATTTTGAGTGCCTCTTATTTAGTAAGAGACTATGGGTTGATTCTATTAATAGAGGTAGTGAAAAAAAACTAACATTGGTAGTCACAGTTTTGTATTCTATTGCCTGTGCTGTGAGAAACTACTGACAGTACAAAAAAAAACCCAAACAAAAACCCCAAAAAAACAATGGGCACAAAACTAACAACCATTAAAATCAATGAACAATACATTCAATTGTTATTCTATTACATGTAGTGGCTATAAACACAAGTTCAGGGGCTCTAATTTCTGCTGTTATTTTAGTGTCCTAATGGGTGTTAAAAAGCACCATTGTGTAATAGAAAACTAGAACAATAAAAAACATGCATGCTCAACCAGGCATCCCCACACTAGTGACCCATGGATGTATTGATATGGGGACCTAAGCTCTATATAAGTTTATCCAAGTTACCAAAAACATGAGTGAAGCAAAACAATAACAATAACCCTTTGAGTGCTAGAGCTGTAACATTTACCTTGAATTTGGAGGTCCAGCGCCCTGGTCTTTGCCCTGGTCTTTCCTTGCGTTCTTCAGTAATCCTAAAAAATAAATGTAAAAATGAATGAGATAAATTCCCCCGTTGTTGACATCTCCACCGCTGGTGCTGCCGCCGATGCTGCCATTAGGAAGCCCCCCCCAAAAAATCCCAACCCACTGTGATCATTGAATAGCTGGAGGGATAACAAAACGCTCATTCGTGACCCCTCCAACTAGATGCAGATTGTCTGGGAGGTGAGGGTACTGCAGGGCACATTCTGTGCTCTGTGTAACCCCACATTCCAGTCAATGGGAGTGTGGGAACCAACATAAACAGAGATTGGCCTTATAAAAGTCAATCTCTGTTCATATTTTCCTCACACTGGCTCTGGCAATGGTCTGAGCAGAAACCAATATGAACAGAAATTGGCCATATAAACGTAAATCTCTGTTCATAGTTTCCTCATACTGGCTCGGGCAATGGCCTGAGAAGGAGAAACAATGGGAGTATTTTTTGTTTGGCTTCCTAATGGCAGTGACTGCAGCATCAGTGGCAGAGATGTCAACAACAGGGGGATTTTATTTCATAAATTTTTCTATATCTTTTTTATAATTACAGAAGGATTACTAAAGAACACAAAGGAAAACCAGGGTGAAGAAGACAAAGCTGGACCTCAGAATTCAAGGTCAGTATTTATTGGGTAAGTGTTTATTGTTACAGCTAAGAGAAATAAACCATGGGATAGTGTTAGGAATAGGATTTGATTTAACCCTATTGTTAATGTCAGATGTACTGGAGGGACAGGGGGGATTTCTAAAGCTATTGTTTAGCAGGGGCGGGCTGGCCCGGGGGGCAGGGGGGCAATTGCCCCCCGGGCCGCAGGGCCAGTGCGTGTAGCGGGCCGCCATGTTAAAAAAAAAAAAAAAATCAGTAGAAGTGTGGTTGCGGGCCAGAGCGGAGCCCAAAGTCTTGTGCTGGAGCGCCAAATTGAGGATATATATTTTTTTTGTTTTGCATTTATTGATTTTTTCAATGTACCATGAAGCTCCCCTGGGGCTGCCTGCTTCTTAACCCTTTGAGCGCCAGAGCGGTCGTACCACTCTGGTGCTCAAAGGGTTAAAAAAAAAGCTCCAGTCCAATTAAATGTATCCGCTGTCGCCTGGCCGCGTCTAGTGAGTGGGGGCAGGCCGGGTGTAGACTCAGTGACGAGCACTGCGTCTGCTGCGCACCGGGTAGGCCGGCTTGCTGGCCGGCGGACGCACCTAACTCAACTGCAGTGGAGACAAGAGAGCTGATCTGAGCGGGAGGCCAGCGGGAGCAGTCAGTCAGCAGAAGCCAGTCACATCAAGAGTAGTAAAGAGAGGTAAGGGGGAGAAAGGCAGAAGGGGGAGCATTCAAATCAAGAGGGGTAAAGAGAGGTAAGGGGGAGGAAGGCAGAAGGGGGAGCATTCAAATCAAGAGGGGTAAAGAGAGGTAAGGGGGAGGAAGGCAAAAGGGGGAGAATCAACAGGGGGCAATAAGAGTGGGTGAGAGGCAGAGGGGGGTCAAGAGTGAGACAAAAGAGGCAAAAGGAAGGGTGGAATCAAGAGTCAAGTAGGGGAGAGACAGGCAAAGGGGGGATCAAGAGTCAATGAGGGGGAGAGGCAAAGGGGGGATCAAAAGAGGGGGGAATGGTTGGGGAGAAAAAGGCAAAAGGAGGAGGATGAAGAGGGGGAGAAAGAGGCAGAAGGGGAGAGAGAGGCAAAATAGGGGATCAGGAGGGGGAGAATGGCAAAAGGAAGATCAAGAGGGGTAAAGAGAGGCAACTTGGCAACATGGGGCATCAAGAGCAGGTGAAAGAGGCAGAGGGGGTCAAGAGGGGGGAAAAAAAGACAAATTGAGGGGGGATCATGAGGCAAAAGAAGGGGGATCAGGAGGGGGAGGAAGAGGCAAAAGGGGGGGATCAAGAGTCAAGGAGGGGAAGAAAGGGGGTTCAAAAGGGAGAGAAAAAGGCAAAAGGGGGGATCAAGAGTCAAGGAGGGGAAGAAAGGGGGGTTCAAAAGGGAGAGAAAAAGGCAAAAGGGGGGATCAAGAGTCAAGGAGGGGAAGAAAGGGGGTTCAAAAGGGAGAGAAAAAGGCAAAAGGGGGGGATCAAGAGTCAAGGAGGGGAAGAAAGGGGGTTCAAAAGGGAGAGAAAAAGGCAAAAGGGGGGATCAAGAGTCAAGGAGAGGAAGAAAGGGGGTTCAAAAGGGAGAGAAAAAGGCAAAGGGAGGAGGCTTAAGAGTCAAGATGGGGAGAACGAAGCGAGAGGTGGGAATCAAGAGGGGAAGAAAGAGGCAAAAGGGGGAATCAAGAGGTGGTATATGTGTGTGTGTATATATATAAAATCAGGGCTTAAAATTGGAAGTCCTTTGCTACTAGCCAGACCTGAAAAGTTACTCACCACTGCAATACATAACATACCCACCATGGCTGAATTTCTACTCGCCAGGGCTGAATTTTAACTCGCCATTGGCTAGTGGCGAGTGGAAATTTTGAGCCCTGTATATATATATATATATATATATATATATATATATATATATATATCCTATAAAATAATTCGCTAGGATGTTTGTCAGAAGCCGTCATGTGCAGTAGAGACTGCTGGAACCCCCAGAATGCACTGGGAGCATTCTGTGCTTTCAGGCAGTCTCTACACCGCATAACTAAGTCGGCCGCAGGACGCAGAGCAGGACCAGCCTCTTAACCCTTTGAGTACCCCTCTGGCACTCAAAGGGTTAACATCACCTGGACCTTGACCCATGTACACGGGCTTTTACACTAGTATGTGTGTATATATATATATATATATATACATATACATATACATATACACACGTACTAGGCAGCACAGTGGCTCAGTGGTTAGCACTGTTGCCTTGCAGCGCTGGGGTCCTGGGTTCAAATCCCACCAAGGACAACATCTGCAATGAGTTTGTATGTTCTCACCCTGTTTGCGTGGGTTTGCTCCGGTTTCCTCCCACACTCCAAAAACATACTGATAGGTGAATTTAGATTGTGAGCCCCAATGGGGACAGGAACCAATACGAGTGTAAAGCGCTGCGGAATCTGTGTGCGCTATATAAAATAAAGGATTATTATTATATATATATATATATACCAAACTTTAATCAACCAGCAACTGCAAGGTTAAGTTCAAATAAATCAGTGTTTAATGTGGTGTCAATGCTTCAGTGCAGCCATGTTCACTTTCATCAGCACATGGCTGCACTGAAATGTTGACACTCCACATTAAACATTGTTTTATTTGAACTTAACCCTGTAGTCCAACATTGCTGGGGTATCACAGATTGGCCACAACTGCTGTACACTGACTTGTCCCCCTACACAAGTGATAGGAAGCATGTAGCCCTCCAAAAGTTTTGGACTACAACTCCCATCCTGAACTTGGCAACATTGGGATAAAGTTGATAGGAGCTGCAGTACAACACAGCTGGAGGGTCACATGTTGCCCGCAGATTTTGTATGCTGATTTACCCTCTTGCATAAATAATGCGAAATCTGTGGCCCTTCAACTGTTGTTGGACTACAACTCCAATCTTCTTCGGCTGATACTTGTGTTACTTCACAACATTAATGAAAGTTATGAACTCAACAGAAGGGGGTGGAGTGGGATGGAGGGCTGGAGCGATAGTGGAAATGGGCCACTTGATTAAATTTGCCCCCCAGGCCAAATGTTGCCAGCCCTCCCCTGTTGTTTAGGAAGGTGGTGGGAGAGTGATTGCAGTAGTAGTTCATGGTCAGTGTTTGAAGCTACATCAATCATGAAGCATTGGCTAATTCCTTTGATGTTCCCATAACTTACACCATTTAGCATGAGTTCTGGGAACAGAAAACTGCAATGAGTGTTAGGCCACAACATGAGTTTTTGTGACCAGTGCTCAATGCAATGGATTTCGTCAAGCAATTGAATTCTATTGTGTGTACTGGCTGGAACTCATTTTGGCCACAACGTAGGATTTAACGGCGCTAACGGTATCAAGCCTTTTGAGCTGAGTGTTTAAAAGAAAAGTGAAAGAATTCTGGAGCAAACCAACTGGATAATAGGTGAGAAATATAAAATGTCCATGTATTTAAATATGTCATTTAACAATTTGAATGCTAGAGAGATCTCAAAAGCATTGTCAAGGGATTAAATGCCCCATTTGAGTCAATGGAAATTTTAAGAATTTTGAATTGTCCTTTGTGGTGCAGTTTATTTGCTGCAGAATTGTTCCTGTTCCTCTTTGTACATTGTAAAACGTGAACTTGCTCCCTGCTTTAGGAATTCAATATAATATTGACAATGTAGACAATATTTATCTGTATTAGAGAGGAACTACCACCCCACACAATGTTTACCTTCACTAAGTCCCCATCTGGTGACTAGCTGCTTAGTAGCGCTAGACGCCAGAATAATTGCCTTATTTAATAGATTTCTCCTCTCTTCCATGGGCGACAGGCAGGACAGAGCGTGGACATCTTGCCATTGTGATGTCCGCACGCCTGCACTGTCAGTCCCAGATGGGTCTAGGAGGCGTTGCTAGGAGCCATTTGGCTCCAGCTAGGACTGACAGCTCAGGGGAGCAGATGTCACTATGGCAAGATGTCCGCGCTCCTTCCTGCCTGTCGCCCATGGAAGAGAGAAGAAATCTATTAAATAAGGTAATTATTCCGGTGACTAGCGCTACTAATCAGCTAGTCGCCAGATGGGGACTTAGTGAAGGTAAACATTGTGTGGGGTGCTAATTCCCCTTTAATGAGGAAACAAACATCTGGATGTTTTTCAAAATATTTCACATGAAAGACCATAATGATCTTTTAAAACAAAAAATTTTACTTTGCCGTTGTCTTCTTCCAAGTATAATTATAATCTGACCTGGTAATTATTTTTTTCAAATGAACTGGCATGAATCAATAAAAAGTCTGAATTAACAGTTTACAAAGGACTTTAGGTAAATGTGGTATAAAATTCACATCCTACGGTTGCCATGGAAACATTCCATTTTAAAATCTCTTTATTTTTTATTATTTATGACATTAACAATAAAATGTGGGCAATGAATCTCCTGAAATAAAAAGAAATCTAGCAAATAAATCAACTGTATTTCAGTAAAAAAGATACATCCAAAAAAATCACGTACACTAGAATCCTAAAAAGAATAGTAATTTAGCATCCCTGCTCAACAAAACTGCATTGTAAAAACCGTTCATTTATTAATATGAAACACAAATTCTACATATGGATCTTCACATGAAAAATGAATGGGTCAGCCAGATTCACTGGTACAAAATGTATGAAAAATAGCTTTTCAAACATATTTCATGCATGAAAGTAAGGTCAGTGTGAGCTCTGCTCCTGTTGATTTATAAGGAATTATTCTGGGACAGGACTGGATTTTGAATTAGGCACTGCAGACAACCTCATAGGGTGCCAATTTCTGTTGGGAGTCTCTCTGGCTTGCTGGGCCCACCAACTGTGCTGTGCTGAAGCATGACTAAAACAATATTAGTTTCCCTGTTAGTAGCAATGTCAAAAAAATAAATAAATAAATAAATATATATATATATATATATATATATATATATATATATACAGGCACACATATCTATATATATGTATAAATACAGACAGAAACAGTCCCTAGCAGCCAAACTTTTTTGACCAGTGGGATGGTATAGGAGTTTGTTCAATCTATGTTTCTTCATCATAATTACTTTTTAATTGTGTGATAAGGGAAGTGGCATGTCCAGTGAAGTAGCTGTTGAAGAATGTATTAGCTATTCATCTGGGACATTGCAGTGTTTTATTATATATGTTTTATAGCTGTGGGATAAGACTAACTGGGGGTTTTTAGATATTTTTATAAACTTCCAGAAGTTAGCTGTTTTCCTATCACTATATTATAAAATGGTCAGTTCTCTCTCTAGTGGCTAGAACTATTTGAGAAGAATTTGAGCAAATCTGGGGCAAATACAACTACAGCTCTGACATTAAAGGGGTTAAAATGCTCATTTAAATCAATTAGAACGTTTTACTCCAATAGAGCAGGTTGTTTACCCCAGAGGTATTCTAGTTCTTCTTAATATTTCAGCCTCAGAATATATAAGCACTGCTTCTTTATCGCATAATTGCCTAGCATTGTATTCCTTTCCTAATTTATATGATTTAAGTAAATGTCATCCAAAGTACGATTTGCCATTTGTTTTCCTGAAATTAAGATTGAATACAGGGTATTATTTTGTGTTGCTGTGGTAATAACATTATCAATAAAACCAAAGGAAGTTCAAGGGAGATGCACAGTGAACAAGAGTCCATAACGTTCCCATTTCCTTTATTTCAGACACGGACCTCAGGGTGACCCCACGTGCACAGGCCAAGTACATTAATCTTGTGACAACAGCTACAGAGACATAAAAGCAGAAAAAAAACTAACCATGTACTAAAACTCCTAATGGATTAAACATATAACTAGTCAATACAACAGCAGTAAATTCTAATGAAGCCCAGCAGCATTTTTTTCAATAGCTTTACAAATAGGTTTGAGAAATCCAGTTAGGCACACACACACTCACACACAGTATTCAAAGGACAAGTACCACCTTCTGCCTCTTATAGTAGCATGGCCAGGAAATCCTAATGGCTCTCTTATGTTTCTCTTGTGCATTTGTTCAAGAGACAACATCTCCAGTTAGTCCTAAATGTCCATGGAGGCAGATATGATGATTTTTTTCAAACTGAAAACCCCCCAGAGTGCATTAATCTAGTTAACCCTTTAAGGACCAAAAGTATACCTCTCTGGTTTTAAAGGGTAATGATTCTCATGTGTAGTGAGCAGAGTCTGATGTCCTAGCATGTCATTAGGATATAAAGGCCACATTAAGGTAACAGGGGAATGATTATTATTAGGTGTTTCTAAATCTGCAAAGTCAAGATCTAACTAAAGCAGTAAGTAAAATGACGGCCTCAGTCCTGTGGACTATAAAGTAATGTAGATGAGATTCAGGTCCTAAACAAGCAATTCTGGAACAAACCTACCGCACTATAGGAAACAAATGAAAAAAATACCTATATTAATGGGAATTTAACCCCTTGAATGCTAGAAGCCTCTTCAAAGTATTTGTGGAGCAATGTCCTGGCAACCTCTGTAGCATTCAATGGGTTAAATCAAATACCATATTTAAAACTTTAAGCATGTTTACTTGTCTCCTATGTTTTCATTAGTTTGCTCCCAATAGTGCTCTATGGGACACATCAGAAAGCTAAAGAAATGTCGTTTTAGAGCAACCCAACTGAAACACAAATCCACACTGACTTTAAAGGGGCATTTAACTCCTGAGGGTTATGTACTAAAGTGTGATAAAGAAGTGATAACATCCAGTGATATCATTTCTCCAGTTTCTGTGTTATTCTATACACTTATGGAGTAAGGTCTTAGTGCATTGGATCCATATAATAACATAGGAAACGAAGAAGTGATCTCAGTGGAGATGTCATCTCTACTTTATCACCTCTTTATTACACATTAGTGCATTGGATCCATATAATAACATAGGAAACGAAGAAGTTATCTCAGTGGAGATGTCATCTCTACTTTATCACCTCTTTATTACACATTAGTGCATTGGATCCATATAATAAGATAGGAAACAAAGAAGTGATCTCACTGGAGATGTCATCTCTACTTTATCACCTCTTTATTACACATTAGTGCATTGGATCCATATAATAAGATAGGAAACGAAGAAGTGATCTCACTGGAGATGTCATCTCTACTTTATCACCTCTTTATTACACATTAGTGCATTGGATCCATATAATAAGATAGGAAACGAAGAAGTGATCTCACTGGAGATGTCATCTCTACTTTATCACCTCTTTATTACACATTAGTGCATTGGATCCATATAATAACATAGGAAACGAAGAAGTGATCTCAGTGGAGATGTCATCTCTATTTTATCACCTCTTTATTACACATTAGTGCATTGGATCCATATAATAACATAGGAAACGAAGAAGTGATCTCAGTGGAGATGTCATCTCTACTTTATCACGCCTTAGTACACTTCCTCCTTTGAATCCCAGAGACGTATCCAATGTATTGGAAAGTTCTCTAGTAATCAAGCAGTTCAATTTAAATCTTTGGAAATTTTCATATGCCCCCTATGGTGAAGCTGGTTGCTTCCTGTATATAGCATTATTAGTAGGGAAGGGTGAAAAGTCCATATTTTGTCATGGAAAATTGGTAAATGTACTGCTTTTTCCATTAAAAAAAGTCTCTCAATCTGTTCTCCGTTTTGCTAACCCAAAGAAATTTCCCACAAGAACTTTGCCATTTCTTATAGGGTGCAAGTTAAATAGGCGTAATTCTAAAGCAAACCAGATTTTCCCATGGGGGGTAACTTAAGAGTACAGGGGGTGCAGAGGGTGCAGCTGTGACAGGCCAGCTTCCAATGGCCCTTTGGATGTGTACTGTGCAGCACCCTATTACAAGAATATAGTGGTGAGCCTCCTTTTTTTATTAAAACTTTAGCAACAGAGATGTGTCCAATTCATTATAAAGGTCTTTTGGCATGTGTTATTGAAACCTGCTCCACACATGTGGGAAAAAGTCACCTAAGGGCCCAGTAGGTTCTAGTTAAGCCCCTGAGTGTACCATCAGGGAGAAATAAAAATTGGTTTAAATGGGACATTTAACCCCTAGAATTTTAGAGATGTCAGCGGCATATTGCATGCAAAGAGTTAAAATGCCCAATTACATCAATGGAAACGTGCAGTAGATTTGCTGCAGAATTTTGCCACTTTAGCTTATGGAATTGCAGCTTTAGTTTCTTATCAACCATTTAAATGACAGAAACTAATTCAGCGCATTGTGTTGCAATGCATTGGATACCATTCTGGCATTTAAAGGGTTAAAGTGTATGTATTTCACATTCACACGCTACATAATGCCAACCAACCTAGAATCCTTCTATATAGCTAGCTTCATAATTCCTATATATATATATATATATATATATATATATATATATATGGATAGCTGTATAGAGTCCTGTGACAAATATTAAATGTGCATATGTAGATAAAAATGCAATATCAAATATATGAACTGCATTTTATCCAAAGTAAAATTTTCTGATTGTGTGGTATTTTATGCAACAGGAAAATGTTAAACTCTTTGAGTGCCAGAGGGGTTATCAGGGCACTGCTTTACAATGTGCTATGTACCCTTCTGACATTCAAAGAGTTAATTAAAAAATAGGTTATTTCTGCCAACTAATAGTATACACCCACAGCCTGGAGATCCAAATTTATTGCAGATTGAACTATCAAGTTTTTCTTTTGTGTTCTATGGGAGAAGGAAGCCTCAGATTAGCGTTCTTCATAGAATGTTATGGAGCGTTTACCAGAATTTTGTGACAGTTTAAGTGGTAGAGTTTATACTATGTAAGCGGGAGAGTTTATACTCTAATGTACATTATGATAAGATCTCCTCTTAGTCATCTTTTCTCTAGAGTAAATAGACCATGTTTGTCTAGTCATTCCTCATATGTCAAGTCCACCTTTCCCCTAATTCAGTTTGTTTCTCTTCACTGTACTCTATCTAGAATATCCTTTTTTTTACAACTGGTGCCCAAAACTGCATTGCATATTCGAACTGAGGTCTTACCAATGATTTGTACAATGGCAAAATGATGTTATCCACTCTTACTTCAATACCCCTTTTTATTTGCTTTTGCTACTGCTATTTGACGCTGGTCACTGTTTCCAAGTTTGTAGTTTACAAGGATTACCAGTCTTTCTCTAGCAATGAGTTCCCTAAAATGATTTAATTAAGTTCATAAAAAGAATTGCGATTTTTTTTCTTCCCAAATGCATGACTTTCCACTTTCCACATTAAACTTTATATTCCATTTGGTTGCCCAATATGCCATTTTATGTACACCCTCTGTAGAGAAAACATCAGTCTTTTCCTTATCCTCTGTAATCAACTCGCCCATCTCATTTTTGAAAGGTCCAATGCACTCCCTCTTAAGTTTTTTGACATTTATATATTTGAAAAACTTTTTGAGATTATTATTGCTCTCCCTTGCAATTCAAGTTTTATTATCTATTTGTGCTAACCTAAGTTCCTTTTTGCAATCTTTGTTGGACTTCCTGCATTTTATGAAAGAATTTCAATTCCTTCAGACTTAAATAGTTTAAATGTTTTTTTTCTTGTCATTTCCTTCTTTACACTTGCAGTTAACCACATTGGCTGTGATCACTTCTTTTGCATTTGTTCCTCACTGGTATATACTGTTGGGTACATTTCCGCAACATAGATTTGAATTCTGACCATTTTCCCTCAGTATATTTGCCTTTAAATAATTTATCACAGTCTATGTGTTGCATTAAAGCTCTTAACAATTTAAAGTTAGCTTTTTTTAAAATTAAGAGTATTGGTTGAACCTATACAGTTTTGTTTTTCCATACTGATCTCAAATGTAACCATGCTGTGATCACTGTTTCCCAAATGTTCACCTACCTTAGTATTGGATACCATGTCTATGTTATGTCCAACAAATGTACAAGAAGCAGGTGGAAGGAGTAGGAGCAGTGCAGGAACATGTGAGTAAAGTGGTAATCCAAAAACTGACTGCATCAATGGTTGCTTCAGCTTGTGTAAATAATGATGGTGATCCCTCTCCTACCATGGAGGATGCAGTTTGTCAAGTCCCACCAGCTGTTCCACCACCATCAGTTATAAACACTGAAGGTGACTAGTCAAATTCTAGCACTGATGATGGCATAATGGAAGAAGGTGTAGGAGTTCAGCCAACTGTTACATCTGACAGACAAACAAGCACCAAAACACCTGTCCTCAAAATAGTAGCTAACTTTGTGAAAGTAAAAGAAAAAAGAAATTCACTGAGATGGCTAAAAGCTGAGAGGAATATAAAGGTAGTGGGTAAGAAGCAGCAGACAACGCTGAGGATGAGATAATGATGACTGATGATGACGATGTAGATCTCGAATATATCCCTCCAGCATCCCTCTCTTCTTCAGGTACAGATGAAGTTGAGAATGAGAGAGATGAAGACATGGACAGAAAGTTAGCTGAAAAGCAAACGCTCAGTGTTCCACCACTGAAAAGGAGCACTGTGACTGTCTATAAAATGTTTGAGAAAACAATTGGAAAGTCTGACCCTGGACAAGTTAAGATGACAAAATATACACAATCATCCTGTATGTCTATCACAGTGCCCGTGTTATTGCTGGCGACATTGTTACTATGCTTCTTCCTGATTCATTCTTATTGGCTAACATGGTGTTGCTCCATATTGAGCCTTGTCACTTCTACAGTGCCCTTTCGTGGTGTTTCCGTTACCAGCGCTTGTTCCAGAATTCGTGTGTTTCCTGTATATGACCCGGACTGCCTGACTACTCTTCCTGAATCGTCCCTGCTTTGTGTACCAACCCGGCCCGGCTGATGTTCCTGCTCTGTGTACTGACCCAGCCTGGCTGACATTCCTATTCTGTGTACCGACTCAGATTGGCTGACGTTCCTGCTCTGTGTACTGACCCGGCCTGGCTGACGTTCCTGCTTTGTGTACCGTTCCGGTCCTTGTTTCTACCCATCCGGTATCCGGTTGTGGGCCATACGTCAGTCTCTCTCTCTGTCCACGGACAGATCCTCTGTTGCCTCTGTTGCTACTCAGGCAGCCAGTTACTGTGACCCAATCAGTATTGTGCCTTGTGATATCATCCAGTGTTGCGTGTCCCGCTGTAGCTAGCACCACGGTACACTTGACATATACTGCCCTAGCTGAGGTTTGTCTTCCTGGGCGCCTCACGCTTTCTCCATCTGGTACTCGATTCTAGGTCTGAGTGTTCATTAACCCCTTGTGGGTTGGTGCCTGGCACATTGGGTACAGCTTTAGCAGTCACTGATTGGCGTTACTCTGTGCCTCCGTAGCAGTCCTCCTCTGGCAGCTCCGGAAGTCTGTCGTTGTCCAGGTCCTTCGTTGCTGTTGCTGCCTTGGTCGCTATTGTGTCACTCTCTGTGTAGAGAGTATATTAAGAGCCACTGCACTATTAGGGCCTACCCATCCTTCCGGCCTAATAGTAATCATTATCTGTATCTTTTGTACACACAGGAATTGTGCCTGACCTGTGTCAGTATAGTATTGTGTGTATATATATATATATATATATATATATATATATATATATATATATATATATATACTGGACCTGTGTGGGTACTGATAAGTGAAACCTGTCCTGTGTCAGTATAGTATTGTATTGTATATATTTATATTGGACCTGTGTGGGTATTTTGTACTGCTACCTGTCCTGTGTCTGTAATACACTGTTGCATACATACTGGACCTGCGAGGGTTATTCGTTTACGGTTTTCTTCAGTAAAATTGCATTTTACCCAAACCTTCTGTGTCTGAGTGTCAATAAAACCGTTACAGTGTCATCATCAGTATTATCACCGCTTCCAAGTCCAAGTCCCATTCAGCCACACATACTAATAGTGATGAGTAACCAGCAACAACACAGGTTATCAGCATCCACAGCCTTAGCTTTGATGAGTGCCTCTGCACCTGTAACATCTGGCAGTAGAACAATTTCAGAAACATCTTGCCCCAGAACTAGTAGCAGCCTCTCATGAACCCCACAGCCTAATGAAGTCCACAGTATGGTGATACTTCACTCAGGTTGCTAACTAATGTCTGTGTAAGAAGTATGTGAGCAGGGGGAAAATAGGTTCACATACAGGTACCTTATCAATGAGTTCCCACCTGACGCACAACCACAGGTTTGACTTGAAGACACACCATCAACAGGTCAGAGGTGCCACAACTAGCAGCAACAGAAGTACTTTTAAATGTTCCTGGGGCTCTGGGGTACATAATAAAAGTGATCCTGCTGTAGAGGAGTATGATTGATTTTATTTTTGGAGATGTCAAGAGTCAAAGAGTGCTTACATATACCGCCACCTCCCCCACCAACTCCACAAGTGATGGCATTAAAGCAATAAAGTTCTTCTACTATGTACTGCCATCCCACACTTACTAAGTTCTTAGAAAGAAGTCAAAACCTGCACAAAAATAATTCAAAAGTATACCTATGGAACAGTAAACTTGCCAAAAAGTTATTGATTGACATGATACCCTTTTTTTGTTGAAGACAGAAGCTTTAAAGAATTAATGTCATGTGTTGCACCCTGCTGGAAATCCCAACCTGCATTTATTTTAGTAGTATTGTGGGCAAGGGATAAAGGCACTTAGCCTGCTAAAAAAAAATTCCCAGGCATATGTTGCTGTAGGACTCACAACTTTCAGCTATTTAAGAAGTCATATTATGGCGGGAAATATTGCAGTCATAGAAAACAAAAGCGAAATATGACAAATTTCTAAATGGAAATTTATTGGCAGTAGCTAAAAGGAGAAATTAATGTATCGTCTATGGGAGGGTAGTTTCAAGATAAAAGCATAAAATCATTTTTTTTTTCATGAAAAATCATGCAGGAAATGTTTCTGACTTTTTGTCCATCCCTGTTCACAATGTATTGGAGACCTCTCTAGAAATAAAGGAATTAAAATCTTCATTTAGATCAATTACATCATTGTGAATTTGATAGATAACCAGACATTATCATGATTAAAAATAGAATCAACATCTGTAATTTTGCAGTAATGGTGTATTGGTTGTATCTGATCATTTGCTAATTATCTACTTAGAGCACTGTCTTTAATGTCTTTCTTAAGCTGAGAAAAAAACAACTGCAAAAGGCAAATTACTAACACAGTCCTTTGGTTTTCTTTGAAAGGACATTCAGGGAATAATACGAAATTAAAAAGCTAATGATGTTTGCAGGTTATAAAATAAAAAAATATTAACATTCTCACAGTAAATGTTCTGAGCTTACCAAAGTGAAAATGTTCTAGCTGAAAGAAGATACATAATTAAATAGGAATACATATTGTTTAATTCATATAGCTTCACAAAACGTGAGATATATAATTTACAACTCTACCACAAAGCCATGCAGGTTTACTACATAAAAGAAATTAATCAATATCATAAAATAATGTCACAGATAAAGTTATATAAAGAAAATAACTATATGGAAATACAAGTGGTGGGGATGCATGAATCTGCCAACTCTGCCTTAGCTCCTAGAGTGTAGAAGCTACACCATAGCATTCTGTTAAATTATCTTGATAAAGCAACTTTGTTTCAAAATGAGTAAATCATTCTTATACTATATTTTATATGACTAAATATACTTTTTAATCATTCTGTTGGTATGAGTTCTTTAGCCCGAAAGAGCGTGAGCAGAGATAGGCTTACGATCTCTGCTTGCCTGCTTTGTTGGAGTACTGCGTATGTTGCCTGAGATCATAATGGAGCTAATTGTTATCACATTATATGTTTTATCCACTTTAAGTGTTAAGGCATGTTCGGCTCCCTCTATTTTCTTTTTTTGGATATACATTAACATGGAAACATGCACACATTCCATCAGTAAGGCTTTAATGTAATCAAGCTCTGAATGTCTCTCTACAGCACGCTTATAAATTTTGTAGTTATGTCTCTTTTGTTCACACATAGGGTTAAACAAGGTTATGAGAGATAAAAAACCCAAATCACCCAAACACATCCCCACTACCCTCCTCTTGGCTCAAGAAGCATGCTGAGGACCAGTTGGGGAGTACCTTCAGGTGTAGCATTATGAAATTGATTCCAGAGCTTATGAAGAACAATGTAAGCATTGAAATGGCTAACAGCTTCACTGAAATAAGTAGGAGTTTACAGAATTTTTTTCTGCCATAAAATGCAATTGGTTTTTCTCAAAATGATTCCACTTTTTCTTTGTGCATACGATTCTTAAAGTCAATGGAAAAAGATGCCAACATTACTATTTTGTTAAAATTTGGAAGTTAATATTTGGAATGAAGAATTGGCTGCTGTGGAGACTGCAAACCATATTGCAACATGCCCATATACATTAGATGTGGTGTATGTATATAGACAAATGCATTTGATCCAAATAGAGCTGGGTTAGGCCTGTGGTCCACTGTGACCTGGCTGTTCTGTATTTATAAAATAATTTACTGTTTTGTTAATTATTAAGTATTGACAGAGGATTTGTAGGATTCAGGGTAGGGCTGGAGCTACCTCTGGATCTTGGGGGCAGGGGGCACAGGCAGCAGTGGCCCTGGGGAGGGTTCATGTTTAGACAGAATTTATTGTGGAGTTGGGGAAGATACCCGGCTAGATTTTATAATTGTTTTAGGTGTTTTTAATAAACATCATTTTTATTTGAATGCATAAGGTTAATTAAGGGATGTTTGTTTTTTTGTAGTAATTTATGTGTTTTTCCTTGATATATATATATATATATATATATATATATATATATATATATATATATTAGTCACTTGATAAATATACTGGAATCATTCTTTCCAAATATTCAAGTTATATGCATGATGTCTTCCATGAATGTGCTAAACCAGGTGTGTCAAAATGTGTTCCTAAAGGGCCAAGACAGTGCAGGTTCTTGGCATATCCCTTATTTTGCACAGTTCTTGGCAGTTAAGAGGAATGAGCTAATGATTGCTGCAAACTGTGCAAAATTAGGCATTTGCCAAAAAAACTGCACTATGTCAGCCATTTAGAGATGCAATTTGACACTTCTGCTCTAAACTGTGGAATCTTATTACTAAATTTTAAAAGAAAAACAACATTATGACTAAATGAATATAATAAATCTTTGGAATAATGCATTGAAAACAATTTTATACACATTAAACTAGTTTTCAATGCATTATGCCAAAGATTTATTATATTCATTTAGTCATAATACTGTTTTTGGGAAACCAAAAGAAATCAGTCAGGCATGCTTGAATTGTTTGAGTTACAAATATATTCACTCATTGAAGCTGAAGTATTAAGAAGAACTGGAGCAGATCTGAAGGAAATTGTACCAAAGGGAATAAAAAACATTTCCAAAATTGCCATTGCATTAAATGGTTCTTTTAATCCCATGAGTGCTTTTCAGTATGTTGGATATAGATAGAAAAGAAAAAGGGGAGGGTGCTTATACTGCCTATTGGTATCCTTTTAAATGGGCAGTGAATGAACATGTAGCTTGGATGCAAATGTCGACATGAGAATCTTGCACTGAGTGACAACATGAGATTCTCGTGTTGCTTACTAAAAGGTAGCCGAATCCCAATTTTCTCCTCATTGGCTCCCAACAGGCTTTGCATAACCTCTAACTCACCTCTGCAGATGTTTGAAAAGTTAAAGTTAAGTAATTTTCTGATTTTAATTGCGGTTGCACAAATAAAAAGAATAACTAGTTAGTAAATTTTAATTTAAGCTGGTGGGGGTAATTGCATTTTTGTTCAGCTGGTTGATGCATCTACATTTGTTTCTCTTAATCTGTATCTATCCAGCTGCTCTTCTGGTTCCTACTCAACCCTCAGCAATTATCATCTGCAAGTGCAGCACATTTCATTGATTCAATATACTTAATCCATGTGGATAGTGTTGAGCCGTGAGAGTACCCTTAGAGCTATACTACGGTTACCACAGATTAAACAAACCCAGTTCTCACTGATTCCTTGCAGATCAGTTAACTGGGTTATGTCTGCCTCACTCAATGCTCATTGGATTGAAAGGAAGACAATGCAAATGCAAATACACATCACAGCTTCTGTGTCAATACATGCATTTCTAAATAACTGTGGATAAAGCGACCTTTTAGTTGGTGGCACGAGAATCTCACACTGTCATGCAGTGAGAGATTCTCATGTCTACATTTGCAACCAAGAGACATGTTCACTCTGTCATTTGGTCTTTCGCATGTGACCATTTAAAAGTAAACCTTGCCTATTAACACATATAGCTTACTGAGAAAATACCTTGTCTCTGCTCAAGGAAGATCCCATGGACAACCACCACTTCTCCATACCGTAATGAATCAAATAATATTATTATTAAACTATATAAAATATATTAAAAACCCTTAACAAATTGTGTTGTTAATGTGTTTTATAGTATACTGCTACTTTATCAAGATACACATGCCATACCAAGAATTACTGAACAAAGGTATTTTCTCTGCTATATGTGTTAACAGGCAGTATAAGCCCTCATTAACTGTGTCCCTATGAGAGAGCAACTAACTACTTCACATTATTTATTCCTGTATATTAGTGATTACACACTATTGGCACTCTCCCATTCTTCTTTTCTTTTGTATGTATACCTATTTCCCTTTGGATGTATTGAGAGGAGCTGCCTGCCCTGAGGTTTACACATTTGAAATCATGTATAATACTGTTTGTTGAGGTAGTCTAAATATCCAATGAGTGTTTAATCTGGGAGTACTTTAGTGCTATTCCCAGACACTGGCCTTGTCAGTACCATTTCAATTGCTGGTGTTTGTGATGGTGACAGTTTCTCACTGATGATATTACACTAGGAGCGCCTCCTGCTTTTTCTTCTTTGTTGCAGTATGTTGGACACTTCTCTAAAATCCTGGGTGTTAAAAACCCCATTTATAACAATAGAAGCTTTTTATTTGCTCCAGTGCAATTTCTTTGCTCCAGTTCTTTTTAGTACAACAATCTTATGATCTCTAGAATTGTCTTTTCTTGAGAACTGACTACAGTAAAGAGAGAAATAGGGATGGGCAACGACTTTTGCCTCAAACCAAAATCAGCGAAAAATGTCACTTCCAGCTTGGTGAATAATTTCCCGTGAAAAATTATACTTTGTCTCTTTTTTCACCTAGCTCACTGCATTGAAATCAATGGGAAGACATTTTTTTCCCCACCACATGAAAGTTTTCTCTTCTTTTCTAAAGCATGCTTAGTTTAGAGAGTCTTTTAGGTAGGACATTTGTTATCTGTATTAGGGGAGACTGAGGGCACTCTGGGGCAGAAGAAATGAGGAAGGAGGTTACCCCAAATACCCCAAAATCTGGTGTTAGTGGCTGGCAAGACACAGGCAGCTGGGGTCCAGTTTGCTTGCTGATTTTACTTTTATTGTCTCTGTGCTGGGGAAGTCTGGGGAAAGAAGTTGTTGATTTTGTTTTTTAGTTATCATTTTTTTTTTACTGACTGTGATAAGATAGATAATAATTGGATAATAATTATAATAATAATAAGATAATAATAATTAAACAAGTAAATATATTAGGTGTCAGAGATGATCAGATGACATTGAGAATTTTGTTGAGGGCTAAGGCAAGACATCATACTCCATCAGTTGTGTACTGTACAGTAAAAACACACATACACAGTAGTTGAGTAATGTCCAGCAAATACACAAGGGGGAGGGGGAAAGGTGGAGAAGTGCAGGGACGTGGGAGAAAATTGGTGGTTCAGAAACCGAATGCAGCAATGGTTGCTGCAATGTGTACAATAAATGATGATGATCCATCTCCTCCCAGGGTGGATGCAGTTTGTCAAGGTCCCATCAGTCACACCATGCCAATCCCCCACCACCACTACCATACACATCTGCCACACTGTAGGTTGTACTTTATGTTTTTAGATCACTTGACATCATCATCATGAATATGTGCCAGTGTCACTTAAGCAGGAAGTTAGTGTTGTGGGCAAAGGACAAATGCATTCTTCACGCTAACACATTTTTCAACGTATATGTTGCTGTAGAACTCCCAACTTTGACTTTCAGCTACTTATTTCTCCACTCCAGCTCTCAGCAGAAGTAATCTTGTGGTGTGCAAATCTTACAACATAGGAGAAAATGTGTTGAATAAGAGAAAAATGGTTAGAATAGGATGAAAATGTGTTGGAATGGGCAACAAATTTACTGGAAAAGAGGATAGGGAAGACAGTTTTGAACTGGAGAAAAGGAGAAAACTTCAGCAAAAAAAGCGAAAAATCATCAGTTTTTCAAGAAAAGTCAAGGAGGAAATTTTTCTCACTTTTTGTCCACCCCTAGAGAGGAGCACAAATAGCACAAAGGAAAGAAATGCTACATGAACTTGGGGAGAAAAGAAAATTATTTTAAAGAGGGATCAATGTTTTTTTACCCTCACAGGAAGTCCTCCATCAAAGGAAGGATTGCCTTTCTTCTCAAATTTTACATTTAAGTGTCAGTCAAGCTGCTAAACTGATAAACAGTGTGAAGCACCACAAATATATATATTATTGTGGTGCTTCACACTGTTTACACATATATAATATGCTCCAGTGACTCAGATAACCCAAATTTTGAATACAAGTGTATTTATTAAAATATAAAAATAAATTAAAAATATAATAATTTTATTAAAACTGCATACTCATGTCCTCCACAAATAACCAGTATGTTCTCTAATAGTCGTGGGTCTCACCATATATGCAGTACGCACCTAGAACACAAAGGATTCCCCCCAAGGGATATACCAATATTGTACTCACGGCCCACACATACACTACACACAGAGATCCATGCACTCTTGATCATTGCCCGACGAGGCTCACTGCGCAACTACACAAATGCTGTGTCACATAAACCTGTACCATACCACCTGATGCAGATCAGCACACCTGAGCCGCGGCCACATCCTTTTTTACTACACATATTTTTCAAGTGCCACAGTTATGTAACCAGATGACTAAAAGCAGATCTATGAAAATAAATTGAAAAAAAAAATGAGTAGATGAATAATTCAGTTTACAAAGAAAATTGTTTTTTTCAAATGGTTAATGCCCACTTTTCAAAAGTACATTTATAAGCATTTAAAAATTAAAATGATACATTTTAATATTACAAGAAAGGAATATTAACTTGATATTATGGATCTTTGGTAAGATCACAACTGACAAGTTCTCTGTCCTTCAGTTCCAAAGCCCGATTATGAAATCTGTTGAAAATAAGGGGCATAAATGAACAGTCGTCATGATTAAGCGGTAACACGTGAAACGCGTTGATGTTTAAACCCTCAGGACAACTGAGGAGATCATATAACTTGAGTCACGGATATGGATAAGTACTTGTTTTACAATTCGTAATAAAATTTTCATGTTTTTAACTACAACGGGAGTGCTTAACATTGTGCGGTAGTTTGTGTGGTTAAGTGCTCAATTGTGATGACCTGGGAAGGTCATTATTCTTCCTGGCACATGTTTTCTGCCATCCGTTTGGAAGGACACTGTGGTTGAACTACAAGACGTTCCGTTAACTCCAGAGCCGATTAAAAGTTTCTTCAGTAGTTTCCATAAATGAACAAAGCCACAGCAGTCCTGATAATTTAAATTATGTTAATGCAAATGACATTTATTGTGGAGTTTTCAAGGATATAATACAGGTTGCTTAGAGGAAATATTCGGACCTATAATTTGCTTGTTTCCCTTTAAAATGAATTAATAAATAATCTAATGATAACAATGTAACTTAACAGATAAAATATTGTACTAAAATATTGTATTAAACACCATGGTTCACATGAATGCTTAAATGACTGCTGATAACTTTAAATTGGCAAAATATGCACATGGACATTCTCTCAGGTAAGGGAAATATTGAAATGTGTAGAGATTAGTTTAGAACATTTGGTATAATGAATGCTTGGAGTGGGGACAACTGGAAAGTTAAAGAGCAGTTCCACCTGTGTAGCATTGCTCCAGGGGAACTATTCAGGAGATTTATTGCACAGATCACAAGAGATGAGCAGGTTCATCTGTCCATAAATTTTCCAACATATTTAATTGCAATTTTTATATCTGATACAAATGTCTAAGGTATTGATTAAGCATCTAGAATGCCAGCATAGCAAACATGCCTCCTGGACCTTTAGAACTGACTCAGGTTCCCACATGGAATACTAATATATCAAGTAATATGGAAAATGTTAAACAATTGAAAATTAGAAATATATTGCCATGGTGTTTTAGAGACTGACATTTGTTGGACATATTTTTCTTGTTTAATAGACATAATTAGATAACTATAGTACTAAAAAAAGTTAAACTTTCAGCAGTTAATGTACTAAAAAGATAGGGTTTATGTATGAAGGTATGATAAAGAGGAGAAACTGTCTTCTAAACTCTCAAATTCCTATGTTCTTTTAGGGAATGTATGCACTAATATATGTCCAAGGTAGATATGCATAGGATAAACATAATAACATATACATGGGAGAGTTTGTCACACTGTTATCGCCTCTTTATCACACTTTAACACCTTAGTGCATCTCCCCACAGGAGGGAGAAAATAAACACTCCCATTAAACACACTTTAAAGTGTGTTTAATCCCTTGACTGTTATAGAGGTATCCAATGTATTGCTTGTGTTGGAGACCTCTTTAGCATTCAAAGGGGCTATGCACTAAGGTGTGATAAAGAGGTGATAACGTGGAGATAACTTCTCCAGTGATATCACTTCTCCAGTTCCTATGATACTATGGATTCTATGCACTAAGCTCTCTTCCACTTGACAAATCTTAGTGCACAGACTCCATAGAATAATGCAGGAATTGGAGAAGTGATATTACTGGGGAAGTCATCTCCACTTCATCACCTTTTTAGTGTATCTCCCCCAATGTATTAAAATATCACTTAAAATAAATGGGACTTTTATGTATTTTCATTTGTCTCCACAAAACGGTTTGTTTATCCCAGAATTTTTTGTGCATCAGCCTGTTTTATATTTGTTAAAGGGATAGTAATACTTCGTTTTAACTTTATTTTATTTTGTAGGCATTAAAAAAACATGAAGAATGATATAAGTCTTATCTTTCAAACCTTTATGGTTTTAGAGATATTCACAAAGTTTCCCCCTCCCGTCCCTTTTACATAGTGTAAGCCATCTCTTCTCAGATGTGGATCTGGTTGTAAGACCAGACAGATAACAGCAGGGGGCAATCTTCTTTGTATAAAAACAATGAAGGCCCTGCCCCCCTTGACAAGTTTTTCAGATTTTTCCCTTATCTTAATTGAAGATTGTTCCTCTCTGCAATCTACCTGGGCACCTCCCTTCTGCTCTGGGTGAAAAGTGTTACATCAGTAAAAGGGGCGTGAGGGAGATACTTTGTCATTGAATTACTCTGGAACTACAACTCTGACAGAATTGAAATAACACTCTCCAAAGTCCAAATACTATGATGATTAATTAGAGCTGCTTTTATTATGAAACATTACTATCACTTTAATGTTTCTAACTTGGTTTGTTTATCCCTTTGTTTGGCAGAGGGTTGCTCAACACATTCAAAGGGTTAAAGAAAAGAAAGCTGTGATACATGTCTGCTAGCAGGATGATGTACTGTAGGTTTGCTTTTATGATGTTCACAAACAATAAGGAATGTAGAAAAAATACACTGGTAGAGGACTGAGTCTGAACAATACACTTGCCTGTTCAATGAAGATATCAGCTGTAAAAGCCTGTAAGACAA
Source organism: Rhinophrynus dorsalis (assembly GCA_037306005.1). Classification (NCBI taxonomy): domain Eukaryota; kingdom Metazoa; phylum Chordata; class Amphibia; order Anura; family Rhinophrynidae; genus Rhinophrynus; species Rhinophrynus dorsalis. The sequence continues at coordinate 271,730,488 of CM074721.1, read as the reverse complement.
CTGCTACCAATCGTACATGTATAGATTTCAAATGTACTGTGGCATTTATCTGCAGAGAATTCTAACCTACTACATCTATAACAAGAGACAACAGCCATACTAAAAAAAAATACACTTTTGCTTTTACTGTATTTAGAATATTTACTATGCAATTGAAACAAATCTTGTAAACTATTTAAAAGTTTCTTATAACCGGATCGGATGCTCGAGATCACAACAATTATTTGCTTCATAACACTGGAGACATCTCTAGCATCGAAAGCGTTAAAGTAATATTTCAAAATATGCATATTTTAAATTGTAATCATTAGCGAGCATGCATAATATTATACTTGGAAGCTGTATGTGAAATAGTAACAACAGGCCAATATGTTGAGTATACACAGGGGCCTAGTTGCCAAGCAGCAGAGATAGCAGCAGATTTATATGCTGCCTTTTGCCAAGATAAATGCTTAAGAATAAAAAAAGTTGGCCATGTATTAGAGAGCAACTAACATGGCTTCATCTATATGGGAAAAATCTACAGTCACACTCATGATACCACAGCTCTAACAAACAGAGTACATACACTATAGTTCCCATCTCTCCCTTTAATGTGAACAAAACATGCATTTTTTTACTGTGAGTTTTTATCACTCATTCTGTCTCAGTTCATCAGTGTTGATGAAACTAAAGTTGCTAATTAATTAGCTAAGTGGATAGAATTCTGGAGCAAATCAATACAATTTTCCATTGATTTAAATAGGGCTTTTAATAATTTGAATGCTATAAAGGGTTAAAATCTCTATTTAACTCAACAGGGATTTGAGCAATGCTTATTTGTCTCCTGTGTTGCAGTTGGTTTGCTCAAGAATGCCACCTAATTAGCCCACTGAATTGCACCTTAAAGGGATAGTAATACTTAAAATGTAAAAAAAAAATATGTTGTAGGGTTTATCCCCCTGAGTAAAACAAGAGTACTCCCACTGCTGAAAGGTGTTTCATTCAAAAGTTATTAATTTTCAAAGTTGAATTTTTTAGGTGCAATATCACAGTGGCCTGAAATTGTACAATGGCACTGTTGCTACACAATCCTATGGACAGCTCTGGTCCTGGGACCATAAATCTCCATAGGATGGTGTAGCAACAGTGCCACTGTACAATTTCAGGCCACTGTGATATTGCACCTAAAAAAATTCAACTTTGAAAATTAATAACTTTTGAATGAAACACCTTTCAGTAGTGGGAGCTCCCTTGTTTTACTCAGGGGGATAAACTCTACAACATATTTTTTTTTACATTTTAAGTATTACTATCCCTTTAAAGGTGTCAGATATGTTAACAAATGGGCCAGTTCTCAGGCTGACCAGCCCACCTACAGTGGCTATTAAAATGCCCATTGCTATTAATGGAAGTTTTAACAGCTTGACTGCTAGAAAGATCTCCAATGTAGTGTTTCACGATGTATTGGAGACCTCTGTATCATTCAAGAGGTTAAAAGACCCCTTTAAATCAGTGGGATTTTGGGTAATTGTTATCTTCCATTATGATGCAGTTGTTTTTGTTTCATAATTGCGCCTGTTCTACATAGTACATCAGTTTCTCAGTTTGGACCATTTTTCATTACTCTGAACATTTCTAAGAAATATCATGCATCACTGCATTTTCTGCTGAACCTTTTGCTGCTCATCCAGAGGTGCAGCTAGGGAGAGATTGTCCTACTGCATACCTCCCAAGTGTCCCTCTTTAGGAGGGACAAACCCTCTTTTAGACCTAAATCCCTCTGTCCCTCTTTCCCACCCTGATATCCCTCTTTTTAGGAGATCAGATTGTGTGGTGTGTATATAAGTGTTTACTATTGCTCTACAGCAATAAAACTCACATTATTGTTTGTTTAAATGTCAGTATATGTGTTTATAAATTAGCGTGTGTAAATAAAATACTTTGGTCTTGTTCTAAATCATTTATTAGGTTACACAAGGAGGTGTCAATAGGTCATGAAATAGCTTAAAAATTCCTGGTAATGCCCTGCCCACCAGCCACGCCTCCAGAAACACCCCCTAAAAAACAAGTGTCCCTCTTTGGCAATTTGAAATGTTGGGAGGTATGCTACTGGGGGGTCATGAAGTCATCAGATGATCTTACTTGACCGGCCTACAATGCTATAATGTGAGTCAGATTTCCATTACCAGTGTTATTGATCATATGCGTTCCTCCCCCAAGGCTGACTAGCCAGCTTAGCTCTGCCTGCTAGGTGTGTCCTGCTGCAGTGCATGTTCAGGCAGAGCTTCTGGGTCCTAAATACCCAGCAGTTAAAATGTGTATTAACTTTGACCTACTGCAATCTTTAAAATATGAACAAGTTAACCCACTGTATGTATTGCTAGAGACACATACATGATCACCTATTAAGTCCTTAACTGACTACATGCTATAGAGAGACATATATTTTTAGTTATGAATCCCTTGTGGGCCAGAGAGGTGTACAGCAATGTATTATATTATGATTATTTTATGATAACTTCTATCATAGGCAATGCACAGCAATGTGTACCTCCCTTATTAACCCCTTTCATGCTAGGGAGGCATAATTCATCAGTTATTAACCCCTTTGTTCACATTCTGTCATAAAAAAGATGTTTTCACCTCCCTGTACAATATGAATACTATGAAATGGGCAGAACTTCATCCATTTCAGAACCAATCATTGAAGAATGTGGCCATATTTAAATATGTTGTGGCTATGTATTTCCCGTTGTGTATTTTTTTCAGCCATTGCTTGATAAAGTGTCCTGAAATTCGGAGAAATGTGTAGCAAGGCTTTTTAGCTGTTTTATACAATGGTTTAATAAAACACCTTGTATCGCGTCCACATAGGGAATACATTGCCTTTTATTGTACCCGAGGATAAGTTCAGAGTCATCTGAGCAGAGACAGAGAGATTTCTCAGCATGCAAATATTCATTGTAGGTGAGGTAGATTCCCACCTTCAACCACTATACCACAAGTGTAACTTTTATACAGTTTTATATTGATATATTTTAATAAGACACTATTGGCACTTTCTTTTTTGATTTCACTTCTTCCATTTGTTAGCACATTCGTCGTTCAGAAAAAGAGCTGCAGGGAAGCACTAAATTTCTGCATTTATTGTGGAATTGACAGTCATTTCATGCCCTCTTGCCCTCTTCATCCCCAGTCTAGTACCTTTCCCAATCTAAGAGTAATCTAAGCATTTATAGGAAACTGGCTGCTCACCTATCTATCCCTCTTCTTTTACAGTGCCGTTTCAAAAGCCTGACCTTCCCAGGCATATTTGACTACAGGGCCATTAACAACATCATTGACATTCACTTGGGTACTCTCCATCATGTTTTGCTGTTTGAGAAAAGGCCCAACTTCTCAAGTTCCAGATGATTGCTAGTCACTGTTTCCCCTGGCGGAGTTTGACTACAACAGTCAAACAGTCAAAATGTACGCATATTTTATCTTGTATATAACCCAGACATTTTTCTTACTGACTTTACCAGCTGTTTCAGATAGGTTGTCTCTCATTCAAGATAATCTTCTCCTGCTCCATCTGCTTAGATTTCTACAAAACTAAAGCCTACTGCAGAGGTTCTCCTCCTTATAAAGTTGGAAATAAGATCTGTCTCTTTACTAAGTGACTGTGAGGAGGAAGACTCTGTGGCTGAACTTAATGTGGTTGGTGTTAGTAGCAGTAGCAGTAATGGTGAACAGCCGTAGTGGTAGGGGAAAGATTTGAGAGAGTCCAGACTAGCAGTCAAGGGATCCCTCACCCTTCCGCTGACCCTGGGAGTCCTCTCCTTCCCTTCACTAAAGTGTCCAAATTGAACAGGATCCTGAAGACTAAGAGGCCAGAACTGTTGTTGGGGGAGAGCAGGCGCACAATTAATACCACCAGCAGGAGCACAGATCAGCTGCTTGTGCTTGCTGCTGCCAGCCTGCCTTCTTCAGGTCAAAAAAGAAATGCCAAGTGTGACATCAGGGGACCCTCTGTCACACTGCTCGTCACCTCCTCCAAGCAACAGTGAGATGTCTGTAATAGAGCAGCAGCAGCACGCAGAGACCAGTGGTGGTGGTGATGATAATGATGCTGTAGAAGAGACATTGATGGCCTTTTTACAAGAAACTGAGAAGGAATGGGAGAACAGGCATGAGAATGGGTATCACCTCCACCACCAGCAATAAGATTTTGGAATATGAGGAATTTGCAGCTTCTCTAATTCCTTCTGCTGCTGAGATGCAAGGGCAGCAGGATGCTGAAGAGCAAGCTAGTGTGCCACAGACCACTGTAGATACAGTGTGAATGGGGTCAACAAGTGATGCGGGACTAGGACAGGTTCCACTTGCCAGAGCCAGCAATACTCCTGGTCCTAGTTGCAGTGCTCAATCTGAGTCAGTAGCAGCAACAGCAGCAACATTATCCGCTGTCACAGACAGTGAAGGGGAATGCAGAGGACAAGAAGAAAGAGGCCATTTTTTCTCCACCAGTTCCCTCTCCCCTGAAGTCATGGGTGTGGGACTATTTTTCTCTTGAGGCAAGCACAGTGCAGTCATCACCAAAGGCACTGTGCACAATTTGTGACAAGTCAGTGAGAAGGAGAAAGGAAGGAACACACCTTGGCATAAGCGCACTGATATCACACATGAAACACAGACACCATGACATTTATGTCAAACATGTTAAAGCCAAACACCCACCACAGAAATCAAGCACCACTGTTGCTGTACCCCAGACTCTCCAGAAAGGCAAGAAGAGGCGAGGCAAAAATCAAAGAGGACAAAGAGTAGAGCAACCCAGGCAGAGACTGGAAGTTCCATGACAAGTGAAACAACTAGCTCGCCATCACCATCTCCTTCTAGAGTAACTACATCTCCTGCCAATCCACCTTGTTTATTGTTACCTCCCTCGCCAAATGATAGCCACTCTGCTGATGTTAGCATATGGCAGTTCATCTCTACCCATTGCGCACTGTGTGGTGCACTGACCACACATGGTAGTGTGGTGGAGGAGAATCACAAGCAGGGCATCAAGCTCCATCTGAGGAGATTCCATCCCGCAGAATATGCTAAGATGCTGGCAGAGAGAGTCCATCATTACTATTAAACTGTCAGCAAGTTGTCATGTGTCCTTAGCGGGTTCTGGACAAGGGGTATAGTGACAGCGGCAATACTTGGGTTCTGGTGTCATGGAGTTTGGATACAGTTGTGCCCCCAGATGTTATTTACCACACACACTGTGCACATTGCAGTTGCTGATGAGAGCCACAGATCTTATTCTCAAGGGAAAAATGTATATTCTAATAACAACACACCCATGATTTTGGAGGAGAGGCAGGTGGAGAAGAATTATTTGCCAACTTCTTCTTTTCTCCACATATACTGGGGGCTACTTATTGGCCTGCTACTGCCTCAGGCATATCACTGGAGATAGTTGTGGCAAGTGGAACCTTCATCATCTATCACCCATGTTACTGCTATTGTTGATCCCATTTCCTTTCAGCTGCCTAATAATCCTGTTGCTTAAACAACTCAGCAGCAGCAGTAAGAACAGGAGTTGCAAATTCCACAATTATGGACTCAGGAGGACATTTGACAATGGCCAGTGGCCACTGGCCAACATGACCTACTGGCACTAGGCCAGGGCTTTTGCTAAGTACATAAATAAATAAATAAATAAATAAATAAATAAATAAAAACATAGTCCTACAAAAAAATAAACAATTTTGGGGGGTATGTTTCTAACAAGCCTAAGTCCTACAAATCATTGTTTCCTTAGGGCTTGTGCCAAACAAGCTTAAGCCCTACAAATCAATTTTTTTCTCAGGGCTTGGGCCTCTAACAACAAATCTAACAAATCATCTTCTACAAAATAGTCTATCAAGTCAAGTATCAGTCCACCCCAGTGGAAGCTTAAGTCAGGGAGTTCCTGTCTCTATCACTTTACATACAAATTTCTTACTTTTTTTTATTAATTATTTTTTTTCCTCAATATGTTTTTATTTAATTTTTTGCAAGTACAATACAGAAGATGAGAAAGATACATACATAGCAAGTGATAGAAATACAGGAATATAGCACCAACCTAGCTACACACATTAAATATTGCCTTAGAGAAAATGAACCATGGTGGGTATAGCAGGTTCCTGGACTTGTAAACAAACCCACAAAAGTGAAATTACAATGATGTTGAGTTAAAATGATAGATATCATCACATATGTCCCAAGGTCCACCAATAACGTGGTAGAACAGTGAACATATACAAGATGTGTGAACACATAAGAAGAAGTGATGCTAAGTTCGGTAACAAAGAGTATAATAGGAAACAAAGTCAAGAGAAAGAGAAATAGAACAATATTTAATCGTGAAAGAACAAAGCATGTAGGAAGAAAGGGGATAAGAAAAGAGTAAGAGGTGAAGAGGAGCAGAGGTGTCGGATAAATACCCAAAATGGTCCCATGGGGTATGGAGTGTGAACCCTCATCTTTGACATGTAAAAGTAGTTCAAAGGACTGCTGCTGTCTTTGGGGCACACCAGGCCAGTGGAAAGTAAAGTAATGGCTGTGTTATGGTAGAAGGACAGTCGAACGTATGGGAAAGGAACTGCATATGGATAGAAGACTAACCCTTACTTACTGATAACCGTTTATGCCAGTCATTATAGAAAGCAGAGAGAGAATTATTAATGTGTACGTGGCATTTTTCCATCAATATCAAAGAGTTGACTCTCAGTAACCAGGAATTTAAGGATGGGGAAAGTATCTGATTCCACAAAAAAGGAATAATCAACTTGACCTCATTGAGAAGTGAGAACAGCACACGTTTGGAGGAGGTGAACTGGGGAGTCAAAAGGTGTTGTGTAAAGGAAAACAGGAAGAGTAGAGGATTGAGTGGTACAGCCAAATTTAAAGTGGAGTTCAGTTCCGTCTGCACTGACTCCCAAAACGAGGGAACCCTGTGGACAAGACCACCAAATGTGGAATACAGCACCAGGTTCTTTTTGACATCTCCAGCAAAGGGACAAATTTGAGGATTTAATTTTGGAGGCCTTAAGGGGAGTGATGTACCACCTGGTAAGCAGCTTATAGTTCAGTTCTCTCAATCTAGTCAAGTGAGAATATTTCCAATTTGTCTTGAAGATGAGTTTCCACAATGTTATATCCAAGGAGATGTTAAATTTTTTTTTTCATAGAGATAGAAAGTATGGTTTGATCAGTGGTGTAGGAGAACACAGCAAGTTATATGTGAAAGAAAGCGGAACTAATTTCTTAGTTTATTTTATTGATTTTTTTTTATTAACTGTCCTCCCAATACCAGTCAAGAACCCCCCCCAAAACAAATTCTCTGTTCAACTGATTCTTTCCCCAGACTCCACCCACCAACACAAGCACCTTCCTCAGACCCCTTTTATACCATGTCTTATGGGTTTTTTTAATTGTATTTAGGATTTATTTTTATTGCCCCAATCCCAGCAAACAACCCCCACAAAAAAAATCCCTGTTCAACTAATTCTTTCCCCACACCCCACCAACACAGGCAGCCTCATGTCCCTTTTATACAATGCCTTTGGGAAATAAAATAATACTTATTATGTGCTGTGTGTAAATTCAAAGTTCCCATTGATTTCAATGGAATGAGCTAGACGCAAAAAGTGGAAAATTGGCACTTTTCGTGGGAAATTATTCACCAAGTGGGAAGTGCCATTATTTCAGTTTGAGAAGAATTTTTTCTCCCATCCCTAGCCCTGACCTTGGATGGTCTATGCAAAGATATTAACTTGTGGCAATGTATTAATCTATGAAACACAGGATCCTCTTGGGCTTATACATTCATTCATCAATCAAACACAATAAGGTGTGACTGATCAAATAGAGGAGTGTGTCATTAATGGAACACAAGTGATCCTAAAGGCCTCCTGTGTTTGAACAATGTATCTCTAGTAAGCTGCAATTACAGGAGATCAATCCATGTTACCACACCCCCTTCCTTGAATATGATATAGTGTCAGACTGTGTGAGCATCCCTCATATTCATATATATTTATCTACCATGTTGTATTTGGTCAGCAGATACTCACTGCCATTACAAACAAAATCCATTGATCAAACACGGTAACCCCCTACCATACCAACTCAAATAAGGTTTTGTGTGTGTGACAAACAACACAATTGCTTCAACATACATATAATCACATTCCAAATTACATACACACAACTTAATTGCTATAAGATATGTTTTCTATCAAATGTAAATTTGTTAATCAAAATTTTAGCATAATAATTTTAGAAAGGTATTTTCATAAAGGATAGTATATTTTTGCACATTAATGGTATTAGTAGAGTTTTGTTGGAAAACAGTAGAAAAAACATTATACAATATATAAATGTAACTTATTTATATATACAATTAATTTTTATGGTAAATTTTTATGTTAAAACTGACAATAATATGCTGTTATTTATTTTTTTCAAAAATCAAAAGCTATTTCTTGACTTTACCAAAGAATACATCCACCTTTAACATCAGAATGTTTTCCTATAAACACATGACTGTATTAGTTTTAAAACAGATATATTGGAAAAATATCTTTCAACAAATATTTTGTTGCTAATAATGCCAATTTAACATTATATTTTCTTCTAAACTTATTTTTAAACTTTGAAATTAATAAATGTATGTAAGTACTTAGTTATTTGTGAAATGGGAATTAAGCTAAGGTACATGAGATTCTTGTTTCATGTTCCCGTTTGAAGGGCCCTTATATTGTCAAGCCTGTGTCCAGTATAGTTGGTATAACTGTGTCATGCCAGCACTGGTACATGGTTGCACCCTCTACCCTTCAGTGTTCTTGTATTTTTTCAATCAGAGTTTCCTGAGAGGGCATCTGTACAGTCCCAATGCCTTCTCCCTCATATTGATTGCTTACACATTGGATTAAGTGATTAATCATTGCAACATAAATACAATTGCTACCTTTATTCCAATCCTTCTTCTAGAACTGGCAGTCTCCAAACTTCCAGTGTGAGTGGGAGTAGCCGGAATTCTCACTTGCACCAACACTGATATCAGCAATTACATGAGAAATTCTCTGCTCATCTCACATGATCTTGACATTAGTGGAATGCCTGGCTGAAGAGGACCATTGGAAGAAAGGCAGTCAGTGCCTTCCAATCACCATGACTAATCACTTACAAGATTGTGTAAGTGATCAATACTGGGAGCAGTATCAGTTGGGGTCCTGATGCCTCCCCAATGAGGTCTAAAAGTAGAAAAAACTACCTCTGTGTGTTCCACAGGGTTGTCAAAAGCATTGATTTGCAATGTGTTGGATACCTCACTGACATACACACATATACTGATTGCTTCCCCAGGTTGGTGGACCGTTAAAGCTCAATAATTTTTAATCAGGTGGATTAAAAATTATTGAACTTTAATGGTCCACCAAACTGCGCTGCAAATGGCTCTGTAGCACAGCCTTCCCGGGACCAGCTGAGTGATTCCACCTTGTGGCACACAATTCATCTCCCTGCTAGGACAATTTTAATTTACAGGCAATGCAGGCTATCATAATTACAATTTTGCCAAAAAATTTGGGTACAACTGCCTTCCCAGAAATCGTCAAGGGGGCTTTACCCAAATCTGCCTGCCCAGAAGTGGTATGGGGGGCTTTGCCCAGAACTGCCTGCCGCTAAAGATTGCGTTGATATTTTTATTTGTACAAACATCATTGGCACCACAAGAGTACACAACACTAGACGGGAGGTAATAGAAGGTTAATAAACATTGTATGTTTCATGGCTCATCATTTAACCCTGTAATAATATCAATGGAAACACAAGAGTACACAATAATAGGGGGAGGTAATTGAAGGTTAAATATTGTATGTTGTATACTGACCTCACTGTTTTTTAACCAGGTGGCATTTTTAATGTGCTTTTGTTGATCGCCCAATAGAGGGAGACAGAAATTCATATCCAGTCTTCCCTGTCCAACTGGTAGTCACAGAAACATACATACACTGTCTGCTTCCCAGCATTGTCCTACTGGCAGCTACAGAACCACACATGCATGTTTTGAGAACAGCAGCCTTATTCACTGGTAGCCACAGAACCACATATGCACTGTCTGACACCCCAGCCTGGTTATATTGGTTATCTGTAGACTCACACATACACTCTCTAATTCCCCAGCCTTGTTCCAGTGGTAGCTATGATCCTGGTAAACACTACTAGCCATTGAGGAAAAAGGCACAAGAAAAAATTTGCAGGTGTAGGTTTGTGCTGCTGGTACATTATACTGTATGTCAACCCATACAAATAGGGTACCATTTTTCTTGGACTGGTGGCCGGTACTGAATTCAGCAGGAAATATAATGAATTTAGAAGATTTTAGTATCTTTGAAGAGGTAGAAATTTAAAACAACCATATTATTTCCTATAACGCCACAGAAATATATTCGCAAACACTAGCCATGGGGTAGAAAGACAAATAGCTAGGCATGGGAGAAATTTCCTGCAGGACTTTTTACAAAAAAACAAAGTAGAAAAATGGTGTAACTTTATTGACATGATGTGTGGGAGTGGTGGTAGGGGTGGCGGTATGAGTTTGACACTTGTCAGCTCCAAAAACAGAATTATACTTCTCTGCAACATAAGCACACTCTCTAACACAACAGCAGTTCTAATATGTACCCCAGAGCCCCGGGAACATTTAGGAGTACTTCTGCTGCTACTAGTTGTGGCACCTCTGACCTGTTGATGGTGTGTCTCACAGTCAGACATGTAGTTGTGCTTAGGTGGGAACTCATTGAGGAGGTGCCTAGGTGAGAGCATGATTTCCTTCTGCTCAAATGCTTCTTCCATACTGTGGACTTCATAGTCTTTGAGGTACCTGAGAGGCTGCTACTGCTACTACTGGGTCTAGATGGTGCTGAATATGTGTTACAGGTGCTGCACTTCCAAGAGCAGCGACACTCAAAGTTAAGGCTGTAGATGCTGATAACCTGTGTTGCTGCTGGTTACTCAACACTAGTAGTGTGTTTGGCTCAGTGGTACTTGGAAGCAGTGATGATGCTGATGATGACTGAAAGGATGACAGCCACAGTGGAGCCTTGCCTTTCAGCTAACTTTCTAGCTATTTCATCATATATCTCAACTTCATCTGTATCTGAAGTAGAGAAGAATGCTGGAAGGATATATTCTATATCTACATCATCATCATCATCAGTCATTAGGTCATCCCCAGCAACGTCTGCCACTTCATCTCCACTACTTTTATATTCCTCTTGGCTTTTAGGGGTCTCAAACAATTTATTTTACTTTTCCCCTTTGATGGATTTTCACAACGTTCATTAATTTCCAGATAGGTGTTTTTGTGCTTGTTTGTCTCACTCTGTCTTCCCAGTCAGTCACACCAAATTTTGGGGTATTTGGGGGTCAAACTCCCTTCTCCCTTCCTGTCCCCCAGACTCCCCTAATACAGAGAACATATTTCCTGCCTACAAGAATCCCTAAACTGAGCTTTAACTCCACTCTATTTGCTTGCCTTCTCAAAATGTGCTGCTTTCTCTTCCTCTCACAAACACAGAACAGCATGCTGTGAGAACCTGGCACCCTTTTATATACCTGTGGGAAAAGAAGAGAAACTTGCCATGTGATGGGGAGAAATTCTGTTTTACACTGATTTCAATGTTAGGAGCTAGGTGAAAAAAAGTGGGAAAACTGCACTTTTCATGTAATATTTCCCGCTTGGCAAAAAGTGCCATTTTTGTCCTGTTTCTCTTTTGAGTCAAAAACGTTCTCCCTTCCCTATAAATAACCCCTTATTTGATGTGAGTAAATGTCTACTTTCCAACATGGTATATGTTGTATACATTTCCTTTACATCTTTAATAGTCATGACCATTTAAGTGTAAATATCTGAATTCTTTCTGAAAACCTCTATTCTTAAAAAAAATTCCTTGTTAAATCATTTTTTGTAGGATGAAACTTCAGCCACTCTCTGATTTGTAAGTTAGTATACTTTCAAGAAATAAATGCATTTTTACAGTTTCTGAGGTATTTCAAATAGTTTTAACATGTAACCAATGGAAACTGCATTTATAGTTCAATGAGCTGACAACATCCTATGAATTCCTGGTTTGTTCAAGACCATATAAAAGCTGATTTTGTTCTTGAATGTAATATACAGCTTTTGTTATATAATAAGAAATATACCTACATATAGCTAAAAATATGGATAACAAGAATGCCGAAAATGTGTCCATGGCCCAAACTCCTGGCACTGAAAGGCTTAAGGCCCTGTGGCCCAGTTGAGTGTAATGCACACCAAAACATATTCCGTGGTTATATATTACATGTACTAAATGCTGAGGAAATGTTCTATGGCAGATCAGTGTGACTAGAGGACTGAGTTAGACAGTTTAGTTCTATTTGATAAAAGTCAGAGTTTGCAGTGGTTAAATCAGTTAGATACAAAAGCAAATGTGTACTTTGCACTTCTACAGAAAAAATCAATTAGATTCTAGATAGCTTTATAAAACAATTAACAGGAAATTGTTCTCCAAGTGTAAAAGATGACTGTAGATATAGATATGAAGTCTCAGTAATAGAATAATTTTCCAGGACTAAATATTGTAATAAAAATAATCATTTGAAAAGAAATGCTACACCAGGTCACAAAAGTATGCAATGGATACGCCTACACTATAAACTGATAATGTAGAGCATAACAAGAAGACAACTTATTTCCAAATGAAGAGCCAATATAAAGAAGCTCAGCAGGGACATAAATAGTTAAGGGGAATACATGAGTTTCAATGAGAAAGGGAAAACAGAAAAAAAATGCAAAACAGTTGTGCATTCGGCATTTCATTGCATGTTTCTGAATATATAAATAAAACACAGCAAAATTCCTCTGATTCCTAGAAACGGCATTAAAAAAGAACAAAAAAGGATATTAAGCTAATAAACTGTCTATTCACAAAGTTCACCTCCAATATCGATTTAACCAGAGGCTATAACTTGTTCCAGAACTGATAATCAATATAACAAACAAACAATACAAGCAAAAAGAAAGAGAGAAAACTCTACAATATCAATAGTAGGTATAGGTACTTATGTACTCCTGCTTCTTCAGATCAGATGCCACACACTCACCATGGGTTGGGTCTCAACTCAAGAAACAAAAACTACAACAAAGTACAAAAAATGGCACAAAGTATCTTTTCTATGCATAGTATGCAATAACAATGAAACAGTCCTTCACCAGCACCATCAAAGGTATCTTCAGAATATTACGCACACTTTTTGGAGATTATAACCTGCCTCCTGTTTCACTCACCTTCACTGGCTCACACCCCAGTACAGTGACTCTCTCAGGTCCAGCCAAAGGGTAGTTCTTCCAGAGCTCTTCATAGTTTCAGCAAAGAAAGGTATATCTTTGTATTTTGAATCAGCCACTTAAATAAAGGGTTTGAACACAACCCAGTATTATAATGGGCCGAACCTATTTTGTTCTATATATCCCAACTCTTGATCCCTCATCCACCAGCTCTACTTCCCAATCAAAGGTATCCTCCGAAAGATATATCTCTATTTTGGTTCCACCAACTCACCTTCAGGTGAATAGCCCAGAACCCAATTAGTAGCACATGAAATAATCTAGCATGCAGCCAAAAAAAGGGACATGTGCACTAGAACTGCTCTCCACTCTGAGACGCATCCACTGGAACCTTACTGGAAACTCATGAAAGCCAACCAACACGCAGCCCTAAAACAGACATGCGTACTGGAGTTGCATTCCAATCTGAGACTCATAGTCACGGTAGAATGATTGGATTGGTCTACCCCAAAAGAGCTTGAACAGCAAGCCGGAAAAGATATTGTACACATATGACTTCACATTTTCAAAAGAGAACATCTAATATGTTGTGTACTCACATAATAAAAGGAAATAAAAATGACATTAAAGACATAGAGGAAACAAAAAACAGGAGTGTACAAAAAAATCCCAATCTGTAAGTACATCGGCACACATGCATAACTTGCCAGTATGCCACTGTACTGCCCTTTATAAATGCATTCCTACGATTTTAACGCAATCATAAAGAATACATTATACATACATATGTCAACATACACAAAAACACAAACTTTTGCACCACATGTCCACATACATATATATCCTCATAATAAAACTCAAAAAGAAATATATATATAATAAATAAACAAACAAAATCTCAGGTAATATAGTGCAAATATAAATCTTCATTTAAACCTGCCCCTCCTAAAGTCCCCAACATGTATAGCCAAAAAGCCTCTTGTTTGCACAATTGGTGAAATCTATTGACTTGAGGTGGAACTCATTGTATCCCCATAATTTTTAAATTGGTCAGTCCCCGCTTGGCACTTATTAAATGAATAAACATGTTTAGAAAGCCCATAACTAGCGTCACCTTTTTGTATCTTTCTTTTGTGTTCTCCAAATCTAGTCCTCAAATCTCTTATAGTACGTCCTACGTAGGCTGCACTGCAGCCACATAAAATTAAATAAATGAATGATTCGTGCTACAGTTAATATATGGTTTAACTGCACATTGTTTTTTACCCTCTATATCAGTGAATTAAAATTTACAATGTAACATAATGGACATGTGTTGCATCTTCTACTATTACATCTATAATTCCTTATAAACATAGGTAAACAAAAATTTTAATTATTTACAAAATTGTTATTTTCTGCAATAGTCCCCTTAATTCCTATTAATTTCTTAGGTCTACTGGGAGCCACAAATGACAAGTGGTTTCTCACCAAGTTCATCCTTCAACAAAGGATCTTGTAATAAGATTTTCCAATTATTACGGATGATATTTTCAATTTTACCCCATTAACAATTATATTGTAGTACAAACAACATCCCTCTATTTACTTTTCTATGTTCTTCAACAGATTTTTTCCTCATTTTAATCAAGTCTTCCCTATTTAACCTGCATGCCCTCTCTTAAGCTTTAGCTAACAATGCTTCTTGATAACCATTTTATAAAATGCTTTTTTAAGGTCACCATTTTTTTCCACAAAATCACTCTGATCACTACAGTTATAGTGAAGTCTGTGATATTGCCCATATGGGATATTATTCAACCACTTACCGTAGTGACCACTATCAACCCTGAGATACTAGTTTGATGCAGTTTCTTTTTGTTATACATTGTACTAATTATTGGTAAGCCAACAATGCCTGTCAGCAAGAGATCTAAAAATTCTATAGACCTTTCTTGGATATTCCTAGTGAATGAAATACCCCTACCATTAATGTCAAAGCATTCCAAATCACCCTTACTAGTGTCTCAAATAATCAAAATATCACAGATGAAATGGCCATAGTATACCAGGCCTACCCCTTCCAATGCTTTACCTTCCAGTGTAATATGTTCCCAATACCCCATAAAGAGGTTTGCATAGGAGGTGAACCTGGTACCCATGGTATTTGTAAATAATATTTTTTCTGAAAAACAAACAAATTGTGTTCTAGTATGAATTTGGTGCACCGAAGTGGCATTTCCATATCTTCATCCAAGAAAAAAGCCAAAGATTCCAAACCATAGCTGTGACTAATATTGGTGTAAAGAGAGACCACATCTAGACTTATTCATATGTAGTCTCTCCAAATTACATCCTCCAATATCTCTACCAAGTTCTGACTATCCCTGATATAACTATAAAGAGCATACTTACATACTTATGTAAGAAATAGTTTACATACATGGAGAGATTGGAGGTAAGGGAATTAATTCCCGCTATAATAAGCCTCCCCGGTGGTCGCTTTTTATTTTTATGCACCTTGGGTAGGTGACACAGAAATGCCACCATAGGGTGTTCTATGATTAGAAACTTCTCAGTTTGACTGATGATCCCTCGCTGACAAACTCCTTCCAAAAAATTAATTAGTTATTTTTGAAAGACCAAACTAGGGTCTTTATTAAGGGTCATATAAGATTCCTTGTCTTCCAACAATCTATATCCCTCCATGACATAATCCGATGTATTTTGAATAACAATTGAGACCCCCTTATCAGCTTCCCTTATCATTATGCTAATGTCTCTTTTAAAAGAATTCAATGCTTCCCTTTCTTCCTTTCTCAAATCTCATCTTTTTTTCCTTTTACATTTTTATTGTAATCTTCCATAACCAGATGGAAGGATGTTTCAACATAAGGTCCTTTAAAGTTTGCTGGATAAAAAAAAATGACTGTCTTTTAAAGGGGGACCATAAAAAATATTCTTCTACAGAAGACTTGTCATAACAATGATTCCCATCACTTTTTCTCATAAGATCTACCAGGAAATCAACACACTCATTATTTTGACTGTTAGACATTTTTACTTCTTCAATTTTTTAGATTTAAAAATACATTGGAGTGTCAGTTTCCTCGTAAATCTGCTGAGGTCAATGAAGAACTCAAAATCATTACCCTTAGTTTCAGGTGAAAACTTTAAACCTTTCTGCAATAGACTAATCTCGTAATGCGACATTACCCTATTTGACAAATTTAAGATACCACCCATATTAGTTTTAAGAGACAGGGTTAAATCCTGTTTTTTTGTTGTTGTGAGCCACTACCACTTCCCCAACTAACCTTACCTCTAATTATACCCCTAATTCTTAATCCTCTTCCCTCTTCCTCTGTTGCACCCTTAGACCCATACCCATTATTTTCTCCTCCCTCAATGTATGATGGTCCTCCATAAAAGTTTTCTTAGGAAAAGATTATTCCAATACCTCCATATCAAGTTCATCCCTTTTATTCAGAACTTTTTTTATGTTGGGCTTAGCATATCTTTAAGTGTAGATATTTCCTTGACCAACACTGCAATCTCTTTTGAGAGAGTCGCATATCTATTCTCGAAAGAAGTCTCCTTAAAATGCTCATCTTTCTCTCCTGGATTCGTCATATCATTATTCTTTATTATCTCACACTTTTTTCCTTCTTTCTCCTCAATATTTTCCATTCTATTTGTCTCTAAGGTTACCTATTTCCTTTGGTTCTCCTGACTGTTTTTATTCCTATAATTCTCTCCAAAGTATATATATCTGCTATAAGTAAATCTTTGTCTTGGGTATGTTTTACTGTTCTTATTAGCATTCCCACCTTTATAATCATTCATGTCTCCTAATTTGTTTCCCTTTCTCTCCTTCAGATTTTTCTCCAAATTACTAATATTACTCTGGACTCTCTTATCCAGTTCAGAGAATAATGCGCTTTTTTCATATTTTTTCAAGGAATTGTTTAATTCCTCCACTTTCTCTTCAATTTTTTCAGACAACTTTCTCTGTACTGGATAATAGACCTCATTAGGTACTTTGAGCATTGCTCCAAAATTCCACTCCAGATAACTGAAAAGGAGGCATCTGGGAAAGAACAGTTCTTAATAATCCTTAATCCCCTGGGTATAATGCTCCTTTCCAGGTATTGCTGGAGTAAAAGGCAATCCCAACAGTATCTTAATTCAGCCCACAATGCTGTTTCCAATTCATTAAACAAACCTCAAATTTAATGTTCTTCATTAAATTAATTAATCACTAGTTTTTCTCAAATAGATATCCTCTTGAGAAAATGCTGTTATTATTATTATTATTATTCTTTATTTATATAGCGCCAACTAATTCCGCAGCGCTGTACAATTGGGGAATAGACATACAGAGGTATTAAATAGTACAATCAGATGTGTAGAACAGGAGGATCAGAGGGCCCTGCTGTTAATTTTTTTCTCTTAATTTAATGGAGTTAACCATTTGAGAAGGAAAAAAACAGTATGCAGTTAAACCATATATTAACTGTAGCACAAATCACGTCATTTATTTAATTTTACTGCGGTGCAGCCTATGTAGGACTTACTATAAGAGATTTAAGGACTAGATTTGGAGAACACAAAAGAAAGAAACAAAAACTGATAGTTGTTATGGGCTTTCTAAACATGTTTGTTCATAAAATAAGGGGGGATTAACCAATTTAAAAATTATGGGGATAGAATGGGTTCCACCTCAAGTCAATAGATTCCACCAATTGTGCAAACAAGAGGCTTTTTGGATATACACGTTGGGAACTTTATGTGGAGCAGGTTTAAATGAAGATCTAGATTTACACTATATTACCTGAGATTTTGTTTGTTTATTTATTATTATGTTTTTTGTGTTTTGAGTTTTAATAAAAACATTTTTATTATCTTCTAATGGTGAAAAGGAATATATATGAGGATGTTTATGTATGTGGACATGTGATGAAATATGTATGTATAATGTATTATTTTTGATTGTGTTATAATCATACGAATGCATTTATAATGGGCAGTAGAGTGGCATACTGGCAAGTTATGCATGTGTGCTAATGTACTTATAGATTGGAATTTTTTGTACTTCTCTGTTTTTTGTTTTCTCCTGTATCTTTAATGTCATTTATATTTATTTTTATTATATGAGTACACAACATATTGGATGTTCGCTTTTGAAAATGCAAAGTCATATGTGTACAATATATTTTCCAGCTTGCTGTTCAAGCTTTTTTGGGATAGACCAATCAGATCGTTCTGCTGTGACTATGTGTCTCAGATTGGAATGCAACTCCAGTATACATGACCGTTTTAGGTCTGCGTGTTGGTTGGCTCCAGTTAGGTTCTGGTGGATGCATCTCAGAGTGGAATGCAGTTCTAGTGCGCATGCCCCTCTTTTTTTGGGGGCTGCATGCTGGATTATTTCATGTGCTCCTAATTGGGTTCCGGGCTATTCACCTGAAGGTGAGTTGGTGGAACTGAAATAGAGATGTATCTTTTGGATCCTTTGATTGGGAGGCAGAGCGGACAGATAAAGGATTATGGGATGTAATGTATGGAGCCACCAGCAACCCGGAAGTGGATATGAGTGGAAAGCATGCCAATGTGGATGTTTATTGTTATAGTATGTGATACAGCTGTCTAACTTTAGCAATTATGTGGGAGGTATTTAAAAGCCCATCTAAGTAAAGTATATTTTTTCTGCTGGGCTCTGGATGAAGTGACATCAAGTCATGAAACGCATTAGCCATTGTGCAAACATTTAATTTAATTTTATTTGTACATGTGCACATTGCAGTAATATTTTCAGTGTTGGCCCTAAGGGCTATTTTTATATTTAAACCCTTTTTAGATTCAAAGGAATACATTTTGTATCTTATTCGATTTAAGTACACTGGCCCATTTCCTAAAAAAAAACCATTACTTCTGTAATCAAGAGTTGGTATATACAGGACAAAATAGATTCAGCCCATTATAATATTTGGTGTGTTCCAACCCTTTATTTAAGTGGTTGTATCCACTTACAAAGATACACCTTTCTTTGCTGAAACTGTGAGGAGCTCTGGAAGAACTACCCTTTGGCTGGACCTGAGAGAGACACTGTACTGGGGTGTGAGCCAGTGAATGTGAGTGAACCAGGAGGCAGGTTATAGCCTCCAGAAGTGTGAGTAATATTATAAAGAGACCTTTGATGGTGCTGGTGAAGGACTGTTTCATTGTTATTGCATACTACGTTTAGAAAAGATCCTTTGAGCCGCATTTTGTACTTTTTTCTAGAAATATTTTTTGTAGAATATTCTAGCTTTATTGTAGCTTCCATTGTATAACACACATTTTACATGCATTTTAATGTTGTATTGATAATCTGAAAATCTTAATTTAATTATTGATTAGATGCATTTCTATAGTGAAATAAATGGGAAAAATGTATATTCCACCTACAAATAATTAATTATTTGAAAACACAAGTTAAAACATAGAACTGGCATAAATTAGAACAGACAATGGGGAAGATGCACTAAGATGTGATAAAGTGAAGATGACTTCTCCATTAATATCATTTCTCCAATGCCTATGTTATTCTATGGAGTCAATACACTACAATTTTCCCAACTTTGGAGATCTTAGTGCATAGGCATATAAGAACTGTAGAAGTGATATCACTGGAGAAGACATATCTGCTTTTTTCATCTCTTTATGACTCCTAAGTGCATAACCCCCAGTGTGTTACAACTATTAATTAATTGTTAAACGCCAAAGCATGGTAATCTATAATGTCTGTGATATGATATAGTCACAAATAAACAAAAAACCATCCCATATATCGCTCCACTGTCACATAGTATATATATATCAAACAGACTTCGTCTAGAACATCGCACTTTATTTCAGATATATATTAAAATCATACTTGCTGTTTGTGATATCAACGAAGAACAAACGGAGAATGAGCAGGGTGAGACTTACAGAGTCAGTATAGCAGTTGTTACAAACATTACAAAAGATCAACGCGTTTCACGCGACAAGCGCGCTTATTCATGATCAAACATTTCTTCGTTGATATAACAAACAGCAAGTATGATTTTAATATATATCTGAAATAAAGTGCGATGTTTTAGACGAAGTCTGTTTGATATATATACTATGTGACAGTGG
Source organism: Rhinophrynus dorsalis (assembly GCA_037306005.1). NCBI lineage: Eukaryota > Metazoa > Chordata > Amphibia > Anura > Rhinophrynidae > Rhinophrynus > Rhinophrynus dorsalis. Next base: position 271,710,000 of record CM074721.1, on the reverse strand, counting down.
TGCGATATATGGGATGGTTTTTTGTTTATTTGTGATTATATTGAAGGTTTGGAGAAGCTGTTTTTCCCACACGCACACTGATCTAAGATGTTTCTTTATGAAGACGGTATAGTCTATAAGTCTGTGTCACATGTGGAAGGATTTACCAGTTTTCTTTGGAGCCGCTGAATTGTGGTTTGGACTTTATCATTATATGTGAAATGATATAGCACAGGCTATAATATAATATATAAAATAATGACATAAACAAAGGATTTTAACAAGACTAATATTATTAAGGATTTTACCATGAGGCAGGGTTTTAGTTTGCATACAAATATGTAAATTAACTATGAGTACAAAAGAAAAATGCACTAAAATTGACTGGAAACCTCAAATTATTTACTATATACTGCTTTTAACTGATTAATAAGGTTTTAAAAAACCCTAATAATGAGGAAAATGTGCTTCAGTCCTGAATTAAAATATTTTGTTTTTTCCTCCATTATTCAATTTCTACTTCATTATTAGACACGTGATATTTCACTTGACAGATTTCTATTAAAGGGATAGTAATACTTCGTTTTATCTTTATTTTATTTTGTAGGCATTAAAAAAACATGAAGAACAATATAAGTCTTATCTCTCAAACCTTCATGGTTTGAGAGATATTCACAAGCAAAGTTTCCCCTCCCACCCCTTTTACCTAGTGTAAGCAATCTCTTCTCAGATGTGGAATCTGGTTGTAAGACCAGACAGATAACAGAAGGGGACAATATTCTTCCTATGAGAACAATGAAAGCCCTGCCCCCCTTGACAAGTTTTTCTGGTTTTTCCCTTATCTTAATTGAAGATTGTCCCTCTCTGCAATCTACCTGGGCACCTCCCTTCTGCTCTGGCTGAGCAGTGTTACATCAGTAACAGGGACGGGAAGGGGATACTTTGTCATTGAATTACTCTTGAACTACAACTCTGACAGAACTGAAATAAGTCCAAATACTATGATGATTAATTGGAGCTGCTTTTACTATGAAACACTGCTATACCTTTAATTGCTTTACTTCAACTAACATACAGGAATACTTGGAAAATTATTTGCTACATATAAAGTATTTAGGGCCTTGTGTAAAAAGGCAACACAGAGCAAAATAAAAGCATATCCATATCTTAAAAATATTTATTTTATCAATCAAATCTCATTAACATGTTCATAAAGCTATGGAGGCATAGTATTTCAGACCATTTGGAGTCTGCCATATTTTCTTGTAAATGTAAAAGTAAAATAAAACATTTCTGTTATATTTTACTCTTTGGTTGCTTTGAAATGTATTGGTACATTCTCTAATTTAAAATGGTTTCAGAAGCAAGGATGTTTCACGTTGATGGCATAAGCCTATACTAAAATACTAAGCCTAACCTTGTTTTTTAACTTGTTTAATGCATCAGTCATATGGATGATTTATCTGTCCTGACATCATTACTAATGCTTCTACTTCATTAATCATGTCTCAATAATAGTCTGTTTTACCAATATGCACTCCTTACCATCAGTAATCTATCGAGAGCTAAACAATTACTGCATCAGTACAAGTTTTAGCAATATGTCATTCCTCTTTTCACAATCCATGAACAAAATAATAACCCAAGATCTATTTTACATTAAGAATCCATTTCTTACCATTCTGCAAAAAGGCAATTATTGCATATTAAAATAATATCCAGCTTAATAAGGTGGAGCTGTAGGCCCACTTTGGTCTACATGGGGTAATCCCCCTCAGATATCTGATTTTTCTATACCTGATTATTATGATTATAGAAGTATTCTAAAATGTGTTGTTAAAGATCCGTCAATAATTTTTCAGTTTTTTAAAATGTATCACTCTACCACATTATATTATATATTATATTTGTCCGTATATTAACACAGTCTCTCTCAGATGGGCCTTTTCAGGCTTTTGCATATGTTCTATCCTCTATTCTAGTTTACAGCAGCGAATAAAATTCTTCCAAGACATTTAACAATGTTAGCACAGTTCACACAGCAGTCAAATAATTTTGTGTGACCTTTAAAAATTAATGTAAGGTGAAATTTAATCTTCATTTTGTATTCAGCTGAACTTGCACTAAATCTCAAATGTTTAACTTTTTGTTGAATTCAAACTATAAAAAAATTCTAATATATATTTTTAAAAAGCACATCTAAAAACCGTAAAAAAACCCCCTAAAAAAACCCTTAGGATTTCATTGTTACATGGGAGGCACTAGAAATATTGGCAACTTGGCATTAAAATATCACCAGCTCTTTTGTTACAGTAACCTTTCTAACACTCTGCAAACTGGACTTAAATTACCAGATATTGATTGAGTCATGTAGAAAGGTTACTTGTATGCTCCTAGTTGCATAATTTACACAGAACCATATTTAGAAAGAGGTTGTAAAAAGGAAACAAATTGCATTTAACCCAAGTTAATTGGTGACTCATAATACTTAATGATGTTAAATGTTTCCATTCATAATCTCCTTTTAAAGCTATGCTGTGGAAAACTCTTTGAAGCAAAAGCAGTGTAAGAATGATGTGTAGATATGGCCAAATCTGATTCTATATGTATATCAATATGCAGCAGATTTACCATTATGATACTGAACCACCTAGTTTATATGGCACATAAACATAGCTATGTATATAAGTAACATCATCAGTCACATACAATGAAATTCAATGTATTATATAAAAATATAATAGCAGTTATTTGCATGATTCATTATGGGAATTTTTTGCAATACAGACCCACAAATTTGTTAACCACTTTGATGCCCAAAACAAATAAATCAATTTATTTTGCTTTATATCAAAGCAATCCTATAAATCATCTAAGGTCTATTAATCTATCTATTTAATCTATAGTATTCTCAGTGCAAATTATAAGCATATTTTACCAAGAGATAAAAAAAGGTTTGATGTATAAAGCATAATGATCTGTTTTATATTTATTGGCAAGACACAGGCAGCTGGGGTCCAATTTGCTTGCTGATCTTGCTGCTATAGTCTGTGTGCTGGGGATGTGTGGGGAAAGAAGTTGTTGATTTTATTTTTTAGTTATAATATTTTTTGGGGGGACCGATTGTGATAAGATAGAGTTGTCAAAGTTAAAAATAAATAAATACATATATAAGGTTACAGAAAGATGACTGGGAGCCTGACGAGCTGTGTGACTGAGAAAGACTTGATAGACAGCAGATGACATTGGCTATTTTGTTGAGGGCTAAGGCAAGACATCACACTCCATCAGTTGTGTTGTGTACTGTAGAGTAAAAAACACACACAGTAGTTGAGTAATGTCCAGCAAGCATACAAGGGGCAGGGGGAGGGGGAAATGTGGAGCAGTGCAGGGAAGTGAAAGTAAAGTGTTCGTTCAAAAACTAATTGCAACCATTGTTGCTGCAGGAACAATGAATGATGATTTTCCCTCTCCTCCCAGGAAGGATGCAGTTTGTCATGGTCCCACCAAAAGTTCCACCACCACCACCAGCGCCAGTACAAAAAGAAAAAACTTATAAGAAGAACACTGAAGACGACAACAAGTCACATTCTAGTGTTGTAAAAGTAAAAATAAATTGACACCTTTAAAAGTTTAGAGGAATATAAGGTTATTGGGCAAGAAGAGGCAGGAGATGCTGATGCTGAGGATGACCTAATGATGACTGATGATGATGATGCAGACTTAGAAAATATCCCTCCAGCAACCTACTCTTGTTCAGATACAAATAAATTTAAGAGTGATAAAGATGATGACATAGCCAGAAAGTTAGCAGAAAGTTAAAGGATCAATCTTTCACTGAAAAGGAGCACTGTGTCTGTCTCTAATCTGTTTGAGAAAACCATTGGAAACTCTGACTTTGGACAAGCAAAAGATGCTGAAAAGTACACAGCCATCCTGTCAGTCATCATCTGCATAATCACAGTTTCCAAGTCCAAGTCCCATGCAGCCATACACACACACACACACACACACACACACACACACACACACACACACACACTGGTTTTGAGTAACCAGCAGCAACAAAATCTGCAGAATCAAAAACTTCACAAAAACAATCCAAAAGTACACCTGTAGAATGGCCAAGTTGCCAAAATGTTGGCTGTAGACATGTTGCCATATTCTTTTGTAGAAAACTGAGGTCTCAGAGAACTGTTGTAATGTGTAGCTCCATGATGGCATATCCAGGATGGCTGTGTCTGAATTTTACAAGCCAAAAGCCAGGTCAAATCTATTAACAGCAGCATAGATGATGAGGGATGTGAAGAAGGGTTATAACCATGTACCGCACTTGGGACCACTGCTGTGACTAATAAGTAATGTGTATCAGTAATCTGAGAAGAAGGATATCTTACATTTGATGTATGCATGATAATGGTAAAAGCTGTTGTAGGAATGTATGTATACATACATATATATATATATATATATATATATATATATATATATATACACACACACACACACACATCATTCATACCACACCAGGCCCAAACCACCACTACCATACACGTCTGCCATACTGTAGGTTGCACTTTTTTTTGTTATCTCTTGACATCTTCATCAATATGTACCAGTAGTGTCACTTAAGCAGGAAGTTAGTGTTATGGGCAAAGGACAAATGAACTCTGCATGCTAACACATTTGTCAAGGTATATGTTGCTGTAGGACTCCCAACTTTGACTTTCAGCTACGTATTTCTCCATTTCAGCCCTCAGAAGAAGTAATATTGTGCTGGGAAATGCACCACAGGAAACATAGGCAAAAAATTGTTGGAATTAGCAAAAAGGAAGAAATTTTTGGATTGGCAAAAAGGAGAAAAGCTAGAAATTGTTTTTCGAGAAAAGTAATGTGAGAAATTTTTCTCACTTTTCACCCAACCCTACTTGTGAGGGAATAGTTAAAAAATAGAAGACTGGAGTGGATCATTCTTTCTTGACTCTCTGTGGGACAATAGATAATAATATTACAGTATCCTTATTTAATATAAAGCTTAGAGCAGTACAATAAAATTAATTGCTAGCATGAAAATGACAGTATTTACAAATAATTCAAAAATATGATTTACCTTAGATGGAGTAAAACATCTATTTATAGATGAGCAAATATTAACAGTCCAATTCATTACCACGTTCATTATCTATTATCTGTCTAGTCTGTCAAACTGGATCCATGTATTACATTAGGAAATATGTAAATGAGAAAACTAATGCAACAGGAAAGAATAGGAGAAACAAATGGTGATGAATAAGCGAGAAAATTGCTAATCGACCCCTCATCCTTAAATGACTACATCAATTTTCTCTTCACACTGTTGGGCATCAAATACCTTCATTTAATGGAAAAATGTCAGAGAAAAACAAAGGAGGCACTAATAAACTGAAATACTAGAAATTCACTCAACAAAGTGGCTAAAATTAATATTGAAAAAAACAAATGCACTGAAGAAGATTAAACCCTTGGATACTAGAGAGGTCTCTAACACATTGCTTTGCAATGAGTCAGAGATTTATCTAGCATTCAGTATGGAGGGGTAAAACTTAACCCTCTGAGTGCTAGAGAGTTAAGCAATGCATTGCTCTGCAATGCGTTGAGTACCTCCCTGGCATCAATGGGTCAACATATACGTGCTGATTTTGAGATTCTTCATTAATAGCTGATTTATAGTTTATTGAGTAAAAAGTGAATATAGAATTAATCAAATGAGATGGAGGACAATCTGAGAATGATTTTCAGTAAACCCCAGTACTGTTCATTTATGCAAAGATACAACATTTTCTACAATAGAATGTTTATTTTTTCATCAATTATAGAGGAGTGAGTAATGGATTGCATCCCAACCTACTGCAAACCCTACTTGCACTAGTTTACATATTGTATACCTCATTATATCAACTTTTATGAATGGAGATCATCAAATGAATGAGAACATAATGCACATTTCATAAATATGTTTTGCATTGCTATCACAACCAAAGGGCCCATGCATTGTTAGTACATATCTTTTGTACTATTCAAGAGCAATGATTGAATGAATTACATGGGAGAGTCTGGGAGGAGGGAGAGTGAATACAGGACAGTGTGAATACAGGGGTGTTCATTTTACTTTGCATTAACTTCACAGCTAGGATGGGAGATCTGTGGGGCTCAGCTTTTCTTCCTTCATCCTTAGCCAGCCAATAGCAGGCTAATCATCATGTAATTTTCAAAACCTAGGGTACCACAGATTGTCAACCCTGCTCCACTACCACTGTGGGAGGATGGAAGACTAAAAGAAAGCTGGGGTAGAAATGTTGGCATGATCCACCCCAAGAATGGGCAACCAGTAGCCCTTGAGCGGTAGCTGGATCCAAACTCCTATTGCCTTCCAGTAACCAACAGGTTGAGCTACTGGTCAAAGGCTGGAGTGTCCCAAGTTGATCATTCCTGTTCCATTGCCTCTGGGGCTAGGTGGGATGCAGAAGAAATGTGAGACTGAATGCAGGTAAACTGACAATCCTGCATTCACCCTATAACCTCCCAAGCATGATTGGAAGCTTGTATTCATGTATGTTTTTAACATATGTGATAATATTATACTGTGTAATTAGAATCTCGTGCACACTTTTGAAAAATAAATTTAAAATTATGTACATTTTTAGCAGTATGTATGTGGCTGTAATTTTCAGTACTTTGAATATTTAACATTTTCAGATGTGAACACTGATTGGCCATATTGCAGTCAAGACTAGCCTTTAGAGCATGTGACATGTGAACCTGGATATAGAGCCAGCTGAATAGATTACTTCTGATTCCAAACATGCACCCAAACAGACTGGTAGGTGTGAGGCACCTAGTATGCACCACAGATCAGACTGAAATCACCACTTCTGACTTGGACCTGGGGAAGCTAGGTAGTTCAGGGTGCTATTGCCCTTCAGGGCAGTCTAATTTCATTTACCAGCACTTATAATATACTCCAGGGACTCTATACAACATGGTCCAAGCTAAAAACAGCATGGCTGCCAAAGTGTTCTTTAAAGGAACACTGACACCACAAAGTAAATAGGTTGCAATACATATCATATAATTCCAGCTAGCATTTGTAAATTTAATTATTCATATGTTTCATCTCTAAAATAGAATCTTACCATTGTTTTTAATGTATGTCTTGATTAGAGAGAATTTGCTGTTTGTGTTGACAAAAAAGATTGTGAGTAGTGTCATTATTTATAGATAATCCTGCACAATCAATGAGCCTTGGGAAAGGCAGAAATGTCTGTCCTCTAGAATATAAGTAAGACTATATTTCAGAAGTCAGAAAACAAGTATATTCGTTTTACAGATGCTAGCATAAACTCCATAGTATTTATGTGTATATAACCCCAGTTAATTTCTACCTGTTAGTATCCCCTTAAAGGGATTGTAATTTCCTGAAAAAAGTATAGCCCAAATGAAAGGTACAATAAAAAATAGATAATGCCCTAATTCCTATCTCTCAAACCTTTATGGTTTGAGAGATATAAGAAAATAAAGTCCTCCGCTCCCTCCCCCTTCTCATGCATCAGCTGTATAGCTGACGGCATGAGATCCTGCTTCCAGGGTCAGGCGGCGGCTCTTCAGGAGTGCTGGCATTGAATGGTCTACAACGTGTGCTTGCAAACCAGGCACACGTTGTAGACCATTCCGATGAAGTATGTATAGCTAGATAGCTCAATGTCAGCGCTCCTGAAGAGCCGCGTCTGGTCGCGCAACCAGATTCTGCCTCTGACAGCTTTACTGCTCGTCAGGCAGAAAGGGACCATAAAGGTCCAAACCATAAAGGTCTGAGAGATAGGAATAAGGGCATTACATATTTTTTTTATAGTACCTATCATTTGGGCTATACTTTTTTGGGGACTTTACTATCCCTTTAATGACCCAGTAAGAAGGAGTCCAGAATGGAAATGTCCTCAGTACCACTGAGTCTCAAGAGGTAATAATCTATCTCGTTCCTCCTTTTAATTGTTTAACTCTACATCTACATCTATCTATGTTTCACTTTCTATCTACATACTTCTTTTGCTTCTATTCCCCTCCTTCCTTTGTCTCTCACTCTGTTGCCAGGCTGTCTCTGTTTTAACTTATGCATCTCTCACCATATAACTTGTCTTTTTCCATCCCCCATCTTCATATGCCTCTCCATTTCCCTTCTTCATTGTTCCTCTCTGTTTTTTCTTTTTATTCCTGCCTCTTTTTCTCTTTCCCCTGCCAATATCTCTCCCCCACTTATACCTGCCTCTCTGCCACAGACATAGATGTTGGCTTCCTTACTGGCTCAGTAGTGTGAGATTTTCAGCCGCACTAATAGCTCTTTATATCATTTGACAATGGAAAAAAACAGACCTTTATAGTTATTATTAGGTCTCAAAAACAGAAAGATAAAAACAAGCATACTATGCAGAACAATTCACTTAAATATGCATTTTAAATTCAATATTTACATTTTTTCAAAGTGGAAGATTGGCACCCAAATCTGATGTTCAGTGCACACCATAGTGCCAAGGTAACCTGTTAACCTTTTGAGTGCCAACGAGATATTCAATGCATTACAATGCAATGCACTGAATACCTTGCTAGCAGTCAAAGGATTAAGAACCACTGGTGGAAATGCAAGACTATATAGGGCCATATGTTCAAAAACAAAAGTGAAGGAGTTCTGGGGCAAACCATTTGCTCTACAGGGCATAACTAAAAATTCCCAAAATTTCCATTGATTTAAAACTGGATATTAAAGGGATAGTAAAGTCCCCCAAAAAAGTATGTTCTAAATCGTAGCTGCACTAACAAAACATTTAATGTGCTTAATCCTTTCCCTCAAACCGTTATGGCTTGAGAGAAATAGGAAATAAGAAAATAAAGTCCTCCGTTCCCTCCCCTTTCTGCCTGACGAGCTGCAAAGGCAGAATCCGGCTCTTCAGGAGCGCTGTCATCTAGGTATCTAACTATAATTACTTCATCAGTATGGTCTACAACGTGTGCCTGGCTTGCAAGCACATGTTGTGGACCATTCCGATGAAGTAATTATACTTAGATATATAGATGTCAGCGCTCCTGAAGAGCCGCCGTCTGGTCCCGGAAGCAGGATTTCATGACGTCCGCTGTACAACAGACGCATGAGAAGGGGGAGGGAGCGGAGGTCTTTATTTTATTACATCTCTCAAACCATAACTGTTTGAGAGAAAGGATTAAGCACATTAAATGTTTTCTACGATTTAGAACATACTTTTTTGGGACTTTACTATCCCTTTAACCCCCTCAAACGCTAGAGAGGTCACCAACACAGAGATCGTTCTAGCATTCGAGGGGATAAAATCCCCATTTAAACCAATGGGAATTTGTAGTTATTCCCCCATTAGTGCAAATGATTTGCCCAATAACGCCTCCACTTCTCCCTTTAAATAATTTTGAATGCCATTATGGAAAATAATATTTGATGTATCTCTGGATTTCCTATAAATTATGCGTGGCATTACAAAAACAGCAGGAATTGACAGTTCAGGGACATGATACACAGCTTTTAGTGATGGCGTATGCTAGCTAGGATTTGAATCACTCATGTTTAATATATTAAAAGCATTTGAAGCTTGATGCGCATTAGGAAAGGCAGAAATAGATCATGCATAATAAGCTGTTTTGTGGTACGTTTGATAACATAATTTCTATATTTTGTATAATTCTGAAATAATTAAATTTATTTGTCTTAAGCATGACACAAAAAACACACATTTGGTCAACTCATACCTAATATCAAGCCTAAATATAAAACTAAAAAAAATTATTCAAATAAGCAATATGTAAAACAGCACAGACATCCCCAATCAGGTCTAGCTTTAGAAATAATGGTACTGTAGCATATACATACATTAACTACAGTATTTCAAGTGATCATGAAACTATAAGGATAGATTATATGTATGTTACACTTTATACACAAGAAAAGGTAGCATATAATGTTGGCTTAAACCTCACTGATATGAAAATGACTATTAAAGGAGTAGTAAATGTTTAAACTGTCCAAAAACCAAATTGTAAAACTTTTACTTGTGTAAAACAACTGCTGGGAGTTCAACAGTGGCTACAGCTAATTTTTTAACCCATTAAGGATGGCCAATCGTCCATGCGGCCGTCACTTAAGGACCACGGACCATTTTTTTTTTCTGCATCCGGTTCAGGGCTCCCCAAAAGGCATGCAGCTGTGCCACCTTGTGTCAGTTCAGGTCCCCTGCACCTAGATGCACTATAAGGTTGCTAAGGGCTTAGGATGGCAATGTTGTGTTGGATCTGTCTAAGTAATATCACCAATATTCAATAAGATGTCTTTGCCATCATACCCGTCAATCCACCACCAATCCACTGTTATCACCATGAATGCGCCCTGGCTTCAATTAGGGTTGCCACCCGGCCGGTATTTTACCGGCACAGCCGGTAATTAGGACCTTAGAGCCGGTGCCGGTATAGCTACTATACCGGCAAGTGAAAAGCCGTTATTTGTTTGTGACGCGTCCAGAGTCAGTCTCTTCCACTCAGCCCTATCTGCCAGCTGCTCAGGTGGCTCACTCAAAAGTTGTCAGCGTCCACGCACCATCACCAACCAATGAGTGGTCCTCATTGGCTGGCTGGTGCGTCAGCGTGTCACGCTCGCCTGGTGTGTGTGTGTGTGTGTGAGTCTTGTGACTGACAACGGGGAGTCAGGGATGGCGGTGGTACTCAGGCGCTGTGAGAGTGTCAGTGCTCAGAGACTGGTCGGAATCCACTCCATGTCTACGACCTACTACTGTTCAGCTCATTCTCAGTCTCTCTAATTACCGTCCGTGCCGGTAAAATACCGGCCGGGTGGTGTCATGCTGCTCCTGAATGCCCCTCCTACCTATAATCCTATTGGCGGCTGTAGGCTTTATGTACCTGGATCTTCCATCAACCCTTGCTCGATTTTAGCGCCAGAAGTCTGAGAGAAACCTTTGTCGTGAGTTCCTGTGTTTGCTGATTCCGTGTACCGAACCCTGCCTGATTACCGACCAAGTCTTGTCTTCTGCCCGTGGATCTTGGCCCCAGCTTTGCCTGACTACGTCTCTGTCTGCTCCTTTGGTTACTGATTCGATTCCGGCCTGACCCAGTATTCTCGGACTACGCTTTCCTTTCGGAACTTTCTGCCTCGCAACAAGAGTCCCTCCAGCTGCTCTCAAGGTTGGTTCCAGCCTTCCGTTCCTTCACCTCTGGGGCTCCGACTGGTTTGGGTTGCCATCACCGGCCGCTCCGGTGACTGCCCCGGCCAGTCGAGGGTGTAGGAACTCGTATTCCCCTTACCTGCTTCCAGTTTCCTGGGCCGCGAGTCCAAACTCGATTCAAGCAGAGAATAGAGGATTCGTAGTCCATAAACCTCGAACCTGTCTCGAACCTTATCGATACCCCAAGACCTCGAACCTGTCTCGAACCTTATCGATACCCCAAGACCTCGAACCTGTCTTGAACATTATCGTTCCCCAAGACCTCGAACCTGCCTCGAACCTTCTCTTGACCTCGAGGTCTTCGATTAAAGAGAACTCTGTCCTGCAGTCTGACTACGGTTTTGATCCTTCCCGAGCCTCCTAGTTCCAGTTGATACAGTCTCGAATTCAGAGGAGCAGTGAACTGGTTAACCTGAGTCCTTTACCTTGCTTGATCCTACTCAGAGACTGACAGTAAAATCGAGCCAGTAAAATGGATGCTGCTGAGGCTTCCCTCATAGCCTCCAGACAGGAACAACAGGAGCAAGTTCTGTCTACCCATGCAGCACAACTACAAACCCTCAATCATAAGCTGGATGCTATGATGGAAATGTTGCGAACATTTTCTCCATCTACCCCTGCCCAAGTTCCACCACAGCCTCCTGGGGCCACAGGGTCTACAGGAGCCACCTCAGGGTACAAGCCACACAAGATACCCTTACCAGAGAGATACTCTGGCCGGCCTGAACATTGTCGTGGATTCTTGAACCAGTGCCAGTTACATTTTCAGACCTTGCCTCATTCGTTCAACTCTCATTCTACTAGGGTGGCATTCATAATCTCTCTATTGACTGACAAAGCCCTAGCTTGGGCTTCCCCTCTGGTGGAGAACAGATCTTCTCTTCTTGATGACTCCAATGCATTTATCGCTGCCTTTAAAACCGTATTTGATCTACCTGGAAGACAGGCATCTGCTGAAACCAGTATACTGGGCCTAAGACAGGGCACTCGCACGGTGGCTGAATATGCAGTAGAGTTCAGAACCCTTTCCTACGAAACCGACTGGAACAATGGAGCTTTGCGAGCTGCCTTTCGTAGGGGTCTGAGTGAGCGCATCAAAGACGCCCTAGTTAATCAAGAGATACCTGATGATCTGGAAGGCCTGATTTCCAGCTGCTTAGAATTGGATCGACGGCAAATAGAGCGACAGCTTGAGAAAGATCGCTTTCGCCGTCATAAATCTGAGTTTGTTCCACGCTCATCTCCTTCCACCGAGACATCACAGACTTCTGTTGAACCCATGGATGTTGGGTCTGTGACGAAACTCCCCGAGGAGGAGAAACGTCGACGAAGAAGTCAGGGACTTTGTCTTTATTGTGGACTCAAGGGCCACCTCCTACGCCAGTGTCCGACCCGTCCGGGAAACTTCTAAGCTTAGGGAACCATGGAGACGACTCCCTAAGCATAAGAAATGTAACCTCCTTGTCTAACCTAAACCGTATGATGGTTCCAGTTCGGTTAAGTTGGGCAGGAGGCTCGGTCTCCACCGAAGCCTTCGTGGACTCCGGTGCGGCTGGAGTTTTCCTCGATGCTGGGTTTGTTTCCAAGCACTCGATTCCACTAGTCCAGAAAGCCAAACCCTCGCGTGTCTCTACTGTGGATGGGGCTCCTTTGGGAAAGGGCTTCGTTACCCATGAGACTCAGCTACTACTTCTTCAGACCGGCATTCTTCATTCCTGAGACTATTCACCTTGATGTCATACAGTGCCCTTCCTCTCCAGTGATTTTGGGACTTCCTTGGCTTCGACTCCACAACCCAGTAATTGACTGGAGTTCTGATCAGATAACGAACTGGAGTTCTTCCTGTTTTTCCAACTGCCTTTCTGAGATACCTGTACCTGGCCTTGTGGGTGGCATAGGAACCCCTGAGAATTCTATTCCTAAATCCTACAGAGACTTTTCCGATGTATTCTCTAAACAAAAGGCAGCAGAGCTACCACCACACAGATCATTTGACTGTTCAATTGATTTATTGCCCGGAACCATGCCTCCTAGAGGAAGAACTTTTCTCCTATCAGAACCAGAGAATAAGGCCCTGTTGGAATATATACAAGAAAACCTGGCCAGGGGTTTCATTAGACATTCATCCTCGCCAGCAGGTGCCGGCTTCTTTTTTGTCTCAAAAAAAGATGGAACCTTGAGACCCTGTATAGATTATAGGGGTCTAAACAAGGTGACTATTAAAAATAGATACCCTCTACCCCTGATTCCGGAACTCTTCGATGCTCTGAAGAACACCAAGATCTTCACTAAGTTGGATTTACGTGGGGCATACAACTTGATTCGCATTAAAGACGACGACGAGTGGAAGACGGCCTTCAACACCAGGTACGGCCACTATGAGTACCTCGTCATGCCCTTTGGGCTCTGCAACGCCCCTGCCACATTCCAACACTTTGTCAACGAGATCTTCAAGGATGTTTTGCTCTCCTATGTGGTGGTGTATCTTGATGATATACTGATTTTTTCTTCCTCGCTCCACGAACACAGAGAACACGTCCGTACCGTGTTACATCGCCTGAGAGAAAATCATCTTTACGCTAAATTGGAAAAATGCATCTTTGAGACCTCCCAGCTCCCTTTCCTGGGATATATAGTTTCTGACTCAGGACTACGGATGGACCCTTCTAAAGTAGAGTCCGTTTCCCAATGGCCACGACCAATCACTCTGAGAGCGGTACAACGTTTCTTAGGATTTGCAAATTACTATAGAAGATTCATTAAAAATTTCTCTGCTATAGTTGCTCCTCTGGTAGCCTTCACCAAGAAAAACGCAAATCCCAAGGTCTGGTCCACTGAGGCAGTAGAGGCCTTTGAACGTTTAAAAAGACTATTTGTGTCCGCACCATTGTTACGCTACCCTGATCCTACACAACCCTTCCTCATTGAGGTTGACGCCTCTGAATTAGGAGCTGGAGCTGTCCTGTCTCAGAGGGAAGAGGTCACTAACCGCCTTCATCCTTGTTCTTACTTTTCCAAACAATTCAGTTCTGCAGAAAAGAACTATGATACCGGAAATCGAGAACTATTGGCCATAAAAATGGCACTAGAGAATGGCGACATCTCTTGGAGGGTTCCCAAGTTCCAGTCATAATCCAGACTGACCACAAGAATCTTCAATTCCTGGAACAAGCTCAACGCCTGAATCCAAGGCAGGCACGATGGGCCCTTTTCTTTACCCGTTTTAATTTCATTATTACATACATTCCAGGTTCTAAGAATCGGAAGGCGGATGCCCTGTCCCGACTCTTCACTATAGAGCCAGACCCTCCTCCTGAACCCATAATTCCTTCTAATCATATTGTGGCCTCTCTATCATTGTCTATAGTACAAAGGATCAAGTCCCTCCAACATCATTTTAGTGGACGTGTTCAAGGAAAACCCGCTCATCTGCTATTTGTCCCCAAGCGATTTCGTTCCTCTCTCCTAAAATGGTCACACCATTCTACTATGGCCGGTCACCCAGGCATTACAAAAAATATTGAATTTCTTCTTAGACGCTTCTGGTGGCCTTCCTTGAAACAAGATGTGGAAGCCTACGTCAAAGCTTGCACGCTTTGCACACAAAATAAACCATCCAATCAGAGACCTGTTGGGCTTCTTCAACCTTTGCCAGTTCCTCAGTCCCCATGGACTCACCTGGCTATGGATTTTATCACAGACTTGCCACCTTCAGACCATTGCACTGTGATTTGGGTGGTAGTTGACCGCTTCTCGAAACAAGCCCATTTCGTTCCCCTCCAGGGATTGCCTAATTCTCAAACTCTGGCAGATGTCTTCATCAAAGAAATTTTCCGTATTCATGGAGTCCCTGCTCAGATTGTCTCCGATAGAGGTACTCAATTTACCTCCAAATTCTGGAAAGCCTTTTGCTCTCGCCTAGGGATTCAATTAAACTTTTCTTCTTCATACCATCCTCAGTCCAATGGCCAGACTGAAAGAACCAATCAGACCCTAGAAATCTACCTCCGCCATTATGTCAACTCACATCATGATAACTGGGCATCATTGCTTCCTCTGGCCGAATTCGCCTTCAATAACCGTTACCATTCTGCTTTAAAGTGTTCTCCTTTCTATGCCGCTCTAGGCTATCACCCTCAGACATTGCCCAACCTCCCGGTATCCGATGTTCCAGAAGCTGATAATAGAGTACGGAATCTCCGTCTTCAGTGGGCTTCTGTTCATCGCTCTTTGATAGCCGCTTCTTCCAGTTATAAGTCCTCGGCGGATAAGAAAAGGCAACCTGCTCCTTCATACCAGACTGGTGACCAAGTCTGGCTCTCCACTCAACACCTTCGCTTGAAGCAGCCCTCTAGTAAATTGGGTCCCAGGTTCATTGGACCTTTTCCTATCAGGACTCAGCTCACTCCTGTCACCTATTCTCTTGATTTACCTTCAACCATGAAGGTGGCCAATTCCTTTCATGTCTCCCTTCTACGTCCCTTGGTTAATAACCGTTTCTACCAACCGGCCACTCCTCCTGCTCCTGTTCTGGTGGACGGTCATCCAGAATATGAGGTCAGCAAGATTCTGGATTCTCGGCTATCTCGGGGCCGATTACGCTATTTGGTAGACTGGAAGGGCTATGGTCCAGCTGATCGTTCCTGGGTGCCAGCTACTGAGGTCCATGCTCCGGTCCTTGTACGGACCTTTCATCGCCTGCATCCTGATGCTCCAGGCCGTCCGGAGGTCGGCCGTTGAAGGGGGGGGCACTGTCATGCTGCTCCTGAATGCCCCTCCTACCTATAATCCTATTGGCGGCTGTAGGCTTTATGTACCTGGATCTTCCATCAACCCTTGCTCGATTTTAGCGCCAGAAGTCTGAGAGAAACCTTTGTCGTGAGTTCCTGTGTTTGCTGATTCCGTGTACCGAACCCTGCCTGATTACCGACCAAGTCTTGTCTTCTGCCCGTGGATCTTGACCCCAGCTTTGCCTGACTACGTCTCTGTCTGCTCCTTTGGTTACTGATTCGATTCCGGCCTGACCCAGTATTCTCGGACTACGCTTTCCTTTCGGAACTTTCTGCCTCGCAACGAGAGTCCCTCCAGCTGCTCTCAAGGTTGGTTCCAGCCTTCCGTTCCTTCACCTCTGGGGCTCCGACTGGTTTGGGTTGCCATCACCGGCCGCTCCGGTGACTGCCCCGGCCAGTCGAGGGTGTAGGAACTCGTATTCCCCTTACCTGCTTCCAGTTTCCTGGGCCGCGAGTCCAAACCCGATTCAAGCAGAGAATAGAGGATTCGTAGTCCATAAACCTCGAACCTGTCTCGAACCTTATCGATACCCCAAGACCTCGAACCTGTCTCGAACCTTATCGATACCCCAAGACCTCGAACCTGTCTCGAACCTTATCGATACCCCAAGACCTCGAACCTGTCTTGAACATTATCGTTCCCCAAGACCTCGAACCTGCCTCGAACCTTCTCTTGACCTCGAGGTCTTCGATTAAAGAGAACTCTGTCCTGCAGTCTGACTACGGTTTTGAACCTTCCCGAGCCTCCTAGTTCCAGTTGATCCAGTCTCGAATTCAGAGGAGCAGTGAACTGGTTAACCTGAGTCCTTTACCTTGCTTGATCCTACTCAGAGACTGACAGGTGGCAACTCTAACTGTCAGAGAGCAAGTTGTTATGGGAAGTGTAGTCTTGTCACAACTTAGTGCAAGTACCATGGAAGTTGTAGTCCTAATTCAGAGCAAATTATTATGGGAGTTGTACAATATTTAATAGATGTATCAAAGAATTGTGATCCTTGTGCAAACGAGAGAATGGGGACTTTTTTTTATATAAAATAAAATTATTTGGAGTTGTACTGCGCTTTATATGTTCTACTTGGATATTGCAGGTATATAGACTGCTCCCTGTGAATTAAGCATGTCACTATCTCCCAATACCATAAATTAGACTGTTAGCTTCATGGGGCAGGGACCCACTGTTCCTGAAAAAGTGTGTACAGTATTGTGAACAAATTGTTAGTAGTATATAGGAATTAAGATATTAAAAGAGAGAGAGTGTTTAGTCTGAGAGAGAGCGAGAGTGCTTAGTCTAAGAGAGAGAGAGTGCTTAGTCAGAGAGAGAGAGAGTGTGCTTAGTCTGAGAGATAGAGTGCTTAGTCAGAGAGAGAGAGTGATTAGCCTGAGAGAGAGTGCTCAGTCAGAGAGAGACAGTTTGTGCTTAGTCTGAGAGAGAGATTGCTTAGTCTGAGAGAGAGAGTGTGTGTGTGTGTGTGTGCACGCTTAGTCTGAGAGAGAGAGAGAGAGAGAGAGAGAGAGAGAGTGTGTTTAGTTAGAGAGAGAGTGTGTTTAGTCTGAGAGAGTGTGTGCTTCATCTGAGAAAGAGAGAGAGTGTGTGCTTCTTCTGACAGAGAGAGAGAGAGCTTAGTCTGAGTGGTCTTGCCACTGAGTGGTTCTGCCCCTTTTGTGGCTCAACAACCCACAACTATGGCCGGTATTTTTTTGATAAAAATGTGTCAACCCTAGCTTCAATTTAAAATTTTGCTCTTAACACATTGACAATGTGTCATTTGCATTTCGAAAATGCACGTTAATGAGCCACTCTTGTATTCATGTGGGTGTGATTATATTTTAATGTGGCTGTTTGCCTCATGCATTAAACTCCTGTCTCTACTGTTGGAGTTCAGTCCCAATATCTCCTACCTGAGGATGGAAATATTAGGATCTTCCTGTAACTCTCTATGGAGACAGAGGACAGTTGCTTTCTCTATTCTGGAGAGCAGACACAGCAGCTGCCCTCCCTTAACTCTTTCAGTGCCATAGGGATGTGAACTGTATATCCCTGTAGCACTGAAAGGGGTTAAAAAGCTGTGTTAACCCTTTGTGTGCCAGAAAGGCATGCAATGCATAGCATTGCAATGCGTTGCGTGGCCCTCTGGCTCTCAAAGGGTTAAAAGGTAAAGCTGTGAGGCTAAATAAGGGAATTCAATAAGACAGGAGTCCCACTCAAAGAATCCATGCACTGTTTTCTGTGAAATGTATAGCTTCAAAAAGAAGACCCATGAATGCACATTGTGTCACATAGTTTGCTGATACACCACTTAGCTACCGGGCTGGCATCCCTTGACATCACCAGCTTACCCAGTTTTTCAGGCAATGTAAGGAGATTTGACTTCTTCAACCTCTTCCCACCCTTCTCTTGCCCTCACCATCTGTCCTCCCATTTATATGTTACCTTCAATGGCACCTTCCACTGCTACGCCTGTTCTCCTCCTCCCACCTCCATTTCTTCTGCTGTGCGTGTATTAATAATCTTTAGAAGGGTGATATTTTAAGGATGTGCTAGACCAGGGAAGATGGGGCTTTAACTGTTTGAGTGCCAGATGGGTCAACAATGCATTGCTCTGCAATGCACATCTCTATGGCACTGAAAGGGTGCATGGTGCTGTTTGTGATGCTGAAGTTTGAGCACACTTAGAATTCAGGGTTGTTGATTTGCTGGCAAAGTGGAGGGAATGCCCTCCCTTACACATCTCCAGCAGTTCCACAACCTGCATGGTAATGAGGAGATTATCCCCCTCTCCCCTTTGCATGCTTAATTCTTAGTGTATATGACAATGTGTGTTTTCATCAACAAGGTGACGTGCTCACCACAAATCACCACACACACACATTTCCATCATCAACCCATAGTGCATCACTCCCCTGGTATTCATATAATTATCACATTACATTCTATGGGAGAGGTGAGCCACTGGCTACAGTTCTCAACTGAATGTGCTTTGAAAAGTAAACAGCTTGAATAAAGAACTCTTCTTAAAGTCATCGGCAAAAGCCATATAATGCATGTATTTTTTAAATTTAAAACTTTACTGCTAATTCATTGTGATTTCACTAACTAACCAGCACACATGCCACCATTGTTACCCTTTTTTCAACTGTAATTCCATGATTATTGTATATTACGAACTTTAATGTGAGAGAAAATTTGATGGACTCTAGTCTTCACTTAGTATAGACATTTTCTATATATTTTTTACCATATATTTAAAACAGCAATACTGAAAGTACTACAGATACTTTTCTTAAATAGTATATTTGGAGTCTGATTAAAAGAGAGCTGGACAATCTGTGGTTAATCAATAATTTTTGTACTATAACTGAAGTCCAAAAACTGTGGGATAGCAACAGTTTGACCATCCGTGTGTTAGAAACCTGTAAGTTGAAAGGAAGCTGTGACGGTAAAAATCGGAAGTCATCAGGGTGATGAACTGGAGCAATTCTGGGCCAGAACAACTGAATGAAAGCTTTACAATGCCTAGAATATCTCGTTCTAGGGTTAAAAGCCTGATTTAATTGTTTAAGTGGCAAAGGGGTGTGCCATGTATTGAAGAGCAATGTGTTGCACCTCGGTCTGGTGCTCAAAGGGTTAAATATGACTTTTAATATTAAAGAGGTCTTAAAGGTGTTGCAGACTATCATTCATGGGATTAAGGCCAGAACGCATGAAGCATGAGCAATAGTTATTTCCAGTGTACGTTTGATGAAACAGGTGCCAACCTGTTAGTGAGTTGTACACGTCTGTAATGTTTTAGTGAACATGTGTGCACACTTTCATGCTTTACTAGCTGTGCTGTACATATAGGAGCATGCACTAGTCAGCATCAAAGCCTTTTGTTTCTTGTATCAAAATGTGAGCAATTGCAATTTGCACATCATTTATGGTTTTCAAAAAATAGCTAATCTTCCACTTTCTTGCATTCTACCCCAAAAATCCAATTTCGATCAATGATAATTTTAGGAATGTTTATTTGTCCCTTATGGTGCAGTTACTTTGCAACATAATTGTCCCTCTTCAGCCTTCCTTGCTTGTGGTTTTACAGCATTTATTGGTAAAAATGACCATATCCACAGAAACCTTCCACATCCTCCTCTGTTTTATATAATTGACAGGTGATGTCAGATTGGTGTATTGTTAGTACACCAAAACATTATGAATGACCACAACCAACACAGTTTTCATTATTATTATTATTATTCCTTAGTAGTTAACATTAAATGAAAAGACATTTAGATAATAGAAACAACTTACATTTGAACTATATCCTGTAAATTATATTACACTAGTTGAAAAGCCCGTTACATGGGCCACAGTGCCACTGCCAGCTGGTCGCAGGGCAGTCATGCGCAGTAGAGACTGCCCGCGCAGTGGCTGATACAGAACTGGACGCTCTACTGCGCATGACTGCAGCACACGCAGCAGTCTCTACTGCGCATGACTTTGTCATTACACACATTTTAGCTAATTATTATATAGGATTATTAAGGACAAAAGAACTGCACGATAGAGAAATAAACATTCCGATTACATTAACCCTTTAAGGACCAGGGCTACTGTACCTCTTAAAGAATTTGTCAGATTTAACATTTCTTGCTGTGTGTGATATTGTGTCTGTAGCCATGCAAATAGAATATTATTTTTTCTTGGAATAGAATACGCTTTGTATTGGTTGCCTATATAAGTATATACCCCATAACTGTACATAAAAAACAGCAATGCAAATAAAGAAAAATAACATGATCCTTCAACAGTTCTAATTGGACTCTTAATTGAAGCTTAGCTCAATCACTAGCTAAGATTTGGCAGGATAGGTAGGTAGAAGGTAAGGGCCAACCCACATAAAAAAAACCCTCAAGTAATGAATTCAGGTTTAAAAGCCAAATGTTTTCGATCTGTAAAAATTACATTAGCTTACAGTCAGTGTATACAGACAAAATAAAGTCATGTCTTACCCACTGACTATCTTGTGCAGCTTGCTATAGTCGGCAGTCTCAGTGCGTCCACATGGTGTAGCCTGCAATGTCTTCAACAAGCTAGATGCCTTGTCAAGCAATGTTAGTATTTTTTATTGTCCTATGGCGAAACTCCATAATTGCTATTCTTTTGCTTTTCTGCATGAGGTCCATGTGGTGCAACTATCTCATGTCATGTGTATAATTGGGAGTGTGGTTAAAGTTATTGTCATGACCAAAGATCAGAAACTACCTCATTGAATTAAGGCAAAAAGCCTATGCCGCCTTTTGATGGATGTCACATTTTTACATCAAATAAGCTATTTATTAAGACTCTATCATTTGTTTATAAAACAAATGTGCCCAGGGTTATTCATTTTTAAATCAAAAGTAACACCTCCTAATAATAACCCAGCACTTACCTTACTATGGTCAGAAAATCCAAAACCCCTCTGAATTATTTCTTTGTTCCTTTATTCAAAAAATTAGATTTTCAGTCCTGGATGCCATGTCCATGGAGGCAGACATGAAAGTTGCTAGCAGGTCCAAAAGACACAAACTACACCCAATGGGAATGGAAATCTTTACCCTTCAAAGACAACAGGGGTATGTAATGCATTGCACACCCCCTCTGGTCAATAAAGGGTTAAATTGCCATATGCATTCTGCCTGTAATGTCTGCTGCCAAGGGCTAACTGAATAGGCTCTTTTTTGAACAAAGGTACTAAGGTAACATTAATAGAGGCAATTATGATTTTCTGTCCACAGTAATGTAAGTGAGTGTTTATTATTACAAGGTGTTACTTCTCCTTTAACTTATAGTGTCTACATGTGGCTAATGCATTTTTCATAGGGCATGCTGATGTTATGGGACCCGCATGAGAGGCAGCATAACTCAAATAGGATTGATATAGGGCTGTACATGCTGCCAAAGATTTACAGTTGAATATAATCTCTGATTACTTCTATCTATTACTAGCCCTTTAAAAAGGCCATTCTTTAAATTCTGTAACTGGGGCTCAATAATGTTCCAGTATGTATGCAAAAACAATGCTTATTTCCTATCAACGTACTCAGGAAGCAGCACAGTTGAAAAAAAAGTCACCATTAATTTCTTAATTTCCTGCAAATGAGAGATCTATGAAAAGCACAATTTATCATAAGCTAGTAAAAATAGATTTTAGTAAGTAAATGAGAATTTGCCATGAGGAATGATGTTTAAACAAATGAAGACTAAAAGGCTTTGTTAACCATTCCACTTGGCAGCTTAACATTTGACCTTACTCACTGGAATTGTACATTAAGCTGCTATAAGGTAACCTTCTCAGGTTCTACTCAATTGTGTAATTTCTCATTAGGTAATTTATTTTAAAATTTCGCACATGTCAAAAACAAGATTCTTTTTTTTTTCTTTTTTTAATAGCACATATTACATAGCTGAACAAAATCAGTTTTACATACTTAGTGGAAACATTTACACATTTACTGATCAGGTAAAAAAAGATCCCATAAATATCGTCAGTTGATTTTTGCCAGTGCCCAAGTCAATGACAGTTCTGTAACTGACTATAGAGATACAAAAAAAATTATACTGATATTCCAAATTATAATCAAACTAGTGTAAAAGCCAGTGTACACGGGCCAAGGTCCACGTAATGTTAAGCGGCCTTTACCTCACTGCTCCCCATGATGCAGTCTTGCGTCGCCTCACTCACGCCGAATGCGGGCAGTCTCTATTGGGAATGACTGCATCATGACAAACATCCTAGCGAAGGATGAGGAAATGTTTCAGTGGGTAAGATTTCATGTAAAATTGCTTTTATGGAAGTTGAAGCCCTTGGATACTTGAGATGTCCTCAATACATTGTTCTGCAATGTTTTGGAGAAGTCTTTGCCAACCAGGGGGTTAAAATTGTTAGAACATCCCTGTTTTTAATTGTAGTTTCATCAAATGTACTTTAGTGTGGCAGAATGCCTGGAAACTGTTTCAGTAAATTACACTCCAAGATGATCCAATCTTTGGATCTTCTCCAGAACAAAGGCTGTGATGTATAATTAAAAACAACCGACAATTAACTCCAATCAAAGTGTAACATGATAAACAAGCACTGTAAATTCAGTTATCTACAATAAATAATATAAAAATACATGGCTTATACAAAATAATAACTTTTACATAATAATAATCAGAATTATTTATAAAATAAGAAAAAAAGTTTAAATGTTTTTATGTAGCTGTGTCAGTGAACAGTTTAGAAATGTAAAATATATAGACTGTTTTATCAATTTTCTGCAGAAAGGTTGAAGACAAAGTAATACAAACCATTGCTTAAATGTATACAGTATGAATATTTTAAGAGACTTTCACAATATATACAGTGGCAATCATTATTTATGGTTGTATACATATTTAAACACACTTGTAAAATGATTCCTATTGTATTATCACATCAGCAAATACAAAATATAAATATTCATTACCAAATAAACACTGAATGCTCAACAACCTGAATATGAAACCACTTCTCTGGAACGAAAAGCTAATTCCCTTCATGCAGTATTATAAAAAACAACATTTTGGTGAAGAATAAGTGAATAACAAACAAAACACTAGTAAAAACATAGAAAAACATTTCTTTTTCCAAAAGAACTGAAGACATTTTATATAAGCATGCACATGCAGTGGTGTCACATGATGGGTGGCATTTAGGCATGGCATTCAAAAGGCTTTAAAGGAACACTACCACAAAAAATATTTAACTGGTTTATACAAGCCCATCCACTTGGAACTAGGATGTCCTGGGTGATGTTTGTTTTTTAAAACAACAATACTTATATAGCATACATATGCATTAAAAAGTATATTAAATGGTGTGGTAGAACTCTTCATTATAATTTTTCTAGCTTGACAATGATCCCCAAGTCATTCTTGCAAAATAAGCCTCCATTTGAAGGACACCTTCTATTAGTAAACTCTTCTAGAGGTGGTTGATGTAAAGATCCTCTCCAGAAGACGTAGTTACACACCGAAACGAGTTGAACTGTATCCACGTGTTAGGCAGAAACACTAACGCTAACACCATCCCCCTTCTCTCTGGCTGTATTGGAAGACAACATGCAACAGAGATCGAGTGGAGGCTCTCTGGATAAAAGATCACTGCTCACCTGCATATGACCTAGCTTTGGCAGGACTGCAGAGACTTGTGTGAGACAGCGAGGAAAAAGATGTCTCTTTGATCCAGATGGGCATGCATAGTCTGGACTTCTAGTAAGCAGATTATCTCACTGGTAAAGGATTATGCAGAGGATTATTATTACTGTGTATCTTGTAAGCGCACATCTACTATACCAATATGTGGGTAGTCATGCTATAGAGAGACATTATAGAGCCATCTCTCCACATTTACAATCTAAACTGTATAGACGCATGAGGTTGTTCCTCCTCAGAAACTGCTTTACTTTACTTAGTAAAGGAGACTATATACAGTCTCATACTTTATAAGTATTTATGTATTTTTAAAGTCACTCTTGATTTTTACTTTTTTTCTTGTTTTTTTTTAATTGTTTCTTTGATATTAACCCCTTAACGACCCTTGACGGTCATAGTACGTCAAGGGTCGATTTCACTTAACGACCGATGACGTACTATGACCGTCATCGAGTTCCGGGCTCCCCCCGCGGCTGCACGCCATTCGGGGTGTCCGGAATGCAATGGAGCAAAAAAAAAATTTTGCTCCGTGGTTGTTGAGTTGCGTCTTCGGCCGGATTTCCCGGTCCTTAAGGGGTTAAACGTATCTACTTTTTATTGATATATTTTCCTTTCCACTATTTGCTGATTTATGTGCATCCAATTACACATAAATATACTACACTTAAAGGAACTCTCTTGCGCTGTCCTCCCCATCCCTGTTGTTTCTGCTATAAAGAACCTGACTGGCCCAAGCAATATATATGCATGTTATTGTCATTTGACCTTACACAGATAGCTTAGCCCATGGAACTGCTCGAACAAACTACAATCTTTGAGGAACAATCTTCATGCAGTAAGGAAAACAAAAACCCTGAGCCCCTTGTTGAAGGAGGGCATGATTTTTCTTTTGCTTACTGAAGATTTTCCTTCGCAGATTTCCATCTGGACCAGGCAGAGAGGCAGCGTGACTTGGCCAGAAGTGACGGGAGGAGAATCCTTTCTGCTTGAATTACTATTGAACTACAAAACTATAAGTGTTAAAATGTAGTACTATGCATTACAAAAAGTATAAAGAAGACTCAGAGCTGAACATTAGGGATGAGCGAGCACCCCGATGCTCGGGTGCTCGGGTGCTCTGACCGAGCACCCCCTGATGCTCGAGTGCTCGGCCGAGCACCCGAGCCCCATTCAAATGAATGGGAGCACTCGAGCATTAAACCAGGCACCCCCTGCTCTGATGAGCGGAGGGTGCCTGGTCAATGTGCCCCTTCATCTCCGCTATGCCCCTCTTCCACAATGTCCCCCTTCATCTCCTATGCCATAGCGGAGATGAAGGGGGACATTGTGGAAGAGGGGCATAGCGGAGATGAAGGGGGACATTGTGGAAGAGGGGCATAGACTCTATGCCCCTCTTCCACAATGTCCCCCTTCATCTCCGCTATGCCCCTCTTCCACAATGTCCCCCTTCATCTCCTCTATGGCATAGGAGATGAAGGGGGACATTGTGGAAGAGGGGCATAGCGGAGATGAAGGGGCACATTGTGGAAGACGGGCATAGCGGAGATGAAGGGGGACATTGTGGAAGAGGGGCATAGAGTCTATGCCCCTCTTCCACAATGTCCCCCTTCATCTCCGCAATGCCCCCTTCATCTCCGCAATGCCCCCGTACCTCCATTCCCTGGTGGTCCAGCGGAGCGTCTTCGGATCTGTGCCTCTTCCGGCACAGATCCTCTTCACCCGAACATGTCGGGCGAGCACATGGCGGTACTCGTACGAGTACCGCCATGTGCCGAGCAGAGCGATGCTCGAGCCGATCCGAGCATCGGCCGAGCACGCTCGCTCAACACTACTGAACATTACTTCAAGCACTACTATCTGCTAAAGGGCCTAAGTAATTCTTCATGATGCTTAAGGTAGCAAACATATAGAAGAGTTTACATAAACAGTGGATAGATGTCTTTGTTGTTAGCTTGGAAAGCCCTCACTGTGCATTTCACTTGTCCAGTGCCTACATGGAATATTTTGTTCTAGAACAGTGCTGTGAGGTTAGTGCATGGTTTATTAGCATACAGAATGCCTTACAACTAGTCATTATTTACATTTTGTCCTTGTTATTACACTTAATGACATAAATTTAAATACATTTGGATAATGAAGAATAGTTTTCTTAGCATAATTACAGTTTTTGAGAAATCAAGAAAAATATTTTTAACTATTTTGTGAAAAAACACTTTCACTTAAGTACAATTATATCTCGTTTACTGCAAACAAATTACTTCATTTTGCTGAACTATATTAACCTAAACCTAAGTGAGAAATTTCATATAAAAAACAATCATGATTCTACAGACCTATGTAAAAGGAGCAGCATCTATGGTAAATTCACCTGTTAAACAATGAAATATACACTCATTTTCTTGTAGGAATAGTTCCCTTTTAAGGACTCATGCTAGTGGAGCGCACTAGCAACCGTATGACTTCTCCCTTATGAGTCCTTTCACATGGGCGATGGTGATGGCCAACAAACGGTCACAATGTTTCAGCAATTGGCTATGGTCACCGAGAAGTTGCAGTATGGAAATTCTGCACAGCAGACTATGGGGCTGCCTTACAGACACAATCAATACAAGAAACCTATACCTATAAGAATACATTCAGCAGTCTTTTATAATGCAGTTGGGTATATTACATTTTATATATGAAGTTGCCTGTATTTGTTGTGCACCATTTTACCTATGTATTTAGTTCACAGCACTATATGTTAAGCAGTAGCTTTTATCTAAGAGTTGGATTTCACTCCAGACAGAAATATTTGCTGAACTGGTATTTCTAATTCAGCAAATACCACCCGCTAATTGTGCTGTAATTGAATTACCAAACTGTATTTTTTTTTATCCTTTCATTGTAAAAAACATCTCTTTTGAATTCCTTTGGAGAGCTGAAAAATACACCAATTGATGCTGAATCAAGGCTACTAAGAAAGCCAAATGAATAGCTGACAATTTACCTGCTTTCCATTCAGTATATCAGGTAGGAGGAACTGTGGGCAACATCTCCCCAGGCCCCTGCCTGGTTATAATTATAATTGTTATAATGCATTTTTATACAACACATTAATATGCAGCTAATATTCCTCATATTAGTGTATTAAAAATAAAAGCAATGAAAAAAAATGAAAGCCAATGAAAGAAATCAGTACGGAAGACCAGGATATAACTGACATAGATGGATGCTCATCATCAAGGTAAGTTTATTTTTTTATACACACATACCCACCATGCCATTGGGGAGTCATAACTCCCAGGTTTTGCATTAAATTAGTAAGGGGGCTTCGGACACCATATCATATTTTATATATTCTTTAAACATTTTTGTACTGAAAATAATATGAGGTGACTGTATCCCATCTGATTATTTCCACTCATTACCAATATAGTTAATTGTGGCCATGATCACAAAAAAAGAGTTAAACATCTTTTTTGGATGTGAAGTTGTTGTTTTTTTTTTTTTTTTTTTTAAATACTCATGGTTACTATTGCCAGAGCAGTGAGGTCACTGTGTTCCAGCAACAGAGGGGTTAAGCAGGGACATTTATTTATTGATTTACTTATTTTAAATTGTGGTTATAGGAGCAGAAATAAAGTGTGTATTTAATAAAAAAGTTGTTTGGGGGTCCAGGGACCTATTTGATTTTTTAAGACTCTCCACTGTCTTCCGATCAAGATGGATTGTAATGTTTATGCCCTCTTTCTCCAGGCCAGTTGAAACTAATTTATTGCAATGTGTTCCTAGTCAGTCCATCAGTGGAGGGATTAATGGTGGTCTGGTTAGTCTAGTGGGAATTTTTGAGGCACTGTATGTTTAATTTTTTGCCTGTCAATGCCAGAGAGTTTACAAAGCATTGCACGGTAATGTATTGCAAGCTTTTCAGCATCAGAGAGTTTAAGTGGGATTTGTGTGTGTGTAAAGGATAGTAGAATGCACATGGGGAAGTAGGAAAAAGGCTAGAATAAAAGGCCCTTTGCCTACTCTTTTGCTACCTATGTTTCCATTATAATGTGATGGAATCTCAGTTTAGATGAGATTAGCCATAAAGAGAGGCCTATCGATGATTTATTGGGACACAATGCTGTTATAAAGGTAGTAGTAACCTGTGAATGTACAGTTAAACTAAAGCAGAGTTCAAATGCAAAAAGACCTTACTAAGTAAATAATTGTATTGCTTTAATTAAGGAACCATTTATGGGCTACAGTTCCCCTTTAACACAGTGATTGATACAAAAAAATAACAATTAATTGAGAAAACAGTATCAAACATCACAGGGACAAAATACATTCTATGCTTAGCTTTTTAAAGTTTCTGTCAAATAATTCTGATACATTTTTATGAAAGTATTTTACCAGGAATGATAAATTGAGATTGTCTCTCATTTTTAAGTATGTTCTGAGTACTTATTTTATCTATATCAGAAAGGTGAAAGGTTGAGTTGACTTTGCCAAGACTGGTACTTGTGAGTGACCTAAAAGGTTTGAACAGATTCTACAGCTAGTGCATTAACCAACTGAGCTACTTAAAAGTAATATTTATGAAAATGTAGTTTTCAAAATTAAAATACTAACCAATTAAAGAATGCACAAAATAAAGTCCAAATCTAAGCTTATGGAATCATATTTTTACATACATACGTAAATATGTTGGGAGAAAAAAATGTTGAGTCTATGCAAAGTCATGTGGCCCTAGAGTGGAAACCCTTCTGCATCATCAGGCAGCATTAAACAGGGTTGTCAACACATAAAATAATTGTTTTTACTGACAATTGTAGAAAAATTAGGCAGAAACGTTTTGTTTTACTTACACATCTACTAACAACCTTTTTTCAACTGATAACATCATTTTTTTTTACAGATACCACCCAATTTTAAATGGAATTTATAAAATGGCAGAACTTCTACCAAGCTTGATGATACAGTCCAGAATACAGTACTCCACTCATCCTATGAAGAAGGGGAAATTCTCAGTTGGAGAAAACTTGTCTCCCTCTTTTTAGGCACGTAAGCATGAAACAAACTTGGTTAGTAGTTCCCACCAAACTCTTTTATTCTTATCCCAATCCATACCTTGTGGTTTTATATTTTTCAATATATTTATATAATGAACATTTCAAAATATATTTGTCTTTAAATATGAATACTTTAGAAAATATTGATGTTTCAAAATGAATGCAAACATTATAAAAATTATTTCAGCTTTGTTAAAAGTGAGCAAAAGTGCTCATGCTTTCCAATAAATAGAAATGTAATAAATAAACCAATATTAAGGAAGAATACTTAATAGTGATACTTTAGAGACAATTTTTTTTTCAAATGTATTTAGGTTTAGGAAAATTATGAATAATATTGCATAAAGCAGACAGAAATCATAAAATTGCTGGAGGAAAAAGAATCATGAACAGGTGTTTTAAGTCTGCTAAATGAATACCACATATCTGTCTGGTTGCCAATAGAAATGTATAATTGGAAATACTGTTCTATTTTCATAATCCTATTTTCTCACCTTCTTTATGGTTCATTTTTTGCAGAAATGCCAGAAGTAAAACAGAAAGAAATGCTAATGATGCACTTTTTATAACTAGCAATATTGATATTAAAAGGACAGAACCTGAAATGAGAAGGTATTCATTAAAAACAATGATACAATCTACTGTAAACTACTAGTATATATTTTACAGTTATATGATTAAAGATTGAACACATTCTTTCTTAATTAACTCATACTAAGAAATCACAACTCTACAACTTGCTCACCTTATATTGTGCCATAAAATGGATATTTAACATGTCAGGACTCAGGAAAAATAAATAAAGCTCAGGGCTCCCCTAACACTCAGTTTGGAATTCTCTGGGCACCTCTTGGTACAAATCCAGAAATAAGGTAAATCTTAGATCTCAGAATTAGAATGACAAAATGAGCATACTGTGAATATGAATTTCCATAAAAACAAAGGCATGGATTTTTTTACAGTACGGGCAGTAAAGCTATGGGATTCTTTGCCTTGGGATGTTATACTTTCGGATAATGTAACTGCTTCTTTTCAAAAAAGCAATGGATGCCTATCTAGCACAGAACAATATTGAAAATTATGACAGATGGCTTCAATGCAGATTGTTGTTGATCCAGGGAACTATCTGATTGCTATTTGGTGTAAGGAAGTATTTTGTTTACCCAAGTGGGGCTAAATTGGAAATGGCTTCAGGGGAGGGGAGGTTTGCCTTCCTATGGATCAACAGGGGTGTTTTTGGCCTGGGGTGAACTTGATAGATGCATGTCTTTTTTTCAGCCTCCTCAACTGCGTTACTATGTTACTATCTGAAACTCAAGCTTCACATTTTTGTCATAGTTCTTATAGAAAAAATGAGGCATCTTATGCTGGTGCCAAGGTACACCAAATTTCCACTGCACCTGTTTGAGAACCACTGAGTTGAAGGGACAGCGTCAGCTACGATGTCATTTTTTTTAGGGATAGCACTCTAATGTGTGTGGCTTTAGTCCCACTAGTTTGGCTCCAGCAGTTCTTTAGTACTTTTTATTTGAAGCCCTGTGACCCACAATGTTTGTCCTCTGCTTCCTGGCCAGTAGAGATGGTCTTGAAACCAAAAGGTGGCATACATCTTTTTCACCCTGAATGTAATTATTAAATTACAAACAGCAGTATGTCTGTTATACAATTGTCTCAGAAAAAAATGCCCACAAATCTTCTAGGTTCATAAATTGTGAAGTTTCTAACCTGAAGAAGTGAGAAGGTTCTGGTAAGTTGGAGTAGTATTCTATACACTGTTAAAGAGTATCCATTTAAATAAAACAAAGTAGAGATTTCTGAGATAAAAACGCTTGCATGAGTAAATGTTTATGTTAAAGCGTCATAGAGTAATTATATTTTAATATCTGTATATAAAATGTATCAAGGCTGATGCATGGTGCAATTAATTTTTCCAACTATCCATACAATTAAATGGGGCTTTTAACACTCTGAATTCTCAAAGGAGTAAGAAAGAAATGAACATGTTAACTAATAACAGTTCATTTTGATGTAATAGAAGCAGGGAGCATGTGTTATAATCTGCCTTTTTAGTTTATTAATTTAAAGTAAATTTGCTTAATGTTAATACTCATGTTGATATTATACCTGCTCCACTGGTAAGTAAGAAGAAAGCTTTAGAAAGTATTTCTTATTTTTACAAGATGTAGATAGCCATTATCTGTAACTAGTTATAAAGCCTGTATACACGGGCTGATCCGTAGCGGGGAGCTCCGGATGGCTCACAGCCTGTCTGTGCTCCCGGCTCTGGGGCAGCAATGGAGGCGCTGCCTCCGCTGATGCCCTGGACCTGGGAGCACAGACAGACTGTCAGCCTTCCAGAGTCAGCCCGTTCTGCAAGTCCCTACTGCGCATGTGCGGTTACACACACAGTGAGCAACGCATTCTAGGACTTTATGTTATAGGATAGGCAAGTTTGGGTTTTTTTTTTTTTTTTTTTACTTTGTTTGTCACATACACACCAGATTCCATATTTCAGCAGTCAAGGAAACATGTCACTGTGTAACGCACTCATGGATTATTCAGCTAAAGAAGTAAAATTCTGGAGCAAAGCAACTATCCAATGGGGGGGGATAAAACTTCCCATTACTTTTAAATGGGGCCTTTAACCCACTGAATACTAAAGGTCTTCATTGCATTTCAAAGCAATGCATACTAATCCTCCCTAGCATTCAATGTGTGCATTTTATTTGTCCCCAATGGTGTAGTTGGTTTGCTCCAGAATTGCTCCTCTTTAAGGTGCTAATTTCGTTGATACCCAGGTGTGACAGTCCTTAATTCTCCTAATAGGTGGAGTAGATTAGGGAAGTTTGGGGGTTATGCACTAAGGTGTGATAAAGAGGTGATAAAGTGAAGATGAATTCTCCGGTGATATCAGTTCTCCAGTTCCTATGTTATTCTGTGGAGCCAATGCACTAAGATCTCAACAACTGGAGAAATCTTAGTACATATGTTCTATAGAATAACATAGGAATTGGAGAAGTAATACCACTGGAGAAGTCATCTCCGCATTATCACCTCTTTATCACACCTTAGTTATAACCACCTTTGTGTTGCTAATTCGGAGTTGTTTATTTTTCTCCTGGGCTATGGATGACAAACTCTTATGTTTGGCACATATGTTTGCTGAGAAGACACAAAGGGCTGGATTCTATTGCAGGTGATAAATGTTAACTCCTGTTTTATCAAGAATTTTCCTATTGAAGTCTACGGGGAGACCTGGAGATAAAAGCAGAGATAAAATTAACACCTGCAATAGAATCCAGCCATGATTCTGTTATAGTGTGCCTTGTAGCATGGAGTGCATACTGTGAGATGAATTCTTTATGTTACGTGCATGTGCCCAAATTTTTTTCAATGGTTGACATTTCCACATAGGAGTGTTTTGGTAGAAGTGCATTCTATACTGGGAAGCATAAACTGGTAGTTGGGAGGTTACTGTTGGAGACACAAGCACTGTGGAAGAGATTCTGGGAGGGAGAACAGAGCTCATTGCTCAGTGTATAAATGTATGTAATAGTCCTTTCCTAATTGCATACTGAAATATATACACAGGGTATAACTGATGCATCACATCCTATATCTACTGTTTGGCTCCTTTGGAAGTGTCAGGCTGTCACAAAATGCATAGCACATCCTATATAATAATTTGCTAAATAGTGTGTAACGCCGCGACATGCGCAGTACACACTGCTGTGCGTGCTGCATTCATGCACAGTAGAGTCTGGCCGCGCTGTGGCTGATACAGAGCTGGGCGCTCCAAAGGAGCGTCCAGCTCTGTATCAGCCATGGCGCGGGCAGTCTCTACTGCGCGTGACTGCCCCGTGACCGGGTGGCAGTGGCACTGTGGCCCGTGTAACGGGCTGTTCAACTAGTTTATCTATAATTGTATAATAAATCA
This sequence comes from Rhinophrynus dorsalis, assembly GCA_037306005.1. Classification (NCBI taxonomy): domain Eukaryota; kingdom Metazoa; phylum Chordata; class Amphibia; order Anura; family Rhinophrynidae; genus Rhinophrynus; species Rhinophrynus dorsalis. The sequence goes on along the minus strand of CM074721.1, from coordinate 271,676,767 downwards.
GTGCATACAGGATACCCCTATATTCTCTCTCTATATATATATCATTAAGGTGCTAATGCCCCATTAAGGTTATACATAGCCTACTCAACCTAGGAGAAGTCCATATTTGAGGTGCTGCTAGTGACACATTAGGTTTGTATGTGCCCTCTCTGCAATGGTAATAACCCCATTGTGAGGAGTGGTGGGGTGGAACATCCTAAATGATCCAAACACCAGCCCAGAGTGTAGACCAGGGTAATATCTATTTCAAAGAGGCTGTATATAAGTCATTTTGTATATGAGAACACTCGGGTAATGGTGACACACTGTTTGTTTATTGGCATAGTATGGCAGTCTAGAAACACTTACTGTTCCAAAGCTTTGCATTTGGTTTTCATTTGTCTAGCAATGCGTATAGATAATTTTTCTTACTTTATCGGCTCCATAAATATTCATAAGCTTCTAAATATCCTTGTCCCTTTTTCAAACAGTGCGGTGCAGTGATAGTTTTCTGAAGACATATACCATGCTTGTTTGTTTATTTCATTATTTTAAATAGCTAGCCCTAGATTTCATTTATCTATTATCTGCAAGGATACTGTTAGAAGAAAATAACCCTATAACTCTTCAACTTTTATATAGATGGAATAATATAATTACATTTATATATTTATTTAGTTGCAAGCTTTCTTACCAAGGGATTTTGGGTTAATCTCTTCCAAAGATTATTCTTTACTTCTTTTACAAATTCCATTCCTTTTTTTTTTTTTTTAAAAAGCCTGCTAAATCTTTTACTGCTGTTAAAGTAACAAACTCTATTTTGTCTGTTGCTTAATATTTTTTGTCAGTCTCCACTGGAACAAGCCTGTGTGACACAGATGATTGTTAATATGGCAAACTTTGTGTTATATTATAATGAAGGTGCTTGTAGACACATAACAACATGTCATATATCTAGTATAATCCAAATGGCATCATTAGTAATTGGTATGGGGGAAAGGTCTTATTTTATTGCCACAGGAATTTTCCCAAGAAATGCACAATGTTCCTTTTTTCTGTGGGTATTTTCCACCCATAGAGAAACCCATAGATTGTATGCCATTTCATGAACACTAGTGTTGAGCGAGCGGATCGGCTCGAGCATCGCTCTGCTCGGCACATGGCGGTACTCGTCGAGTACCGCCATGTGCTCTCCCGCCATGTTCGGGTGGCGGGGATCTGTGCCGGAAGAGGCACAGATCAGAAGACGCTCCGCTGGACCACCAGGGACTGGAGGTACGGGGGCATTGCGGAGATGAAGGGGGCATTGCGGAGATGAAGGGGGACATTGTGGAAGAGGGGCATAGACTCTATGCCCCTCTTCCACAATGTCCCCCTTCATCTCCGCTATGCCCCTCTTCCACAATGTCCCCCTTCATCTCCGCTATGCACCTCTTCCACAATGTCCCCCTTCATCTCCGCTATGCCCCTCTTCCACAATGTCCCCCTTCATCTCCGCTATGCCCCTCTTCCACAATGTCCCCCTTCATCTCCTCTATGCCATAGAGGAGATGAAGGGGGACATTGTGGAAGAGGGGCATAGCGGAGATGAAGGGGGACATTGTGGAAGAGGGGCATAGCGGAGATGAAGGGGGACATTGTGGAAGAGGGGCATAGCGGAGATGAAGGGGGACATTGCGGAGATGAAGGGGGACATTGCGGAGATGAAGGGGGCATTCAGAGATGAAGGGGGCATAGCGGAGATGAAGGGGGGCATTGACCAGGCACCCTCCCCTCATCAGAGCAGGGGGTGCCTGGTGTAATGCTCGTGTCGCCCCATTCATTTGAATGGGGCTCGGGTGCTCGGCCGAGCACTCGAGCCTCAGGGGGTGCTCGGTCAGAGCACCCGAGCATCGGGGTGCTCGCTCAACACTAATGAACACCACAAATTATCCCGTGAGAACGGTTCCATTTTCAATGGTGCAAAGTTTCCTGTCCACATTTTATAAAAACCTAAAATGTTCCAACATACAGCATTTTTGTTTCTATGAAATAATTCATAGAAATAAATGCTAGACAAATTATCTGAGATATCATGTTTGAATCCAATTTAGTCTTGCATTATTATTAGATTATTGTCAAACATTAATCAGTGGTCTTAACAGTGGTCAAAAACTGTGGTAAACAGAGACAATCTTTCAAATCCCTCCTCCTCCTCCTCCTCCTCCTCCTCAGAGCTGTTGCCAATAGTACATGTGCTGAGGCCTTTTCTGTCTTATGTGTTTTCACAGTTACTTCTGCTACCTGATACCCAGATGGTATTAGATGCTAGTTAATTTTTAGAAATGTAAGTCTACCATCATTTAGGCTTGTCAGCCCTGTCCTACAGTCATTAAACTGCCTATGTGTCATGTAAGCCAGTAGACCAACAATTGTACAGTAAAGAAGATACTTGGTATTGCATGCTAATGTATGCTAATTGCAATAACTGTGGTACCAGTGACATTTCATATACAAATTAAGCTTTTTCAGTGATGTTTCATATGCGAATTAAGCACTGTGATGTATTAAGACACTTCTATTTCTGAGAAAAGTAAAATTGCGAATATTTTCTAAACTAGACATCCGCTGGACTTTGGGTTAAGATGACACATAGCCAGTTTTGAATGAAGTTTTCAAATATGTAAATCAAATGAATGTGGGAGGTCTACAATATAACCAGCTACATAGAAAACCCACTCAGACACACATTTGCTGGTTGGCGACTAAGGGTTTCCATGACAGTAAGCGTCAGTGCTGTCCACACATACTGTTTTATTTGCCAGTAGTCAATGGAGTCATTGTTACGTAAAGCTCTCCTGCAAGTATACTGCAACCATCTCCTAAGCAGTGAGACCCTAGGAACTATATGGTATTTGTGTGTATCAGTAGGGTTGGGTGAAAAGTCAGAAGATTTTCCAGAAGGAAATTTTGTTAAAAATATAACAAAAAAACAACAATCATTTCCCGCTTTTCATGAAAATTTTCGCCCATAGAAAATACATAAAATGTTCGCCTTTTCACCACTGCCAATACATTTCCCACGAGAACATTGCCATTTTCTGCCTATGTTTTCTATTACTGCAAGATTTCCTTCAATAATATTAATTTTTCTGAGGGCTGAAATGGAGAAATAAATAGTTGAAAGTAAAAGTTGTGAGTCCTACAACAACATATGCTTTGAAAAAAATTGTTAGAAGGCTGAGTGCCTTTGCCCTTTGCCCATCCTTTAAAAATAACTGCGACTTGGGATATTCCTGCAGGATGCAGCACATTACATCATTTCTTTAAAGCCTCTGCTTTGAACAAAAGAAAATGGCACCATGTAAACCGATAACATTTTGGAAAGTTTACTATTCCACAGGCATACATTTGCATTATTTGTATGCAGCCTTTGACTTCTTTCTAACAACTTAGTAAGAGTACATTGTGGAAGAACTGTGTAACTTTATTGCTTTAACTGCATTACTCGTGGAGGTGGTGGGGGGTGGTGGCACTCTATGATTCATGTCATCTCCAAAATCAACTCATACTCCTCTGCAACAGGAGCAGAAAATCTTGGTGCACATCGACAGCACTTCTATTATCCACTCCAGTTCCAAGGAAGTTTTAGGAGTACTTCTGCTGCTGGCAACTCTGGCCTGTTGATAGTACGTCTCACAGTAAGAGCTGTGTTTGTGATTCAGGTGGGATCTCATTGAGGAAGTGCCTAGGTGGGAGCCTGTTTTCCTCTGCTCAAATGCTTCTTATACAGATATCATATAGCAGCATGCTTACCTTTTGGATTGTGAGTGAAGCATCTCTAGACTGCACGGTTCCTGAGGGGCTGGTACTGCTACTGGGGCTATATGATTCTTAAATAGTACTACAATTAGATGTAGTTTTTGCTGGTTACTTATCACTATTAGTGCGTGTGTGTCTGAATGGGACCTGGACTTGGAAGCAGTGGCAATGCTAATGATGACTGTATTTTTTGGCATCTTTCCTTGCCTAGGGTCTGACTTTCCAATTGTTTTCTCAAGCAGTTTATATACAGGCACAGTGCTCCTTTTAAGTGGTAGATTACACATTTGCCTTTCAGCTAACTTTCTGGCCATGTCATCATCTCTCTCACTCACATCTTCGTCTGTTTCTGAAGAAGAGGAGGATACTAGAGGGAAATATTGTAGACCTACATCATCATCTTCATCATCAGTAATTAGGTCACCCTCAGCATTACCCACTGCTTCTTCCACAGTACGTTTATATTCTTCTAGACATTTAAAGATCTCAAACAATTTCTTTTTACTTTTCCCCTTTGGTATATTTCAAAGTGTTTGCTACTACTTTCAGAGCAGGTATTTTTGTGCTTCTTTTTTATACTGTCATATGCAGCAGTTGGTTGAGCTGCTACACCTTTTTGCACTATGCCATCAACAATGGAATGTGACACATTGTTGTCTTCAGAATTTTTATATGGTTACATAGTACTGGTGCTGATGGAACTTTTGGTGGGACTTTGAAAAACTGCATCCTCCTCAGGAGAAGAGGGATCACCATCCTTTATTGCACATTCTGCAGCAACCATGGCTTAGTCAGTTTTTAGACTACTACTTTACTAGCCTGTCTCTGCACTGCCCCTAATGCTTTCACCCTCTCCCTACCCCTTGTGCATTTGCTGGAATTACTCAACTACTGTGTTTGTTTTTTTAATTGTTGTATGTAATGTCTTGCCTTGGATCTCTACAAAATACTATATCTCGTCTAGTATCAGTCTGCCTAAGCCACAGCTCACATCAGGTTCCACCTCTCTGTCACCTATTAATGTTTTTATTTTATTTTATTATATGCTTTCCTCATACTCCCCTCGCACAGAGAAAACAGCCAGATCGGGAAGAAACTTGTATCACTCTAGCCTGTGTGTTCCCAATCAGTCACACAGAATTCTGGGGTATTTGGAGTAATTCTCCTTTGCTCCTTTCTCATACCCCAAGACTCCCCATAACACACAGATAACAGCCAGATCTGGAAGCAACTTGGATCACAGCTGCCTATGTCTTTCCAATCAGTCACATAGAATGTTGGGGCATTTGTGCAATGGTTTTCAGTACACTCAGAGGCAGGCAGTTTGGTAAAACACAGTTTTATTGAAACCAGACAGAATAAAATAACCCTAGCGGGTCCAGCAATAGTTAACAAACAATACTGACAAAGGACAGGTTACAAAATAACATTCGTGTGAAACAGTGAGACACTGATGGTAGATGCTATTAGGCCAGGAGTCTGGGAGGCCCTAATAGCGAGGCCCAAGAAGTACTCTCTGTGGATGAGTGTAGCGACTAGGCCCAGGAAGGGACAGCGAGGCCCTGGATGGATCACGGACTACCAGTAGTACTGCAACCAGAGGAACAACGGAACACCAAGGAATCAACACAGACTGTGGCCTAAGGTAACGGTACCAGACACTAAATGTAACAACGCTAGGCTCGATGGCAACTGCCGGGTGACTGAGCCAACTGAGGAGCCCAGGAGACCAACCTCAATTAAGGAGTAGTGACATGCCAGCGTATAGTGTGCCAATAGAATAGCTCCTACCCAGGTGAGCACCGGACAGCCCTGGTAACAGACGCTCAGGCTTGATGGCGACTGACAGGAGTGGAGACTAACTGAGGCGCCCAGGAGACCAACCTCAGTGGTAATGCAGTAACAAGCCAAGCGTATATTGAGCAAACGAGATCTGTGTCAGCTCTGGGTAAGGAGGAAGGAGGCAGCAAGGCACAAATGGGTCACAGTAGTGGAACGGTAATGCAGTACACGAGGCAACCAACTGGGCCAGCACACTCAAGACAGAGCACAGGACACGGTAGTGCACCAAGCTGGAGGCACAAGAGCAGGAACGGAAGCCAATCCGGGTAGATGCATAGAACTGGAACATCAGCCAGGCCAGGTCGGTACACGGAGCAGGAATGACAGCCAATTCAAGTCGGTACACGGAGCAGGAACATCAGCCAGGCCGGGTCGGTACACTGAGCAGGAACGTCAGCCAATCCAAGTCGGTACACGGAGCAGGAACGTCAGCCAGGACAGGAACAGAATCAGAGAGAGTAGTCAGGCAGTCTGGGTAATACACAGGATTTCACACGATAATGACAGCAAGCTCTTAGCAACGGGAACACCACGAAAGGGCCCTGTATGAGTGACAGGGCACAGTACTTAAAGGCTACCACTGGGTGGAGCAATCTCACTCTAGCCAATAAGAAAGCATCAGAAATAATGTGTCAAAATGTCGCCAGCAATACATGGGCACCGTGATAATTTGGGGTTATTCTTTGTTTTCTTCTCACACCCCATATACACCTGACACAGAGATAACAGCAAGATCAGGAAGGAACTTGGATCATGGCTGCAAGTGTAATTCTAATTAGTCAAACAGAATTTTGGGATAAATCTCCTTTGCTCCCTTTTCGCACCCTCAAGCTCCCCTATCACAGAGATAACAGCCAGATCAGGAAGGAACTTGGATCATGGCTTCCTATGTCTTTCCAGTCAGTCACACATAATTTTGGGGTATTTGGGGTCAATCCCCTTTCTCCTTTATGTCTCTCCAGACTCCCCTAATACCGAGAAGAAATGTCTTGACTACAAGACTCCCTAAACGAACCTTCAAAGCCTGTTTTCTCTAGCTCAAAAGTATGCTATTTTCTCATCCTCTCACAAATACAGAATGGGATGCTGCAGGAACCTGACACCCTTTTTATATTATGCCTGCAGTAAAAGAAGGAAAACTTGCCACATGGTAGGGAGACATTCAATCTTCCCACTGATTTCAATGTAATTAGCTAGGTGAAAAAAGCAAAAAAAATGGACTTTTCACGCTGCTCGGCAAAAAGTTAAACCTTTCTTCTGATTCTCGTTTGAGGCAAAAACATTCACCCATCCTTTTGTATCAGTTACCAAACCATACACTGAAAGAAAGTCCCATAACAACAACAAATGTTGGATTTCCACCATTAAGACACATGAATAGCTTTTTGTGATGATGACGTTTAACAACATTTTGTGATGTTCTTCTTGATGTTGCTGATTCTGCTGACCCAATAAATCCTTACTTAATTTTTCCGTATTTCGTCTACTATTTTTTTATCCCAACTTTTCTCTTTCATTCTTTACAATACAACCCTCCACTCAATCATAAGCATATCTTTATATTATTTCACAGAATCTGATTCCTCTGAGAAATGCTTATCATGCCTTGGCAGAAATTGATCACGCTTTGGCACAAATTCATACATTTTATGTTTAAAATGGGAGTCCAGCAGTGTAGCCACATGGTGGGGATAAATTCAATCTTCCCATTGATTTCAATGCAATTAGCTAAGTGAAAAAGCAAAATAACATCACTTTTCATCAAAAATTTGCTGCTCAGCAAAAAGTTATATTATTTTCATTGCTTTTAAAGGAAACTGTGTGAGGATCCTGCTGAAAACAAGCTAGCACCTCACTAGTTGCCATTGACCAGGTGACAAAGATGCTTCCTCTAAAGCCTTCTAGTTTTACATTATATACTCTCTAATGCTTTACTTTGCTCATATAAATGCTGTAACATATATATATGTTGAATTCCACCTGGTAGGAACCTCCATTTTCAGGTGGTGATGGGGCAGATTGCTACTCTCTTTTTTGGAATATAATGCATTGTGAGCATTGTTGAAGTGGCTAAAATGGCCATGTCATCATCTCTCTCACGCTCAACCTCCATCTGTATTAGAAGAAGAGGCGGAGGATGCTGGAAGGATATATTCTAGATCAACATCAAGTAATTCTCAGTATCACCTACCCACTACTTTCATATTTCACTAGTATTTTTGAAGTCTTAAAAATGTATTTTTACTTTTCACCTTAGAGGGATTTTGAGAATGATTGCTACAACTTTCAGGACAAGTATTGTACTTTTTACTCTCATTGTCAGACACAGCAGTTGGTTGAAATGCTATGCTATATCTTCCTCCACTATGCCATAAACACTAGAATGCAACACTGTCATCTTCAGTGTTCTTAAATGTTTTATTAATACTACTGGTGGTGGGGGAACTTTTTATGTCAAGTTCACAAAAAAGCCTCCTCAGAAAAAGAAGGATCGCCATCAATTATTGAGCAGGCTGAATTATCCATGGCTGCAGTCAGTTTTTGAATTGCCACTTTACTAATATGCCCTACTCCTTGACCTACCCCTTTTTGAGTTTGATGTATTGCCCTTTACAAAATACAAGTATTTGTCTCAAGTTTCTGTCATGTTTTGGCTCTTGGTAAGAGCTCACATCAGGGTCCCTGTCTCTGTCACTTACCAGTCACATTTTATTGTTTTGTTTTTTTTTATATTTATTTTTATTAACTGTCTCTATCTGTCACTGTCTACAAAATGGCAAAAAGGAACACTCACGCTCCCTGCAAGTGTAACTGTTTCTTCCACCCCTTCCATGTATATCTGCCTGTAGCTAGTGCCAAGAAGATTTCAACAGCTGACTGATATCTTTCCCAGTGTCATTGCAGTCTTAATTTTGGGTGTTAGTCTGCAAGTTATTCTGTCAATCAGTCACAGAGGCTCAACCAGCTCATGAAGGAACTTGGATCCCCTGCCTTTCTGAGTCAAATAAGATTTTTGATACTTTGGGTAAATATCTTTTCACCCTTAACTCTCCCCAATAGTTGTCACTCCCCAAACACAGATACAAATTTCCTGTCCAATAGACTCCCTAAACTAACTACAACTCCAAGTTATTTGTGTATCTTTTCTAGCTCCAGAAACACTGCTGAAGGAACCTGACACCCATTTTATACTGTCCTGATGGGAAAAGAAGAAGGGGGTAGGAATTCATTCTTACCATTTATTTCAATGCAATGACCACAGTGGAAAAAAGTGGAAACTCTGAACTTTTCATGAAAGAATCAATTTTTTGCAAGAAAGGCAAAATGTTTCACCCATGCCTATAACTAATACCACATTCAGAATTTAGGTCATTTGACTTATCCAATGCAAAAATCATCCCTACCTCTTGTTAACTATTTAAAGTATCAATTTCTGCAAATGTATTTAAATCAGTACTGCCATTATATTTCTCAATATTTTTTTTTTCTTGAACAATGACTAAAACTCAGTACACAGGATGCAATTAAATTACTCACACATAGACACTAGGTTGAATATAAACATTTTTGATTGCAACCTCTAATACCAGTGGTTGCAATTCAAGGTACGCATTAGAGAGTATGATCTCTATAATGCATACTGGTGAACACACTCCACCTGTGTAAGATTTTAATATCAGAAGCCCCATATGCCAGCTCCATAGAATGCCCATGGAAATGATGTTCACTTATGTCATTTCAGTTATGCTTTGCTTAGTACATTAGTCTAAGCAATGCAGATATGAAAGAACATCATGAAACACCTAATTGTTCCATTTTCCACTGCATTTCCTCAGCAATAAAGGGATAATTGTGGGTGTACTTAGTCTGGTAAACTGACTCGAGGAAGGAGTAGAGACAGAACACTGATTCTAGATCCTGCGTATAATCCTGGAAAATTTTTGGCAAAGTTTTTGTGTGAATGTGTGAGTAGCAGATTGCCATGGCAAATGCTCAATCACTCCACCGTCCATTTTCTAGAAGAAAATGATGGCAACAGGGAAGTGTAGGGATGGAAATCTTAAAATCTAAATAACTCAAATCTGTGAGTATTAAAAATGAGACTAACATCAATTACACTTAAGCAGGGTGCCGTGACACTTTGGTATACCATAGACATCAACTTAGGGTGCCCCTTGTTTTTTATAAAGACTATGACAAAAGTGTGAACCATGAGTTTCAAATGTATATTTATGGAAATTTTATGCACTATATGTTTTTGTTATTCTGATTGTGGAACCCATGAATTACTATGTATTACTAATTTGCACCCTTCATTACTCTCTTGAAAATTTACTTAAAACTGTAACAGGTGCTCTGAAAACTGCAGAATGCTTGTTAGGGGTTCCTTGAACAAAAATAGATTTAGAACCACTGTTAAAGTGCTTGAAATACATATTACTATATCTCTACAGCCACAATTGAATAATTTGGGTTTTGTTTTTGTCCCATGCAATGCAGTTGTTTTGCTTCAGATTTGATCCTTTTAAAAGTCAATGTTATCAACAGACCCTACTCTCTTAACAGAATGTTTACAACTATTAAAACATATCTTGGATAAGCAAGCATCTGTTTTCAAAATGGGAAATATCATTACACTGCAAGATGTATGCAGTGATGTATTTATCCAGATCAGGAACAGACACAGACAACTCATTTTTAGTAATGCTATTTTATGCATTAGTAGACATATATTTATGAGAGCTGTCTTACACATATTTAGTATATTTTTAAATTAGACTTTTTTTTTTAATTAGATCACTATATGTTTTGTGTCACAATATAGTATTGGTTATTCTCTTGTTAGATTAATATTTTTTTTTTATTTGTTTTAATCACTGGACTAGGTTGTTTTCTAATCCTTTAAATCCTATTTATCTGAAATGTATCCAAACTGTCAGTACATAGTCTGAAAGTTCTAAACATCAGATGATAGATAAAGTTACACCATACCCAAAAGGTGTCAAATACAAGAAAATGTAACTTCATCAGTTTTTAAAGGGATCCTATCATCTGAAAACAACTTTGGTAATTTTAAAGTGCTTTCAAAATTACCTGTATAGCATTAGCTATTTTTTATTTAGGTAACTGGTTTCTGATTTAACTTAATTTAAAGATTATTCTAATTAAGGCAAGCCATGAAGGCACTTCCTATCTTAGTCTCCACACTACCAACCCAACTCACTGACACTTAAGCCAATGTAAAGCCCATTTCCCCATATACTAAAAGGTTTAAGTGTGAATGTGTATGTAAGGTAATGTACGGGTAAAACAAGAAATGTCTGCACAGCATGTCTTAATTAATATGTTCTACAAATCCAAATAAATCCCAAACTAGTTTTCTAAGTAAAAACTGGCTAACGAATGTATAGGTGATTTTAAAAGCTCTTTAAAAATCTTTAAAGAGGGACTTTCATTTTATATAAAGTTGCCCTGCAATAATTAAGCAGATAGGAACTATCTTTATAATAAGTATATTACCTCTCAAAAGTAGCCGATTGAATTAATCTTCGAAGACTGACGGCCAGGTTAGTGCAGACTGCGCGCCCCTTCCGGTTACCTTGCAGCACACTGCAATGCTTCTTAGAGGGAGACTGGGACTGACAGCACAGACAAGCAGACCAGATGTGTGTGCTGGTGCCTGGCTTCCGGTCTCCTAAGATTAAGGATTACTTTACAATCGGCTACTTTTGAGAGGTAATAGACTTATTATAAAGCTAGTCGCTGTCTGCTTAATTTTTGCAGGGCGACTTTATATAAGATGACATTTCCGCTTTAAACTTGTTTTTAAGTGATACGGTCCCTTTATTGTTTTTGAGTATTCATGCTAGCAGGTTGTTGTTAACCCTTTGAGAGCCAGAGAGGTACGCAATGCATTTCATCTCACTGTGGGGTGTAACAGACCCCTAGGCCGTTACTGGAGGACCTGGTCCGAGCGGGGAACCAGCACTCTCTGAAAAGACTAACATTCACATGGCTGCGAGAAGAGGAGCAGAACTGTTTTGGGGTTTGAATTGTTGGCCGGATGCCCATTGGCTGATTAGAATTAAAGGGCCGCCATTGACATAACATGGTGAGTTGTCGGCCCCTCTCTGATTGGTTCTCTGGTTAAAAGGACACTAAAATTAAACGGGGAAGTCGGCCACCTCCTGATTGGCTGCCGACACAGAGACCGATTTAAAAGGACTCCATAGGTTTAACATGGATAAATGTCGGCGGCCACAGGATTGGCTAGGCAGGGAAAGTAGCTTGTTACCCCATCGGTTAAAAAATAGAAGCAGTTTCAGAAAGCGGGGCCGCCGAGTCTGAGACCCCTTTGTTCCCGTGTTTACCCCTGGCCATTGTATGTTCCTTAGACAAGCCCAATTCCTTTTGTTCCCCTGCTGACTCCATTGTATTACCTAATGTCATTACCACAACCCCTATTGCATCATGTTTACCTTCTCCATTGTCTTATTGTATAACTGAGTACTGCAAATGTGAAGAGGGTCATATAAAAGAGCTGTTTTTTGCCTAATAAAGAGTTAGTCGTTTTGGACTAAAACTGTGACTGTTGTGATTCCTAAATGGGGATCGCTGGATCCCCGTTCAGAAGTATAGCGTATTAGGGTGCTTGTGGATTATCTGTTCTAGCTCTGTTCTAGCTCTTCTCCAGATGTTGTTCCCGGCACGACGGCCCTGAGAATATCGGTGGTCAGGGCTTCCTTTACACGGACAGCAACATGGTGCTTTATACAAGAAGATTTAAGAAGTATTGTAGTTCATACATTCAGTAACAGCCTTTGGAGGTCTACTGTATGTTGCCAGTTGCCACTAGATATTTATTCTTCTGATTAACGTTTACTTCTAATCCTCATTGCAGAAGAATTGTTATATTACAAACAGCTATACCACTGCCTACTTATCAGCTTTAAGCTGTATAATCCAAAGTAACTTAATGCTCACTAAGGCTGGTGTACTCATAATCTGATTAATTCAGGGACAAATAAGCTGTATCATAGGGTACAAATTAAAATAACCCCAAGGCTGCTAAATACCTCTCCAGTGCATTGCTAAACAAGAAAGTGTAGACCTCTATGGCATTCAATGTTTTAAAAAATGGCAATTTGGAGAATTTTATTTGTTCCTTATGGTACAGCTGGTTTGCGCCATAATTGTTCCAGTCCTACATAATACATCAGCCTTATTGAACATGATGGATAACAATATGTTCTGGGCCCAACAGATTTATTTGTTGTTATTATCCTAGGAAAAGTCCACATTGGCCAAATAATAATTGTAAAATATGTCTCTAAAGAGGCAATTAGGATTCTTTTTAAAGCTAGTTTAGCACATTTGGTTTTTCAGAGGTTTCCGGTTCATTTTAATGCAATAAATTATTAGATGTTTCTACCATCCAAGGAGTTAAAGCAAATTAGCCATCAAAAAGAACTCTAGATATTTCAAAGTAAAACATATATTTTTAATGAAACTGTTTGGTATGAATACTTTATAGAATATTGACACACTTCTGTTAGGTTCACACACATTATGTGCATGCTTGTTTACTTATTTATGAGTTGAATATATTATCTCTTGATGAAGATGGCAACTTCCAGCTGGATATTCCAATTGACTATAAAGGTTAATTAGCATAGGTGAACTATCTGTCATAGTTACGAAGTCAAAACTTGAGTAATTATGAGGCAAACCAATGGGACCATAGGGAACAAAGAAATACATATTGCAAACTGATTTACATGGGCTTTTGACCTGTTGAATTATAGAGAGATGTACAATGCCCCATTTAAATAATCCACTGGATTATTTTATTCTAAGATTGATGCTATAAATACGGAGGGGAGTTTTATGGTTATATAACAGGAGAAAAAACAAATGAGTGTGGAAACTGACAGAAACAATAATATTACGGCAGAATGACCAAGCTGCCAGGGTTATAGTATAAGTGTCAGTTCTATGATTCGTTTTATGGTTATATAGCTGGAGAAAAAACAAAATGAGAGTGGAAATGAGTCACGCTGATAACATTATTGGATAACTAAGCAGATTTAGGATGCAAACTTTCAAGACCTCTTAGGTCTCTTCCTCAGGCATGTTATACAGATAAATATGAAAGTATCTCCCTTAAATACAAGTACACATTGCATTGTTTAGAATAGAAATCAGATAAGGTCAGATCAGTCCAGACCCAGATTCTTTGATCAGTAAGTGGTAAAGGAGTGAGATGTAAATTGTATTCAACCTCTGGAAGTGTCAAAGTTATTTACACTCCCAGTGAGACTCTGTTGTACAGGCTAATCCACAATGTGATAATGTGACAGACATGAGGGTGGAAATTGACAGAAACAATAATATTATGTCAGCATGGCCAAACTGGCATAGTTCCAGTTCAAGTGTCAGTTCTATGATAAATATTATTTTTTTTTAATGTTTATACAGTTTGTTTTATATACAAACTTTTTAGTAGTTTTCAAGAACAAAGGACACAAAGTAAATACTAGTTTACCATGTTACTTGTTTAGCATTGTAGGTTTTATTAGCAGAGTAGACCTACAGAAAATTCTACTGAAAGAACTGACATCAACTTTTACAACTTCACAAAATGAGATATTTAGATGTACCATACTAGTCAAATGTTTGAGTTCTCCTGCTCCAGGTTTTGCATTATTAGCGATGCTTTTAATTGTGTAAACTTGTCAAGAAACACTAATTATTTCATTATATGATATATGTACTTATTTAAACTGATAATCATAAGTGAATTGCATTCAAAAATCGAATTTTTAAATGAAAATGTAATGGTCACCCAAAGCAAAGGCATTTCAGTGCTAGTCAAAAGAGTAAATTTGCTTGAAACCAGGTTTTAACTATGCTTGACCACTGACCTAAGTATAAATGTGTATTTGGTTGAAATTCTCTGAGTTAACTAGCATGCTATTTAATTAACCATTAACCAATCATTCTTAACACTTGAAGGCCTGTGATTAGTATAAATATAGGTAACAGCATGAGTTTATCATTCCTGTATGTAAGGGAGCAAAATATGCTTAAGCACAGAAAATAACACAGTCTATAATTAGACAATTCCGGATAGCTAAGGTGTGTTGGATCTGTGTCAAAGGCATATCATTAATATGCACTGACTTGTCTTCCCCATCATATTACCTTCAATCTGCCACCAATCCAACATGCCTTCAACCAGTTTATGATTTTGGACTGGAAACACTGACAATAGCTCCTTTCCATATGATAATGCATGAGCTATTTCCATATGGAAATGCAGGTTAATGAACAACTGTCATATTCATGTTTGTGTGTTTATATATTAATGTGGCTGTTTGCCACATGCACTAAACTCCAATTGCAGCCTCTGCATTGGAGTTCACAGTCCCAGCATTGCATACCTAAGACTGGTGATGTTGGGATGTCCCTGTAGCTTCCTATGCAGTAACAGCCCTCAGTCAATCATAAGCATGGAGAGTTGTCATACTGTTGGCAATATGGATGCCCTCCCTTACACATCAACAGAAGTAGACAACCCTGAAGTCTGAGAACATCCTCTCTGCTTCACTTCTTGCCCTGTGGGGGAAGCAGAGATGATCCTCTCCGCACCACAAACAGAATCATTAATCATAGGCATGTGAATTGCAAAAAGTAAAGCATACCAAAAAGAACATAACCATCCTCTCAGCTCTATGTTTTTTTTATTGATTCTAAAAAAATTAAATTTAACCCTTTGGCTGGTAGGTATATCTCAAATGAATTGCAGACATACATTTCAATAGGCTGGAGACACTTCTAACAGCCAAAGGGATAAATAATGTAAGCATGTTACACAAACCACATCCCCCTCTCCAGCAAGTGTCCAGTCCATCTAAATTTAATGGAGGGGCTGATACTTACTGTTCACCTGTGGCTCAGCTCTGTGTTCTTTACTGGAGTGGCACCGCTATCCCCATGCTGGCTTTGTGTCATATGCATTGAGAGCCAGTGAAGTGCTAGGACTTAATTTCCACCCCTCCTTCGCCTGTTTGCCACTCTCCCACCCCTCCTCTGCTGGTTCGCCACACTCTGGCATGCCTTGTCTGTCCGTTATGATACCACTCCTCTGTCACTTTCAGTGCCTACCAATGGGAAGAGTGGCAAACGGGAACAGGAGGGCGGGGTTAAATTAAAATTTTTAGAATAATGAGAGTGCACTACAAATATGAATAAAAAAGGACATAGAGCTGAGAGGAAGGTTGTGTACTGGCTGGTATATTGTACTTCGATAACTCTTTGAGTACCACAGTGGTGTGAAATGCAAATCCCTATGGCACTCAAAGGGTTAAGGGAGTGATGCTGTTTGTGGTGCTGAGAGAATCCTCTCCACTCCCTCATTGAGGAAGTGGAGAAGCAAAGAGGATGTTCTCAGAATTCAGTGTTGTCAATGCTGTCCATTGGTAAGGGAGGGCATCCCTTCCACATCACCAAAACTTCAACACCCCTGTATGCTAATGGGAACTTCTCCTCCCCTGTCCTTGCATACCTAATCCTTAGTGCATATGGTGCTGCGTGTCTACATCTCTAGGTGATATGATCCCAACACATCGGCAGACACACAGTGCCACAGCATTGAACCTTAGTGCATCTCCCCACTTGTGTTTCAACTGCTGGGGCCAAAACTATCAAACGACTTCATGAGGACTGAACAAGCCCAGGATGACTTCAGAATCAAAGAACAAGTTAATTCTAGTCAGAAGTATGCAAAATCAGCGCAATTAACTGACTGAAAAACATGCTCAGCTAAATGCTACTAGAAATAGAGATGTTTAAACTGGGATGGGCAAAAAGTCCTGTTTTGTGCCAGTGGTGATTTTTGTGAAAAAAGCATGATTTTCTTCTTTTTCTGCTGGAATTAACACCAACAGAAAAGCCCATAGGTTTTCTACAATTTTACTAACACCACAGATTTTCCAGTGAGAACGGTCCCATTTCTTGCCTGTGTTTTCCAGTGGTGGTGAAATTTCCCACCTGTATACTATAAAAACCCAGAACTTCCTGCCATGCAGCATGGTATAGTTTAGAAGACAAAGTGATTGGATCATTGTGATTTATTGCACACACTGCAGCAATCATGGCTGCTGTCAGTTTCTAGACTACCTCTTTACACAAGAATATTATTCTGCATGATGTCTTGCCCTTTAAAGAATACTGTATCTCTTCTACCTCAGTCACAGCTATTGCCAGGGTCCCTGTATCTACTATCAGTCAATCTGGTTTTAACTATTTTCACTCATGTTTTACATACATACTTTTTTACATTTTTTTATTAACTGTCCCTGTCACCACTGGCAAAAAAACAAAGCACACTCCCTGTGCAACTTCTTCTTCCCCCAGACTTTCCTAACAAACAGAGAACATCTATCTGAAAGATACTTGGATCACAACTGCCTGTGTCTTACTATTGGTCACACAAGATTTTTTTTTGGTACTGGGATAAATCATCTTTGCTTCTTTCTCACACCCTCAGACTCAAGTAACAGACTCCCCTAACACTCAGTCACACAAAATGTTTGCTCACTTCTTAAGCCCCCAGACTAATCTAACATAGAAATAACAGCAAAATCAGGAAGTAATTTATATCACAGCTGCCTGTCTCAGTCAACCAAGATTTTAGTATATTTTGGGTAAATCTCCCCAAACACAGAGAACAAATTGCCTGCCCACAAGTCTCCCTAAACTACACTCCAAATTTGCTTTATTTGCTTATCCCAATTGGCTGAAAATTGTGCTGCTTTCTTTATCTCTCACTAACAAAGAATGACATGCTGCTGGAACCTTTTTATACTATACCTACAGAAAAAGAAGGTGAACTTGCCACGTGGTGGAGAATTCAATCTTACTATTGATTTCAAGGATGAGTACCCTTTGGGCACTCAAGGGGTTAATGTACATAAATATGTTGCCCCTTCATAGTTAAAATACGTATTCTTCCTAAGTTGTAGTATATCAACATCATAAGAAATTCCTTATGAATGGATGTGTGGATCACACAAGTGGGTCTCTGCTCTTGGATGAATGAGCCTGTCAAGCGGCTTTTTGTCAGTTTGTATCTTTGTACATAAGCACTCATTGACAAAAACCAAAGCGCTATGTGTAGGGGGTACAAGTGGAAGGCGCTGATTGCCTTTCTGGTCCTCCTGGTAACCGCATTGATCACCTATCCTATTGACATAGAACAGAGTTCAACTAAATCATGGATCTGATAAGAAAATCAACTTATCAGTGTATAGGTGTCGCTGGAATGTATTTAAATAAATATAAATGCTTGTGGATATTATGAAATGATGTAAGATGGATTAACTGGCTCTATCTTTCAAACTGGAAGGATACTCTAAATAGGGGCTACTGAAGGCATCTCTAAAATGCATATACCATAAAAGCTATTAAATCTATTACAAGCCATAAAAGCCATAGAAAATATTGAATGCTGAAGCTTAGAAAATAAAAGGAAAAAAGATAAAAAATTAAATATTGCGGCTTATATATAAATCTATTATACCTGAAAATTAGGTGTGAAGTGAAACAAAGTTGTGTGAAAAAGAAATGAATGTGTCATAAGTGTGCCACTATAGCGCTATTATCACAATGTTTGCTATAATAGTGATAAAGTGTAAGAAACTGAGTGGAATCAAAAATTGTATAACATATTGAAATAATAAAAATAAAAAATAAGAAATGGTAAAAAAAAGAAAAAAAAAAGAAGAAGCAAGATAAAAAAAATATGGGACTTTATGTGTATGTACTGCTGTCAACTAGTTCATTGAGGCCCTCAGGATGTAAAGTTCTCAAACGGAAGATCCAGTAGGACTCCCTATTGTAAACACATGGACAAAATCCAGATTGCCACAGCATCAACCTTTAGTGAATTTCCCCCCTCATTTTCCCCAGCAGCTGTTATCTGGCAAGGACTGATACTCCATCTCAGCTAACAGATAGAGGCTGGGTGTTCAGTATATGTGGTTCTATAGCTACTGTGGGACAAGGCTACTGTGGGACAAGCTTTTTCCCCATCACTATTAAATATATATTATACATTCTCCAGGAATGAATCCTGTACCAAGTGTGTATAAATTCAAATGTGATTCAAAACAACTGCACCATACAGATGAAATAACATTATTACTGATTTAAATGGCTATTTAAAGGTACCCTAACACCTAAAAACAATGTTGGTCTTTTAAAATATCTTTAATATTTATAGATTATACCTAGCCCTACAGTATCTCTCTCACTCAATCACACTTAACTCTTTCACTTCTAGGGGAGGTGAGATATATATTTCTGAACAGTGAGTATTTAATGAAAGCCTAAGGCAGGAAATGCCTACAGTGCATGCTTTAATTTGCATAATATATCACTGTCATTGTAAATAACTCAAAAACTAGCTTCTAAATAAAAAAATGACTAATACAGTATGTATATTCATTTAATATTTTATTTTTTTATTTTTGCTATTTTATTATTTGGCCCTTGGGTGAAGGAAGAGGAATGCAGAGCATCATGCACTGGAGTAGTGTACACTGCTTTATGCGTTGCCTGCATGTCCGTCACTCACGGTCTCAAAAGTATCAAAGATGCTGTAATATTTTGTATTATTAAAGTTATTAGGTTAATGTTTTTAAAATAGTTCTATGATCCGTTAGCTTTTGAATTATGATGTTTCATGTTGAGATGTTTTGTTTATATGGGAGTTGCTTCTCACATTGTATAAGATTGATGTTTTTAAAGTACATCCCTTTAAACCCCTTTAAGGACTGGCGCGCGCACGTGCGGCCGGCACTTGAGGACCACTGGGCATTTTTTTTATTATTGCTTCTGGTTCAGGGCTTCCGGAGTGGCGTGCAGCCGCGCTGGGAGACCTGAACTTCATGCCGTGCCAGGACCATCATTGGTCCTTAAGTGCAGGACCGCCGTGACAGTCCTGGCACGACAATGGTCATTAAGGGGTTAATGGAGTCACTTCTAACTTAAGAGCATGAGAGTGATACTTTTTAAATTACATCCCTTTAAGGGCTACCCCTTTAATGTTTGATGTAATTTTTTGTTTATATGCGAGTCACGTCTCACATTATATAAGATTGATGTTTTTAAATTACATCCATTTAAGGGAGTCGCTTTTTATATTGTATAAGATTGATGTTTTTTAAATGTCATCCCTTTAAGGGTCATCCCTTTAAGGGTTATCCCTTTAATTTTTGTTTGATATAGCAAAAGACTTAGTTACATTTAGATACATTGTTATGTAATATAGATTGACAAATGATGGCCATTCTTACTTTGATGCCTAAGTGTGTCACAGGTTCATGAATGACATTCATTTGTCTTATTTCACAAATGGTGCTTGCGCTGACTGGCTTCTTTGGAGGTAGTGGGTTGTGACTGGCAATTCCTACTTTGAATTTATTGGTTAATTGATTTCAGTTGCGAGACTCTTCCCCTACATGTAGATAGACCAACATATTTTTTTTCATATCATTGTCTGTATCCAGATTAAAAAGTCAGACAGGACCTTGAAACACTTTGATTATTACACAAACTTTTATTAGAGGCACGTGGCCTCTATTTAATTTTAAATAAAATTATATTAATTATATATTATTTTATTCAAGCTACTGATCCTATTTCATGTTTATCAGCTCGATCAGGGGTGAAGTAAATCTCTCTTGCAGTTATATGCATGAAAGGAGCCTCAACGGCTTTCAATTACTGTGAGTATCAATATCTTTGACATCTGACTTCTAGACACATATTACAGCGCCCTCTTTCTGTTTCTTTTGTTTTCTATTAGGACTATGGGTTTAATAATGGAAACATAAAATGTTTTGGTGATGATATTTTTTTAATTTTATCATAATCTAAATGTGTCAGTTCACTGTATCATTCTATTTGATAGAATATAGGAATTTATGAAAGTTTTAAACTCTGATGTACACATTTAAATAAAAATTGTCATCTTCAATTAATTTGATAATATTCTGTAGGAAAGCAAAACTAAGGAATGATATTTTTTTTTACTTATTCACAAGTTTTATGAAACTATCAGCATAAATACTTATGATGAATGTAAGAGAGCTCTCAACACTCAAGTTTAAACGATATGTCATCATTTTGATGATCAGTGCAGTTATGTTAATCAAAAATACACACTTTGAAGATTTCCTTCATGTCAAGCATTCTTTTATTCTAGTAATATAATATTTTAACAATCCACACATGACAAGGTTTCCAATAAATTATATTACTAATTTGCAAGAGAGATCTCTAGTACCTTTTGAATTAAGTATAAATACTGTTTAAATGAAGATTACATTAAAAGTCAGTACAGTGTAGGACTATATTAAAATTTTGCTCTTTCAAGACCAGAGGGATGGGCAAAACATTGCTTAGTAAAGCACTGCCTACCACTCTGGTCTCTAATGGTTAAAGGGATAGTAATATTTAATTTTGGCAGTAAATAATATTGTATGTATTAAAGAAATAAAGAAAAGCATATCTATATTTTTTCTGTAACTTGCAGCATTTGCTTTCTAAAGTTTACCCCTCCTGCCCTTTTTTGCATGTCATCGCTCAAGCTGTCAGACTTGGATTCTGGTTTGCGGACCGGACGGAGTGTCTGGAGAGCCGAAATAGGAGTGAATATGAAGGAAATCTTCATGATGATGTTCTACAAAGTGGACATCGTTTGAGGCAGTAGACCGTCGACATGAAGATTTCCTTGGTATCCACTTGGCTCTCCAGATGCTCCATCCAGTCCTCAGACAAAGTCCAAGTCTGACAGCTTGAGCGGTGGTGTGTATAAAGGGGGAGGGAGGGGTAAACTTCTTTAATACATACAATATTGTTTACTGCCAAAATGAAGTGTTACTCTCCCTTTAAAACATAATGGGGCCTATGCACTAAGGTGTTATAAAGTGTTGATGAAATGGTTAGAGAAATTTGGAGAAATCTTAGTGCATTGGCTCCGTAGAATAACATAGGAAGTGGACAAGTGATATCATTGGAGAAGTTATCACCTCTTTATCACACCATAGTTAATAACCCCCAATGTTTCCTTTAACTTGCCCACACTTTTTGCTCAGATGAATTTCATTTTTGGGGGCTTAAGTGATGTTCTACTACAGAGGTTCTCAAATGTTTGACTGTGGTAGAACCCTTAAATGTAAAAATAAATCCCTATAAGTTAAACCCAAACCCTGTCCTTCATAGTAGCATTTGTAAAAATATACTATTTGTTTTATGAGTCCTAAAATCTAGTCTTACATATGCTGTAAAGGATCAGCCATAACTGAATTTTCTAGGGCTCCCACTGATTTTACGAGATTATCTTTAAAATGGTTTGAGATAAGACAAACTATTTCCTTGAATACAAGAGCAGTAGGAACTAATGACAATAAATCAACTGTCAGTGCTTATATAATTATAAACAGCATTACAAACAACTTAAATACACTTTTACTGAATAGGACCGTTTAAAATGTTAAAAATGTTTTAAACTTATCAGTAAATCTTTTTCTTAGTCCACTGGGGACACAGTGACCATTGGATTAACATAGTCATCATCAAGAAGCAGGAAACTAAACCACAAACTTCAAAAGTAGAAGAACAGCTCCCTTTCATCTATTAGAGGTCAGTTTACATATAGCAAAGCATAAAATGAGTAAGTAACCAGAACAGAACAGCCTGGAAATGGCAGGGCACCCCATCCCAAAAGAGAATTTCTTGGGGCAGGATGTCATGCATCCACAAATGGACTAAGAAATAAGGATTTAATGGTAAGTACAAAAATCTAATTTTCCTCTTGCATCCATTGGGGGATAGAGGGAAGGACCATGGGTATGTCCAAAAGTGGTCCCAAAAGGTGAGGGAGGGACATAAAATATCTTGTGGAGTTGCTTCTAATTTCTGAGGAAAGGACATTGTCCTTAGAGAATCTGGCAAATGTGTATACCTAAAAATCATAACTGGGAGGAACAGGCTAGGAAGGAGCAGACATAGGCAGAGTTTCTTAAGCACCAAAGAATCAGCATCTGTCCCCATAGACCAGGTAATGTACTGCAAAAAAAACGGAGTCTCTGGGGAAAATCTGGAGAGTTCCCAGGTATGCCTAAAAACATGTGGCTGCTTTACAGATTTGGTATGTTGAAACCCAATACCTGAGGGCCCATGAGGTACTCTTATAGAGTGTTCTGTAATTTGAAAAGGCACTAGTTTGAATTTAAGGGGTTAAAGTTGTGTTATAAAACATTTAATATATTTAGATATAGGGAATTTTAAGGCAGGTTTTTTTGTTAGAAAGGTTAGGATACAAGAAAGAGAAGTGTAATTTCTGGTTTAAAAGAAAGGCAGAGCTACCTTCACCTGGACATCTGGTACATTTCATAAAACCAATTTATCCTGATAAAAGATAATATAAGTGGCCTGCATTATAGAACACTGAGTTCGGATATGTTTCAAGCTGTTGATATAGCAGACAATTTTTCAAAGTCACTTTCTTATAAAACTTCTGGAACCAAATTCAAATCCCAAGGAGTTGAATCCTTATTGGAAGGAAGCATATGGATCACACCTTCTATTTCTCAAATGTATACAATTCTGCTTTGAAAGGATACTGACAAAGCAGAGACTTTTAATGAACTGATTTTCAATCCCTTTTCCAACACTTCTTGAAGACACACCAGGAGGAGAGTTAGGCTGAAAATCAGAGAAACCTTTATGTTTTAATATTGTGGCTTCAGGTTCCATTTCCATGAAGATAAACTGGAGAGGTAGGGATTCAGGGTTGGAGCCTGAGAAGGCAGGCCTGTTTTCATTGCTGACAGAGTCCCTGGGTCTCCCGTTGTCCCATTTATAGATCCAAGCAGTGGTACCTTGTCTGATGTAACCACATAGCGGTCTTTTCTTTCTGGATATTTGAAAGAACCATCAGGATCACTGCAATTTGAGGAAATATATAACCCCTATTGTAATTCTAAGGTTCTTGTGCAAAAAGTTAGGAAGTTTTGTGAGTGCCTAGAAGCCATCAGATTTATGTCTCACCTGTCTAACAGTGTGCTGAACATGTCTTTTTTTAATCTTTGTCTTCACTTGGACTTATGGTTATTCTGCTGAGAAAGTTTACTTCCCACTTTCCATTTCTGAATTTAAAATGGCTGAGCTAAAACATAATTTTCTGTCAAAAGTAGGGTTTTTTGTACCTTTAACCAAGCTGCCTTGCTCTTGGCTCCATCTTGGTAATTTATATATGTCACTGTTGTGGTATTTTTGGATCTATACCAATGGGGTGTCCCTTCAAGAGGGTATTGGCAGCTGTAAAGAGCTCTGAAGACCACTCGTGTGTCACGGTTTGTTAAGACTCTCAGACGCAAAGTTAGGTAAAAACACAACTTTATTGAAAAGTTTAAAGGGATAGTAATACTTCATTTTAACTTTATTTTATTTTGTAGGCATTAAAAAAACATGAAGAATGATATAAGTCTTATCTCTGAAACCTTTATGGTTTAAGAGATATTCACAAACAAAGTATCCCCCCCTGTTCAACCAGATCAGAAGGGAGATGCCCAGGTAGACTGCAGAGAGGGACAATCTTCAATTAAGATAATGGAAAAAGCTGAAAAACTTGTCAAGGGGGAACGGCTTTCATTGTTTTCATACAAAGAAAATTGTCCCCTTCTGTTATCTGTACTGTCATACAACCAGACTCACATCTGAGAAGAGATTGCTTACACAAGGTAAAAGGGGCGGGGAGGGGAACTTTGCTTGTGAATATCTCATAAACCATAAAGGTTTGAGAGATAAGACTTATATCATTCTTCATGTTTTTTTAATGCCTACAAAATAAAATAAAGTTAAAACGAAGTGTTACTATCCCTTTAAGACAATCCCATAGGATCTCATACATATACATACACATACATAGAAATGACAGGAAAGCAGTAATAATAGCGAGTAAGGCTCTACCGGCCCTGCCAATATACCGGGCAAGGCAGCCTGGACAAGCAATGAGAAACAGGTGGCTCTAATGGCCCTGCCAATATACCAGGCAAGGCAGCCTATCAGAATACAAGGAGTATACAGACTCTACCGGCCCTGCCAATATACCGGGCAAGGCAGCCTGGGCAAGCAACGGAATACAGGTGGTTCTACCGGCCCTGCCAATATACCGGGCAAGGCAGCCTATCGGAATACAAGGAGTGTACAGGCTCTACCGGCCCTGCCAATATACCGGGCAAGACAGCCTAATGGAACACAATATGTATAAAGGCTCTACCGGCCCTGCCAATACCGGGTAAGGCAACCCAAGATGAAAATGAAAGGAAGGTTCTACCGGCCTTACCAATATACTGGGCAAGGCAGCCTTAACGGAGATGGTGGCAACCACTGAGGCCTCAATGACTGTCAGATGACAACGACAGTCATAGAGATGGTGTACGGAGGCTAAATGAGCATAAGTGGTCAATAATAGCAACACAGGAAACACCAGTACCCGCGTACTGGGCAAACAACTACCTGTCTAGGACTTGACAGCAACCAGCATGGAGCGAACCACTACCTGCGTACGGGGAACCAACAGTATCAATGCAATGTAAGCCGTGAGGCAGTGGAGCGAACCAGTACCCGTGTACTGGGAACCAACAGGAGCAAAGGCAATGTAGGCCGTGAGGCCGTGGAGCGAACCAGCACCCGCGCACTGGGAACCAACAGTGTCAATGAAATGTAAGCCGTGAAGCAGTGGAGCGAACCAGTACCCGCGTACTGGGAACCAACAGGAGCAATGGCAATGTAGGTTGTGAGGCCGTGGAGCGAACCAGCACCCGCGCACTGGGAACCCACAGTATCAATGCAATGTAAACCGTGAGGCAGTGGAGCGAACCAGTACCCGCGTACTGGGAGCAATCACATGAATGGAAGACAGCCGGATGGCTGTGGAGCGAACCAGTACCTGCGTACTGGGAGCAACAGTATCAGGGCAGCAGTAGCCGTACAGTAGTGGAGCAAACCAGTACCCAAGTACTGGGAGCCAGCAAGAGTAGAAATGTCGCCTGGGCGACCGGAGAACAAAGCAGCCACAGATGAGTAGGAAACTGGACGCGGCAGATGAAACAGGAACCAGCACTCCAATGGTCAACCGGATCAGGAACGGCAATGAGAACTGGCAGCAGGAAGCAGCAACGTCGGGCGACTCCAACCGGATCAGGAACGGAACCTGGAACCGCTGAACAGGAGACTCAGGAACTGGACGATCTCAGGATAGCAGGAACACAGCTATGGCCCATAGAACTTCAGGAACATGATGAAAATACAAGCAGCCTAGAGACACTACGAAAGGGCAACCAAAGGATGCCCAGACTCAGTCTAAATAGGCAAAGTGGGGCGGGCTGAAGGCAAACAGCCAATGGGAGCCCCCCTACAGGTGATAGACACACAAAGGCAGCAATCACGGGCACCGTGATATCGTGGTTCCAAGATATTGATGGGAAGGGAAAATTCCTGTTTGGAAAATAATTAATGAATGGAGACATGGTTGCAGACGAAATTATTTGGATAACTTGTATCAGACACAAATTACCAGATATGCAAAAGATGTTTGTTTGTTTTTTATTAGAGGAAACTAGGCTTACTTAATAGAAGTGAAAATTGCACTGTCTGAAAAGTATTTCTCTAGCATCTGTAAACCTTTAGTCACAATCACAAATTCTGGATTCTGAGTCCATTATTCACCATTACTTACATCTGTATAATGTGTGCTATTGCACCTACCAGGTGCTACATAGAGCATTAGCGCCTAGATAATGAAAATAATTTGATATTATGCAAGAAGGCAAAACCTGCAGTCTTGCTTCTGTTTTTGGACTGCTGAAAGCCAACAACAACCGGATTATCTGCATGCTGCCCACCCTGGATATACACCCAGATGTCTGCAGTGTCTTTTCCATTTGAATTTGAATGACACAAAACAAATTCTAGTTATTGTTTTTACATACTTTTTTTAATTTTGAAACCCCATCCTAAAAATCCAAAACTAACTGAAATGGCCTCTTCAGAGGCAGGTGATGAGGCTGAGGGACTACTTTTTGGTGATTACTTTATCAAGGATTTGTGTAAATATGTGACATATTTTACTACATTGGATAAGGCACAAACTTCCATGAGGAAAGTTTTCTCATACAAGGTTTTTGGGAGGACTGAGAAAAACAGGAATAGTTTTCCTGGCTGAGCAGTTCAAGGTCCTCGTAGAGGACAATAAAGAGCTAATCAAGACCCCTCATTGTTTGGAAGAGGACCATATGCTTGAGACCAGGGCTCCCATTTCTTTCTTTCCACAGAGAGACAGAGTTTGTAGATCTAGACCATCTAAAGGATGTTCGTGTTCCAAAACACTTTCAGGTAAGTCAAAATCCCTTTCCATTTCCTTATCATGAAAAAGTAGGGGGCAGACTCACTCATTTTTTCCCCATTTTGGTCTTAAATTACCTTAGATCAATGTATTCTACAGATGATCAAATGTTATCACATATAATTTTACTCTCTTCCAATTCAAATAAAGACTTCTCCTTATTTCCAATACTCAAACGAGGAAAGTTATCTGGTGGATTCAGAAATCCAAGATTTAATAGAAAAAGGAACTGTAAGGCATATCCCGAAGCAAACTATGGATTACATAATCAATATCTTCTTAGTAAAGAAAAAAGACAAAGGCCTATGACCTGTAATAAATCTAAAAGAGATAAACACATATGTCATGTATAGACATATGTCAAAACAGAGGGCATTCACTGCCTCAGATCTATTGATGCCATCGCACTGGATAGTAAAATTAGACATCAAAGATGCTTATTCAACAGTTCCAATATATCCTCATCATAAAAATTTCATACAATTTCTATAGAAAGGAGCAAAGTTGTGTTTCACTTGCCTAACTTCTGGACTATCATCAGCCCTTTGGTACTTTACGGAACTCATGAAACCAGTGGTTTCATTCCTGAGAAGCAGGGGAATTCTTGGATGACAAGCTAATCATGTCTCAAGATGTTACAACTATAAAAATACACTTAGAAATTACTATAAATATTTTAACCCATCTAGGTTTTCTTATAAAAATCAATTCTATACCTGACACAATAGAATTCCTGGGATTTATAATCAATTGTGTAACCACTTCCCAAAAATGAAAAGCTAAAGATGATTTGAAAAGAAATTAGTTTTCTTTTAAAAAAAGATCTCATTTCTTTGAGATCAATTTACAAGAATGGTTGGCCTCTTGTCAGCATCAGTCCAAGTCATCTTTCCGGGCCCATTACATTAGCAAGCTTTGCAAATATTAAAATGTTGTCATATTTGCAAGGGCTTAGGATACGCGTACTTGGATCACCATTCTAGTGTTATTGAGGGCTCTATAAGTTAGCTCCAGAATTTTGAATTTAATTCTGTATGCTAATGGGAGTCAGTGTAGGGATTGACAGATGGGTTTGGTATTAGAGAAGCGATGAATGAGGTAGATTAGTCTTGCAGCAGAGTTCATTATGGACTGTAGTGGGGTTAGTCAAGTGAGGGGAAGGCAAAGAACATTGAGGCTAAACTGTTAGTCGGTAATATTATTTAGGTTTGAGATATAAAATACAGTTTGTCTTAGCACAATACAGCAATATGGGGGGGTTGTCTGACGTGACAGTTCCACTTAAATGTTGTCCCCATGTCATCATATCATGTTCACTGTAAAAGTAGATCAGAGTATGTTACATTTTCATTATCCCAAAGGAGGAAACATAGAATGACAAATTATGCTGGAGCAGAAGTAAGACTAAAAAAATACCACTGTTCTTTTTAATTCTAAAACATTTAACCAATTACAAAGATGAACATATATGTGGCTGAAAAACACATTGGATGGTAAAGTCTCAAAAGCAGATGCAGAGCAAAACTAATTGTACTAGTCTCTGTTTATCTGCATGTTTCCATCTGGAAATGATCAGAATGCATGATGATCATGTCACTCTGATGCATATGCAAAAGTTAATGTTTACTTGTTCATCTGGCCAGAAAACTGTCTGTTGTACCTTTCAATGTCAAGATGTAAATACCAGTTATCAAGTATTGTGAAGCTGTCTAGCTTACATTAACAACCTACAGCCAATGCTGCACCAGGTGAAAGAAAGAGAGAGACAGAGAGATTAGGAGTATAATAGAAGTCTGACATGTCAGCTTAAGCAGCTGACATTACTTTTTTGTTCGTTTTTATTGTTCTAGGTATATGGTTTCCAATACCAGAGTTGGACAAAAAGTCAAATTTGTTTCTCACAGAAAATTAAGCAAAAAAACACAATTTCCCTCTTTTTACATGAGGGTTCCCACACAATGAAAATCCATAACATTTCTACATTTTCATGAACCCCAATACATGTTCTGCGAGAACTTTGCCATTTTCTCCTATGCCCAAGAATTTCTGCTGCTATAAAAAACTCATTGTGGAAGATGCACTAAGGAGTGATAAAGAGATGAATAAGTGGAGATGACTTCTGCAGTGATATCACTTCTCCAGTTCCTATGTTATTCTATGGAGCCAATGCACTAAGATTTCCCCAGCTTTGGAGATCTTAGTGCATAGGTTCTATAGAATAACATAGGAACTGGAGAAGTGATATCATTGGAGAAGTTTTCCCCACTGTCACTTGTTTATCACGCCTTAGTGCCTAACCCCCTTGTGCGTACTTTCAGTATGTGTGTTTCTGTGGTTACTTGTGTAATTGGAAAAGGCTGGAAGGTCGGTATGTGTGGTTTTATGGCTATAGTGGGAAAAGGCTGGGATGGTGGCCAAAGGGAGGCCCTCCAACTGCTTCCATCATTACCTGCCAGCTACCAGCTGCCAGAAAATGATGGAATTTGGATTGTGGCAACAGCTGGAAGACCTCCTGTTGTTCATCATGCTCCAGGCAACCAGCGGTCAATGCCGGGGGTCAACAAGTGTGGATATATGGCTACCAATGCTGGGGGGGTTAACATTTGTGACTAGTGTCTTTCATTGCAGCATGACAAGGCTGGGGTCAATATTTATGATTGTGTCTTTCAGTGAAGTGGGAGAAAGTTAGGGTCAATATATTTGATACTGAATGTCATTGTGATTTCTGCTTTACATTATAACTTGCGTTTAAGTCCATATCATAATTTACATATTTCATTTTTATTGTGTCTATATTTATTGTACTGCTGAGTAATGTAGATGAATATTATAACTGAGCTGTTGTTCTTATTGGCAAGTGTTTCCCACAGTGATTGCAAATGTCTATTGAAATGTTTGTGTAACATTTCTTCATTATATAAAATGATATATATTTGATAGAATTTGACAGTATCTGCAGATCACTTAATAGAACATTTTCAGTCTACACAACATTATATCAATATGTTGCATCCCATATGCTGCAATATATTACCTTTTAGATTAGACATAAATAATGACAAATATAAATCCCTAGCTTTTCTTTTTAAAGCTTCAAGATATCTTCATTCATCTTTCAGAGTAATTTTCATATTGAAATCCACTTATGTATTAGTGTGTGGTTAGAGCAATGTTTGTAAGTATGATTTATGTAACTAACAATATGCATCTGGATTCCATCCTCAGTATTATATCAACCCTAGGTGTTCCTCCAACATAGGTCCCTCAAAGTATTTTATGCTGCAATGTAGAAAATATGAAGTGAGGCACTAGTGCTCTTAGTGCATTTAATCATTAGGCAAGATACCCATTTTTTTATTAGCAGACCATTCCAACACCCAGCATTTCATATGGTGAGGGCATTTATCCTCATACACATGAGGAATAGTAGTATATCCTTCCCCATTAACTCTTATACCACAGTGACCTGTAGATAATAACAATGACATGATGATGTAAACAATGAACTCCCAAGAGCAGAGGCGTAACTAGAAGCCACCGGGTCCTGGTGCAAGAATTGCCATGGGTCCCCCTGACCACATTGGCCCCCTCAACCACACTGGCCACCTCCACATTGCCCCCCAATCTCCAAATTGCCCCTTCCACATTGCCCCTTCATCTCCACAATGCACCCATCTCCACAATGCCCCCCAATCTCCAAATTGCCCCTTCCACAATGCCCCATTCATCTCCACATTGCCCCCTTCATCTCCACAATGCCCCCTTCATCTCCACAATGCCCCTTCCACAATGCCCCCTTCATCTCCACAATGCCCCTTCCACAATGCCCCCTTCTCCACATTGCCCCTTCCACAATGCCCCCATCTCCACAATGCCCCTTCATCTCCACACTGCCCCTTCCACAATGCCCCCGTCACCTCCACAATGCTCCTTCCATAATGCCCCCTTCATCTCAACAATGCCCCTTCCACAATGCCCCCATCTCCACATCACCCTTTCATCTCCATATTTCCCCTTCCACAATGCCCCCATATCCACATTGCCCCTTCATCTCCACATTTCCCCTTCCACAATGCCCCTTCATCTCCACAGTGCCACTTCCACAATACCCCTAGTGGCATGGCTTGACAGATCTGTGCCTCCTTCATCTGTGAAGCTCCCGCACGCCGCTCTAGTAATGCAGAGGCTGGGAGATGATGTCATCTCCCAGCACTCTGTATTACTAGAACGGCGCGCTGGCGGCCATAGTGGGAGATCAGCTAAGCTGCGGACGGAGTTGCAGCGAGTGAGGGGGTCGCAGGGGGCGGCCGGGCCCGGTCACAGGTGCGACCCCTGCAACCCCTATTGTTACGCCACTGCCCAAGAGTGCTTTTTTCTGCACTTGAAAGGGATTCATTTTTGTTCACTGTAGATGCTGTCTCATCCATGAATAATGACACTTGGAGAGGAATCAGGTAAGCAGGGGTTTGTGACCTAACTAAATGGGGAATACCATCTCCAGTGCCATTAACATGAAGAACATTTAAAAATAAAAAATATTCTTAATAACTTGCAAAAGAAGGAAAGGAGGGTGCCAGAATAGTATCTTATCATTTAAATTGAAACCAAGTAGTATGAAAATATATTGCATGTGCCATTAGTTGACGGTGGCCTCCAGTCAATAGAATCAGCCTGTAAAGAAAATACCTTGCCTCTGTTTGAAGGAACTTCCAGAACAGCACTACTTCTCCCAACAGTGATGTAATCCAATAGTGTATTAAAATGTAACTATACAATTATACAAATTACTTTGTAATTCATTGAATACCCATCTGGCACTCAAAGGGTTAATTATCTCCTTCTGGTGTGATGATAGGTCAGTTGACAAAATACTCGGCCCATCATCGCCATGGAGAATCATCAAGCTAGATATAACAAACCCAATAGGGAGAACCGGCACTCGCAGAGGATACCATTATAGTATTCGATTGGCTTCTTTAAAGTGGAACTATCATATGATTAATATAGAGCCCCAAATCATCATTACATTAGTGATAGATGTAGGTTTATTTTCAAGTAAAATTGTTGCATTAAAGAAAAATAGAACCTTTTATGCAAGTAGGCATTGGCAGGGATCTTGCTGTAGACGCTTTCTGCACCTGCACAGCCGGGAGCTGGGAACAGAGACAGGCGGTGAGCCGTTCGGAGAGCCCCGAACTACTGTGCATGACTGCATCTTTCCGGCAGTCTCTACTGAGAATGTGCTGCTACGTACACAGGGTGCTTCGCAGCCTAGCACTTTATATTATACAGATTTATCTATAATTCTTCCACCTGTTTTAGTATTTGTTGTTGAGTTTTTGCTTCTGTACCATCTTCAGGCATCAATGCAAACATTTGGCTCCTATGTGCGGCCATCTTTTGTTTTGCTTTCTTTAGCCCTTGATTTTCTTCCATTGTCCTTTTGATGAGCTCAACATTGAACTTGCATATTTCTTCATTAATGTGTTTCCTTATGGTCTTGCACATTTCTACATATTGTACCATTTTGTTTTTTCTTCATGGCAACTGTTTCTTTTGATATTTGGGTTGGTTATTCTTGTTTTACAGTAGGTGCCAGAGCATGAGCAGTGTCTACAATAGTCTCAATAACTTTTTCATTGTGGGTTGAAATGTCTGTGTCTGGAAGGTCTTTCAACACGGTGAAGTGATTTGACAGTGCAATCTCAAAATTCTTATGATTTTTCAATAGTTGGCTAAAGTCGATCTTCATGTTTGTTGATTTTAATAATTTTATTTCTTGCAGTCAATTTAGGTTTTTGATCTCAGTAGATGATGGTCACTTCCAATGTTAAAACAATTTAAGACTGAGCAGTCAGTGAAAATAGTTTTATTATTTGCAATATGAAGTCAATTTCAGTTGTACTATCATTAGGGCTTTTCCATGTCCATTTTCTTCGGCTCTTTTTGCTGTAGAATGAGTTCATGATGTACAAATTTTATTCTTCTGCAAATTAGATCAGTTGCTTGCCTCTGTCATCTCTTTTTCCAGTACCATGTGGTTCAATTCATTTTTCACCATTTTGGATCTTACCAATTCTTGCATTGAAATCTCCCGTTACAAATTTGTAGTGGTAATTGTCCTATTTGTAAAGGTGTAATAAATCATCAAACAATTCTTTAACTTCATCATCACTGTGGATACTTGTAGGGGCATAAACTTGAAAGTTTTTTTATGAGTCTCACATAAGCCAGTGCTGTGCCAGCTGATATGATTTAGTTCTTTTATAAGTTTCTCTACATGTGAAACCATACTCATAGATAGAATGTTAAGTGTTCCAATGTCTAAAGACCAAAGGCAGCCTGATAGAATCCGGTTATTCTTCCCATTGGAAGGAAATAGCTCACAAGCCTCCCAGGAATGATGGCCATTGTTTTTGTTGTAAAGCCATTCTGAGACAATGAACAGTAATCTACCACACTGTTCCAGAGTGGGTTGGCAGATTTTAGATTGATTTAGTTTGGTGTCTTAGCTTTCATCTGCCCACCTTGGGTGACTCTGCCAGGAGTATATGCCCCTGATGACATAGTTCTCAGCTTAATTGAAACAGACAAACATTCACGCCTTGATAAGGCATCGACCCAAATTAACAACAAATACTAAAATGAGTGGAAGATTTTTATTCAAATCTTTATAAGGATGAAGGACAACAACTGAATGAAGTGTCAGAGGCTGAGGCTGCGCCAGACGTTTTGGCAGAAGTAGAAGCTGCAATAAAATCTATGAAAAATGGCAAAGCAGTTTGACCTGATAAAGTCACTACTGAAATGTTGAAAGCCAGAGGTCAAACCTTATTGAAAGCCCTAGCTAAACTATTATCAAAATGTCTACTACATGGCAAATTGCCTAAAACATGGAAAAATGCAGAAATCATCCTACTGCACAAAAAAGGTGATAAAGAGGACCTAAAAACCTACTGACCAATAAGCCTATTGGCAGTGATCTGCAAGGTTTTCACAAAGGTACTGTTAAGAAGAATGGACACAATACTTAACGCGGCACAACCTAAGGAACAAGCAGGTTTTAGGAGTGGTTTCAGTACAATGGACCACAGCCAGTGCAACAAGTTATAGAGCAACATAATGAATACAACCGTGCATTATGCATAGCCTTCATATGACTCAGTGGAAAAGCAAGATATAATTGATGTCCTTATCAACCAATGATTAGACACAGCTTACATCAATATCCTGCAATGAATATATGAAAATGCAACTGCATAAACACAGGTTAATAATGATAAAGTCCAGATTAACATAAAAAGGGGGTCTGACAAGGAGACACAATTTCCCCATAACTATTTTCTGTTTATTTAGAAGAAATTTTCCACAAACTAAATTATGACAAAAAAAAGACTAAAGATAAATGGAAAATACCTATGTCACGTTTTGCAAACAATATCAAACTTTTTGCCAGTAGTTCTGAAGTATTGCAAGTACGCATTGAAGAGCTACAACAGGAAAGCAAAAATGTTGGACTGAAGATGAATATCAACAAAATGCAAGTCACGTTTAACAAATTTACCATACCAAGGAAAATCACAGTAGATGGACAAGAACTAGAAATGGACAAGTATGTTTACCTAGGACAGGAAATGTCAGTGGAAGGAAACACCAGGTTATAAACTGAGAGACAAATAAAACTGGAATGGTAAGCATTTGCAAAATGTAGTAGCACTGTCTTTAAGACACATTTACCACTCTGCCTCAAGTGAAAGGTTTTTTCACCAGTGTGTCTTCCCAGTCTTTATGTATGGCAGTGAAACATGGACACTGAATGCTAAAACCATACAAAAACTTAATGTTACACAAAGAAGTATGGAGCAGCAAATTCTAAACATAACAAGAAGAGACCGAAAAACGTGTGCATGGATTCGTCAGCAAACAAAGGTCTATGATCTAATTAAAAGATTAAAGCACCTGAAATGGAAATGGGCAGGCCACATTACAAGAAGATATGATGGACCAAACACATTTTGTAATGGATTCCACTTGATACTAAATGCCCAAGAAGAAGAGCAAAGAAAAGAAGGGTAAATTAAATTACCAAATGTGTTGGTACACAGTGGCAACAAAAGGCACAGTACCAAAGTTGCTGGATGCTTGCTGAGGAGGCCTTAATCCTGCAGGGGAATCCTAACACGTTGTTACTTTAGTTTCGTTTTGAATAACTTCTGGTCTTATGGGTCTCCATGGAAATGATCGGCTGAGTATTTGTCTCTTGATTTATCATCACATCAGAAGGAGATATTTGAACTATAGATTTTAGGCAATTGCTTCTTGAGAAAGCAGTTGAATCTGAAAAATGCATTAAATTGCCTCAGCTGCCTTTTAATGTATTATTGTAAAGGAACATTGTAATACATTTTCTATAATATTACATTAATGTTGGGAAAAGCAGTGCTTTTCTGGAAGTCCCTCAAGCAGAAATGACATATTTTCTCTGCAGGCTGATTCAGTTGACTGAAGGTATATGCCGCAGTCAACCAACGGTACATGGAATGCAATATATTTTCTTACTAGTCTGTATTTATTTGAATAATAGGACACCACTCTTATGCTCTGCTATTATTTTTCTTTTGCATGTCTTTGCTTCCTTTGGATGTTTTGAAAGGAGCTGCTGGGCATTCAGATTGACGCTGCTGAGTCGAGATATCTTATTCTCACTGTATGTTTGCGACAATAAAAAAATCCTATTTCAGAGATTACTGGGTGCACATAATTGTTACTTCTCAGACACAGATTTTGCCAGTAGCATTCTTCTTATCAGTGCTGGTCACAGCCTCCTACTAATGATATTTCAGTAAGAGTACCTCCCATCTCTTTCTTCTTTTGCTGCAATTCTTAATAACTTATCTTATTACATTGATTTAAAATCTGGTTTCAGTATAGATATCTTAACGCTTTGAGTGGCAGAGAGGTATACAATACATTGCATAGCAATGCTCTGTATGCTCCCCTAGCACTAAAAGGGTTAAATGCTGAATAACCAAAACAGATTGCTTATCTAAAACAGAATGCTCCTTTTAAAGTACTGGTTGCTGAATCTGTCATGGAGAAATACAACCACTTGTGACTGATGAGCAACATTATCGTTTTAAGTAAATAAAACATAGAGCTTTCAAAACTCTAAAATACTCTAGTGTCCTTATATATGGTGAATATTGTGATGGAAATGTGATAAGAAGCCTTTCAGTTGTGCCTATGTGCACGTTTTTTTTATAAACAAATCATTAACATGGTGGACATCAAATGAATAGCTAGAAACATAGAAATCATAATGCCAAATTGTGAATAGTGTGAATAGCTGCTGACTCTATCCAAGTGGGTACTATTCAAAACATTTGTAAGAAGTGCATACATTTGTCTGTACCATATTTGCTCATAATTCTGAAGTATACTTATACTACAACTTTTGGTTATTATAAAGTACAAAAATAAAGTAATCATAATACATTTTTGGGACACGTCATAGTAACACCTATACCCATTACAACTTTCACACTGCTCACTCCACAGAAACTGCGCTTGCCAAGAGTAGTCAGTAATCTAAACATTTCCAGTTCACAACGTCACTATTCAATACTTATCCTGCTTGATCTCTCAGCTGCTTTTAACACTGTCAATCGTGTTCTCCTGCTCCAAATTCTTCACTTCTTATTCATCTGTAATTTAGCCCTTAACTGGCTGTTCTCTTAACCAACTAACTGATTCTTCAGTGTCTCCACTGCCACCTCTTTGTCTTCTTCCCATCCACCTCTCTGTTGTAGTTCATCAAGGTTCTGTTCTAGGACCACTTCTGTTCTTTCCATACGCAATAATACTTGGTGAACTTAATTAACTAATTTGTACTCAAATATCACCTCTATGCAGAAGACACTCAGATTTATTTATCTGCACCTTAACTGACTCCTGATATTCAATCTAAAGTCACAGATTGTCTCCCAGCTATTTGAGACTGAATGGCTCATAGGCATATTAATCTCAACATGTCAAAAATTGAGCTACTCCTCATCCCATCTAGATCCTGCTCAGTAGTGTCCTCTCAGGTGACATAAAATTGTGCTACCATAAATCCAGTATCATAAGAATGGTACCTAGGCGTCATAATTGACAATGCTCTCTCATTCCCTCCTCATTTTAATGCTATCACAACATACTGCAAGTTTTCTCTTGTGTAAAAACAAAAATCAGTCCCTTTCTCTGTCCCCCCAGATCTAAAATTTTTAGACAAGCACTCATCTTATCCCATTTGGACTACTGTAACCTCTTTCTCTCTGGTATTCCTGCCTCCCAACGCTATATACTTTAATTCATAAAGAATGCTGCAGCACAGGTTAACTTATCACCTAGATTTGTCCCTGCCCCCTTCTCTTCCAGTCACTTCAATGGCTGCCCATCAAACTCTGGAAAAAATACTGCTTTTCTCATTCGAAACCTTTGTCTTCTCTAACCCTTCCTACAGTTTCACTCTAATTTCCTGAAATACCCCCATCCCACCATTTATGATCAGCCAACAACTTTCTTTCAGTTTTTTTTTGTCTACACATCTCTCTCAGACACATTTCCCTTGTTGATTCTTTGAAATGATCTGCCTCCCAGCCTGCACCACTGAACTTGTCTTGCAATCTTCAAGTCTTGCTTAAAATTACACCTTTACAACATGGCTTCAACAAGCTAGAAGTCAATGACATTGTACATCCATGGCTATCATAATTTACTCTATGTTCCCCTATCCTGACCAGAACTCTAGCACTGTATTTTACACTTATACATAATGTACTCTCTATCTCCCAGTACCATTTTAGATTCTAAACTTTCAAGCAAGGACCCAGCTTCCAGTGTTTCACTTTGCAAAGCACTGATAGCTCTGTACTATCTAAACTCTTAAATTGTAAAGTGCTGCATAAACTAAAGGGGTTAAAAAATATATTCATTCAGTCTTTGAGTTCATCAAGTAATCATTCTGAGTCTTATGCATTAAAAAGCAAGGCAGATAAAATGTGCGAAAAGTTCTGTTTTATTTTTTGTGTACATTTTTGAAGACAAAACACAATTTTATTTTTTTCACAGAAATTCTCATATATTGAACATTCATTACAATTTTCTACTACCAAATAAATTCCTGTAAAATTGTGGCAATATCAGCATATGCTTAATATGGAATCTCCACTAAAATACAATTACAGCTTGATGAAATGGAGACATTCCTATTATTATCATTCTGAGGCCTACTGCAAAGAAAGCCTTGAAACATTCCTAGCAGACTGTCCTACTGCAATGCAAACCTTGAAAAAAAGTGGTAGCCAGCTGAGTCATATGGCAACACAGGCCTTAGGGAATGTAACAGTAGGGAGGGACCCAAAAAGCAAGAGAAAACCAGGGCCACAGAAGGATTACGTACTACTATAAGATGGAAGGGTTATAGTAGGCTCTAAATGCACAGGTCAGCATGTAAACACTATACCTTGTACTACAATTAAAAAATTGTATATGGTTTATCACCTTTTCCTTGTACAAAAGTACATGCTCGATGGTCCATGAATTTACAAGTTGCACAACTGTTAACATTATACCTAAAATCACCAACTTGTGGTGGTAATAAGAAATTGATTTTTCTTACCAGTCAGTTTTATTGGTCTACTTTGTGCAACATGACTTCTCAAATTCTTCCCCTTTCTATATGTATAATCTGAGGTTTCTCCTTCAGTTCTTCCGAAAGGAGTTGGTTCTGTTTTAAAATGTTCCAATGTTCCTCCCTCATATTCTTAGAAAATGCATTATAGTCTGTCACAAAAAGGAGTTTCCCTTTTCTCTTTTGGTATAAATAGTGCTTCTCTCACTATTATTTTTAGCTTTCGTAAAGGCCTCCTCCACTTCCTTTTCTAAATAACCATTTGCCCCAAATTATTCCTTTAAAACCTGACCTTATTCCACCTAATCATGTAATCCTACATTTTCATGAAGTTTCTCCTTAAATGGTGAAACTGCACATTTGGGACATTTTTGAACCACCTTGCTAGGTGGCAAATGTCTGCTTCAATGTATGGATTACAAGAAACCTCTTTCTTGAAAATAGTATTCAATGTACTGTCTTCTCCCACACAAATGGTTAAATTCAACAAATCAACCTTTCATTTTGCCTACTATATGAGTAAACAGTATGCCTCTCTCATTGGATTTCCACATTGCAACTTGTATTTCCAGAGATTCTCTGCTACACTCCCAGACCAGAAACATATAATCAATACATCTCCCATAGAACACTAGGCTCCCCCCACTGCCTCCCTCCTGGAACCAGAAGATGCATACTAAAACAGGAGTCTGTCAGGAGTTTATAGGTGACAGAAAGTTAAACACACACTGTGGGAAGGCTGAAAAAGCTGTAACTGTAGCAAGGGACTCAGTAGCAGAAAAGAAGGGAAATCCAAAGAATGTATAGGCATGGCAATAGTCTGGACGATCAGAGAAGCAAGAGTTAAGGTGGCAGCAGACAACCAGGATACCATAAGCTAGCCCGGTAAAACCAGAGAGGGAAGCACAAAACAAGTACAAAATACTAGGCCTTGGCACTATAAATGCATGTGGAAAAGGGGGGATGGTATATAGGAGGAAGGGAGGAGTAAACAAAAGAGTGACAGAAAAGAAAAGAATAAACTGGAAAATTGGACAGAATCCCAACAGGTAACTGGGAATGGGCAAAAGCTTTCACCTCAAATGAGAAATAGGAGAAAAATGGCACTTTTTCGCCAAGTGGGAAATTTTTTGTGAAAAGTGCAGTTATCTGCTTTTTTCATTGATATCAATGGAAAGATAGAATTTATCTCCACCACATGCCAGTTTTGTCTTCCTTTCCCACATGCATATAAGAGGGTGTCAGGCTCTCACAACATGCCATTCTGTGGAATAAATAGTTATCATGGTGCCCGTGCCCCTGGCTGCAGGAGGCGACATTCTGATTTTCCTAATTTCACTACTTTGCTCTGATTGGCCAAGTATCTTTGTTACCGCCCAGTGATAGCCTTTACAACCTCTGTCATGTCCACACTATGGTGCCCTTTCGTGGTGTACTAGTTCCTGACTTTTGTTCTGTATATTGCTGATCGTGTATGACCTGGCCTGCCTGACGACGTTCCTGAGTTCCCTGTATTACTGATGCTCCGTTGCTGACTGTATCTGGCTGAGAACCTGCTCCGTTGCTGATCGTATCTGGCTGAGAACCTGCTCCGTTGCTGACCATATCTGGCTGAGAACCCGCTCCATTGCTGACTGTATCTGGCTGACAGGCATGTGCACACATAGACATTAAGGGGGGCTTGAGCACCTGCCCTTTTTATCCAAAGTGCCCTTGTGCCCTTTTAACAAAAAAAAATAATAATAATTATGAGAAGTGCCCTCTTTTTCATTTGAGCCCCTGCCCCCCAAAATGCCTGTGCACGTCCCTGCTGGCTGAGAACCTGCTCCATTGCTGACTGTATCTGGCTGAGAACCCGCTCCTTTGCTGACTGTATCTGGCTGAGAACCCGCTCCGTAGCTGACTGTACCTGGCTGAGTACCCATTCCGTTACTGACCGTGTCAGGCTGATTACCGCTCTGTTGCTATCCGTGCCTGGCTATACCGCTTGGTTGCCTCCGTTTGGTCCAGCGATACCCTTTGTGGCCTTTCCGTTACGCAAGTCAGTGTGCACAGCATGGCGCTATTATTCTGTCGAC
The DNA here is from genome assembly GCA_037306005.1 of Rhinophrynus dorsalis. Taxonomy (NCBI): domain Eukaryota; kingdom Metazoa; phylum Chordata; class Amphibia; order Anura; family Rhinophrynidae; genus Rhinophrynus; species Rhinophrynus dorsalis. The sequence goes on along the minus strand of CM074721.1, from coordinate 271,635,915 downwards.
AGTTGGCTAAGCATTCGTGCTTTAGCTACTCTCTTAACCTCAGGTGGTGTGCACACGCGAAGTACTGGTACAGCGTTCATAGCACTGACTGTGTTACTCTGATCTTGCTGTGTCCACCTCCCTTTCAGCACTGGGCTCGCTCCCTTTGGGAGTTGCAGTATCTCACTGGGCATTACCTGTTGACCCTTTGTGTGCCTGGATCTTCCAGGTAGGGTTCGTGCTTATTCCTCACTGCAGTAGCCTTGGGCTCAAGAGCCAGCATTGCGTTGTACCATCCTTCAGAGTGAGGGGACACTGGTTGCCTTCTCTCTCTCTCTCTCTCTCTATATATATATATATATATATTACGATCCACCCCTAGCGTTCTAGGGTTTGCTTACTGAAAGTTGCCTTGGTCTCCCTGTGACCCAAACCCTAGGGTCAGTGCTGCCTACTAAGCGGTTGCCTTGGTCTATTTGTGATCCCAGTGCCAGGGTCAGTGTTGCCTCGCTCCTCTTGGGTTCTGTGCCTCCCAGGCGTATGGGTTTGTGCCAGTCATCTACTCCTGGACTACCTGTCACCAAAGTCCTGTTGTCAGTTCCTGGACTGCGTTGCCTTCTGCCTTTCCGGTTCAAGCAAGAACCTCCGTTGCCAGTGATTATTTCCATTCCATCATACATTTCTAATACTGGCTTGCTATTGCTGCACCTATCTGTATATATTTAGATTCTGTTTGTGTGGGTCTAAGGGCCTAACTACGTGTATGTATCATAATAAAGTCATTTTAACCTTACCGATCTGGTCTGAGTGTTCATCAAAAGAAAATGTGACAATAGTGGAGCTGAAACTTAGATTAGGGAGTTTTGTAAGCAGGAAATCTGTTAGGGGAATCTAGGGGAACTCTGGGGGACAGGAAGGGAAAAGGAATTTGACCCCAAATACCACAACATTTAGCATGACAGGGAATACACAGGCAGCTGTGTTCCAAGTTTCTTCCTGATCTGGCTGTTATCTATGCCCTATGGGAGTCTAGGTTTGTGAGGAGGGAGCAAATGTGCTTTACCCCAAATACCTCAAAATGATTCTTTTTGCTTTGGCTGTTATCTCTGTCAAGGGAGTTTGGAGTGTGAGATGGAAGAAAAGGAGAATTACCCCAGAGTGACTGTCTGGGAACACACAAGCAGTTGTGATCCAAGTTTCTTCTCTATCCTGTGGAGTCTAGGGGTATGAGATGGAAGCATAGGAGAATTGCCCCAAATACCCCAAAATTCTGAGTGACTGGGAAGAACCAGGCAACTATGATCCAAGTTTCTTCCTGATCTGGCTATTAACTCTGTCCTAAGAGAGTGTGGGTTATGTTTTTGTTAACAGTGATAGGGATGGGGGGCAGTTAATTAAAATAAAGAAATACATAACTAAACAGAATAAAAAATAGTAGGTGACAGACAGGGACCCTGATGTGATCTGTGACTGAGGCACGTTGATGTGCAGAGCACGAGTCTCATATCGCCCTTTTAATCCAGGCGAAATGTTTAATGCGGCATGTAGTCGTGCAATATTTAAAATGCAACAATTAAAAAAGGATATCGTGGGGAGCCACAGGTCAAAAGAAGAAATACATTCTCATAGCTGCTGCTAAGGGCTGCTGGAGAACAAACCTGGGAAGCATAGATAATGAGTGCTGTCAACTGCAGGTGCAAACTTGTTGTGGCTACAAGCCATGAGATGGAAAGCAGTAGCAGCATCAGCAGCATCAAGAGACTCACAAAGAAATACAGCTCACAAACAAACCATGTTTGCACATTCCAATTTAGCATAAAAATGAGGTCAGGAAGGAAGTTGAGATCAGAAAACGTGGAAAACAAGCATGGCCAGAATAAACACGCTAAGGTCACACACACACACACATGATATGGAAATAAAGCAGTGGAACACTATACAAGTGCAATGAAGTGTCTGTGAGTCTGCTTGATATAGGCTTCAGCAGTGTGTCTTTGAAAACAGTTTGGAAGACAGGTAATCTCACTGCTGGAACAAATGTATGTCCAGAAAAACAGGTAAGCTGCAAATAACAACAGAGCAGGACTTTAAGGCCAAGGTTCTTACACTATGAAGAAAAGTCCCTTGGCACCTCCCAATGCCCTACTCCATTCTTCTAGTTTAAAAAAAAAGTCTGTCATAACAGACAAACAATAAATGGCCCAGTCAACACTGAACTCTACATCTGGGAGTGAAATGCCATTCTCAGCTTAGATCTGAGTAGGGATGGGAGAACATTTTCACCTCAAACCAAAATTGGCAAAAAAAATGGCACGTTCCGCTTCGTGAAAAATTTCCAGCGAAAAATGCCACTTTCCAGCTTTATTCATACAGCTTATTGCATTGAAATCAATGGGAAGAAGTCTTTTTTCCACCACATGAAAGTTTTCTCTACTTTTCTGCAGCCATACACAAGTGTGTCAGACTCTCACAGCATGCCATTTTATGTTTCCGAGATGAGAAATCGCCATGTTTTTGAGCTAGAGATGATAGGCAATTAAAGGGGTATTGAAGCTTAGTTCAGGGGGTCTTTTAGGTAGAACATTTGTTCTCTGTATCAGGTGAGTCTGGGGGCACTCTGGGGAAATAGGAGGAAGGAGGTTGACCCCAAATACCCCAACATTTGTTGTGACTGATTGGCAAGACACAGGCAGCTGGGGTCCAAATTACTTGCTGATTTTGCTTTTATTGTCTCTGTACTGGGGAAATCTGGGGAAAGATGATGTTTATTTTGTTTCTTCGAGTTATGTTTTTTTTTTTTTTGACTGACTGTGATAAGATAGGGTAGACAACTTAACCCTGTGAGTTCCAGAGGGGTACAGAATACATTGCAAAGCAATGCATTCCGTGCCCCTCTGGCACTCAAAAGGTTAAAAAAAATAATACATAACTAATTAAACAAATAAATATATTAGGTGACAGCTGACTGGGAGCCTGATGTGAGCTCTGTGACTGAAGCAGACTTGATAGAGGACGACACTGAGAATTTTGTTAAGGGGCAAAGCAAGACATCACACTCTATCAGCTGTGTACTGTAAAAACACATACAGTAGTTGAGTAATGTCCATAAATTCACAACTGGGAGTGGAAATGTGGAGCAGTGCAGGGAAGTAACAGTAAAGTGGTAGTTCAAAAACTGACTACAGCAATGGTTGCTGCAGCATGTGCAATAAATGATGATGATCTTTCTCTCCTCCCGGGGTGGATGCAGTTTGTCAAGGTCCCACCAATCACACCACTCCAGTCCCTCACCCCCACTACCATATACATCTGCCACATTGTAGGTGTGACAGAACTGTGGTGACTATAGTTGATTCCAGTACATTGCTGGAGTGCAGAGATAGTGGGGGGGTTGGGCTTTGATTCCACTCTACTCCAGGCCTGTGCTAAGGAATGTTAATTGATTCCTGCTGTGCTTCCTTGACCAATCAGAGGCAGTTATTGATAAGCCAGTTAAGAATGTAGGATTTCAATTCCTAATCTGCATTCTTATCCTGATAAGGATGCTGGTGACTGATTGGTCAAGCATAGAAACACTGTCCCAAGTATTCATTTGCATGCTGATCTAGATAAGAGTCTCTGTAGTGTATATAACCTGTGTGTTTGATTCAATAAAAGAGAGTTCTTCCCTTCATCAAGTCTCGGCTGATGTTTGGGAACAGGAGGGTCAGTTTACTATTGGATTGTTATTCTGAGGAGAGAAAGGAACTATAAAAGAGGTATCCAGCTTATGATACAAGGCGTCACGTTACAACTGGTGGCAAGCGGCGGGATTCGGCTTATCCCAAGGAACTGAAACTGAGACCAGCATCCAGGGGGAGATATAGCCTCTGGCTTGACCCCGGTCTCAGCAGCGCAGCGAGCAGTGGATGGAGCAACAGCGAATCTGAGACCAGCATCCAGGGGGAGATATAGCCGCTGGCTTGACCCCGGTCTCAGCAGCGCACCGAGCAGTGGGTGGAGCAACAGCAAAACTGAGACCAGCATCCAGGGGGAGATATAGCCGCTGGCTTGACCCCGGTCTCAGCAGCGCAGCGAGCAGTGGATGGCCAAAGCAACTTGGATATCCTGGAACTTGGAGTACTAGTATCCACTGCATTAGGAGGTACCTGGGATCCTGCCTGTGGAACATGGCAAATCTAGGACCAATGGGCGCTGTTAAGCCCAACTGGAGACGGATTGAGAAGCTGGTGGCATTGCGATGGCCGCTTCTGGGGGACAATCCTCTGCGGGATTGGGAGGACAGCATGGACTGCTTTGTGAAGGTGGAAAGTAAGCTACAGGATCAGTATATCGCCCTGTACCAGAAAGCGGAGCAGAAGTATTACAGCATGATCCGCCCCTCTTGTTCTGCTGCGGGCAATGGATACAATGGCCCAGGAGTAGGATGGGAGGCCATCTGTGTCGACCCCAACTTTGGCAGCAAGGAGGAGAGTAGGTTTTGGGAAATCAGGGATGCCCGGGAGGAGATGATGGGGTTCCAGAATATCCCTGAGCTAGCAGAGGAGCTGGAGGACCTGGTGGAGCAAGAGTGGCATCTGGAGCGAGCTTACCAAGGCCTTATCCGGAAAGTTGCGAGGCATACGGGGGAGGGACCACGGGCGCCCCCCCCATATACTATACCGCAGGAAGATGTGGCCTGGCTGGCCAACCTGCCCTGGGATGGAAGCTCCGACCTTGGAATGGAACAGTCCTTTGAGTCCTGCGACCCGGTGGGGTGGAGAATGAGGAATCTACTGCCCCACCTAGGACCCAATCCGTCGGAAGAGACGGTGGCCCAACTTAAACTGTCGGTCGAGCAACAGTACTTTCAAGACATCCAGAGCCCCTGGGTTGCCCCATGCTGGGGGAGTGAGACAGTGATACGCACCAGCCCCTTTGTTACCCCGGACCTGAGGAGTTGGAATTCGCTGCTCCTCAGCCCCAAGAATGCCTCTGTACCAGGGGGTGGGACAACCGTCCCCCCTGGTGGACATTTGGCCCCTTCCCCTGTTTTTCCTACTGTTGTGAGTGAGAGAGAGCTTACCAGCAGACCCAAGAAGATGCTCCCTTTGTTAATGGACACTGCCCTGGAGAAGGAGCAATGTGTGCTCTCCAGAGGCATGGTTGATACGACCCTGAGGAATGGGACTGCGGTCTTCCTCAGGGCAGAGAATGGCCCTGCGGTTTGTGGCCTGAAAGAAGAGGACCCCAGCAGACTGAAGGAGAACAGTGATGCTGGCCCTCTTGTTGATCCTATGGACTGTGAACTGGTGGGTGGGAATGCGTTCCCCACCAGCCCCCCTGTGAACCCTGGCCTGGTGAGTAGGAGTGAGCTCCACAGGGCCTGGGAAACCCCTGTTGCTGTGGATGAGACGCAGGTTCCCACCAGCAGCCCCTGTCCTTCCCCTTTATTATTGGATACTGCCCTGGAGAAAGAGAAATGTGTGCTCTCCAGGGGCGCAGATGTTATGGCCCTGAGGAATGGGACTGCGGTCTTCCTCAAGGCAGAGAATGGCCTTGGAGTTTGTGGCCTGAAAGAAGAGGACCCTAGCAGACTGAAGGAGAACAGTGCTGCTGGCCCTCTTGTTGACCCTATGGACTGTGAACTGGTGGGTGGGAATGCGTTCCCCACCAGCCCCCCTGTGAACCCTGACCTGGTGAGTAGGAGCGAGCTCTCCAGGGCCTGGGAAACCCCTGTTGCTGTGGATGAGACACAGGTCCCCACCAGCAGCCCCTGTCCTTCCCCTTTGTTAATGGACACTGCCCTGGAGAAGGAGCAATGTGTGCTCTCCAGGGGTGCAGATGTTATGGCCCTGAGGAATGGGACTGCGGTCTTCCTCAAGGCAGAGAATGGCCTTGGAGTTTGTGGCCTGAAAGAAGAGGACCCTAGCAGACTGAAGGAGAACAGTGCTGCTGGCCCTCTTGTTGACCCTAAGGACTGTGAACTGGTGGGTGGGAATGCGTTCCCCACCAGCCCCCCTGTGAACCCTGACCTGGTGAGTAGGAGCGAGCTCCCCAGGGCCTGGGAAACCCCTGTTGCTGTGGATGAGACACAGGTCCCCACCAGCAGCCCCTGTCCTTCCCCTTTGTTATTGGATACTGCCCTGGAGAAAGAGAAATGTGTGCTCTCCAGGGTCGTGGATGTTATGGCCCTGAGGAATGGGATTGCGGTCTTCCTCAAGGCAGAGAATGGCCTTGGAGTTTGTGGCCTGAAAGAAGAGGACCCTAGCAGACTGCCACAATGCAGTGCTGCTGCCCCTTGTGCTGTCCCTGTAGACTGTGAACTGGTGGGTGGGAGCGAGCCCACCAGCCCCTATGTGACCCTTGACCTGGTGGTTGGGAGCGAGCCCACCAGGCCCTGTAAAACCTTGGCTGTGATGAGTGGGACAACAGTCCTCATCAGCAGTCCCAAGCCTGTTGTCCCTTGTCCTGATACCCCAGCCTTGGTGAGTGGGACCACGGTCCTCACCAGGGATACCCTTGTTGCCCCTGGATCTTTTGACCCCAGCCTGGTGGGTGGGAAGTCATTCCCCACCAGGCCAACTGTTGATCCAGCCCGAGGGAGGGGGACCACCGTGCTCCCTAAGGAAGTTGGGAGTTGCCCCAGTTTTGCCAGCAGCCCACAGTCTGTTTGTCCTGGACTAGTGAGTGGGAGTGCGCTCCTCACCGGTCCTCTGGATGCCCCAACCCTGAGCAAAAGAGTCCCCAGTGTTTCCAGTAGCCCTTTGGATGTTGCCTCAGCCCAGGAGAGTGAGAGCAGCATCCTCTCCTGTTCCCGTGGGGTACTTGCCCAACCAAAAGGGGGAGATGTCCCCAGCGTCCACCAAGGTGACCCCCAGGCCATGGGGAACCCAGACACACTGTTGCCAAAAGGAGGTCCACCTTGTAGACTGGCTATGGACCCTGAGTCACTGGACCCAGACCCAGGAGGGTCTGACCCCAGCTCTGCGTGGAGCCTGGCCCAGGAGAGGCCTCTCAACTTGGTGATAGCCAGGACCAAGAGGTACACGTTTCCCTGGCCCAGGACCAAGGACCCCAGTTTTACTCCTGGCCCCGGACAAGGGGCTCGTTTTTTCTTTCCAGACCCCAGGACTGTAGGGGCTGGCTGGGGACAAGACTTTTGGGACAAGTACTGTTGTGGACATGGAACCACAAGCAGAAAACCCCGGACATCCCTAAATTACACCCGACTGGGTCTAATCGGGTATGCCGGACATGGATACAAGGGGGAGATATGTGACAGAACTGTGGTGACTATAGTTGATTCCAGTACATTGCTGGAGTGCAGAGATAGTGGGGGGGTTGGGCTTTGATTCCACTCTACTCCAGGCCTGTGCTAAGGAATGTTAATTGATTCCTGCTGTGCTTCCTTGACCAATCAGAGGCAGTTATTGATAAGCCAGTTAAGAATGTAGGATTTCAATTCCTAATCTGCATTCTTATCCTGATAAGGATGCTGGTGACTGATTGGTCAAGCATAGAAACACTGTCCCAAGTATTCATTTGCATGCTGATCTAGATAAGAGTCTCTGTAGTGTATATAACCTGTGTGTTTGATTCAATAAAAGAGAGTTCTTCCCTTCATCAAGTCTCGGCTGATGTTTGGGAACAGGAGGGTCAGTTTACTATTGGATTGTTATTCTGAGGAGAGAAAGGAACTATAAAAGAGGTATCCAGCTTATGATACAAGGCGTCACGTTACAGTAGGTTGTACTTTATTTTATTTTTTAATCACTTGACATCATAATGAATATGTGCCAGTGTCACTTAAGAAGGAATTAATGTTGTGGGCAAAGGACAAATGCACTCTGTATGCTACACATTTTTCAAGGTATGTGTAGGACTCACAACTTTGACTTCCAGCTACTTATTTCTCTACTACAGCCCTCAGAAGAAGTAATATTTGCTGGGAAATGTTGCACCATAGGTGAAAAATGTGTTGGAATTAGAGGAAAATGTGTTGGAATTTGAGAAAAATGTGTTGGAGTAGGAGAAAACGTGTTGAATAGGAGAAAAATGTGTTGGAATAAGTGAATAATTAGTTGGAATAGGCAAATAATTAGATGGAATGGGTGAAAAGGAGGAAACTTTTGCACTGGAGAAAACTTTCTCGAAAAAGAGAAAAATATTCAGCTTTTCAGGAAAATTCATGCAGGAAATTTTTCTCAATTTTCGCCCACCCCTAGATCTCAGCTTTCATTGGCTGAAAATCAGCCAATCAAAGGTTGAAAGGCACAGAACTATTACATAAAGTTATTTGTTTTTTTTTCTATGCATTTGTCTCTCAGTGAACTATTGGTATAATTTGAACCAATGTGTGAAAAAGTTATACTGGCTACAACTGTGTTTCAATAAAAGCAAGAATGTTTTGTAATTTTGGTAGATTTTATGAAAATATGAATATGTGAAGTGATTTATTTTTAGTTATGCAGACACATTTTAGACACATTTAATTGTTTTTTCACCTTACTATTATATTTAAATTATATGATCAATTAAGCCACCCATTGTTTTAAACTAATTACACTATTTTAAATTTGAACTCTGCAAAGAAAATTCCTTTCTGTACATTATTCTTTTAATGACTACTAAAAGCTATGCACTTGTACCAAGCACAAGGTGCACAATGGAAGTGATGAATGAACAACTGATTTATGTCAAAAATGCACAAAAGCAAATTCATAAATCAAAATGAATAGTCATAAGCTGACCTTTAAAACCCTTTTTTCCTCAAACTTCTCAGTGATTAAAAATAGTACTATGGCATTGAACACAAAACACAATTCATGCCAGGTTCTTCCCGATGTCACAATTAATCAAAAGTATGTTACTGCTGTACTTATCTGTCTTTTAAATTGGTGCTTCAGTCATGCTATAGATGTCTGGACTGTGCAGTACAGCTAAAAGGTACTTGATAATTTTACTAGAATGTATGGTGTTCATACTGTTCTTGCTTACTTTAATTTCCACTATTAAAACACTGGGGCTGATGTATTAAGAATAATTTGAGCAATTCTGGATCAAACCAAGTGCACCACGTGGAACAAATAAAAATTATCCCAATGATTTAAAATGGGCTTTTAATGGAGGTTTCCAACTCCTTGATTTTCCAGTCAACTCACTGGAAACTTCTCTGGTACTCAGCTGGTTAAAAGCTCCAATTTAAATGAATGCGCATTTTTATTTGCACTCTTTTTTGTGGTTGATTTGTAGGGGTGGGCAAAAAGTCAGAAAAACTTCCAGCATGACTTTTCACAAAAAACTAATGATTTTCTGCTTTTTTTGCAAACGTTTTCTACTTTTCACCATTGCAAAAGTTTTCTCCATTTTCGTCGCTGCCAATAATTTTTTTGACTAGGTTGTATATGACTGCAACGTTTCCCACCACAATATTGCTTCTTCTGAGGGCTCAAATGACCAAATAAATAGTTGAAAGTGAAAGTTGCGAGTGCTACAACAACATATACCTTTAAAATGTTGTTTGCAGGCTGAGTGCCTTTGTCCTTTTCCCACAACACTAACTTCCAGCTTATGTAACATTGGCACAACCATCCTTGAAAAAGAACTGTGGATTGGGATATTCCAGCTGGGTGCAACACATGACATCAGGGCCTGGATGCACTAAAGGTCAAAGAGGGCTATGAATGTCGATGTTCTGTCATAGCAGTGTCGTAGGCACCTCCGCAATATTCACAAAGTGTCTACGAAATCACTTCTCTAGAACTCAGACAAAAAAAACCCATCAACATCAATCCGACATGCCTTCACCATGTCTACGAATTTTGTAGTCTTTGAATTGACAATTGCTCATTTCCATGTGGAAATGAAGCATAATCAGATACATTAGTATGCGACATTATAATGTGACACTTCGACTCATTCAGGAAACTCCACTAGCAGCCTCTGCTGTCGGTGTTCACTGTCTCCACTTCACCTAACTCAGGCTGTCATAGCTGGGATCTCCCCTGTACTCTCCTATGGAGTAACAGCAGGGAGAGCTACGACAGTCTGAACAGCATTCTCTGTGCTTCCCTATCCAGCCAGTAGGGGAACACAGAGAAGGCTTTCAGCACCATGGACAAGGTTAGGTATATATGATATTTACTTGAACGGTACTAACGAAGTACAGTGTTCATGTAACCTAATTTATGATCAAACAGTGTCTATTTTTGATCCCAGCCACTTGATATAATTGTTGTAATAATGGAAAAAAACTTGCTATATTTGCTGGGATATTAATAGTGGTATTGCATCAATATTTGAGTTGTGGGATTTTAAGTCGATCTACAAGTCGATTAAGCTCAGAAATAATTTTATTTCCAAAAATATGATGTTATATAGGTATACGGTAATTCAAGGGTTAATATCATCTCACAGTATTAACAGCAGTGTCTCTTAAACGTATGGTTCTATGGAATAAAATGGTTAACATCCTGGGACATGACTTGGTAAATTATATGGCCCTTAAGACACACAGTTTTCAAATAAAATTAAAAATAAGAAATATATTAGTGGTGTCCACAGATTTCTGAGGGTTCTATGTGTCAACTATGTGATCATTGTAGGTGAAACTAAGGATCCCGTATAGTTCTATCAGAGCTTAAAATTTGAAGTCCTTTGCTACCAGCCAGACCTGAAAAGTTACTCGCTACTGCAAGCCATAACATACCCACCAGGGCTGAATTTGTACTATCCAGGGATAAATTTTCACTCATCATTGGCTAGTGGCAAGTGGAAATTTTGAGCTCTGGTTCTATAATCTATATTGATACAGATCTATCGATACAGAGACATATGAGTGAGGAGGGAGGAAGTCGTTCAGTGTGCGACTCCATGCAGAGGACAATGTCGATGATCTTGGAGGGGAGAGAGGTATCAAAGGAAGCGGGGAGAGGGAGGTATAGGAGGAAGCGGGCGGCAAATACAAGCTTGCCACCCGCTTCCTCCGATGCCCCTCTCACCTCCAAGATTTCACTCTTTATATGTATTTCCTTTGACTCGAAATCAAGTTAATCAGAGCAGCATGGAGAGCACACTTTTTATATTATATTAATTTATTTATTTTATACAAGTATATAATTTGAAACCTAGAAATTATATGCAGATAATAGATATTAGAACATTTATTCTAGCCATTTCCCTAATTACGGTTCTATTTTGGATCCTACATTTACCATAGTATATTTACTGAGGCTATATACTAAGGAGAATTGAAACAATTATGCAGAAAACCTTGTGTGTAACATGGGACAAATAAAAATTAATGAAATGATAATTGATTTAAAGGGGAACTAGCACCCCGCAAAAACTTTATATTAATTAATTATAGCAATTTTTTTTCCATTATTATAACAATTATATCAAGTGGCTGGGATCAAAAATAGACACTGTTCAATCATAAATTAGATTACATGACTGTGCTTCATTAGTAACGTTCAAGTAAATATCATATATACCTAACCTTGTCCTTGGTGCTGAAAGCCTTCTCTGTGTTCCCCTACTGGCTGGGTAGGGAAGCACAGAGAGTGCTGTACAGAATTGTCGTAGTGCTGGTGATGTGTGAGGGTATGAGATCCTTTCCACACTGACAGCACTTTTGAAAATCCTGTATGCTAATAGGGACCTCCTTCAATCTTCCCTTTCCATCCGACAATTTTTGTGACTATGTCAATGTGTGTGTGTGCAAATCGAATTGTCTGAGTGATTCGAACACATCAACTTGATCATACTGACACCACATCAACATTTAGTGCATCTAGGCCCAGTTCTTTAAACCTTCAGTTTTCAACAATAGAAAATGGCAACATGTCCACTACCAACATTTTGGCAATTTTACTATTCTATAAGCGTCATTTTGAATTACGTTTGTGCAGGTGGGATGGTAGTACATAGGGCCATATGTTCAAAGAAGTAGCAAAATAGCTTTTGTTCTTTGTAACAACTTTTCAAAGTACAGTGTAGGGATCATTAATGTTTTCAGAGAGTGTCGGTTGTGATCAGAAATATGTCATTTGCTCTGACTGAAATTGTTGTATGTAATGACAAAAAAATGTCTTAACTAATGACAAAAATGTCTTTAAATATGTCTTTACTAACAACAAAAATGTTTTAGCTAAAAGACAAAAATTCTCACTCCCTCCACTTTTTTCTTAACGTACAAATTTTGTCTTTTGTAAGACATTTTTTTGTCATTAGTTACGACAAATTTTCTTTTCCTCTATATGACACTGGAAAATAGTTTAGCCATGCCCTTGCCATGCCCCTTTGCCCATCAGTTCTGGAGTTGTGTCGTACACAATGGACATTACTAGTTTTTTGTTGTATACTCTATAGAAAATATGTTGTTCATGCATACAATTACTTTTTTTGTGTCTTTCATACAACATTTACAAGAAAAACTGTGTAACTTTATTGCTTTAACACCATCACTTGTGGAGGTGGTGGGGTGGTGGCGGTATGTGTAGGCCCTCTATGACTCTTGTCATCACACATCAATAACATCACTACTTCTCGTATCTGCCCAAGAGCCCTGGGAACTTTCTGGAGTGCTTCTGCTGCTGCTAGTTGTGGCACCTATGACATGTTTGTGCTGTGTCTCCCAGTCAGACCTGTAGTTATGCTTCAGGTGGGATCTCATTGAGACGATAGCTAAGTGTGAGCCTGCTTTCCCCCTGATCACTTGATTTTTTGCACAGACAACAGATAGCAACATGCTTAGGGTCCCAGTCAGCTGTCACCTAATATTTTTTTTTTAATTTTTCAATCCTGTCTTATCACTGTCCAAAAAAAAAAGAAATTATAACTAATAAACAAAATAAACAATTTCTTTCCCCAGACTTCTCCAGCAGAGATAATAACAGCAAGATCAGCAAGGACATTGCTTGGACCGCAGCTGCCTGTGTCTTTCAAATCAAATCAGTCAGACAGAATGTTGGGGTATTGGGGTCAACCTCCTTTGCTCCTTTCTCACACCTCCAGACATGTCCAATACAGATATCAGCAAGCAAGATCAGCAAGCAAATTGGACCCCAGCTGCCTGTGTCTTGCCAGTTAGTCTTACCGAATTTTGGGGTATTTGAGGTCAAACTCATTCCCAGACTCCCCTAATACAGAGAAGAAATGCCAGACTAAAAGACTCACTAAAGTAAGTTTCAAGTCCCCTTTATTTGCCTATCATCTCTAACACAAAAATGTGCTGCTTTTTACTCTCATAAACACAGAATGGTATGGTGTGAGAGCCTCGCAACCTGCAGGAAAATAAGAGAAAACTGTCATATATTGTAAAGAAATGTTGTCTTCCCATTGATTTTAGTGCAATGATCTAGGCGAAAAAAGCAGTGATAGAAGTGTCATTTTCACCCATTGTCTCAGAATATTTTAGTTAATTGGTCTCACTGTACTTATGGGGTGTCTGATATCAATACTATTTAAAATGAACTAATTATTAACATATAATGCTATTACAGCCTAAAATTCTGCAAATAGGATCAGTAGCTCCAGAAACAAGTCATATTGACTGGTCTGTTTTATTATTTTAATTGTTTTTAATAAACTTTGTTGTATTTGCATTTTTAGCTAATCAGCATTCAAGTATTTCTTATGTATTCCAGTATTTCTTATGTATACCTGTACAGGTGCTATATACCACTTGTTGCAGAATTCAATTGGGTGATCTTGTTTGTGTATTTAATTCCAAGATTCATTGGGGTTTATGCACTAAGGCGTGATAAAGAGATGATTAAGTGGAGATGACTTCACCAGTGATATCACTTTTCCAATTCCAATGTTATTCTATGGAGCCTATGCACTAAGTTCTCTAAAGTTGGAGAAATCCATAGAATAACATAGGAATTAAAGAAGTGATCTCACTGGAGAAGTTATATCCACTTTATCACCTCTTTACTGCTTTTATCATTTCATGAAAATTGCAGCCCTTTCCATCCCACTATTAACCTCAAACTCAACTATTCACCCATGCAAATTAACTTTTTGTATACCACAATCAGTATTAGAAGCATCTTCAACTGGATATCTCTATACCAGGCCTGATTATATCAGTTTCCATGCCAGATATACAAAAGACTGCAAGGTATAACTCCATATGTTCTGAGACTTCTGACTGTGATAAACATCTTTAAGATCCCAGGAGAGATTTTATCACTCATTGATAGAATGCCAAGGTCATGGACATCCAAATTCAGAGAGCCATCAGTGTACCCAGAAGAAACCTCCTGGAGTATATACAACCACAAGAAGAAAGTAGAGTGCCATTATTAGTCACCTACAAACACCATCTTCAAGCATTCTGCAATATCTCAAAAGAGCTCCAATCTATAGTACATACAGATGGCAGATAAAAAGAATATTCCTAAAACAGCTTCCAACCTGAAACAACTGGGGATAAAGAGCTCCCTTAAGAATGCTATAGAAAATTGCACTTCTCCCTGTCTACAAAAGACATGTGCACACACATACACACACACATATATATATACATATATATATATATCACAGATAAGGTGTACATACCACACTCCCACCAAAACCACAACATCAAGGGCAAATTCTCCTGCTGATCATCTAATATTGTCTACCTCATCTGTTATGGACACAGGTAAGTTGCAGCAAAATTTGCAGCAAAACTGCGTCCATTACATGGTTATGTTCCCCTGTCCTAAATCGCACTTAGTTTTTTCCCTTTGTCTCTTTGTTCTCTTTCTGGTCTGTTTGCGTGGGAAAAGGCCAAAGAAAGGATCAGCTCCCTTTGTCTCCCTTGCTTCTAGGGGAAAGAAGGAGGGGTGTGTCAGTCAGGTAAAGTAGGCTGGTGATGGGCGGGGCTTGCAAACAATAAAAGAGGTGTGCAGTGAGCCCTTGAAAAGCAGTCTTGGAATAGAGCAGTGGAGTGATGGATAGCCAGGCTGCCATGCCTTGCCTAGGCCCCAAGAACTGTTTCAGGATCCTGGCATGTCTTTTCCTAATTGTTGCAGGATTATATGAGTATAAAAGCTAAGTATCTCTCTTTCTTTTATACAATATTTCTAGGAAAAACACCCTATTAACCAACGCATAGTGTTTCTACTATAATTCTTGCATATGTGTCTTATCTGCACTGCAGTAAGTAATTGTCTAGTTAGTATTATTAGGTGTTTAGCTAGAATATATTTGAAAATATACAGTGTATTGTTCTTATAATATTATTGCTCATTATTAAATATTATTGCTTATTGCTAGTACTGGGGTGTTATTGTGTTAATTGTGGTATTGGTAATTAGAACAAACTTCTCTGGGTATATTCTAAAATATATGGATTGGCTTTTGGGGTGTTGGCAAATGCATATTGTTTCCAATAACTGTGCTAGTGTCTTTTAGTGTGAGCATAATGTGTGTCTCTTATGTCTTTGTTCTCAAGCCACATGGTTGAGGACTCCATTTCGCAGAGAGCTCAAGTCACATGATCTGCTGGTCCCTAACTCTTTGTCTTTGTTCTCAAGCCACATGGTTCCAGTAACTGTGCTAGTGTCTGTTTGTGGGAGCATACTGTGTGTCTCACTGTTTTGTTCTCAAGCCATGTGGTCTGACACCATCTTGCTAGGCCTCAACTGATGTCTTTGTTCTCAAGCCACATGGTTGAGGACTTCATTTTGCAGAGAACTCAAGCCACATGGTCTGCTAAGCCCTAACTCTGTGTCTTTGTTCTCAAGCCACAAAATATTGTGCCAGCTACAAAGGGATGTCTCTAATGGGGCCTGGGGAATGATTTATACACTACAATAGTGAGAATTAATTCACTTCCAGGGAATTTGCATGAGTGTATAACCTGTTATGTATTTTGAGCCTTAAAGGGATAGTAATACTTTATTATTACTATTCCCCATATTGTAGCTATTTGAAAAAGAATTGAAATGCCCCCAGGTTCATCTTTCAAACCTTTATGGTTTGAGAGATAACCGAACGCAAAGTTCCCCCCTCCCTCCCCCTTCCTTGAAGTCAGGGTTGTACTAACTGCATGGGAAGTCTGTCATACGACAGGCTTGCGGCTCTGCAGCTGAGCCGAGATCGCGTTAGTGAAAAATAATTATTTCACTGAAACTGTCTTCTATATGAGCTTGGATTGCAAGCACATGTAGAAGACCGTTTCAGTGAAATAATTATTTTTTACTAACGAGATCTCGGCTCTGCTGCAGAGCCGCCTGATGAAAGTCAGACCAGATATCCCTGCAGTCAGTACAACGCTGACTTCAGTGAAGGGGGAGGGAGGGGGGAACTTTGCGTTCTGTTATCTCTCAAACCACCTTCAGTGACTTCTTTAAATGCCAAGTGTGAGGCTAGAATGATGTTTAGTAACTCACAGGTCACTTCTTCAAATCAACTGGCTTGAGAAAGTGACCTCTTCAGTACTGATTGACATATCCCTTCCTAAATGCAAAATGCTAATAAAAGTGTAAATAATAATGTTTATTAATTTATCTATCACTTATAAACTTACAAAGTATTACTGAATCTAAAGAGATGTTAATAAAACAATCCAGAAATCCAATAATCAAATTTATTCATAAAAAAAGTTCCTCCACGTGATTTAAATAGAATATGACCTTATGTTACTTTTATAATTAATATGGTGATAACCAAGCTAAAATCCCCAATCGAATATATAAAAAAAACTGTAAAGAAAGACAGAATGCAACATCGTCTATTTTTAATTTTTAAACTATTATAACTTAAAAAATCAATCTGAGTTGTCAAACATCGAGGCTCTTTCTTTGTAAATGGAAGTGACGGTTATAAACTTCTAGTCCACACGACAATACTTCAATATATGATATCTAACCGCAATTTGTACTCAATATAATAATGGCCTGTTTGATGTATTATACAAATTATATTTCACGAATGTATTCATAAAGGAAAGGGGACAAGATTTACTCAGTTGCTTCTTTATAACGAGATTATCTCGTCAACAAAATGGTGTTACAATAAAAAGTGGTCCCCTCTATGGCAATTTACAATCTTCAAACCCCAAATATCCAATATAAAGAACCACGGTAAAACTACCTTCCTTTTGAATGGAAATGACGTGTGTAAAGACTAATATACCCAACGATAACTTCTATGTGTATAAAATTCTATCACAACTTGTACACAGTGTATGAAACTCATATAGTGTGTAAAAAAAGTTATTTAAACACTTATAGATAAAAAGAATTGGAATCGTTAGGTAAATTGTTTATTCATAATGCATTTGTCACGTGAAAGGGTGTTTGAAAAAATAATCCCCTCACAAAACGGCCATCTAATTTAAGTTCCGCTTTCCAAAAGAGAACATACTATAGCGATATTTATTAACGAACTGCTAGATATATATATATATACACTTTACTATTAGCCCATTTAAGAGATGTCTTCAACGTGTAGCATTAATATAAATATGGAAAAGGACGCAGAAAAGTTTACTTATTTGCAGCTGATATACGCTACTTATAGGAGTTACTTAAAAACAATCCCCTTTCAAATGGACCATTAACATAAGTTCCATTTAGACCATACAAAACTGATAAATGAACAGGTGTTCTATCTCCTAATAAAGGACACTACAACGTAAGTCTCCAATATATAAAAGAAATTGATACCATATATTAACCCCTTAACACCCACCAAAGTTTTTTTTTCATTTTATTAAATTACTTCCGGGGCGTACATGTACGTCCTCTGTCCACCTGGCACATCTGCTCGGGACGTACATGTACATCCTCGGGAGGTAAGGGGTTAAATGAATAACAATTTGACCCTAAAAATAAGTTATAATGATAGATAATATAAATATAAATTTAAATCAGTAAAAGAAGCTCCTTTATTGTGATGATATAGTGACATAATATAGTAAAAAATACTAAATTAGGATGTTAATCAAGATGTAATGAAGTTAAGATTGAAGCAATATCATAATGTTTTGACAATTATAACAACTGACCAAAAATTAATTTATAATAAAAAATACTAAATTAGGATGTTAATCAAGATGTAATGGAGTTAAGACTGAAGCAATATCATAATGTTTTGACAATTATAACAACTGACCAAAAATTAATCTGACATCATATAATGACAATATCATAATATCACAATATTTTGGCAATTATAATCACTAACCAAAAATTAATCTGCTATCATATAATAACAATGTTATTTGAAACCACAACGTCGATTATAAATATACCTTGAATTAATCTTTAGTCACAATTTAAAGAGTATATATTATATAAACATCATAATAGTGACATTGCTGGGTCTTAATAACTGGATTTAATCTAAATATATATCTTTATAGTTAATCTAAATTAATTCATCTTAAACAAATGTATACTCAAATTATTTATTTAAAAAATAAACTAAATTAATTAAAATCAATACAGTGCCATATTAAAGTGCTCCAATGTGAATAGACTACTATTATAACTTAACTTTTTTTAAATTAAATTATTTGGTGATAGAACTATACTTAATGTTTTTTAGTGACAAATTAATTTATATGATCTATACTTATATTACATCAATTTTATTATGTTTTAACTATAATTAATTGCTATTATTTGTTATTCATAAACAAAATTTAAATAATATGTTTCTTATTTATTAATGTCTAATGTGATAGTGATCATGTTATTATTATTTATGTGAATAAATGTGCTGCTATATTATACATAAAAACCTTCTAGTCTAGTTACCATGCAATGTCACTCGCCTCATTAAGGCCTCTGGGTACCATAGTGTCCAAGCGGAATATCCAACAGGACTCTCGCATCGTGAGTTTTACAATAGGATCCTGTCCTCTTGTGGATATTACATGTTCAATAGGTAGGACTTTCTGATCTTTATTGTGGTGCTTGGAAAAATGCCGTGATACACTATGTAATTGGTGTCCCCTTGTAATGTTGTAGTGAACTAGACTCTAGTTTTAAAGCTTTGTGTAGTCCTGCCAACATATTGTAGCTTATATGGACAAGTGAGTAAATAGATAATAGATTTTGTATTACAGTTCATATATGAGTTTATTTTAAACTTCTCACCAGTGGACACTGACATAAATTCGTCCGTCCTATTATCAACATTGGACAAGTTAGACAACGCAAAGAAGGGCACTTAAAAACTCCCTTTAGAGGCTTCAAATGTGGCAACTCAGTTGATTGTTCATAGTTTTTTGATGGGCTTAGACAAGGCATCATACAGCTCCATCAGTGTAGTTGCGTAATGTCCAGAAAATGCACAAGGGGGAGGGGAAGGAGGGGTGGAGCAGTGCAGGGACGTGAGAGTAAAGCGGTGGTTCAAAAACTGACCGCAGAAATGGTTGCTACAGTGTGTGCAATCAATGATGATGATCTCTCTACTACATGGGAGGATGCAGCTTGTCAAGGTCCCAGCAAAACTAGTTCCAGCACCACCAGTGCCAGCAGAAATAAAGAACCATATAAGAAGAACACTGAAGATGACAACAAGTCACATTCAAGTGCTGATGATGCTGGAAATAGCATAATAGAGGAAGGTGTAGCGGTTGAACCAACTGCTACATCAGATAGTGAGACAAACAAGCACCAAAACACCCATCCTCAAAGTAGTAGGGAACTTTGTTATTGTAAAAGTAAAAAGAAATTGTTTGAGACCTCTAAAAGCTTAGAGGAGTATAAGGGCAGTAGTGGGCAAGAACTGTCAGGTGATGCTGCTGCTGCTGAGGATGACCTAATGATGACTGATGATGCAGATCTACAATATATACCTCCAGCATCCTTCTCTTGTTCAGATACAGATAAAGTTGAGAGTGAGGATGATGACAGGGCTATAAGGTTAGCAGAAAATCAAAGGCTGAATCTTCCACCACTTTTAAGGAGCACTGTGCCTGTCTATAAACTGTTTCAGAAAGCTACTGGAAAGTCTGACCCTGGACAAGCATAGATGTCAAAAAGCGCACAGTCACCCTATCAGTCATCATCAGCATCACCTCTTCAAAGTCCAAGTCCCACTCAGCCACACACATCTGTTTTGAGTACCCAGAAACAGCAACACAGGTTAACATTCACAATGTTAGATATGACGAGTGCCTCTGTTGTAAGTGCTACACTTTTGACACCTAGTACTAGTGGCAGTAGAATTACATCAACATCTAGCCCCAGTAGTAGTAGTAGTAGTAGTAGTAGTAGCAGCAGCACCACCTCAGGAACTCCTCAGTCCATGAAGGCCACAGTATGGAGATACAACACTCAGGATTCTCAAGTTAAGCATGTTGCTATCTGTTGTCTGTGCAAAAAGCACATGAGCAGGGGGAAAGCAGGATCACACCTAGGCACCTTCTATGAGATCCCATCAGAAGCACAACCACAGGTCTGACTGGGAGACACACTATCAGCAGGCCAAAGGTGCCACAACTAGCAGCAGCAAAAGCACTTTAAAAAGTTCCCATGGCTCCAGGGCAGAAAAAAGAAGTAGTGAAGTTATTTATGTGCCTGAGAGTGTGCTATTACCAGTACCAACAGTTAGTTCAGCCCAAATAACACCTATGACTCCTGCTACAGAGAAGTATGATAGACAAAGCCAGGAAAAATATATTAACAGCAGCACAGATGAGGAGGTGGAGGAGGGATGTGAAGAAAGGTTGCCACCATCTACCCCACTTGGGACCACTGCTATGACAGATAAGTAATGTATGGCAATAATCTGAGAAGGAGAATAGCATATGACAATGGTAAAAATACATACACAAATCACACCATGCCAGTCCCCCACCACCACTACCATACACATCTGTCACACTGTAGGTCGTACTTTATTTTTTTATTACTTGATATCATCATGAATATGTGCCAGTGTCACTTAAGCAGGAAGTTAGTGTTGTAGGAAAAGGACAAATGCATTCTGCGTGCTAACACATTTTTCAAGCCGTCAGAAGAAGTAATATTACAGTGGGAAATGTATTATCTATAGGAAGAAAATGTGTTAAAATAGGTGAAAAGGAGGAAATTTTTGCATAGGTGGAAAAAGAGAAACTTTTAGCTGGAGAAGCAAAAAATCAACACGTTTTCATGAAAAGTCATGCAGGAAATTTTTCACACTTTTTGCCACCCCTACTATTTATAGTATTTGCCTATATGATTTACATTCTGAGGATAGATGCTGACTTTTATTTCATTTGAATACATACATTCTCTTGAAATATGGAATACAGTTGGATATTCAATTTAAAATGTTGAAAAGGAGTTTAAACTGCTGTTAATATAATTTTTTAGAATATTAAATTACTAAACTGGGAGTAATGAAAATGATATGAACATTTAGGTAATGCTTGGAATGAATTTCCTAAAGATATTGGAAATTAAATTATTTGTATCATAGAAAATATCATTATATAATGGTTAGGCTCAAATATACAAATATCTCTGTTCCACTTTTATTAAAAGCATCATATTGGTGATTGATTTCTTTATATTGCATTTATAGTATAAAAAGTATGACTGATATATGTCACGCTCTTTAATATGGATTTGTTTTCAAGATATTTGTTTTTAAACAACCCCCCCACACACACACACACTAGGGATGGTCAAAAAGGTGTTTTTCTCCACATGAATTTTCGCAGAAATCCAGAAATTTTACACTTTTGTGGAAAATACTATGTGCACAAGAAAGTAAAAATTATGTGTGAGCAAGTTATATTTGTTAGCTGTTTAAATGTTTATGACATCTCCACTCATGTGCACAAACAAAAATATATGTATAAAGAAGTACCCTAGTGCTTATGAATCAATCATGAAAAAAGGCAACAACCCATGTGTAAGTATTTTATTTTAATTAAAAACCAATGGTGTGCCTCTTATGCATGCACAAGGAGCTAGGCTAGGTTTTTAACTTTCCTATACATTTTTAATTGTGCATGCATTGTTTTTCATTAAAATAGTATACTTATACATGGGCTGGTGCCTTTTTTCCTGATTGATTCATAAGCACTAGGGTATTTCTTTATACATGTAATTTTACAGCTTTCCGGGTAAAATGTCCACATCTTGCTAATCCCAAAAAATGTTTAACCACTTTTCTAACCCCTTGAAATTTTCCAAAGGAGCATTGCCAGTTCCTACAGGATGTTGTTAGACTCATTAGTGCATTTCTATGGAACAAGACTGGGGTAGTAAGTATGTGGTTCTGTGGTTACCATGGTATATGACTGGGTGGGCGCTGTGTGTGTGGTTCTATGGTCAACATAGAACAAGGCTGGGCATCAGTGTGTGGTTCTATGACTACTGTGGGACAAGGTTGGAGGGACAATATGTAGTTGTATATCTACCAGAGCAATGGGGTTAGTATGTAGGGTTCTATGTCTACTGTGTAATAGGGATAGGCGTCAGTATGCATGGTTTCTATGGATACCAGTGTAGTGGGGGTAGCAGCATCAGAAAAAGCTGTTATTTTTTTTTTTTACAAGAATTCCTACTTTTTCTTTTGGGGCAAAAAAAAAACAACAACACTCATAGATACCTCCCCACCCCACACACACCTCTTCCACAATTTTTTACTTACATCTGCCCCTTCTGCATTAAATAATATGACCTTGTTAATATTCAGGTTTAACTTGGTTGAAGTAGGACCTGTGAAGCACTCACACACAACACAGCATGTGTCTCCATATGAGCTGTATAAACATATCCTGAGCACTGAATGCATTCAATATGTTGTAGTTAATTCTCAGGATATGTTTATACAGCTCAAGTGGATGGGAACCAAGCAGAACCTGGTCAATGGACCCGGTCAACTTGCTCAAAGCAGATTGGGTTGACATTAATAAAAAAGGGTGGGTGGAGGGGAATTAAAAAGCAAATATCTTGAAAATGAATTAGTATTAAGGAACGTTACTGATATCAGTCACACTCTCTAATACTATAAAATGTAATAATAAAAAGTAAAAACACAAAGATCAAACATTACTTTACCTTTAATTTTTTTTACCGTTGGTACATACAGCACTGTATTTAAGACGTTATTTCCACATCTATAAAACGGTTATGTCCAAGAGTTTTTCAGTTGGGGACTGTAAAAGCAGAGATATTTATATAATGCAGCAGTCTCCCTGCAGCACTGATATGATCTGTATACTTTAGTGTCAGGCTTTATCCCATTGTTTCACTGTCTTTTCTACATTGCATCTTTTTTATATTGTTGCACTTGCTCTGCTTTTAAAATTTGTGGATTTTCCTAACTTCTGTGATGGAAAGTCAGAATTTTATTAAAGACACGGAGGCGAATATTATGCTAAAACTTCCTCACTGCTTCCCTCAGCAGCAAAGATTAGATTTATTGTTTTACACAATTCAAAAAGTTAAGACTTCAGAATGGAAACTCCCCTTTTAATCCCACCCAATCACAGTCCATAAGCCCCCCTACAAACAGTGACATCATCCCAACATCTTCCTCTTCTTGCGATCAACTGCAACCGAAGACATCAACCGGTAGAATCATCAAACAGGAGCACCAATAGCGATATCCACAGGACCTGAAACAGGAACGCCAACCGTAGCGTACAGAACACGACCAGAAAACAGTGTATCCAGGTTTTACCCGTAGACATCAACCTGAAAATACAGGAAATAAGTGAAAGGGAGGGAACAGAGGGAGGGATAATATTCGCCTCCGTGTCTTTAATAAAATTCTGACTTTCCATCACAGAAGGTAGGAAAATCCACAAATTTTATTTCAGAACGGAGGCTCATATTATGCTAGTTCAAAGCTGATCAACAACTTGACTAGCCACATATACAATAGGCTTAAAATAGAAATCTCTAAAAGTAGACTCCCTTGACCAATCCGCCGCTCAAAGCACATCTTCCAAACGACCACCAACGTGTATGACTATAGACACCATAGCGCCCCTGGAAGAATGCGCTCCAAACAGGGAGACGTCAATGCCTGATAATTGCATTACCCAACGCACCCATCTCGCCAACGTGGCCGAAGACACAGGGAGATGAGGTTTGCGAAAGGAAACCAATAATTGGGTCCAACGTGGACTCCTCAAAGGGGCTGTCCGTCGTTCATACTCCTGTAGGCAGTTGACAACACACAACTGCTGTTGCTCCGGAAAGGCAGGATAGGTCACCACCCTCACACTAATTTTAGTGCGCCTGTGAATGACGAAACATACCCCTTCCGGAGTGAAAGACCTAGAGTGAAGGTCTAAAGCATGAACGTCAGGCACCCTCTTGAAGGAAATAAGGCAAAGGAGCATCGTCAATTTGGCAGATAGCTGTTTTAAAGATAACATAGCATTTGGGGGCCATGACGCCAAAAAATCAAGGACAACGTTAACATCCCAAAGGGTATGATATCGAGACTGTGGCGGTCTAGAAAACCGGATACCATGCAGCAGACGGCAAACAAGAGAACACTGCCCAACTGGAGCACCCTCAACAAAGCTATGTCCTGCCGAAATAGCTGAACGATATGTATTAATCGTCCGATAGGCCTTACCAGAGTCGAACAGGGAGGATAAAAAATTTACCACCTGCACTGGAGACGCTGAAACAGGATCCAAACCCTGTTCCAAACATCAACAAACCCAAGCTGAACAAGCGGACTGGTACATAGCTCTGGTACCAGGCGCCCACGCCTCTTGCAAAAGGAACAGAGCCAACGTAGAAAACGGAGAGGTTCCTCCGGAAACCCAGACAGGAGCCAAACAATCAACTGGAGAGATCCTGCCACAGTCAACTCGTGAGGGGCACTGTCCGGGTTCACCAGAAGGGTTGGAAACAGAGGCAACAGACGAGGCACATCGCAAGAAAGTTCCAGTAAAGGAGGGAACCACGATTGAGCTGGCCAAAATGGAGTCACCAGAGCCACCGTGGCCCCCTGCCATCTGATCATAAGAAGAGTCCTGGAAATCATTGCAAACGGAGGAAACGCGTACAGACGGCCCTCCCCCCAAGACTGGAGAAACGCGTTGACAGCTAGAGCTTCCGGATCTGGCCGCCAACTGAAAAATTGAGGCACTTGACAATTGAGACAGTACGCAAACAGATCCAGATCAAATGGACCCCGAAGGTCCGAAACATGGGAGAAAACCTTGCGATGCAACATCCAATCGCTGCGGTCCACCAAGTACCGGGAGTGCCAATCAGCCACTACGTTGGATAACCCAGGGAGGTATTCCGCCTGAAGTGAAATGTTCTGATTCAGGCAGAAATGCCAAAAGTCCTGGGCCAGGTCTGCCAGTGGCTTGGACTTCGTCCCCCCAAGCGATTGATGTAGCGAACAGCGGACACATTGTCTATGCGAAGCAGAACACAACAATTCACCTGACCCTTGGCCAAACTCTTGAGGGCGAACGACCCTGCCAACAGTTCTAGACAATTGATGTGAAGTTCTGCCTCTGAAGCGGACCATTTTCCGCCTGTAGAGACCGAACCCCATCTGGCCCCCCAGCATACGAGACTGGCGTCGGATTCTATAACGACATCCGGAGCCATACCAAAAATGGCTCTGCCATTCCAGGAGTCTAAATGTTTGAGACACCAGACTAATTCTTCACGGGCATCTGACGACAAAGCAACGACGTCTGTATAACTTAGACCGCAACGCAGATGCCTCGCTTTCAACCTCTGCAGGGCCCAGTAATGAAGAGGTCCTGGAAAAATCGCCTGGATCGAGGCGGAGAGCAGACCCACAATCCGAGCCAGAATCCGCAGAGATATCCGGTCCTTTCTCAGAACTGAACGCAGTTCCTTGTGGATAGACTTCACCTTCGACCCTGGGAGGCTGAGCGTAGCTTCCACAGAATAGACTACAAACCCCAGGAATTCCAGCCGATGAGTCGGAACAAGGGACGACTTGTCCTAGTTGATGAGGAACCCGAGCGACGTCAACAGTCGAATGGTCAAGTCGATGTGATCCAAAAGAATGGATCGGTCCTGGGACAACTTGGCATCCAATTCAGGGGTTTCACAAGCCTTGTTAGATACAGAAGGGTGAGGACACTCGGCCCGAAGTTTGTTGCGGGTTTCTTTGTATAACGGTTTACGAACCCGCAGCTCTACATATTTTGAGATATGGTCCATAGGGGACCACTCTGAGGAGCGAGGGTGTCGAATGGTCTCCGTGTCAAAAAGAGGGCACCCCTGCACGTCTAAGACCGCAGAGGGGTCCCCCCCAGATGAACCAGAAGTCTCCTCCAAAACAGGATGCTCGACAACCTCCTCCTCAGAGCAAGACTGACGAGGAGAGGGGATAACCCAATCCTCATCAAAGGAATCAGAAGAGGAGCAATAAGATTCTGGCTTGGCTCTACGAGCCTTCTTTTTCCTCAGTTGCACTTCCTCCTGAGGCGAGGGTCTGTGAAGTGGGACGGATCCGCACAATTCAATACCGCCTGTATTTTGCGGTGGCATAGCAGGCACTGAGCCTGAACTTTCTCTAGAATGACATTTGGCAGAGATATTAGCCAGAGACTCAAAAGTATTCAAGTGTCTGTGTTTAGCAGAATGCTTTCCTCCAGTGACAATGTTGGCCGTCTGAGAGATTGCCTGCTTGGACGTGATGGGTGCATCACGTGCAATACTTCCCACTGCCGGGGTCAAAGGAGTAATTTTTGAGGTCACAGACTCCATAAAAGATGCAGACATCTTGGCAATCATTGCTTGCATGGACTGTTCCATCACAGCCTGAAAAGTAGCAGTCTGAGCGCTGGCTATGGAGGAGAGCGCCAACCCAGGGTGATCCGCAGAACCCCCGAAGCCGGATACCCCCCCCCAGCAGACAGAGGACTAGAAAAAACAGGCTGAGAAGCAACAGACAATGAGGAGTTAACCCCTTCATCACTGGAGGACTGCATCTTAATTAAATAAATTAATAGATATGCCCAAGGTTGCAAAGTGTACAAAGAATTAATATCAATAAGAAAATGAATGCAGAAAGTGCACTAAAACAAATAATAAAGGTTTTGGGTAAAAATAACATTTTTTCAAAACATTTATAAGTATTTAACTTATATGGCAGTGCATGGAATCAAACCCAGGACTGATATTCAAAGGGCCAGAGCCTTAACCACTACACTATAGCCTCACTGTAATATACTGTGTAAAAACTAACTAAAGTACCTGCAAAAAGGCAAAAAGCAGAGACAAGACTCCCCACACACCGAACGCAGCAGATCCGCTAGGAGAAGCTCCACAAAATGGATGCCACCTCGCGGATACGCTGCGTTCAATTGGAGAAGAAAAAGAGAGATTTTAAAATGGCCACGGTAGGATGGACAAGGCTGCGCATGCGCAACGCGGCTGAACAACAGAGACCAGCCACATCAGGGAAACTACCAGTTGAAGACAAGGAGGGGGAAGGAAGGGAAAGGAGGCACAAAGCGCATGCGCAAAACCGCGGCGGCTCTGACTAGAAAAACCGACCACGTCTAACACAAAAAAATATATAAGAAGGCAAACTGCCGCACACCAAACGCGCGCAAGTGTGAAGCACACGGTCCAGACAAGAAACACCACTGCGTCACCATACAAGGACGTGGAGGTAGCAGGCAGGCATAAAGAGGGAGAAAAAGATATGGAAAAAGTAAAAAGTAAAAACGGGCCAACCAGGGCCCCAAAACCACTGCTAAGCGGCCCCCAACCCACCAAAAGAAATGATAAAAGGGGTAGGAGAACCAAACAGTGTCAAGGAGAACACAAATATACACAGAGAAAACTATTTTATTAATAAACAAAAGTGTAAACAAGAGTGTAAACAGTCAATATATTGAGGGGAAAAACTACATGACCTGTATCCTTGAGGGAGCAGTAAAGAAGAGGAAGATGTTGGGATGATGTCACTGTTTGTAGGGGGGCTTATGGACTGTGATTGGGTGGGATTATAAGGGGAGTTTCCATTCTGAAGTTTTTACTTTTTGAATTGTGTAAAACAATAAATCTAATCTTTGCTGCTGAGGGAAGCAGTGAGGAAGTTTTAGCATAATATGAGCCTCCGTTCTGAAATAAAATTCTACACACAAAACTCTCGTGCAAAAAATCAGAGGCAATTTGACATTACATTTTATGTATTTGCATAATACGTAGGGTCAAAAAAAAAGCTGTCACTTTACTGAGGATTACACAATCTAAAAATATTTTTTCTTGTTACTATGGGGTGGGGGGTGAGCTGCAGTTCAGCAGGCAGATGGACAGGTTCTCAATGGTGAGTAATTTGTTGCAAGAACATTCACAACCACTTCATATAAATGTTGGATAAATGTCAGTTTATTAGAATATTGAGCTCCAATTGCTATGTGAGTGTACCATCTGTTACAGATGGTACACTCTAGATTTATCAAAAATAAATTATCAGACACCCCTATTACTGGTTTATAAATTGATTTTTTATAAAGTCACGATGCAACACAAACAGCAGGCCCTGATAACATTCTGTAGGTTTTCTTCTATTTTTAATGTCTTTGGAGATGCAAACAAGGCAGGGGGCTTTGTGTAACAGAGCAGAGTAAAACTATCTTCTTCATAATAATATGGCAGAGGTATATTAAAATTCCAATTTGTATATGTACATTTTGCTTTGTACTGTGGCACCCATCTACTGGGTTTCCTGGAACCTAGCTGTCACTGCAATGATATGAGGGGACCTGAAGCTCATTATCCTGATACTTCCATTCATGTAAGCTTTTATCTTAAAATATATAGGGGGATACAAGAGAACAATAAAGTATTTTTCATAAACTATAGACTGTACTCTATGTTTACTTAGCTTTACCAACAAAAGTTTTAAAGTTAGACCCTCACTTTGCTTACTCACACCCATCAAAGGCTTTAGAAAGTCTAGATGTGTGAAGTGGAGAACTGAGCCTAAAAAGCCCTGGCTTTTTAGACCTATCTGAGTAACATACCCTGCTACCCTAGTAATTCTTTTTAAAGTAGTATCTGATGCAAAGGAACTCTGATGGATATGATGGAATTACATGAAAAACAAATGCAATCTTATTACATTTTACATTTAATAGTGTAGTATGTTGTCTCATAACATCCATTTCTCTTAATATAAAAAATAACACTGACAACTTAAAGATAAAGCAACTACCTGTGATATTTCTCAAACCATGCTACAAATCTGTAACTATATTAATGTACTATTAGCGTAAATGTGTAGAAAGTTGATTTGGCTTCTGACACGTGTATCAAGTTGCTTTGGCTTCTGAGATACTCACCAGTTTGAACAGATTCATATTACATAATAATGCCTCAATCTGTTTTTCTTGAGCAATCATTGCTGCTCTAATATTTAGAAATGGGGTAAAACATTTTTTTTCACCAGAATGATCATCAGCATTTCCCACTGGTGGAGGTGGAGGACAAGGTGATGGGTGTGGGGACTCTATGACTGTCATCCTCCTCTACATTTATATGTTTTTTTGGCCCTGTATACTTTTATTTGCTACTGCTTTTATTAATTTCACCTCTGATATGCTGCTTGTGTATTTTATAATCAGATCTGTATTTGCACTTCAGGCGGGATATCATTTAGGATGTACCTAGATGTGATCCTAGTTTCCTCTTGATCACATGTTTTCATAGACTGAGGGGTAACTGAGAGACTGCTCATACCACTACTGCTACAGGAGCTAGATGATGCAACAATACTAGCAGTAGGTTTCAGTATGTCTACACTTCAAAGAGGACAGAGCCACTCATAGTTAGGGTTGAAGAAGTTGCCCTGTGTTGCTGCTTAGTAAGTAATTGGTGTGAATAGGTGGGGATAGGAATCGGAAGCAGTGTTTGATGATGGTGATGATGACTATGATGAATTATTGGACATAACAGTGATGTTTTGACTGTCTTAAAATGATGTATGTGTTCGTCTATGTCACTGTCACTCTTAGTCTTTGCGTAAGTGTAATAATAAGATCTCTCTGTCATGCTCTGTTTTATAACTGACAGTAACTGCCAGTGTCACTGTCTACAAAACACATCCACACTCATTGCAGAGATCTAGAGAACTGACTAGCACCAATATTCCTTAAAGGGATAGTAATGTTTCATAATAAAAGCAGCTCTAATTAATCATCATAGTTTTTGGACTTTGGAAAGTGTTATTTCAATTCTGTCAGAGTTGTAGTTCAAGAGTAATTCAATGACAAAATATCCCCCTCCCACCCCTTTTACTGATGTAACACTGTTCAGCCAGATCAGAAGGGAGGTGCCCAGGTAGACTGAAGAGAGGTACAATCTTCAATTTAAGATAAGGGAAAAACCTGAAAAACTTGTCAATTGGGGCAGGGCTTTCATTGTTCTGATAGGAAGAAGATTGTCCCCTTCTGTTATCTGTCTGGTCTACGGACTGGATTCCACATCTGAGAAGAGATGGCTTACACTAGGTAAAAGGGGCAGGAGGGGAAACTTTGCTTGTGAATATCTCTCAAACCATAAAGGTTTGAGAGATAAGACTTATATCATTCTTCATGTTTTTTTAATGCATACAAAATAAAATAAAGATAAAACAAAGTATTACTATCCCTTTAAATCAAGCAATTGCAGCTTACCTACTTTGACTGTCTCTACACAATAGTGGTTAGGGTCAATATTTCAGCTGCTTTCTCTTTCAAACCTAAGGATTGTACTGTTAATTTTACAGTACAATAAACAAGTCATATTAACTTCAGAGTAAGCATCTTGCAAGAAAGGATAAAGCACAAGGCAATTTATGAAACTCAACATTACCTCAGTATACACTTGTTCCTCTTGTTCTTGCAGATAGAGGAGTGAGCGTCAGGTGGTTATTCTCTGTTCCTCTTGAATTTATTTATGTATGTCAGCATAGTATATGACAGTCAGTCTCAGTTCTGTCTCAGGGTCAGCCAGTCAGCTCAAGTAGGAAGAATCAATCCATCTCCCTGTCTGACTGTCACGTTTCAGTATAAAAGTTTTTTTTTATGTTACTATCTTCTTTCACTCACACACCCAGAAAACAACTTGTAGTGGCTAATACCAATGCTACTTATCAAGCAACTCAAACTCCTTGTCTTTGCCTGTCTGGTTACACTAGCTAGCTTAAATAGTTCAGCTGCTCTCTCTTTGTCTCTCTCTCTCTCTCTCTCCCACCCCCCCCAATGAGAGACTGATAAAATTCAGTAAATTGACATTCCTTTTTGTCAGCTTTCTGGAAACTGTCTCCAGGCAAAGGAATGAGCTTGGAGTTTGCAGAAAGCTAGTATACTGGAAAGGATGAAAAGAGCACTCAGAAAGTGCAAATAAACTAAGGCAGGCAAAACAAACCGAGGGGACCGAGGGAAAGGAGAGAGGACCGAGAGAGAGAGAGCAGGGAGAGAGAGAAGGAAGAGCGAGAGAGGGAGACCGAAAACAACGGACCGGCACAAGAGAAAGAGAGACAACCGCTCTCAACACGCGAGCTCGACAAAAGAGCACCGAGCCGAAAGGAAGGCAGGATTATATAGACCTGCCTACGTCCTGACCTCACGGCGCGTGACGTCAGGAATGCGGAAAAGAATGGGGAAAGGCCGTGCATGCGCGGAAGGAGCACCGACGCGACCCGACGAGAAAAAGGTACGGGTCGCAACAACGGGACACAACAGAGTTCCCCCCCGACGAATGCCCTCTGGGCAGACACGTGGTCCGGACGATCAGGATGAGCCCTATGGAAGGACCGTATGCAGCCCGGGGCACGGAGGTTGGTACTAGGCTCCCAGGAGCGATCCTCAGGTCCATACCCCTTCCAGTGCACCAGGTATTCCAGACGTCCTCTGTGAAGACGAGAGTCAAGGATCTCTTGCACCTCATACTCCATAGATCCCTCTACGTCTAATGGAGGAGGGCAGGCAGGATGTCGATTAGGAAAAGGACTGGGTGTCCAAGGTTTGAGATGAGAAACGTGGAATGTAGGATGTATACGGAATGATTCTGGTAGAGCCAGACGGTAGGTGACTGGATTAATGATACGAGAAATACTGTAAGGACCCAGGAAGCGTGGTCCCAACTTGCGGGAAGGACAGGATAAGCGTACTGTGGCAGATGATAACCATACCTTGTCACCGACCCGGTATGTTGGACTGATACATCGGTCTTTATCTGCTTGTGTCTTGTAAGCTACTTGGGCTTGATTTAACAGGGTCTGTAACCTCTTTTGGGTCTGTTGTACCTCTAGGATTCGGTGATTGGCAGTAGGAACTGCTGACGTAACAGGCATGTCGGGTAAGAGAGCTGGATGGTACCCATAAGTAGCATAAAAGGGGGACATTTGGATGGACCGATGAAAATGGTTGTTATATGCAAACTCTGCTTGGGGTAGTAGTTGGAACCAGTTGTCTTGCAAATGAGTAGAAAAACAGCGGAGGTACTGTTCTAATGTTTGATTAGTCCTCTCGGTCTGCCCATTGGTTTGTGGATGGTAACCTGTTGAAAGATTACATTTGATTTGTAGTCCGGAACAGAAAGCCTTCCAAAACTTTGAGGTAAATTGAGATCCTCTATCCGAGGTGATAGTAGAGGGTATGCCATGCAGACGGAATACCTCCCGAAGAAAAAGAGTTGCTGTCTGTTCTGCTGTAGGCAATCCTTTGAATGGTATGAAATGCGCCATTTTAGTGAATCGGTCCACTATCACAAGTATAGTGTTATACGAGTTGGAATTCGGTAAGTCCACTATGAAATCCAAGGCAATATCTTTCCAAGGACCGGTGGGAACAGAGAGAGGACGGAGCAAGCCAGGTGGTTTTGAATGTCTGCTCTTTGCTCTATGGCACACATCACAAGAGGAGACATAGGACTCGATGTCTTGTTTCATTGAGGGCCACCAGAAGTGTCTTTGGATTCCTTGCGTTGTCTGCTGGATTCCTCCATGACCAGCTGAAGGAAGGTCATGGAAAGTATGAAGGGTCTCCTGACGTACCGACGGTGGAACATAAATGCGGTTTTGATGGCGGAGAAACCCATCGGTATAGGAGAGGGCATGTCTTTGTACAAGCAGTGGAGATGGAGTAGTTAATTGCTTGATTTTAGTCAGCAGATCACTATGGAGACATAAGAAGTGATGGGACTGAAGGATCGTATCCGGAGTTCTGGACCCTGCGTCGGGAGGTTCGAACATTCGGGACAAGGCATCCGCCTTTCCATTCTTGGTTACAGGTCTATATGTAATATGCATAGAGGAGCGAGAAAAGAAAAGGGCCCATCTGGCCTGTCTAGGACGGAGTCTGCGAGCTGATCTGAGATACTCTAAATTCCTGTGATCGGTGTAGATGGTAATTGGGTTTACAGACCCTTCTAGTAAGTGACGCCATTCCTCTAGTGCTCGTTTAATGGCCAGTAACTCTTTGTCCCCAATATCATAGTTCCGTTCGGATGAGGACAGACGTTTCGAAAAGAAAGCTACGGGGTGAAGTCAATCATGGATGCCCCAGTGTTGCGAAAGTACGGCTCCCATGGCAGTATTGGAGGAATCGACCTCCAGGTAGAATGGTCTGGTTATGTCCGGCTGACGAAGAACAGGTGCCTGCGTAAAGACTTGTTTAAGGGAGTCAAACGCACTTTGGGCTTCTGTGGTCCAGAAAAATCGAGCGTCAGTCTTGGTTAGTGTTGTTAATGGAGCTATCAGTTTAGAGAAATCGCGAATGAATCTCCGGTAAAAGTTGGCAAAGCCAATAAATCTTTGTACAGCCTTTTTGTCGTAAGGAATGGGCCAATCCAGTATAGCTGACACTTTTCTAGGGTTCATTTTGATACAACCGGGAGAAATGAGGAAACCAAGGAAGTCAATCTCTTGCGTCTCGAAGATACACTTCTCCAGCTTTGCATATAGACTATGGGTGCGTAAACGTGCAAGGACGGTCTGTACGTGTGCTCTATGTTACAGAATGGTGGTAGAGTAGATAAGAATATCGTCCAAATACACTATGACATATTGATCAAGTAGGTCATGAAAGACGTCATTGATGAAATGCTGGAAAGTCGCTGGAGCATTACATAGACCGAACGGCATAACGGTATATTCATAGTGTCCATACCGAGTTCGAAAGGCCGTCTTCCATTCATCCCCTTCTCTGACTCGTACCAGATTGTATGCTCCTCGTAAATCGATTTTAGAGAATATGGTTGCTGAGGATAAGCGTTCAAGAAGTTCTGGGATGAGTGGGAGCGGGTATCGGTTCTTGATGGTTATTTTGTTGAGTTCCCTGTAGTCTATACAGGGACGTAGTCCACCGTCTTTTTTGGGTACGAAAAATATTCCAGCCCCTGCCGGTGAGGTAGAATGGCGGATAAACCCTTGCTGTAAGCTTTCTTCGATGTATTTCTTTATATGTTGTGACTCAGGTCCCGATAAGGGATATATCTGTCCAAAAGGTATAGTAGCACCTGGAAGAAGTTCTATTGGACAATCATACGGTCTATGGGGTGGCAGAGTGGTTGCTTTTTTTACGTCAAAGACATCAGAATAGGATTGATACTGCACGGGTATACCTGATGTGCAAGGCGACGTGTAGGGTAAGGAAAGAACAGCAGTAGTATCGCAAGGCAGACAATGGTTCTTACAATAAACGGAGAGGAAATGCATGGACGCAGAGGACCATATAATATGTGGGTCGTGAATACGAAGCCAGGGAAGGCCTAAGATAAGCGGGAATAAAAGAGAAGGCATAACATCAAAGTGGATCTCTTCCTTATGACCCTCCGTGACTATGAGAGTTAATGGCATGGTCTCCAAAGTGAGGGGCCCGGATTGCAAGCGGCTTTCATCGGCCATCAGCACTGCCAGTGGATGTCTTTTGTTCCTGATGGGAAGGTTCAATGTAGAGACCAATTCTTGACTAATGAAGCAGCCGCTTGCTCCGGAATCAATCAGTGCGGTTACTTTACTCTGATGACCGTTCCACTGGAGGGAGACAAGAATAGACATGTAAGTGGAGGGAAGTGATGCAGAGGTAGAACAAGATGAGAAAACAGACAAATCCCTACCTGGGTAGGAACGCGGTCTAGAGGGACAAGATCTCAGCAAATGCCCATCAGCTCTACAGTAAAGGCAGAGATTGAGTTGTCTGCGTCGCTCCTTTTCTGCCCGAGAGAGAAGGCCACGGACGATACCCACTTGCATGGGTTCTTCAGGTACAGCGGAAGGAGACGTAGCCATGGACGTAGGGGATTCTGCAAAGGCAGAAGAAGTCGGAGGATGTCTTCTTATGGGTGTAGAGACAGACGCCATTCTCTCCCTACGTCTCTCTCGCAACCGTCGATCGATCTGAATGGCGAGATGCATTAGATCTTCTAAATGTGTGGGCAACGGCCCTCTGGCGAGTTCATCTTTCAGACTCTCCGATAGACCGTGACGGAACTGGTCATGTAAGGCCGCCTCATTCCATTCTGTATCGCTAGATAGTCTACGGAAGTCGGTAACATAGTCTTCCACTTGCCTCTTGCCCTGAACCAGAGATCTTAGAGTGTTTTGAGCAGTGGAAACCCGGAAGGGATCCTCATACAAAGCCTCCATGGCAGATCGAAAGGCAGACCAGGAATCAAGTACTGAACTGGAGGTCTGAAGTAGGTGGTGCGCCCAGGATTGTGGTTCTCCCGACAGGAGGGTAATGGCGGTACGAACCCTGACATAATCCGTAGCGTAGGTTCGAGGGTTTAAGGCAAATAATAGTTCGCAGGAGGTGATAAAAGCTCTGAACCAAGTCCTATTCCCATCAAAACGCTCTGGGAGAGGCACTCTGGGTTCATGAAACGAGACACCCTCACCTTCCTGTACCCCAATACCACCGGAAGCAGATGCAGCAGCAGGAGAAGCAGGTTGCAGGTCATGCAACTGTTGCTGGAGATGAGCCTGATTGGCTTGTAGTTCTTGCACTGACAGAGTCAGTGCGGATATACGGTTTCCCAAGGAGTTGAGGGCCTCAATAATTCCAGAAGACTCCATCCTGTCACTGGGTTTTTTTTTTTGTTTTTTTTTTTTATTATTATTGCACTTGCAGCGGTGTGATTAGGCTCTTTTGTACTGTCAGCTTTCTGGAAACTGTCTCCAGGCAAAGGAATGAGCTTGGAGTTTGCAGAAAGCTAGTATACTGGAAAGGATGAAAAGAGCACTCAGAGAGTGCAAATAAACTAAGGCAGGCAAAACAAACCGAGGGGACAGAGGGAAAGGAGAGAGGACCGAGAGAGAGAGAGCAGGGAGAGAGAGAGAGGGAAGAGCGAGAGGGGGAGACCGAAAACAACGGACCGGCGCAAGAGAAAGAGAGACAACCGCTCTCAACACGCGAGCTCGACAAAAGAGCACCGAGCCGAAAGGAAGGCAGGATTATATAGACCTGCCTACGTCCTGACGTCACGGCGCGTGACGTCAGGAATGCGGAAAAGAATGGGGAAAGGCCGCGCATGCGCGGAAGGAGCACAGACGCGACCCGACGAGAAAAAGGTACGGGTCGCAACAACGGGACACAACACTTTTATACTTTAGCACCATGTGTATACATGGGAAAAATCCACATGGGGGTCCATTATTATCATCAATGATTTTTAAGCAGTGGAAAAAAGAAGGAAAAACAGCACTTTTCATAGAAAATCTGATGGAAAGCTAAAAGTGCTAGTTTTTGAGACTAAACCTTTTGTCCATCCCTACTAATATTCGCCATATAATGAACACACCCATGTAGTTACAACCTTACATAAGTGGATAATCTTACTTGTGTTAAATATAACAAAAAAAGGGAAAATAAATGTGCAAAACTCTAATGAGAACAACTTCTTCACAACACCCCTACAAAAGATATAAGGAAAATAATAGGATTTTAGTCGTACCTATTAAATTCTTTTCTCTTAGTCCATATAGCTTCCAGGTACCATGGTGAGGAAACAGCTCCTCCCAGTAGGCTGGAACAATTCTCAAGAAATGCAGGGGAAGGTCATCCCTCTCCTCCATAGCAGGCTACCTTGCTGCTCCCCTCCAGTTAGATTTGAGACACTAACCCTACTGAGCTAGACAGTGAGAAGACGAAGAGAAAAAACTCCTGTGAGCTGGACCTAATAGGACTCCCACATCCAGCCACAAGAACCTGTAAGCTATATGGACTAAGAGAAAAGGATTTAACAGGTATGACTAAAATCCTGTTTTCTCTGTCATCCAATATAGCTTACAGGTACCATGGGGATGTACCAGCATTAAGCTGCCAGGGTGGGAAGTGAAGGAAAGGACCAAGCGCCAATCCCCATGATACCAGAGTGTCCAAAGGACTATTCAGAACATGGAACAACCCAAACTAACAAAGTGTCAATGGACACTGAATAACAGTAGCACAGCACAGAAAGCAAATAAAGAGCAATAAGGCACAGAAAAGTAAAGTCATAGACAGTCAAGACTGCCTCTAGAACTTTCCTGCCAAAGCTGACTTCAGCCCAAGCCAGGACGTCAACACGGTAGTGTTTGGCAAAGGTGTGCACACTGGACCAGGTGGCTGCCTTGCACAGCTGATGAGCATAGGCACAATTCTTGTAGGCCCAAGAGGCCCCAATAGACATAGTGGAATGCGCTGTGATGCGAAAGGGAACAGGTTTCTTCCTGAGTTCGTACGCCTTGCTGATAGTGGATTTAATCCAGGATGCATTTGTCACATTGGATCCCGCCTTACCTGCCCTATGACCCACTGGGATGACAAACAGGGCATCAGTCTGATGGACAGACTCAGTGCGGTGCACATGGAACTTGAGGCAACGCACAACATGCAACAAATGGAGATCCCTCTCCTTGTCAGATTTAGAATTAGGACAGAAAGAAGGCAGAACAGTCTCCTGACTGATGTGGAACTCAGAGACCAACTTAGGAAGACATGTCTGAGAGGTACGAAGAACAGCCTTATCCTTGTGGAACACCAGGAAATGTGGTTTGGAGGACAAAGCCTGCAACTCAGAAAATCTGCAGACAGAGACTACTGCCAAAAGAAAAGCCATCTTCCACGTTAAAAGAAGTAAAGGAATGGTAGCCAAGGACTCAAAAGGAGGCCGCAACAACTCCCAAAACAAGATTAAGGTCCCACTGAGGGATGGGGGCCTTGTAAGCAGGGAAAGCATGAGTAATGCCCTGAAAGAAGTCCTTGACATCAGGCAAGATGGCAATGAGTCTCTGAAAAAAGACAGAGAGAGCCATGGTCTGAACCTTCAAGGAACAAAGGCTAAGTCCCTTGTTAACTCCATTATGCAAAAAAGACAGGATAGCGGGAAGATCAAACTCCTGTAAGGACAGATCCCTGTCCACACACCAAGCATGGAAGAGAGACCAAACTCTATGATAGGCTTTGGAAGAAACAGGTTTTCTAGCCTGAATCATGGTGGAAACCACTTCAGAAGAGTAACCCTTATTCCTCAGGATGGAGGACTCAACAGCCATGCCGTCAAAGCCAGATGATCCACATCCTCCTTCCACAGGTAGCCCTGAAGAAGGAGATCTGGTATGGGTTGCAGGTAAAAAAACGGTTCTTGAGCAGACAGGGCCAGTAGTTCCTGAAATCAAGGTTGTCTGGTCAAATAAAGTGAGATCAGGATTACTGATGCTCTGTCCATTGAAATCTTCTGCAGGACCCTGGGTAGCAGGGGAAGTAGAGGAAAGATGTAGGCCAACCAGAATCTCCAAGGGATCGACAGGACATCCACTGCCTGTGCTAGTGGATCCTGCCATCGTGAACAAAACATATGAACTTTCCTGTTGTCCCTTGTGGCCATCAGGTCTATACAAGGGAGACCCCACTTTTGTACCAGTAGGTCAAACATCTCTGGGTGAAGTTCCCAGTCTCCGGAATCCACTGTCTGGTGACTGAGGAAGACCGCAAGGACGTTTTCTACTCCTGGGATGTGCACGGTGGAGATAGCAGGCATAGTCTTCTGACCAAGCCAAAATAGTTTTGACTTCAAACCAAGTCGCGGGGCTTCTTGTGCCTCCTTGCTTGTTGATGTAAGTCACTGCCCTGGCATTGCTGGACTGGATTCAGACTGGGCATCACATTAGGTGAGAGAGCCAATACCTCACGGCATGAGAGATCGCCCTGAGCTCCAAGATGTTGATGGGAAGAAGAGTCTCCTCCAGAGACCAAATGGCCCTTAACACTCAGGTGACCCAAGACTGCTCCCCAACCAAACATGCTGGTATCTGTTGTCACAATAGTCCAGTATAGGGCTACGGATGGTCCCCCTTTCCTCAGATTGGAGAGATCCAACCACCAATGAAGGGACTGTCTCCCTCCTCCAGAATGGAGACAGGATGATCCAGAAGATCCAGGTTCTCCCTACCTCACCTTGGAGGTGAGCTGTTGAATCGAATCCTCTGTCAGATAAACCATACTCTGTAGTGTGTTGAACCGGAGGCCCAGAAACACCAGGTTTTGAGAGGCAGACTTGTCCATATTCAGAATCCAACCCTGTTTGAGGAGGATCTGAGTGTATTCCTGAACTTGGTGGTCCAGAAGATCCCTAGAAGGCGCCTTGAGGAGAAGGTTGTGCATGTAAGACGTCACCTGAATCCCCTTTGTGTGCAGGAAGGCAATGAATGCACCCAGAACCCGACTGAACACCTGAAGGGGAGAGCAGTGAACTGGAAGTGTCCCATGTCACAGGCAAACCCAAGGTACTGCTGACTTACTGGATGGAGAGGAATGTGCAGGTATGTATCCTGAAGATCCAAGGATGCCAGAAATTCCCCTGGACACATCACTGTGATGATAGAACACAAGGACTCCATCTTGTAGTGGGTCTTGACAACAAACTTGTTGAGAGCCTTGAGGTACAGGCTAGAGGGGCAGCCAGCAGAGCCAGAACCCCCTTGTCCAAGACAGACTGGACTGAAAAGCCTGAGTTTTTCAGTCCCTGAGGGGAACGAGAAGGGGAGAACCTGAAGGGGGTAGGGATTTGAAGGGAATCCTGTAACCTTCTGAAACCACCTGTAATACCCACTGATCTGCAACAGAGCCTGTCCAAACACTCAAAAAGTGCTGCAGGTGACCCCCCACTGGACACAGACCAGGGTTTGACCAGTCATGCAGAATAAGGTTTGGTGGATTTGGGCTTGGGGATTGGGCTGCTGTTGGGGCTTGGGGATGGAACGCTGGGTCTGAGGCACCACGTGTTCACCCTAAACGTTTCATCTTGTTTGGAACAAAAAAGACGATGCCTTTTTACCTTAGAGTTTTGTTTTGGAACCTGAGGCAGCAACATGCTCTTACCCCCAGTGGCCTCACTGATAAGGTTCTTCGGTTCAGGGCCAAAAACAGAAGTACCCTGAAAGAAAATAGAAATCACAGACCAGATCTTCAGCCTAAGCATATGCCTAGCAGTCACAGAAAAGGCTGAGACCTTAGCTTCAAGCCTAACAGCATCAACAAGAGCGTCAGTAACATAGTGCTGCACCTCAGAAATGTTGGCCAAAAGGGATAAAAGGTCAGCTTTTGGAACACACTTGTGGACAGCAGCAGACAGTTGTTCATCCAAAAAGCAATGGCCCTATTAACCAAGACAGAAGTCAAGTTGGGTCTTAAGGACACACCAAAGACAGTGAAATTAGCCTTCAAGACAGCCTTCAAGACAGCTTCAAGCTTTCTGTCAGTCACGTCCTTAAGAGCTGAAGCATCAGCAACTACTAAAGGAGTGGATTTAGGGAGCCTGGAAATGGGGGAATCAACCTGTGGAGGATTAGCCGATTGTGCCAAGGCAGCTTCAGAAAAGGGATACAGCTTATAAAATCTCTTAGACAAAGCCAGGCACTTATTAGGAGTTTTCCACTCATTCAAAATAATTTGATCCGGAGTGGGATTAGGTGGAAAAGCAGCACAGGACTTCTTGTGCCTCTGAAAGGCTTCAGTAGTAGCCTGAGGCTCTACAGAAGTAGAGGGAATGTTCAAGGTAGTTAATACCACCTTAATGAGACCCTCAGCACAGGGTTCAAGGTCAGCTTCAAAGGGGTCACCAAGAAATTGGGAAAAAGTGTCCTCAGAACACACACCATCCTCAGAATCCCCATCTGAATCCTCTAGAGAAGAATCAGATAGATCAGGAATGCCAGGGGCCTTAGGAACCACAAACCAGAAGGAAGTGTGTGTGTGGGGAGGGGGTCTACAGGATTGAAGAAACCCCTGGAGAGAAAGAGGAAACTGTGCCATAGAGGACTTCAAGTCCTTGACCCAAGGTGGCTCTTGATCATGGCTGGAAGGCCCTGGCAGAGGGCATAAGTGACCTGAGTACTCTCTGGAAATCCCTGTTTGACATGAGTAACAGTAAGTAAGGGGGGGTGGTCAAAGACACCCCTGAGTCCTTAGTCTTAAGCCTAGCCCCATGACCTAGTGGATCTGACATTGTACAGGAGAGCAGTGTCAATACAGAAAAAGAATACCCAAATACTGTCACCCAGGTTATAGATTTCACCCCAGAAAGCCTAAAACACACTTATCTGGCAAGCGAAGGAATAACCTGAGGAGGAGAGTTTAGGAGACCAAGCCCTGTGTATGATAGTAGAGAGGAAAAACAAAATCGAGACCGCAAAGGGAACCAATCAGAAAACAGCCTGCAAAGTGGGTGTTTATGAGAAACATAGTTTCCACAGTATAGAGAATCACATACAGAACCGAAACAGCACAAAGCTCCCAAGACACTGAAACTGTCCAGTGGACAAGGGGAGACTAAACTAGTCGTCTCAAAGAGATCAGTGGAGCATTGAGGTTATGTGGTAAAGTGCTCCTTAAAAGTGCAGAATTCAAAAATAACGTTTAAAGTAAAAAGTGTCAAAAAAGTGCAAAAAAAACACACAATTACCACTAATAAACAAAAATGCATATATTAACTACAATGGAAAAATGAGAAAGGAAGCCTTCGACAGCCCAAACACTGGCAGGGAAGTAGTTAATTACCACAAAACTGCTCAAAATGCTCCAAAGTCCCTCAGAACAGAATTAAAAGTACCCAATACTTTGGAGTTACTGAGAATTCCAAAGAAATTCTTGTGCGGAAGGGAGCTGTGGGACAAGTGAACCATGGCACTCAAAGGGTTGTTCACCTTTTCTGCAGCTCTTCAGATTACCATTGCAATGAAGAAGCCTCAAAGAGACTCCCTCTGTAGAGAGAGACATGGTTTACATGGTTCTCTCCCAGGGCTGAAAAGGTCCACAAACACCTCCTGTAAACTGGGCAATCCACCAAGGGGAAGCTAGAATTGGTAATCCACCTAATGGGGGAATTTTGATAACCCCATATCTAATGAAAATAACAAACCAACTAAAACTAAGCAGAACTGTTCACAGCCTTTCTACCAGGATGATGGAACAAATCTTACTGGAGGGGAGCAGCTAGGTAACGTGCTATGGAGGAGAGGGAGGCTCAGCCCCTGCAATAATTAAGAACTGTTCCAGCCTACTGGGAGGAGCTGTCACCTCCCCA
Organism: Rhinophrynus dorsalis; assembly: GCA_037306005.1. Lineage (NCBI taxonomy): Eukaryota > Metazoa > Chordata > Amphibia > Anura > Rhinophrynidae > Rhinophrynus > Rhinophrynus dorsalis. Next base: position 271,593,484 of record CM074721.1, on the reverse strand, counting down.
TGGTACCTGTAAGCTATATATCGGATGACAGAGAAAATTAATTTTGATCTAATTTAATCTGTTCATGCATAGTCTATCTCTGGATGAATAGGTAAGGGACGCCCAGAAATACCCACTTACAGGAAAATTTGTTATGCAACAAAATATATACTTAGGCATTAGGCAGGTGCAGGACCATTCATTACACAAATGCAGATATTTTTATTTTTGCTTGGAATTGTATTCATACATTTCCCTCAGAATTAAAATAAATATAAATAATATGAAGAGCAAAAGTGTACTTCCATAATTCTTCTTATTTCCATGTCTCAAGCTACAATCACATTTTCCCCCTAAACAAAATCTCTCATAGGACAAAAGCTATATAATCTTTATTAGTTTATTAAAATGTGAATAATTTATTATTCTATGGTTACATGCCTTATGTGTTCCATTAGATTTATGGACCATCAGATACATTTTACCTGTAATTGTTGGGGTACATCCAATATACCAATTTTACACATTTCTAGTTCTGTGGTAAAACAGAAACAGTGGGATTTCTCTGACAATAATCAATAAGGAAATGAGGCTTGTGATGTATTATACCTAACAGTGTTAACTTGTTAAACTATGTTACAAATCAGCAGACAAAGTAATTAGACAGTCCTAAAATGGTAATTCCATGGAAGCAACATGAGGCGATACACTGTTGGTAAGTGTATGTATAGTATTGTTTGCAGCTCAGTTTGAGCTGACTTACAAAGCAATATAAATTATCTCCAAGATGCTTGCAAGAGTGGAATAAAGTAAAAAGATCTACTACACTTCATAAGGAACCATTATTCAGGAAAAAGGAGGTTGGTAACTTAAAAACACAAGAGATATGTTAAATTAAAATGCACCATTGTAAAATGAATTTGAAGTGCACACTATCCATTTGTGTGTGTGTGTGTGTATATACAATATATACATGTGTGTTTCTGTGTGTTTGTGTGTATTTTCTAGTTTATATAATCTACCCACTTTTAAGAATTATAATCAATAAAGCTGCTGTGCAGAGCTAAGACATAGTTAAAAATTTACTGCATTAAATTATGCATAGTACACAAACTTTATGTAAAGGCCCCGAGGCACTATTCTTTTGTATGGTGAATGATGTATTTTAGGTAGTTTTACCCTATCTAATATAGAGTGTCTATACAGAAATAGCTAGTAAGCTAGTAATATTCTGTGGTGCACACCGGGGCTGGATAGAAAACATGCCCCACCTGTGTTCTGATCAATGCTGGAATGCAGGAGAGAGGTGATTAACTGACACAGATGACAAATCTTTTACCCATATGAAAGAACTCTTACAACTATCTCAGCTCTAATCTTCTGTGCTGAATGTAGAGTAACATTGTTGTACACTAAAAGTTAGTGACTGTGACTAAGATAACCAGAACCATATTGAAAGTGGCAGAGGTGGATGAAACATTGTCTTTTTTTCCCTCAGTAAATGGCACTAATGTTTTATTTGCATTATTCACGTTGTTCACTCTAAGATAATACACTGAAATACAATTTACATTTGTGCACCACAGTTTAGTAACAACTGCTAACAAGATTTGCTCAAGTGAAAATCAACAAGTATGCTGTATTATCTGCAAGTCTTTTTTGAATCAATGGGATTTATACAAAATGTTAGAACTGTCAAAATAATTAACAGTTAGCTTGTAAGTGCTTTAGTACCAATGCACTGGAATGAAGCCAGCTAAATCCCCCAGAGACCAACCAGTAAATTATAGGTTTGTAAGCTACTCTGTTTAACAAACTACTGCTCAAAAACAAGCCAAGAAAGGAAAAAATTCTACATCTGAGTTAAAAAAACCTAACAAATTAACTGAATAATAAGTAATTATGTCAGATCAGCAGCTAAGCTACTTTCTGAAATAGAAAAGTTATTTTCATTAAGCCATTCTATTGTCTATATCATGAAAATAATCAGCATACATTTTGTTAAAAATAATTCTGACATGCTTCCCTCCCACTAGAATTTGACATATGGAGCCCCCTCAGTAAACTCTGATATGCTGCCCCCACCCCAGTAAACCTCAGCATGCTGCTGCCCCCAGTAAACTCCAACATGCTGCCCTCCCCAGTAAAATTTGACATATGGTGCCCCCTCCCAGTCAACTCTGATATGCTGCCCCCCCAGTAAAATTTGACATATGGTGCCACACAGTTCATATACAATATACCCAAGAATTTGTGTATATATTTTTAAAAAATACATAGTGCAGGATCTCTAATCCTGTACTATGTCGTTTTGCTTTGAAAGAAAATCAGACCTCGCAGGGGGCATCAGGACCCCTCCTAATGTCCCCTTGGCATTGATCACCTATCCAATAAGATTGTGATCAATGAGGTGGCCAGGAAGACAATCACAGTCTTCCCCTAGTAGCTCCTATTCGAGCCATCATTCTATGAATGACTGGCTTGAATTGGAAGATTCTCAAGGCCCACTCGTATCAAGTGAGTTTTGAGGATTCTCCTACTCAAGTTGGTTATTCATATAACAATGGCTTGAGTAGGAGCTACTAGGGGGAGGCTGTGATCACCTTCCTGATTGTTTTGTTGCACTGATCTCCTATTCTATTGGATAAGGGATCAATGCCAGGGGGACATCAAGAAGGGTCCTGATGTCTCCTGTGAGTTCAAATTTTCTTTCAAAGTAAAATGAACATTAGATATTAGAGGATTAGAGATCCTGCACTCTGTATTTTTTTAAATATATACATAAGTTCTTGGGCAGCATATATCAGATAGTACTCGTGTGGGGGCACCATATGTCAAATTTTACTAGGGGGGGGGCCAGAGTGTTGGCATTACTGGAGGGGGGCATCAGGTCGGAGTTTACTGGGGGGCACCATATGTAAAATTTTACTGGAGGGATAGCATGTCGGGGTTTACTGGGGGGACAGCATGTCAGATTTCTTTACTGTCAGGCAGCATGGGAAACATCACGACTGTCTGTTAGCCCCACATATACTGCCTGACACCCTCCCCCAGCCTTGTTCCTTTGCCCGGGCAGTGCCCATGGGTATGTGTATCTACCAGCAGGCAAGGGAACAAGGCTGGAGGGCAAGCTGGTAGCCGCAAATCTACATGGATGCTGTCTGACCCCAGCCTTGTTCCCTTGGGAGTGCACAACATCTGTAAACCCTTTGAGAGCCACAGAGGTGCACAATGCATATCCCTATGGCACACAAGCAGTTAAGAGAGTGATACTGTTCGTGGTACTGAAACTACTTATCCATTTTCCTACTGACCAAGTAAGGCAGCAGAGAAAATGCTCTCAGACTTCAGGATTGTCGAACTGCTAGTGATGCGCAAGGGACGGCATCCTGTCCACATAGACAGCAGTTCAACAACCCTGTATGCTAATGGAGACCTTCTCGTCCTCTCCTCTTGCATCGCTAAATTTGAGTGCATATGATGATGTGTGTCTGCATCAAAATGTCTAAGTGCTTTTGATCACATCACCACAGCATTGACCTTTAGTGCATCTCGCCCACTGCATTGCACACCCCTCTGGCACTGAAAGGGTTAAAACATTTCTACAGGATTTTTTCTTCCATGCATATAGTATATAAAAATGTAGCTTAAAGGAATATGGGTTTCATCTACAGTAAAGAAAATGGTCTATAATATAGGGCAGTCATTGAATACAGAAACATATTCAGTGTCAAGGGAGGTTATTATGACAGTTACCTTGGAAATCAGTAAAAGGTTTATCATCGTTATATCAAGGAACAATATGCAGGGTTAAAGCAATTAATTTAAAAATAGAATTGATTCAGGGAAAATATTATTGTTATTATAAGGTCAGGGAGGATTTTTTTTTTGTTTTACTTTTTTACTCTTGAGAGCTTAAACTGACATTTTCCCTGTTTTGTTCTTGTATATATTTCACTTGATCAATATAAATTTAGCATAAGGATCTGTTAATATACCCTGAGGTTTGGTTCTGTGAAATCTACTTGTGATGTTTTTTATAAACTGAATTAATTTAGTATTCAAAAATATTAATTAATTTTGAAAACATATCTATATAAATGGGTATATTTGATTTAAAATATCATACAGCACATTGGGAGTACTGGAGGCAATACCTGCTTAAAAACAGTATCACATATCTGACCAATTATATAAGGTGCACTTTTAAAATAAAAAATAATTGTTAATACCATAACAATAGCACGGTCAACAAATATAGACTGCTACCTAAACTGCATGTATAAAAATATAACGTTAAATATTTATGAAGGGGGTATGGGGAAAATAAAACATATTGATTCTCCATAAAATATAAAGTCTTAATTCAAAAGAAAAGGACAGCATTGTCCTCACCTTATGAGTTTCACAAGTGATGTGCTCCTTCAGAGGTGATTACCATCTCTTTAGAAAATGGCTCTATATTAAGGGTCAGGGAAAGCGTGAGGAAGAAGGGCAAAGTAATTGTGGAAAGGAATAGTCAAGGACACACAGTAAGAAACTATGAGGGGAAAAAAAGTGCAAAAAACTCCCCTTTGAAAATAGTTTAATACAATGGCACATTAAAACTTTGAGCGCCATAGGGTTATGTAATGCATTGTGTACCCCTCTGGCACTCAAAAGGTTAACCATATAAGAAATTCAATGGAAATTAAATCACTTACAGTATAGGATACTGTCTGAAATTATATAATAGTGCATTGTGAAAAAATCTCTCCCTCTCTCTCTCTCTCTCTCTCTGTATATATATATATAATATATTTATATATATATATATATATATATATATATATATATATATATATGGAAGGGGCATTTTCAGAGACATATAGGCTTTATTGAGGGTCAGGTTGACGTTTCAGTCCTCATGAGGACCTTTGTAAAGAAAAGTAAACAATCCAATTTAACCCTAGAAATGCCAAGGAGTATGCCCAGAATGCCTATGACTTCATCTCGTCCTATCCACCAATCAAGTGGCAGAGAGAGACGAACCCCACTGGCTCCTAAGTGTGTACTACAAAAAAATATCTATTTGTGTTTTCTGACCTACTACCACTATTCCCATTTACTGTTGTGATTTACAATCATCTCTTATTCTCCGCACAATTACACCCAGTTACACTTTTGCTTCTCTTGTTCAAGTAGTGCAGTGCACATCCTTCCTGGACTGAGCAGTTTGATTCCATCCCAACTGTATAAGTGATATGCTTCTATTTTCACCACCACTTTGCCATACACTTCAACACAGGATGCCTTCTTTACATACCCCTGTAGTTACTCTGGGACGTATTGGGCCATTATTGGACTTTATTCTGTTCTACACATTCCCATCACAATTAGATTTTTCTATGGACCACTATTATCATCCAGGCATCATTAGGGGACTTTATTTCCATCTGAGAGTCCTTGTTCAAATTAGATGTGTACATTTTCCATATATATTCTAGCCCATTATTTTTCATGGATCCCAAATCCACTGGTGCTCTCTGGTTCTCTGGTTGTGCAATCTGCTAGAGCTCACACTGGTTAGCGCTTGTAATATATTATTAAAATCTTTCCTTAAAGGGATAGTAACACTTAAAATGTAAAAAATATATATTGTAGGGTGTATACTCCTGTCCTCCTGAGTAATACAAGGGTACTGCCACTACTGAGAGGTGTTTTATTCAAAAGTTATTACAGTTCAAACTTTAAAGGTGCAATAAATCAATGGCCTGAAATGTTATAGTGGTGCTGTTACTATATCGTGCAGTGGTCAGCTTTGGTACACTGACCATAAATCTCCATAGAATGGTGTAGTAACAGTGCCACGATAAAATTTATGGCCACAGAGATATTGCACCTAAAAATATTTTGAAATACAATAATTTTTAAATAAAACACCGCTTAGCAGAGGGAGTACCCTTGTTTTACTCAGGGAAATAAACCCTACAATATATATTTAATTACATATCAAGTGTCCCTTTAATCTTGCCAGTTTACATTATTTGCTAGTTACTTTCTTAATTACCTTGTATGTGACATAGAGGAATCTTTTCCCCTTAGTTAAATGTTGCATCACTGCCTTAGATTTTCACCATCATACCGATTTGTGTGACACTGTGGCTGTGTGATGTGCTGGAGACATCCTTCTTGCTTGGGTGCTCTACAGTTATTATGCGAGTGGTGATCTTGAGACCACCTGGCACACTAGTGACTGCAATTTACCTCTTATACCATGTCATGTCACTGGTAACATGAACGAATGAATGAATATGTTTATTTATATAGCACCATAAGTGTAAGCATATAAAAAAATACACACAAGAGAGAAGGGAACAGAAAGCGCCCCCTGTGTTGAATCGTCTATGATAGAACCACCACCAAACACCCGGTGTGGTTATACTCACAAAATAATTGGCAGTCGATACACTGATATGTAAGACAGCTCAAGAGCACTCGAGGGAAATTTAAAAGCTGCCTTCAATCTCAGCAAACTGGTACACTTCAGGTCGCACTCCTTATACCGTTCTCTCCAAACGTCTCAGCAATACAAAACATTATAAAAGAGACAATAAATTGACGAAAAAGTGGCATGTAGTAGCCACGATACAAGTGAGACTGTAAGACTTTTTTCTACTTTAATTCTATTTTACTTCTTCCCAAGACAATATTTTAATAAATTTATTTTTGAGCTGGAAGCCGTTTTTTCTGTACCTGTATTGATACTTTTCCTCACTTGGTGTCACTTGTATCGTTTGAACTCCCGAGCGGAGACGGGTGAATCTCTCCGCTAGCACACTTGTCAGCAACATCGATAGCTGACCACTTTATTTGTAAGTAGCCACTTGGCATTTCATTCTATATTTATCACATTATACTGGCTATATTGCACCATTGGGCGCCTTCTTCTTTTTAGTGTTTTGTAAGTGTAAGCAGCACATTATAATTTAAGGGTTTAAACAATACAGGGTTACATGTGCTTTGTAAAGTGAAACATTGGAAGTGAGATCCCTGTCCGAAAATTTACAATCTAAAGTGGTAATGGGAAACATACAGATTACATAAGGGTCAAGTGCTGAATACAGTGCTAGAGTTCTGGTCAGGAGAGAGGACACAAATAAAGTGTTGCTGTACAAAGTTAGTGCCTTCTAGCATGTATAAGTTTTGTTCAGGAGGTGTAGCTTAAAGTGTGACTTATACTCCATAAGAGAGGTACATTGGTGCAGGGTGGGAGGAAGAGCATTCCATTGATAAGGAGTAATAAGAAAAAAAGGTTTGATACTTGAGAGGCATACCTGGGAACTTTTCTTCTAGAGTCCCCAGAAGGGGGTCAGGTGGTGCCGCTTTGAGATATAAATGACGTGATTCACATCACAAATAGGCAAGGCTTTATCGTCAGTGGGGGTGGGGCTTAACTGAATGTGTTGTAAAGTGGATCGGAAGTGGGTGGGAAATGGGCAGAACAGGGTGGGAAAGGAGGAGACGTGCCTCATTTCACCATCACAACTAAGTGGAAATCTATCATCAGATTCCACACCACTACTCCCTAAAGCAATACTTGCACCCATGGTGGGCAAGGTAGATGCATCAGCAGCAGCCTGATAAGGATCTTGCTGCTCTGACTGTTACTGCTTTGACATATGATCATTACTGGTACCTAATGACAATTCAGCAACAGGATCTAAACTTGCAGCTAACTTCATAATTGCAGCAGTAGTGGGGATGGCGGCAGACAGTGGTGAGGGACTGGCCCTCCAGATCTCTCCACCAATCATTTGTCACCTCCCGGAAAACTCTCATGCTTGCCCCACTAACAATAACACCATGGAGGGTTGGTGTATCACCACCACCAGTCACTCCCACCACCTGCTGTATTGCCGAGTCTGATCTCACTCTACTAAACATCAGTGCAGCTGCTTCAGGCTCAAGCAGCTGCACTGTGGTGGTGGTGGTTGGGCACACATACTGCAGTGACACTTCCTCACATGGTGCAGCTGTTTCAGTATGAGGCATCTGCAGTGTGTTCATACCAGTGCTGCTGAGGGGAGTCAGAGTGGGGCACAGTGGAGGACTCAGTGTGGGAGTGGAACACAGTAGGGGACTCAGAGTGGTACAAAGTGGGGGACCTGATGGTGGGGATGGGATACATTGCCTTGTTGCACTTTCATTATTTAACCCCACTTCCCTGCTCTAAACACAATTTGAACTGCTCACTTGTGTATTTATTCTAAGCATTATACAGATAAAGAAAGTCTTACATCATCAGTCTCACATAAAGAAAGCTCTGCTCATATAAATGTGAAAGTCATGGCAGCACAACAGCACATTGTTAACTTACTAGCATCTTGTTACGTTTTTCCTGCTCTTGCAACTGGGGCATGCTACAGGGAAACGTAGACTGACTATATTTGTATAGCAAAAGAATAGTAAATTAGCAGTGTTGACCTACTTTCCAAAGATAAGTCTTTGCTCAACAAAATGTCTTCAAATCTTTATAAAGTGTAAAAGAAGAGAAAAATATTATGCAGAGATGCACAACTTTTACCTGTCTGCACTAATTTCATTACTTGGGTCATACTGTAACATGTTTAGTGTAGATCATTGTCTATCTGAAAATACCAGAAGAGTTTTGTAAATGTAAAACAAAATAAATTCCAAATATTTGTTTGTTTTTTGTTTGTTTAGACTATAAGAAATGTGCTTATAAAATATACTCTTAGATGGTGGTTGTGTAAAATATCCTATATAATAATTTGCTAATGTATGTTTGTCAGAGGCCATCATGCGCAGTAGAGACGGCTGCGCGAGCAGCAGTCATGCACAGTAGAGACTGCCTGAGTCACGTCTGATACAGAGCAGGGCACTCCGAATTCAGACCAGAGTCCTCTCTGTGCACCTTTCTGGGACCAAGCGGCCGAATCAGCCACGGAGCGGGCAGGCCCTACTGCACATAACTGCAGCGCCATCACAAGAGGATCCGGCCACCAGCCGAGGTTGCGGGTGGCACACGGGATTTTCAACTAGTCTATTATATTTACCAGAGAAGCTAAAATCTGTCTTGCAACATCCTACATGCATTTCTGGAAAAAAGATGTTTGCAAACAAAATAAACATTCGTACATCTGAAAGCACACTTTTCATCTTAAATGTTACATTATTAGAGTAATGTAACGTTAAATAGATTTAGCATACCTTTTACATAAATACCTACAATAAGAGCAATTTCACTTTTACTGGGCTTCTACAAATAATATAAGCCAATTTAAAAGAAAAAACGTACACCACAGCTAATCCATTATTAGTGAAAATGGAAAATAGGATTGAGAAAAAAATCAGTTTTGACAATTAAATGGTAATTTCTCAATATGCATAATATAGTTTGCTAGAAGAGAATATAATTCAGAAAAAACTAGACACTTGTACAATTTTGATCATGCTGACTTTTAAAAGTCTCATTATGCGGTTTTAATATGTTTAAGAATAGACTATTTTTGTGGTGCTACTTTTTCTTTCCTGCATGCTGTTTGAAATAAATTCTCATCCAATGAATAGCTGAATGTTGCTAATAACTCATATATGGAGAACTGCACACACAAACTGTAACTCACTATGAAAATAGTTTGAATTACAGCATAACATATTAAAAGTAAATGTTAGAAAGAACATAAAACACATAACAAAAAAAAATCACATGCAGGGATAAGGGAGATCTATTCTCAATATGTAGGGGGTTATTCACTAAGGTGCGATAATGAGGTGATAAAGTGGAGATGACTTCTCCAGTGATATCACTTCTCCAATTCCTATGTCATTCTATGGAGCCAATTCACTAATATTTCTTATGTTTTGGAGATATTTGTGCATTTGCTCCATAGCATAACATAGGAACTGGAGAAGTGATATCACTGGAGAAGTCATCTCCACTTTATCACCTCATTATCAAGTCTTATTGAATAAACACTGTAATTTGATATCTTGCAAATATATACTGTTAATGTTCTGTTATTATGTTAGCAGGTTATTACTTTCTTTATTTTCATCCTACACACATAATTTGATCTAACTCTGGCTAGGACTGCGGTCTATTGGAGTTGCAACCCAGAAGAAATATGATACAAACAGGCTATTAAAATGGTGAATACTTGTATTCTAATGCCCACATTTCTTTTATCATTATATTGAATAACTGTTATTTAAAAAGCCATAAAGGTGTGTGTTAGCAAGAAAGTAAAATTAACAAAATAAAATAATCCACCAAGGCACTGGACATAATTATTGACTATAGGTGGACAGTGGGATTAGTTACATGCTAAGAGGTATAGAAGTTAAATAGTATATGGCAAGTCAAAACACATGAAGTTTCCATATGTTTGTTCCACTAGTCTGGGGAGGGCATTAGGTAAAAACGTACACACTAGTAAGATCAGAAATGTAAGAGGGTGCTGAAGAAAAAAGAGACTTAAAGGAGAGGACAAGAATCTTGTAAGAAGATATACAACCACTTGCATAACAGAGCTCCCTGTAATGCATGGGAAAGCTGCATCTAAAGGGGCCCCCTGACAAACTAATTGGTCTTTTAATAATTATTTTCTGTAGTGAGTGAATAACATGAGGGCACCATGCCGCTATGGCTTCCCTTTAAGCTTGAGCAATGGAGCAGTTCCATGATTTCCATTTTTACAGTGCAACCTCAAATGGAGGGCATCCTGGTGGCTGTGCCCTCCGGATAGCCACTTAAAGGGATAGTAATACTTAAAATGTAAAAAAATATATGTTGTAGGGTTTATCCCCCTGAGTAAAATAAGAGTACTCCCACTGCTGAAAGGTGTTTCATTCAAAAGTTATTAATTTTCAAAGTTGAATTTTTTAGGTGCAATATCACAGTGGCCTAAAATTGTACAGTGGCGCTGTTGCTACACCATCCTATGGAGATTTATGGTCCCGGGACCAGAGCTGTCCATAGGATCGTGTAGCAACAGCGCCACTGTACAATTTCAGGCCACTGTGGTATTGCACCTAAAAAATTCAACTTTGAAAATTAATAACTTTTGAATGAAACACCTTTCAGCAGTGGGAATATCAATATAAACCAGAACATCAGAGAAAGCATAAAAACCTGAAAACATGCTGCAGCTATCTTTACTCCAAGACTAAGAGAGAGAATAAGAGCTAGACGTGAGTCCATATACATCACACAGAGTGTGGAGAGGCTTAGAATGAGAAATACAGTAGACCTTGGTACTCAAACAGTTACTCACCAGTCTTCTATCTTTCTTTCTTCAGGCTCCCAACTTAATAGGGCGAGATGTTCAAAAAGTCATCATAATGATATTGTTGGATCATGAGTTGGTGGTAAAAAAACAACATTTTCAGAAGTAAATCCGTTTGAAAATATGTCATAAAGACTTAAAAATGATGGCAAGTAGATCTTGATGAACGTTGCCCTTAAAAATTCTGATGTTAGAAATGTCTTTGATTTTGTCTTTGAAAGAACATTTTCAAGAAACAAAGGCATTTTTTGTCTTTAAAACAACAAATTTTCATTTAAAGTCTTTTTTTTTTACCAGCTATCTCTATAGTATGGCTTCTCACTCAACACCACTTTAACTTCTCCAAGTTTAGACCTCATTAGAGAAAGATTAGAGAAAGATTTAGGAGTACTGATAGACGATAGACTTCATAGCAGTGTGCAGAGTCACTCAGCTGCTGCAAGAGCAAATAGAGTACTAGCCTGCATAAAAAGAGGTGTAGAAGCAAGGGGTGCTAATATTATCCTACCTCTGTATAAATCCTTGGTTAGGCCTCATCTAGAATATGGAGTACAATTTTGGGCACCTGTTCTAAAATAAGACATTACTGAACTGGAAAAGGTGCAGAGACGTGCAACAAAAATGATAAAGGGATTGGAGGATCTGAGTTACAAAGAGAGACTAGCCAAACTGGGTTTGTTTACATTACAGAAGAGACGTCTAAGGGGCGATATGATTACCATTTACAAATACATTCAAGGTCAATACAAAGAACTATTCAATTAATTATTTATGCAAAGAGCTGAGCTAAGAACAAGAGGTCATCCATTAAGATTAGAGAAAGGTGCTTTTGACTAAAACAAAGGCAGGGATTCTTTACAGTAAGGGAGGTAAGGCTATGGAATTCTTTGCCTCGGGATATTGTGCTTGCAGATAATGCAACTGCATTCAAAAAAGCAATGGATGCCTATCTAGCACAGAACAATATTGACAATTATGACAGATGGCTTCAAAGCAAATAGGATATTGATCTGGAGAACTATTTGACTACCAGTTGGAGTCAGGAAGGAATAATTCCCCCCACACATTTGGGACTAGATTGGAAATGGCTCCAGAGGGCTTTTTTGCCTTCCTTTGGATCAACAGTGGTGTTTTTGGCATGGGCTGAACTTGATGGACGCATGTCTTTTTTGAGCCTTATCTACTATGTTACTATGTATGTTTTTTTATTTTGTCAGGAAAAATTACGTTAATCAGACAAAAAAGTGTTGGTTAAAAGAATATTTTTTTCTGAAAATACCTTACAATATGACAGTACATTAAACCATGCCCACTTTTAAGATGGCTTTATACCTTTGATGGAGATGGTGGAATTGGACGCAAAAAATGAAGGTAAGGTGTCTGAGAATTGACGGACCATGGCAAAATAACTTTTTTGTTCTGATTACAGAGAATTTCAGTTACCACCACTTTTTGAACATCTCACCCTAAGAGAATGAGCCATGAGGAACAGACTTATCATATATTCAGCCGCCACAGGGAAAAATATCCACAAAGCACTGGGCTATCAAATGCCAGGGAAGCCAGTGATAGGAGTCTGCCTAATGTGGGACTATAAGCCCCCTATCTAATGTAAACTAATAAACACCTAGAAAAAGTTAAAAGAAATTGCTTGGCTTACTCCTTCTTGTAACGCAGAACATATGAATCTGAAGATGGGGATTGAACTGTAAGGATGAGGAGAGAGTCTCTGACCTGAACACCCTGTCTTTTTGAAGTTTACTGCCCTGATGGAGGAGGGAGCTCAATACCCTATGGTTCCTGTGTTGCATATTGGATGTAAGAGAAAAGACAATGGTTTCAAACATGTGAAAATACAGATGTTAAATGCTTAGCAACTACAATACTATCAACATTTTGGCAATATCAGATTGTGTGGTTTTGCAGAGGAAAAGCTGTGCTTCCTGAGGGTTAGAAAAAGAGTTAGGAATAAGGGTTTGACTATGGATATTCTGATGGATAAGTATATTGTGTTGTTTTTTGTATATCATTTGTATTACCCTATTTACAATATTATTTGTATACTTTTAACACATTTTTGATATTAGGGGAGATTGCACACCTTTCTGATATTGTATTTGTATGCTTCTCCACTGTACATTTTCAATACATGGTTCTTCATCTAGGGATGTAAACTGGCAGTGTGGTATCTCACACTTGAGTTATTCTGTACACTGTGATTTATTATATTTAGGATATAACTTGCATACTACATAGTTTTAATTGTTTTTAGGGTATATCATTATTTCTATGTATTAGTAAAAGTTTGGTATACTTTTGTAACCTTTATGATGCCTCATTTTATTGGGTTTTCCTTTGGTTGGCCACTTATTTTACTCTGTATAGTGGTAATCCATATTGTATCCAGTTTGCTTCTTTATCCCTAGAATGCACCAAGGCTACTATAGCCTTATAATGGGTTTACTTAACTTTTTGCTGGTGAGAACCATTTCTCTCTAGTCAATGATGGAAAAAAACAAGGAACGGAACTGAACTCACATACACAGGCACAATAAAAGTATTCACCTCTACATCTACTGTTACATTTTACAAACTTATATTATTTTAAAGAGGGAATGATGGTTTTCACCCAGTAATGTGCTGCCAGAACATGATAGTCACTTCCTTTGTAGCCTCTACATAACCTTTCTACCCTAATGTCCATCCCTTCACTATCCCGCCTGAGACCTAAGCTATTATCTTTTTTTATTTTATTTAACTGGGCAGAAAACCTCACTGCTTTGCATTTAGGTTCACAATTATCTGTGTACAAATGTTTATCTGTACTGTGGTTCATGCTTGCACCTACAATACCTAGACAGTGTAGCAGTGGCATCTGGATAATCACTGAACACTTTACATACAGGAAAACATTTTTTAACACATTTAATTGAATAAAGAAATGTTACTTCCTGCTCTGTAGTGAATCTAATCTTTTAGACGTATTTACCTCTTAAGCAACATTTTCACTCTGTGTAATCTTAAATAGCTCAAAGAAAAGTTACTCATGTAAATGGAAGTTAAAACTTTCTGTTATCATTGTATAATGGGAAAGTTTTTTCTCTACAAATAAAGGAAAATCACATGAAATCATGTTTCTTCCACTCAAAATAAACAACAAACTGTGACAGATGTACTTCAGAGAAAGGTTTTATGAAATTTGTCCCTAAAAAAATAAAATACATTATAAGTCAAAGAATGGTGGTGATTATGGAAATTTGCAACTGAAATGATTTATGCAGAAAACAGATTTTATTTTAGGCTTCCAGAAATATAGTTTCACTTACTTGGCTGTGCATGACATTTAATATAACAGAAACACAGGGAGTACAAACCCATGCATTAAAGAGTAGAGAAATGTTTAAGATTACAGATTAAATTTAATTCTAAATTACTCGATATGCTGTGGTAACTTTCCATGCCACTCTACAGATCTCTAGTCAGAGATCACCTACAGTATTGTGTACAGTACTGGAGACCCCATCTCCAGAGGATATAGATACTCTAGAGAAAATTCAGAGAAGGGCTACTAAAATGGTGACTGGTTTACAGGAAAATAAATTTCTAAAGGATCTGAACATGTATAGCTTGGAGGAGAGAAGACAGAGAGGGGATATGATAGAAACATTCAAATACATGAAGGGATTCAACAAAGTGCAGGATGAAAGTACATTTCAAAGACGTAAAAATATCAGGACAAGAGGCCATAGTCTAAAACTAGAGGGACACATGTTTAGACGTAATGTAAAAAAGTTTTACTTCACTGAGAGGGTAGTAAATAAGTGGAATAGCCTACCAGCAGAAGTGGTAGAAGTAAATACAGTGACATAATTTAAGCATGTATGGGATAGGCATTAGGCTTTCCTTTAAAATAAGAAAAGACCAAGGCCCTAATAAGGTTTGAGGTTTTTACATTAGTAAAATGAGAAGACTAGATGGGCCAAATAGTTCGTATCTGCCATCAGTCTATGTTTCTATGCACTAAGAACTAGTTATTTTGGTGCAAACCAGCACCAACCTATTTGACAAATACAAATTTCCATTGATTTAAGTGGGGAATTAACCACTTGCATGCTAGGGAGGTCTACAATGCATGGCTTCATAATGCATTGAATTCTTCTGGCATTCAAAACATTAAAAACTCCATTTAAATCTAGTGACTGCCATAGAGTGACTAATTTCATTCTTAATACATAGACAGCCCTCCTGGGGAAAGACATAAAAAACATATCTCAGTTAATCAGTTTCATTTGTATGGTAGTTTGCTTCATGGTCACAGCAAGCTGGCTTCGACCAATCCTTAGATAGATGGCTCAGTTTCATCTACTAAGTGTAGTGGCTATGCATCCTCTCCTATGACAACATGGAGACATTTCTACTTATATGGCACGCTTGGAAGCACTACCCACTGGCAATTAGCATATAGATGTGCATGACTCCATAAACTATTTATAAAATGTAGCGCCTGTTCTCCTTCCTCTTTCTTTTCCTTTAACTGTTTTCATTACCCTCACTCATTCATATTACCTGCAAATGGAAAAGTTTAAGTTATAGTAATGCTGTGTATAGTAAGAAACATTATATTGCTGTTTCTTTGTCAATCTGTCAAAACCTTAATAAAATGTATATTAATCCCTTAAGGACCGGGAAAATCTGAGGTGGATTTCACTTATGGACCGGAGCAATTCTGACCTTTTTGACTATGTCTTTGTTCAACAGTGTTTTCCCTCTAAGTACTTTATTTTACCCAAGAAAATTATATACCGTTTTTTACACATAAATAGGGCTTTCTTTTGATACCCCACTTGTATGGATAGCGCACCATTTATTTTAATAAAATTAAAGAAAAAAGGTAAAAAAAAATGTAAAAAAACACCATTTTTTTCTCTTGGGATCATTTGGGCACAATGGGTTAAATTTTTATGGAGACTTCATGAAAGGTATGAAGGTCAGTCATATCTACAAAATGGGCAGTTTTAAGTGGGCACTGTGCCCCTGGGTGAAAATCCCCATGTTCCTTTTTCGCACCCTATTTTCCACAACAATCACACTTCCAATATTGGTAATTGACATGTTGTTTTTTTTAAATAAAAATGTTTTAAAATTGACCTGCATCCAGCCAGCTTCCAGCACAGCAGTAAAGGAGTTAATACCCCCAGCTGCTGCATTTTCTTTTAACACTAGGTGTCTCCTCTCTGCTTCTCTGTCCCTTACTTTGATCGCAAGGGACGGGCAGGCTGAGAAGTGACACAGAGACAGTATGTAAATCACACTGTCTCATTCATTACAAATGCCGGTACAGGGGATCGCTGCTTTGGCAATCACATGACCCGGCACAACTGAGAAGGGCTGAGACTGAACGATCCATTACCGGAGCGCTTAGTCTCAGCCTGGAATTAATTATAGCAGCGTGCACGGAGGCACGCTGCTATCGTTTAACCCATGACGGTCCAGGACCCTCATGGATCCTTATCTGCTTTCTACCCATGATGGTCCTGGACCGTCATAGGTCGTTATGTGATTGAAAAAGTCTCATTTAAACCAATGAGAACTTTCATTTGTTGCCCTATGACATAACTCTCAACACTTAGTTTTCCAAATAAGGGAAGTTGTATTTAAAGGTATAGTAATACTTAAAATCCTATGGTCTGCTCTGGTCCCAGGACCATAAATCTCCATAGGATGGTGTAGCAACAGTGCCACTGTACAATTTCAGGCCACTGTGATATTTCACCTAAAAAATTCAACTTTGAGCTGTAATAACTTTTGAATAAAACACCTTTCAGCAGTGGGAGTACCCTTATTTTACTCAGGGAGATAAACCCTACAACATATTTTTTTATATTTAAAGTATTGCTATCCCTTTAATTAGTGTGCCATGTGACACAACTCATGAGTCAGGGGAAAATAGCATTTTATGTGAGGAAGTTATTATCATAATGAATGTGACCAGAGCTACATTTTAATGCAGAATGCTTATGAAAAAACACACTGTGCAGGGCTACAGTGGTTCCTGTGCAGTCTTGAAGAAAAATATTTTCATATGTATACTGCATCTAAATGGAGTTTTGACCCCCTTAATCCAATGGTTCCAAACCTTTATTGCTCATGAGACTTCTAACACAGTCTGAGATTTTCAGGTCACCTCTACCATTTTATAGTTTATTTGACAAAGGCATGTTGAAAAGGAAACACAGATTATTCCTTGGTCCCACACTCAGAATGAGAAAAAAAAATCTGCAACTCATTATTCAAATTGTTTCTGTCTATCTAGAATAGAAGGGACACCCTAGAAGAGTGTTAGCAATACACCCAATTGCCACAGCACCCTGGTTGAGAACCAGGGTTGTTGTTTTTTTTTTTTTTTTTTTTTTTTTTTAAGCCTTATCAAAAAACAAAACAGGTTATATCATCAGAGGAAATAAAGTAACAAGTGTAATACAATACAACCATCTGCATAAGGAGCACCTCTTTAAAACAATAATGTCACAAGAAAGTGTAAGTACCATACACATTAGCTAGACTGAGCAAGGAAGGGGAGAGTTAAGAAGAGAGCAGTGGAGAGGGAAGGAGAGGAGAAGAGGAGCAGAGAAGAGAGACAGGAGACAAAGGGGGGTGGGCATTAGTAAGAGAAAGATGGGGATGTGTATAGAGGAGGAGGGAGTAGGCTGAGCTGAGGGTTGAGAAGGGTGTGGGCATGGGGAAGGGAGGATCTCACAAGGTGTCCAGCACTGGTAAAGTGTTTAATGGCTAGTTGGGAGGAAGGTGTATGCTCAGGAGAGTATACCGTGAGGCATACAAGTCCTTCAATGGTTCATGGTTGACCCTGGATAGTTGGTAGAGGTGCTCCATATCCAAAAGGCGTTTCATTTCACAGAGAACCAGTGTTTTAATCTTAATCAATATGATTAAAACATGATTAAATGCTGGATGTAAACATTAAGAAACATTTGGCTCTTGTTAACCTATTGAGTGTCAGGGGGTATGAAAAATATTGGCAATGGAAGACTACATTATATACCTATCACAAGTCAACAATATATAATGATGGATTTATATTACAAGTGCTAAGCTGATATTTTATACTTGGTGTATTCCCAGAAAAACCTAACCTTTATTAGAAAATTAATAAAATAATAATGATGATGTGATGTGCATTCAATAAAAAAGGGAAAATACTGACAAAATAATAGAAAGTACCACAATTGTAAAGTGACACAAACATATATATAGGCTGGATCCTATATAATAATCATAACACTGTGGACAGTAATAAACTGTCTAAAAATAATAACAATCAGGGACATAAGAAAATCACCTGCTGAACAAAGAAAAACATTACAGGGCAGAAAGTGGTTGAGGATCATGCTCCTTTACTGGATTCCCATAACATGAATCACAGGGAATCCCAGCAGGCAGACTGATGTGTGTGTGTGTGTGTGGGGGGGGGGGGGATAACATTACCTCATTGCAGTAAAGTTTAAAGTAAAAAAAAAAAAAATAAATAAACAAAATTTTGAAAATTGGTACATGCAGAGTAGGTACCACTCATTAGGAGGCTGCCACACTACCACTCTGAGCCCACTGCCTGATTGCCCTAAGCAGGTACTGACGGCATTAGATGTGCCCCGTCATCCAGTTTCTTGAGTCGCACTGCAGCCAATGAGAGAAGACTGCTTTGACAGGATACTCCTCTCTCATTGGTTATGCGTGGTGTGTGGAGGCGTGGCACTGTTGTGCAAGGTCTGGAGGAGATGCCTGGACCTGACACAGCCAGTACAGCACGCAAACTGGAACAGGAGGATGCGGAGACCTAAATATCTCACTGCATCCTCAGATACCACCAGGCAGAAGCCAGCCCGCCTGCCCTCAGCACTGTGTCAGCAGCAGGTGCGGGTGTTTTTTTTTTTACATTTTAAACTATGGGGGGGGAGGGGGTCAAATATGGGGGGGGGTGACAGATATAGGATCCGCCCCGGGTGCCAAATGCTCTAGGTAGGCTCCTGATACAGCATCTGCCAGGTTTGGTAGATATCAGTTGATTAAATCTTGCTGATGAGCTGACAAAAAAAATATAGGCATGAAAAATTATTATGTGATAAGACCCACTTTTTGGAAATTACACTTTTTTCCCCTACAAACTGATTTGGACCAAATTTGCTGAGTTTGTGGGGACTGATTCCTTAACATGAACATTTCACCTTTAGTCATAGAACAGTTCAAAGGTTGTATATTTGAAAACTGACATGTAACAGAACCTTATTTTGAATTATAACTATAGATGCACTACTGAACAGCTTTAACACACTGTAGAGCTCAATAAACTGATATAGCAATAGTACTACCATAATATAGAAAGGACCTGAAAAACTATATCTATACTGTCAAAAATAATATATTGATATACAATAACTTTTGAATGATGCCTCCTGTAGCAGTTATTTTCTTTGATTTACTCCCCAGAAAAAAAAGCCATGGTGTTACCATTAAGGAATATGCAGCATAGTTTATAAGGTATGTTTAATGATTAAAATCATTTTTCTTCATGGGTGATTCTGATTTTTACAATGTAAAACAGTTATGGATTCTATAGGCATTTTTGCATTTATTTTCCAACTGGGATGAACTACTTATTCTCTGATCATCTCTGTTTTGAATTAGCTTTTCCAAGCAGCTTCCTGTATTTCTATATCTCTTTTAGAAACTACTAAGAGCCGATGACCTAGTTTCACACCAAAGACACATTGTAAGGACACATCTGTGCTCTTTTCACATGCAAATACATGCTGATTGATACAGGAGTATGTTTTCAAAAGAAAAAATATAAATTAACAGATAACCCTACTGTTTAATTGCTGAATTAGGATATGTTTGTGACAACAGTAGAGAAGCTGATGTGCTTACTATAAAGAAATTAAGAAACTATGTGCCAAACCAACTGCATCAAGATACAAATTCCTACTGTTATATGTGAGACATTAAACCCCTTGAAAGCCAGAAATGTCTCCAGTGCATTTCTTCACTATGTGTTAGAGACTTTCTAGGATTTAAGGAGCTAAATGAACTAACTAGTAGAGACTATCTGGAGAAATGTATTTGAACTCTGTGGAGAAGTAGATTTGCTCCATCATTGCTCTAATCCTTTTGTTGATCCACTGGATGATAGACACGCATAGACACCTTTTGAGGCAATACATAGGATACGTCTGTAGCCTTAAAGTGGATGAATGGTTTTAACCCTTTTTAGGCCAGGGGGATGTGAAACACATTGTGGAGAATGTGTTGCATATCCTCCTTGCCCTCAAAGGGTTAATGGTGTGGTTCCACAATGATGTCATTTTTAAACTATAGTGTTCAACCTCAGAAAAAAGATTTTACAAAAATCACCTGATTGGCCATTAAAAGAATTGTTTAAATCTCATCTGTACTACAATGGTTTGACCATGGCTTTTACATACTTTTTTATAATGCATGCACACAACCTGTATTTTGTTTTTAAGGAACTGGGGCTAAACCATATTATGTCTGAATACAAAAGTGGTATTTCTTTTTATTGAAGCAGGACCTAGCGGTCATCATCTGCTCTAGGAAGTCTGATTTTCACAGTTCAGTACTGAGTTTCCAAAGATAGAGACTAACTTTCTGGGTTGTTCAGTTTTCAGGTAACCTAGCCCACTACTTTAAAAAGTAATTGAAAAGTATCTAAGTGTGGTAATTTTATTAAAGGAGACAAGTAAAAACAATAATATGCACTCACATGATGCCCATCTTGGGCTTTATGAGTATAAGGTGTCCCTACCCCTGTAGGCAAAATACTGTACCAATTCTCTCCTGCCACCAAATGAACTTGTAAGTACCCCTGAAGAAGTGGAGTCGGTGCTCCATGATATGTGTTAGTTTCCCATAAGCATTCATGTTGATTCAGGTCCCTCCCATGCCCCTGAGAGAACCCCCCCCCCCAGCTCACAGTCACGACTCCATAATTTCGCCAACGCCGTTGGACTATTCAGTTGCACTTCTGTCCTACTATTCCTCCACAACTTTCCAACTGACTCAGGGAAGTTCACATCTATACCAGACAGAGTTCTGTGTTACAGCACCCAGGAAAGGATTCTACCATCAAGGCACAGTGCCTTACAAGTACCAGCTGTAGCAGGAGAGAACGGGAACAGAATGTTGGCTATAAAACCCAAGATGGGCATAATGTGCATATTATTATTGTTTTTACTTGTTTCCTTGAATAAAATGACTAAACTTAGATACTTTTTACTGTTCTTCCAAATTGTCTTTTGCTCTCATACTATTCTAGAATATTGCTTTTACTGGTGGAAAAGGCAATTGGAGTTTTGTTGCAGCATCACTATTTGAAGGAATTGATATCTATTTACCTCATCTCTCCATCATCATCCATCTTCATTCTTTACCATTCTCACCATAATTTGCATCTTTCCATCTTTCATTGGTTCATCCTTCACTCATAGAATTTGAAGGTACTGTATTTTACACGGATCATAATCTTTTATTAACAGGACTTTTCATTATTACAATACCATTACTATTTATGGTGATTTGAGAGGACATAGATACTGGGACTCCTATTATATTAACTATTTGTGCAAGTGTTTATCATATTTTTTTACTTTGTCACCCATGTTATTTTTAGTATAAATCTGTTGTCTTGAAGAGCCTTGTGTAAACATGTGTCCACTGTACCTTAACCGTAGCATATGCTCCTCCATTTATAGAACCAGAGAACACTCCAGAAGTAGTACAGAATATGATGAGCACTGTAGTCTCTTCCCTCTTTGTTGTAAACTACCCTTAATCATATTATACACAGGATAGACTAAGGAGAAGAAAGGTAATAACACAACAATATATAAGTAATTAAGAAAATTGCCCATTCAATATTGTACCCCCTATAATCTTACTGCCCAAAACACTTTTTTGTAATGTGATGGCTTAAAGGGATAGTAATACTTCGTTTTAACTTTATTTTATTTTGTAGGCATTAAAAAAACATGAAGAACGATATAAGTCTTATCTCTCAAACCTTTATGGTTTAAGAGATATTCACAAGCAAAGTTTCCCCTCCCCGCCCCTTTTTCCTAGTGTAAGCCATCTCTTCTCAGATGTGAATCTGGTTGTAAGACCAGACAGATAACAGAAGGGGACATTCTTCTTTATATGAAAACTATGAAAGCCCTGCCCCCCTTGACAAGCTTTTCAGGTTTTTCCCTTAACTTAATTGAAGATTGTCCCTCTGTGCAATCTACTTGGGCACCTCCCTTCTGCTTTGGCTGAGAAGTGTTATATCAGTAAAAGGGACGGGAGGGGGACACTTTGTCATTGAATTACTCCTGAACTACAACTCTGACAGAACTGAAATAACACTCTCCAAAGTCCAAATACTATGATGATTAATTAGAGCTGTTTTTATTATGAAACATTACTATCCCTTTAAGAATTACTGATTGTCAGTCTTTTTCATGTTTAAATGCCCTACTTCCAAGGTGTGTTTTGCTTAAATTTGACCATGTGATTTGATTTGTCAAACCAGTGGGTGTTGCAGTTATTGGAGGTTTGTGTATAACACCCACCCATTTAGACAGAGTTTTTCCTCATCTGTTAACTTATTTAGAGTGATATCAATCAGAGACCTTCAAATATGTGTTTGAGTGCTGTAAACACCTCTCATTCGGTGTAATAGAATTTTACCTGAATACTGAAGCTTTTGGTTATATAATTTACAAGTCTTTGGTTGGATGTGCTTTGCAGAATATCAAGTCTTTGCTGTAAGCCACATGCATGTTCTCTTTTTGGGGATGATGGGAGTTGTAATCTTCCACAGCAGGAGGGCTCCAGGTATCCCATCCCTGATCAATATCAAGGGAGGAGTACCCAAGGTATTCAAGCTATTGTTGGATTACAACTCCCATCACCCTCTATGGGAACTGTTATCCAATAATAGCTAGAGGCCTGCAGTCTCAGATATATCTTGTAGCAATACTAGTCATAATAGTAATAATAATACAACTAAATGCATTTTTCCATATCTCCCTGTTTTATGTAGCCTTACCATTAATCATTATTAGTCTTTAGCTCTGGAACACTCTCACACTTGGTTCATGTCAAGTTTCCTCTCTTTCTTCACTCAAAGCAAAGCTACACCCACAGTGTTTAAATGTAACACTAAATATTCAATATATTACCACTATGGCAAGCACATCTGTTTACTGCATTTTATTGATACAAAACATTCTGTATGTCAGCCCTACTTATGGCTGGATTGCATTACCTGTGAAAATGTTATTATTCATTTTATCTCTACACTCTTCCCATAAATTACTACTGGAATTTGAGAGATATAAGACAGTGATCGATTCATCTCCCAAAATAGATTCTAGCTCTTAGATTGTAAGTTCTTTGGATCAGGCACTACTTTTCCTAAAGTTTATGTGTACATTTCAATTTTTTCTGCTCTATTATTTTATTATCTATTGTAATACCACCATGATTATATAGTCATCCCATCTCTTCATGCATATTTTAAGCTATGCCTTTTTGAGCAGAAAATATTATCCTACATGTTTTCTTAACATTACCATTCATGCAGATATTAAAGTTTAATATTTTATAAGTCTAGTTTAGGGAAATAGGTCACTCTATAGTGGTAAGACATAAAGGTTATGCACTGATAATTTACTAATATACTGTATTTTCCACTCCCTATTATCTTCATCATTTTATCCTTTACTGTAACTGGACTACTTTAATTTAATTTGTGTGAGAATAACAAAGATTTGTGGTAGTGAGAGTAAGAGTCTAAGAAATGAATCACTGTATAGATGATAACAAGTTCTAAAAATACAAGCTTGATGCTGATAATAAATCACGTAAATAACCGTCATCTATCAGAAGGATTTGCCAATGCGTGCATCCTTACTCATTCGTATCCTGATATTAGAATTCATTTTTCAGAAGAGAAACCTTTTCTGCAACAGTCCAAAGCAAATTGATTTTGTAGTTCTCTATATCTGATTAAGAATCACAAGTGTTAAAGCTATTAAAAGCACTATGTTATCTTTGTAAGGCATAAGAGTAGATCCTGTATTCTCTTTATTAAACTAAGGTTTATATTACATTCTCCCTTTTCAATACTTTTCCAGTGTCTTTACATTGAATATCGATACAAATGAGAAACCACAGATCACATTGTGATGTAAGTTTATACATAGAGTTATCATTAATTATTCTATGACCCTTTATTTGTATAACTTATTCATCAGAGCTGTACAATATGTGATAGGTATACAAAGACCTAAAACAGTACAAATGAAACATAGGAAACAAAAGGATCAGAGAGCTGTGCCCGTGGCAGCTTACAGCCTATAATTAATCAAAATAATGTACAGTATCTATTACGGTTTACCAAAATAATTAAATAAGCTTATTATTCAAGAAACCATTTCACTAGATCTGAGACACATTTTGAGAAACAGGTGTTTCTCATAGTGGTTTGCTTGCTATTATAACCAATCATGTTGCAGGAAAAATTATTACATGATATCTAAACCTTTACCAAAAAGAGCAGATGTACATATGTTAAGTGATATTCAAAATAGATTTATGTCTCGGTCACTCAATACTCATCATGTATTCATGCTATTTTTGTTTCTAGTTATTACAAATACGTTCTAACAGTCTCAATATAATGTGGGATTTATAGTTTAAAATCTACCTTCAAGACAGCATTTACTTTCGTATCCACAAAAACAGATTGGGTAATTGGTGGATACTTTGCAGTGGGGGCAGAACACTTACTTACCTACTACTTTCTGCCATATCAGCATATTTAAATCTTTTTTTCTGAAACTGGAAGGAAATAAACCCTCCTCTGTCCTCTAGCTATCATTAATGGCGAATGTCAGGGCTCCACCTTATCGCTATTCACTTTTCTTTGGTAATTGAGGTCATGATCCAGTCTATCTGGTTGGATGCTGACATAATGGGGCTTCAGATCATTAAATATTACTATAATGTTGCAGCCTTTGTAGCTACGGAGATCCCTAATCTTTTTTTCTGTGAAATTGGAAGGAAATAAACCCTCCTCTAGCTATCATTAATGGTGAATGTCAAGGCTCCACCTTATCGCTATTCACTTTTCTTTGGTAATTGAGGTTCTGATCCAGTCTATCTGGTTGGATGCTGACATAATGGGGCTTCAGATCATTAAATATTATTATAATGTTGCAGCCTTTGTAGCTACGGAGATCCCTAATCTGAGGCGCCCTGTTGAGACAGGCAAGTTTAACATAGTTTTGCCCACAAACATGTAACTAAACCTCAGTTTTTTTTTCTTTTGTTTGTTTTTATAATTAGACTGAGGACTTAAACATATCATTTTGTGGTGCTACTTTAAGAAAAACTCATGTCCAGGACTTTTTTTCTCTTTTTTAAGATCTCTTTTTATGAAATTCATCTGGCCACAAAACATTGCACACTGACCTTCCAACTAAATATAAGCATGAGGGAAGTTTGAGGGTTCCCGACATTCATAGATACTGCCAAGCTGTTCTTCTCACTTGAGTTCTTGATTGGTTGCATGGTGACAAATATCATTTATGGGCCCAGCTCGAACAAGACTTGCTCCAGATCTCTACTTCTAACCTACCATTGATAAAGGACGACCATTAACCCTTTGAGTGCTAGATAGGTACACAATGCATTGCTTTGCAATGTATTACATACCCCCTCTGGCACTCAAAGGGTTAAAACTACCCTCCAATGAAAGAGATCTCTTTAAAAGGGGGTCTCTTTTATCACTGCCCTGTTCACGCACCCCATCTTGACAGATAACCCCTCCTTTTCATAAAGAAAAAAATAGCTCACAGTGCTAACTCACCTTCATGTATAGTAATACATGTGTATTTATATATAATAAAATGTATAATTTTTTTTTTGTAAAGTGACCATTGAAATAAGTGGTGTTACTGAAGTGTGCAGCAAGGAGTCAGAGGGTTCTCTAGCCCCCAAACATCAGGCAAAAGCCCAAAGTGCAAATACAAAACAAAGTCTTGTGAATAGTGTGCCCTGTGTTAGGCATGTATAATAACACTGTTGACTAATTTGAGATTTTAGTGCCCACATTTTTGGCCAAAAAAGAGGTATAAGCTTTCCAACCCCGTCACGGTACCTCAAGTATGGCAAGTACCTACTCTAAACACCTGAAATCCCTATCTAAATTGAAAATAAAAAATGAAAATTAAAAATAGCCCCTGAAGAGATGTTATAATAAAAGTGTAGGAGGGGGACCCTTTTGTATAGATTGTTTTTGAATACTTGGAGGTCCCCATATATGCAATAAAAACAAATGACAAACAATATTTTAAAAAGGTGTAAAGGATGACTTGCCTTTTGTGCCTGCACTGAGTGTATACTTATGAAAAAGAACTGAAACTCAATCAGCCTTTATACATGTTACCACCCCTGCAGGCCACATGAGGAATAATCAGTTGCAAGCAGACAGGGTATATGAGATCCTAAATAGACCTCTTATTGGCCTATAATATAAAGAAAATAATTAGTGCAATAATGTGTAATATTAGTGAAAGTGAAAAGCTGCTAGAATGAGCAAAGGAGTTATGTGGAAAAAATAGCTCACATCGCTAACTCACCTTAGTGTATAGTAATATATGTGTATATATATAATACAATTTATTATTTTTTTTAAAAGTGACCATTGAAAGAATTGGTGTTACTGAAGTGTGCAACAAGGAATGAGAGGGTTCTGTAGCCCCCAAACATCAGGCAAAAGCCCAAAGTGCAAACACAAAACAAACACCTGCTTTTCACCTGATCTGTTGTCTAATGATGTGGTGTTCTTCTCACACTAATTTACATATCTATAATGTCACACAGAATAAGCCCCTAGCCTCCTTATCCATCATTCCAGATAGTAATATTTTATGTTAATGGAACCCATGGCTTTACCTATAATTCAAACATTGACTCCCTGAGTGGTCTGATCCCCTTTAAATTATTTTTTCTTTTTAAGGACAACCTGAGAATGTCTATCTTTCAAATATAGTCCATGTTTACTAGTCTGGAGTCAGAGGCCCTCACTAAATTTAAAACTGGCAAAGGGATCTGGAAGGTAGCTGTCAGAACTAAAGTGGCACAGTATGTTTCAAATTGTCCATCATGGGTCTATACATAGCAAACCATGAGAATATAACTACATGTAATGTATGAATGGTATAGGACTCCTGAGTTATTAAATAAAATATTCATAATTTGTCTAATTTCTGTTGGCTTTGCAATGCCACACTGGGTTCTGTTGCACATACTTGGTGGTACTGTTCAACCATTAAGATGTACTAGGATGATATTCTGAGCATTATTCTTGATATCCTAGGGCAGACATGTTAACATATGGCCCTCCATAAAGGGAAACTTTTTAAATGCTCTATGGCCCAGCATCTTCCCCCTCACTCCTTACCACAGGCTAAGGTTGCCACCTGTCCACTTTTCCTGCTTCTCCCTGGGTTTCACTAGTCCTGAAACTGAGACACAATCATTTGCAGGCTCCTGGCATGATCCACAGGCAGATTATTATGGCAGTGGCTAGATGCTAGTGGACTAAAGGACCTTTGCTGATGTCACTAGTTAGTCCAACCATTAAGATGTACTGGGATGATATTTTGAGTATTATTCCTGATATCCTAGGGCAGACATGTTAATGTATAGCTATCACGGTGCCCGTGATTGCTGCCTTTTCCTGTCAGTTATCTGTGAGGTTCTTCCCATTGGCTGCCTGTCTTTAGTCTGCCCAGTATTGCCTATATAGACTGGGTTCTGGCACCCTTTGGTTGCCCTTTTGTGGTGTCTCTATGTCAGTAGCCACCTGCATTTGTTTCCTGTGTTCTATGGGCCTTGTCTGAATCCTCTACTCTCCAGTGTCTGCCTGCCTACCTGACTGACAGCCTTCTCTGCTGAAGTGGTTCCTGCCTCCGTTCCTGATCCGGTTTGGGCTGACGTTCCTGTTTCTGTTCCTGCTCCGGTTGACTGCCGTTACTGTTCCAGCTTCCTGTCCCGGCCTGGCTGTCCTTCCTGCTCCTGGATCATCTTGGATATTCTCCGTGATCATGGTCGCTTTGGCGACATTCTGATCTATGGGTGTATTCTGTGCAGTCCAGTACGCGGGTATTGGTTTTCTCCTTTACAGCACTGGTTGTACTGGTTCACTCCTATGTATTCCAGTTGCTTACTGCCACCTCTCAGCACCGGTAGCGTCTCACTGTAGTCCAATATGTGGGTATTGGTTTGCTCATTTGCAGCACCGGTTGTGTTAGTCCAGTACGCTGGTACTGGTTTGCTCCAATGTATTCTGGTTGCTTACTGCCACCTCTCTGCACCGGTAGCATCTCCGTGTAGTCCAATACACTGGTATTGGTTGCTCATTTACAGAACCAGTTGTGTTAGTCCAGTACGCGGGTACTGGTTCGCTCCAATGTGTTCCGGTTGCTTACTGCCACCTCTCAGCACCAGTAGCGACTCAGTGTAGTCCAATACGCGGGTATTGGTTTGCTCATTTACTGCACCGGTTGTGTAGTCCAGTACGCGGGTACTGGTTCGCTCCTATGTATTCCGGTTGCTTACTGCCACCTCTTAGCACCGGTAGCATCTCAGTGTAGTCCAATACGCGGGTATTGGTTTGCTCATTTACAGCACCGATCGCGTTAGTTCAGTACGCGGGTACTGGTTCGCTCCTATGTATGCCTGTTGCCTATTGCCACCTATACTACACCAGTTTCGTCTACGTGTAGTCCAGTACGCGGGTACTGGTTTGCTCCTTTTCCGCACCAGTTGTGTTTCACTGTAGTCCAGTACGTGGGTACTGGTTTGCTCCTTTTTCACCGACTGCTTGCTGACTCCTATATGCAGCAGTAGGTCTCCTTGTTGTCCAGCACTTGCGTCTGGTTTGCTCCACCTCTTCACCAGTCGCTGAGACCACCTTCATTATATACCAGTACTTGCCTACACTGAGCCCATGTTAGGCTTCCTTGCCCAGTATATTGGCAAGGCCGGTAGAGCCTACTCACCAGTTTTGCCAGTCCTAAGGCTGCCTTGCTGGGTATATTGGCAAGGCCGGTAGAGCCTACTCACTCATTTTGCCAGTCCTAAGGATGCCTTGCTGGGTATATTGGCAAGGCCGGTAGAGCCTACTCACTCGTTTGCCAGTCCTAAGGCTGCCTTGCCCAGTATATTGGCAAGGCCAGTAGAGCCTTTTCCTATCTGCTGTTAACAGTCTCCAGTCTGCCTTGCTCGGTATATTGGCAGGGCCGGTAGAGCCTTCTCCCTCTTGTGTTGCCAGTCTGCAGGCTGCCTTGCCCGGTATACTGGTAAGGCTGGTAGAGCCTTTTCCAGCATTGTGCCAGTCCTTGGGCTGCCCTACCCGGTTATTGGCAAGGCCGGTAGAGCCTATCTATATTCGATGTACCACTGTTCTCTACTTCTTTGCACCAGTTGTGTGTTTATATATGTGTATGTTACAACCCGCGAGGGTTCTCTTTAAACTTTCAATAAAGTTGCATTTTTATCTTAACTCTGTGTCTGAGAGTCAAAACAAACCGTGACAATAGCACTGTATTAAGGGAAACTTTTTCAATACTCTGTGGCCCAGAATTTTCTGCCACCCTCCTTATCACAGCCAAGGATTGCCACCTGTCTGGTTTTCTGGCTTTTGTCTGGGTTGCACTGGTCATGAAACTGAGAAAGAATTTTGCAGGCTTCTGGCATGATCCACAGGCAGATCATTATGACAGTGGCTAGATACTAGTGGACTAAAGGACTGCTGCTAATGTTACTAATTAGTCAGGTGGCCGCAATATGTAGACAGGGCAAAGTAAAAGAAAGATAACTACATGCAAAATGCAAAAAAATATGAGGAACTGGTGCATATTGGTTATACAGCAGATCACTCTTGTCACTTCATTTCCATGGATAAAGTGGGTATTTTGGAGCTCTTCTACAATGCTAGGGCATACCTCGCAACATTTTGAATGGCAAAAGAGGGACACTTTTGTTTTAGGTGGTGTTGCTGGGGAAGGGCAGGTGAGCAGGCATTACTGAGAATTTTTAGGCTATTTCATGACATATTGACACCTCTTTGTGTAACCGAATCCATGATTTAGAGCAAGATCGATGCATTTTATTTATATATGCTAATTTATAAGCATATATACTGAAGTTTAAACAAACATTAATGTGTTTTATTGCTATGAAGCAATGGGAAACACTTCTATACATACCACACAGTCTGATCTCCTATAACTATTGACACCAGGGTGAGGAAGAGGGACAGATGGATTTGGGTGTAAAAGAGGAGCTGTCCCTCCTAAAGAAGGACACTTGTTACAGTTAGGGAAAACATTATTTGATCCCCTGCTGATTTTATACGTTTACCCACTGACAAAGAAATGATCAGTCTATAATTTTAATGGTAGGTTTATTTGAACAGTGAGAGACAGAAAATAACTTAAAGCAAATGCAAAGACACCACATGGCCTGATCTGCTAAAAAATTGGGATATAGGAATCTTTGCCTCAGAAGGACAATACCAGCCTAAAAAAGTGACACTTTGGAGGTATGTGTGAACATTCATACTTTTTATCCAGTCCCTGGTGGGGGTGTACTAAATTAATTAGAGGGAAATATGGTTGAATCCTCTGGTCCTCTAGTGTAAAAAAAAAACCTTGGTCACCAAGAGGTTAATCATACCCTTATTTTATCCATTCTAGTGAAACCATTATTAGTTCTACCACGCCCTCTAATTAACACTTCATGTCTCTTCTTTTGCTTCCAAGGTACAAGTAAATAATTTACAACCAAATGATCCACTGCTTATGTAATTCCCTATCTGTCTTTTTTGTAATCAGGCTTCCTTTCCACTATTTGCTATCCACCGAGAGGTCAATAAGGAGGTTAATTACTTAACAGACAAGTCATTTCTCACTACTTTTTCTATAAGAGCTCTCTGTTGGTACATTCTTCATCCTACTGAGCTCAGTGACAAGACCTCTTGTAATTTTTCTCATACTTACCTACATCTCTCTTTTCTTCTGTTCTCTTTCTCTCTTTGCATGAGCCTTTGTCAAAAAAAATCCTCTGTCTTACATCTTAGCCATTCTCTTTATTCACCTCTTCAATTGGTAAACTAATGAACTCATTCAGCAGACTGTATCATCAATACAATAAGAAATGATAAATCTTCCTCTTTTCTAGCAATATAATTCCTGCCCTCATATCTCATGTCACTAACTGGCTTTCTGCCATCCTTTCTGGGATGTTGCACCTTTTTCCTGAATATGTCCAAACTTGAATTTGTATTTTTTTTAACCACTCTCACAATAATCATCCCAATGTATTCAAGGAGGTAAACAAAAAAATATGTATTGTTTTGCTTAAATATCTGATTTAAATTTAAGGCAGCTAGCTATACCTATAGGAACAAGTGGCTCTAAATGTGTTTAACAGAAACACTTACCTATGTATGGGTTCACTGTACAACAGTCATACAATTATCAACATACATCTCTATGAATGAGATTAGCTAAGAAGAGAATATAGGCTCTTCTCACATGATGATACAAGGCAGTGATGCTGCCTTGTTAATATCACCCATTGTGAAAAATAAAATACTGGCCTATGGTATCTTTCACATGGGCAACTATCATCTGATGTAAATGAACCAAAATCTAGCATGTTGAAATTATACTGAATTCCCTCGAGGCAGTAAAGTTGAGGTAAGGAAGGTCTGCATGGCAGTCTATGGGACTACTGGCAGACTTTACAAATGAGCAATGATGGCAGTTGCAATGTTTTTCTCAACCTCCAATGAATGGCTGACCCATGTGAGCGCCAGCCAATGGCACCCTGAGCCACCCAGCAAACATGACTCTCCTGCATCTGAATCAGCTATGAGAGGTTGAATGCAGTAAACCAACACTGATGGCAGTATGGCTATAGGAGACTTAAACAGTCCTGTTGCCCATGTAAAATATGCCTTAAAAATTATACCTGAAGAGCTCGTGTACTAAGCAATCTATCACACTTCTTCTCAACTTATACAACTTCAGCAACTGTAAAAAATATATAAATCCTTAAAAAAACTGTAAGACTGTTGTACGTATAACATTTGTCTTCTGCCTGCTGGAGGGTCACTTTCCATTTAGATATAACTATATTCAATATATCACAATAATCCTGTGAGTATCTGAGAGCTGTTCCTCATCCAGTGTGTAGAGAGTATGAGCTGCATGGACTAAATTCAAGCAGCACGTGTTTATGAGTTATGAACTTTTCTACTTTCAACACAAGTGCAGAACAATACATAAACATCTCAGGAAATTCAGCACCTTTTCACTTTAAATGCAGGCATATAGTCCTCCATAAGGTTTATGTGTAAAATTTACTGTCAGTCAGTTCATTAGACATTTCACTGATGAAAAAAAGCAAACAAGAATCATTTTAACATGGGTAAGCAAACATTTTAATGCTTTTTATTTTCTAGAAATAATCAAACTGTACAAGATCTGTAGAGTACAAATCTCTACATTAGTCTTTCTGTTGACAAGTTACCAGATTTAAAATGTTTCCACTCAAAATCATTCACGTGTGAACCTTAACAACTGCAGTATAACTACATCATTATAATATATCTATCTGTCCTGATCTAAAGAAAAATGAGTAATAGACTTCACAAAATGAAATGGGAGTGACTATTAAAATAGGAGTTTAGTGTTCTTCCGTGTTAAATCCTTTTCTCTTTTGTCCATATGGAACACATGTACCACCTCTGGAGAGTAGGGCACATCAAAAATGACAGGGTCTTTGGGGAAGAGACTCCTTCCTCCTCCTAGATCACCACACACACACACACACACACACCTACAATCTCCCATAATTCATGTGACAAAAAGCTACAATAAATGAAAATAAGCAGGTAATAAGAAAAGAAAATCTCTCAGGACTAAGATCCTAAGAGGACTCCTCTGCTCGGTAAAGCAATGCAGAAAATGTTTTTTTCTCTGGGTGGGTGACCTGTGTTCCATATGGACTACAGAGAAAAAAATATTTAACAGGTAAGAACGCTAAAATCCTATTTTCTCTTATGTCTAATATGGAACACAGCTACCATGGGGATATAACAAAGCTAAGATTCCCATGGAGGGTAAGATTAAAAGACCTCACACATATCTCCATGATACCAGAGTTTCCTAGGACTATTCAGGTTCTGAATAACCCAAATGTGTCAGCAGACCTCAAATTAGCACAAATCTCCAAACAAGACCCAACATGGTTCAAACAACTTGCAGTATAAAATTAAGATAACAGTCCTTAAACAAGCAAGACTGCCTGAAGGACATGCTAGCCATAGCTGGCCTCAGCCGAAGCCAAGACATTGGTACAGTAGTGTTTGGTGAAAGTATGCAAGGAGAACAAAGTTGCAGCCTTGCACAGCTGTTCAGCTGAGGCCTGCTTATGCTGCACTTGGCACAACTTTTTTATATCTGTGTTAGTATGAATTGACCCTTTGCCAGAATTTTTTTCTGTGAAGTATCCCCACTCAAGCATACACTTGAGGGGATTGGCATACACATTTCAAATAGTATCTTATTTTTCTATCATTTTACTAGCAGCAATAACTGAGTGTAAAACATATCAGGAGAAACATAGAATTTGATGGCCGATAAGAACCATTTGGCCCGTCTACTCTGCCCATTTTTCCTACCTTAAACCTTATTTGGTCCTTGGTCTTGTCTTATGTTCAGGACAGCTTAATGCCTATGCCATGCACGCTTAAATCTCCCTCACTGAATTACCCTCTATCACTTCTGCTGGTAGGCTATTCCACTTTTCTACCACCCTCTCAGTGAAGTAAAACTTTCTTATATCACATCCAAGCCTTCATTCCTCTAGTTTTAGACTATGACCTTTTGTCCTAACATTTGTACTCAATTTTCCTAAGTAAACAAAATAGTAAACAAGATAGTGAAAAATATCTGCGAGCAGCTGTTTTTCAATGTAATTAGTCGCAGAAAGAAATGCACTTACTAGAGTACAACTTGTCTTATTGCCCAAAGTTAATCAACTGATGTTTTCCTCTCACCGGATGTGATGGGGGTCTATTCTTATATTCTCTGTATATTGGTCACCGTGGTGAAAATAGAAGAAAGAATCCTTCTAAGAGTACCTGTCTTAGATGGGAAAATCCTAGAGTGGCCCCCTTATGAATATCACTCACTAGATAGCGGATGAACCACAAACATCAATCACGCCAACTGGACGCAATGCTTGATTTACTTTGGGCAATAAGACAAGTTGTACTCTAGTAAGTGCATTTCTTTCTGCAACTAATTACATTGAAAAACAGCCGCTCTCAGATATTTTGTGCTCTCGCCTTTGTTTACCTTGCATACAAACCAGATTGTGATGGTATTACAATACAAGAAGCTGCATACCAGATTGTGAAAGTGTTATAATATGAGAAGCTGCAGCCTGGCACTGGCACTAAAGATAACATTTATAATGCAGAAAATTAAAGACTGAAGTAAGGGGATCTGTGGACTGGATTAGGAGTGCTTATACTTTATTTTTTTGTGTACTCTATTTTCCTGTTGTCCTGTTTTTGTGGAATAATGGAAGATCACACATTATATTAATATATATTATTTTAGATCCTTACTAGTGTATTTTCATTCTTTAGAGCAAATATGCACTCAAAGAAGGATTTGTGTTGATTCTCTACAATTAAGTGTGTTTCAGAGTTATGGATGGTAATGTTCTAATTTTATCATAAAGATGATAAGTCTAAGAGTTTTTTATTAATGATTTGAAAAGGGTGACGTTTGAATGTTGCACGCTTATGGGTCACCCTGCAATGCTCACCAAATAGAGGGCAACATTTAAATCTTGGTCTTCCTCAATTCCCCCTCCTATGGGAACTCGTACGCAAAAGGGCGACATTCTGAGACATCAGAATCTCAGGCCCATAGCATTGACATTCATTGGATAGTACTGGATCAGCCATACACAAGAATGAACCGCTAAGCTACCGGAAAAAGTTGTCAGTATCTAGGGACATATGGCCAACCTTCTACATGGCTGTGCATGGCGACCCAAAACCTTTTGACTTCTGGAGAGGTATGCACCCAAAGGGTTAAGCATGTGACAGAATCTGTGCACTCCCAGTTTGTACATCTATCTGTACCAGTATAGACTTTGCAGAAGGGTATTATTATTATTATGTGGCTCAACTGCATCTTTTGAATTTGACTGCTGACATGCCTGTTTTTGATAGCTATTTAATGCATTTTATTGTATGATTGCCTTGGATTGGAGAAGCAGGCTTGTTCTGGTAGCTTACAGGTTGATACTTGTTTATTGTGATCCTCCTGAACTGGAGAAGCAGTCTCTACTTCTATGATCAGCACAATGCTATGGGCCTCAGATTCTGATGTCTCACTATGTCACCCTTTTGCATACCAGTTCCCATAAGAGGAGGAACTGAGGAAGACCAAGACTGAAACGTTGCTCTCTATTTGGCAACCATTGAAGGGTGACCCTTAAACATGTGATATCAGAATGTCACCCTTTTCATGTCAGCAACATTCTGATATTGCCCCTTTGATGATTGTGACATTATGAACTTGCCCTTTTGATGGTCGCCAAATAGAGGGTAACTTTTCAAAAGTAAACCCACAGAAATATTACTTAGTATTTGCAAACTCCCAGCCCATGTCCCATCTCCCTCCCAGCCCTGACCAGCAATGATTTATAGAACCCCCCACCCCCCACTCCATATCTTCCCTGGATGAAGCAGTGCAGACTTTGTATGCCAGGCATTACTTTTGAGAGCATATCTCACCCAGATAAATCCAGAGGAGACCCACATGCCCATCTCAGCCTGCCCAAGATCGCAATCAATAATATCTATCTATGCAATGTAACAACAAATAATTGACAATTAAGTCCTTTTTTTCCTTTTTGTCCTTTCTCTCCCTTCTCTACCTCCCTCCCCTCCATCCCCTATTCCTCTCCACTGAAACTACCAGTGGGAGCCACCAGCCAATGGCACCGGGAACATATACTAACAAGGAATACATCTATAAGATCCTATTGCCATGTGATAAACATGTTATTATTAATAGACAATCAAGTTCTCACCAACATATGTGGGTTGTAGCAACCCTCAGTAGGTAGCAACCCTCAGTATAGGCAGTTCAGGGATATCACATCAGATTTATGAAACAGGCATGTCCCTATGAATATTCCCATCAAATATGACTGCTTGTGTTCCATTAGGATAGTTAAGGTCTATATCAAAGGAGAGGACATCAACAAATACTTATAGATCAAGGGCATCAATCTTGAGGCTTATAAAAGTTCCTGTTGATTCGATAAATACAGCTCAAGGAGTTTCCACATGGTCTGTAGTATACAGTGCATTTCCAGTGTCAGGGTTTCCCAACACAGCAGAGAGACATGATGCTTCGTGCAGCTCAATCACTCGTTTTGGGCATCTAGAATATTCTCCAGCCACCTCTGAGCATAGGTCTCTGAAGAGAAGAACACCATAGTGGCTTCATGAATCACTCTTAGTTTAGTAGGGTATAGCATGGAATCTGATAATCCCTTTTCCCGAAGATTCCTTTTGATTTCTAGAAATTTTCAGAATTTCTCTGGACTTCAGAGGAGAAATCAGGGAAGATGGATACTCAATGGTTTTCATATTCAATGACCCCTATCAGTCTATCCAGGTGTACTATAACATATCTATCTCTAAAGTCTAGACTTTTGACTATCATTGGTCTCAGCACTGCTCCCTGTGGGGGATGAGTCAAAGGGATCCAATGTGCTCTTTCCACTACAAACGGTACTAGATAATCCTTCTGTTCCTAATGTTCCTTTAAGCCATGTCTCCAGGAACATTTCAGGGTGGTTGCTTCACATCTCTCTGGGATTCCTAACATATGAATGCTGCATCTCCTAGAGACATTTTCAACGTTGTCTGCCTACCATTGATGTGATTTAACTTGTTTAAACACTTCAACTGACTCTGTAATAGGTGGCACCACAGTGTCAGGTATGTTGATCTGCTCTCAAAAGTTTCGATTCCATTTGAACTTTAGTGGTTAGAACATTTTAGCAATTAGTAAATGTTGCCATCAATTCAGTGAATTGTGAGCTAGATGATTGGGTATGGGTAGGTGAATCCATAATGGCTTCAAACTTCTTCTCTGAGAATTGCCTCCTGGCATAGTTACTCAGTTTGGTTTTGTATTGCCCTGTTCTTCCCACATTATGAGAGAACACTTTGAAGCTGTGAGACCCAAGTATGATAAGTGCAGATCGGGTAGAGCAGTGTGTTAAATCAATAACAGGGACTGTAAGTGTGGGCCTACATTAGGCTCTGTACGTGTCTAATAATGCTAAGATCTTTACACACTTTTCAAGGAGAGTGGTGCTGTTAGACACTCAACATTCTGAACATTACCCTTCCTCAGAGAGTTGCCAGTAGAATGTCAGCAGTGATCTCATCCCCTTCCATCACAAAAGATGGCCTGCATCTATGGCATATAGTAGGGACAATACAGCCCACAGCATGAGCAACTGTATAGTATTGTTTGCAGACGGCTGCCAGGACACCTAAATTGATTCAGCCTGTGTAACAGAATTTTAAAGTCAGCAGTCTTTCTCCATTCAATATATTCCTAAGTGCTCTCATGTGTAGAAATACAGGGCCAATGTAATGGTAATAAAAAAATTGTAACGGTGTACCTCCTGCTGTATGTGAAGATATCAGGAGTATGCAGATACAGGAAGATTGTAGTTTGTAGAGTCGTGATTGTGTAATTGATGTGTACAGTGGAGGTATGGGATGTTACATGCAGGAGTATTCTCACTCAGCAGCCCTCAGGACTGTTAAGAACTCCAAGAAGGCATCTCTGAATCCCTTGGGTCACTCCACTGGATGGTCCTGCTGTTTATAATTCAATGTCCCAATGCAGCAGTGCGCACCCTCCAACAGGAAAGCTGGAACAGGGAACAGTGTGGAGTGATTAATCCTCAAAGATTCATACTGTGTTGCACAATAGCACACTTTATACCCAATTCCCGGTGTTTAAGGTGATTAGGCCTGTAGATGATGGATCTAATGAAGTAAGCTCCATATGAATATTGCAGACACTTGGTAAACTCTGATTTCAAATGAATATTGCAGACACTTGTCAAATTGACTGCTGTATGGGCTACTGACTGGCATAATCCTATATAATAATTCGCTAAAACGTGTGTAACGACACAGTTATGTGCAGTAGAGACTGCTGCGCGTGTTGCAGTCATGCGCAGTAGAGACTGCCCGCGCCGCGGCTGATACAGAGCTGGACTGCGAATGACTGCTCCGCGACCAACTGGCAGTGGCACTGTGGCCCGTGTAACGGGCTCTTCAACTAGTATGAAATATTAAATAGGATGTAAACCGGGGGTGATAAATCTAAACCAAATGGCCCTCTTATATTATGTGAGGGGATAGTCGGTCCGGGTATAGGAGGTGTGGATGGTGTGATTGTACAAGGTTTTTTCTATTGGCACTCCGGGTGTCCTTTAGTGTTCTGTTATACTGGTTTTCTTGAGTTTTATTTTATTGATGAGAATCCCATTCACTTTATCTTCCAGATGCTTTTCTGCTCCTCTCCTCTCACCATCCTTGATTGCGTATGAGTGACTGCTTTTTTAGATGATCCAGTTCTGGCATCAGGTCCTGCATACCGATCAGCTGAGGCTGCACACCATGAGGCCACTGTTCAGTCAGTTATCCATACCGGCCCGACAGTCTGGGTATACTCTGAAAGCTGCAGGCATTGAGAACCCAAATATTTAAGTGATTTTTGTCTTAGGATGTTTTAAAGGGCTTGATGTCCTTAGACTGTATTTTCTTTGTCAGATCAGTGTCATGATGTGTCCACTCGGTCCGGCTTCAGGCCACACCCCCACCTGGACAACATGCTTAATTATATTTGGAAAAGGGAAAATACCGGTACATAAAAATGCAACATCAACCCAGGTTATAAATCTTAAGAATCAGAAAAACATTTCTAGTGAATTCAAAAACCATGAGCAGCTAAAAAATGTTAAATGTAACCCATCATATCATATCTTCCACTTCATCCTACTAGAGAAACTGCACTACTGAATGTGGGGAATCAAAGATTAAGTGACACTTATTTCTTATTTATTGCAGCTGATATTCATATGAAAATGTATTTAAGGAACATGAAAAGCTAAAAATGAACTGGGGTTATATATAGAACTGTACCTTGTACTTCATTCTAGCATCTTTAAAAATTCTGTTTTATTCTGAGGCATATAATCTAGTCTTATGTGTACTCTATAAAAGCAGCCATTACTGCCTTTTCCAGGACTCCAGGTCCACAGTAATCTTGAGGTAATTGTCCAGGATTGTATGTAGATGGGCTGAGATAAGACACCAGACTTTCTGAATAGAAAAGTATTTGGAACTAACCAATAAGTTAACTGACTTTAATTATTATCTCTCAAAACAAGTAACACAAATGTAAATTCATGCTATCTGAAGAGGACAGTTATACATGCATTAAAAATCAAGTTTGATGTTCTAATTTTGGGATCTAACATATGAAAATAAATTATTTTGAAAACACTAGCTATAATTTTATATGTCACATGTTTTAAGTTTTAGTGTTTTTTAATTTTAAATTAATATTTTTTGCCTGAAATACAATATGTAATTGTAAATGATGAAGGTTCTCCTATATATTTCCTTTCAGCACAATTTGTCAAGAACGCTATATTTAACTGTCCAGGGGTGCTATAATATTCCTTATTCTGCTACATATTGTTATAGGTAATTTTCTTCTTATTATTTTTAAGTGGAGGTTATGATTGAATACATTTTTAAAGGTGCAACATAAAGATAAATCATGACATTTAATATTAATACATTCTCTTTGAAAAACTTTATGAGTCCCTTAACCCCTTGAGTGCCAGAGGGGTATGCAATGCATAGCAGAGCAATGTGTTGCATACCTCTCTGACACTCAAAGGTTAAAAGCTTTCTTTCAATAAAGACATGGCTTATTTTCAGTCAGATCATGTCAGTTCGATGACCCTGTACATTTTTTACCTATATTACTTGATACCAACAGAGCAATTTACCAATACATGCCACCAGGAAGGTAATATCAATCAATGAGTTGATTCTGTGGTAAGGATGGGTGAAACTTTTTCCTCAAAAAAGAAACATGTGAAAAACAACACTTCCTATGGAAATTCCTATGAAAAGTGTATTTTTCTACCTTTTTCATTGCATTGAAACCATTTATAATAGTGTTTCTCCCCACACATTTATTCCAGGTATGATGTGTCAGTCTTTGCTTGGGGGAGAGAGAGAGAAAAAGCAGTTGAATTTTGGATGCTATCTAGTATAGGCAAAGAGAGTGAGTTGGAGTTGCTCGATAGGAGTGTTGTTGGTGGCCACTGCCAGTTGTTCTCTGTGACTATGAAAGGATAAGAGAAGGTTAATAAATAACCCTTCCTACCTGATCTGGCTGAAATGCTGCTGAGACAGATACTATGCAGACAAGCAATACATCATTCATTCAAGACAGACAGGGGATATTACTTGACGCACTGTGTTACTCATATATACTCATTCCCATATCCACAAGATCGAAAATCATATATTGAGGTGTGGTGTACAGAGTGTTATTACAAAGTATAAGCAATAATTGAATGTTCATTTATAGCGAGACATTACTATCTCTTTAAAATATCTACAAGTATATATGACAGTAATGGGAAAGTGAATGCTGCTGATGATGATATAATTATTAGTGATGATGATTTGGTTCAAATATTAGCTGAAAGGAAAAGGCTCAGTCTTTCAACAGAGAGAAGCAATCTGACTTTTTACAAACACTTTGGAGGATCCCCTAGAAAGTCTGCATGCCTAAAAATGTACAATCCTTTTGGTCATCATAATTATCAGCAGTATCACCACTTCCAAGCTCAACTTCTACCCATTCACACTTACATAGCTGGTTAGTGTGGTGGAAGGTACAGAGCTGAAAAAACCATACAGCAAGTAAGTTCACCTGACCACAGATATAAGAAAAAGTGGCCAGAGTACAGACTATATTAATATCATAGAGGCATGCCACTTCATGAACGCAGAGATTTAAAAAAAAAACCCACAATGCTGTAGAAGTATTAAATAAACTGCAGCTTGTTCCCCCAATCCTTGAAAGCTGGTTTTGTGTCTGATGACATTGACTCCAATATCCTACTTAATTAAAGTCTAAAACTTGATTCCTTTCAGAATCTGACAAACAAATGCTAAGTATCACCCACAAAATCTTTTAGCTAGTCCTACAGAGCTTATAATGCATAGTTACACAGAGGCATAGTAAGTTACAGTGGAAAAAAAAGACATAGCAATACATCAAGTTCAACTTTCATCACAGTATAACCAAAAAAGTGAGTATTATATAAGCCTTCCTGACTCCTAAATGGGAATTACTCTGTTTGCCAGAAAGTCCTGTTTTACCTATTAATATACAGTATAATCCTGTATATTCCTTTCTGCCAGAAGTGCATCTAAACTTCTCTTTAATGTATCCATTGTATCTACGAATACCACATGCTTGGGCAAGGAATTCCACAATTTAACACACCTTATGATAAATAACTCTTACTTTTCTGAAGTTGAAACCTCCTTTCCTCTAATCTTAAGAGATGGTATCTAGTTATTTGATCAGGCCTTGGAATGAAAAGCTCACCAGAGAGATCCTTGTACTGACCACCCATACAATTTAAAAATAACCAAGTTTGTCCAGGCATTCTTTATACTTTAAGTCCTCCATTTCCTTAATTAATTTTGTTGCTCTTAGCTTACTCGCTCTCCAGTTCTAGAATATTCTTTTTCAGAACAGATGCCCAAAACTGCACAGCATATTCAGTGTGGTCTTATGCATTATATTGAATAAAAGGGCATAAATACCTGCCCCATAACTGGCTTATAATGGATGTCTGTACTGGGTGGAATTCCACATTGTACTTGCTAGGGCATTTGTATGAGCAGAACAAGGCCATTAGTGAGTATGCAGTGCTTAAATGGAAGGCTTTGGAAGAGGTTTCTTTGTCAATGGCAGCTGATGTGTGACTTATGTGAGCGCTGGTAAATTTTGAAGAGGCCACCTTGCAGGTGCAAGACTCAGCGAGATACTTCCACTAATACAGAAAAGTAAAGACTCCTTTGAAGAAAGCAAAAACAGAGCAGTTCTTGAGAGAACCAATTGCATCAAATTGATAAATAATGGTTAGAGAGGTCTGAAAGGTTATCACCTCTCTAGCAGTCAAGAGTTTAAAAGCTGAATTTTAATCATTGGGAATTGGGGAATTTCTATTTATTTTTGGTAGCAAACCAAGGAGAGAGAGCTCTGCTTCTCTAGGTAAGACAAGAAAATAAAATGCATAAAATGACCTCCCACCCCCACCATCCCTGAGTGGTTTCCTGCCCTCTTTAGTGGTCAGTTGGTCAGTACCTTTTGTCTCCAGCTTTTTTTTTGCCCTTAATTGAGGGCCCAACTTTGCACTTTGCTACAGCCATACAGCCATATTCCCCACAGCTGGGAAATGCTAGAGTAGTATATGTCTGTTCTAGCCTCCCTCGACATCTCTAGTGGACTCTGGTAGGTTTCTCTGTTGTCTCTTACAGGATGTGGTGCATGATCGCATCCTTCCTCTATCCTCGTCTGTCTATTACCATTACTTCTGTCATGTAACACAAATGTTATATGGCTGCCTATGGAACTTATGGTCTTTGCTTTCCATAGTGCGGAAGTCAACTGCAGATGTGCTCCATGGGGATGAAGGTGGGGGTACTCCCCACTGGGGCCTTTGCTGGGCATGAGGGGTCCCATAGGGCATAGAAACGTGTGTTCCCCACCCACTTATGAAGAGCAGCAACCAAGTTTAGGAAGACTTAAGCAAATTCTTGCTTCCTATTATTGTGAATATGGAAGCTAGCAATTTCTGTGATACCATTTATTATATATATTCCTTTTCCTCTCTATCTAGATCATATTGCCTTTTTTGCCTCTGTTTTCTTGTGATGCATTTGAAGTCT
This sequence comes from Rhinophrynus dorsalis, assembly GCA_037306005.1. Classification (NCBI taxonomy): domain Eukaryota; kingdom Metazoa; phylum Chordata; class Amphibia; order Anura; family Rhinophrynidae; genus Rhinophrynus; species Rhinophrynus dorsalis. The sequence goes on along the minus strand of CM074721.1, from coordinate 271,549,945 downwards.
GGGAATCTAATAATGTTTGCTCTACAAGTTTATAGTGGAGGAAGGTTGTCTGCTGAATATACCTTCAGTGTACCAAACACCTACTCTTCAGGCCAGTATGCAAATGGTTATGTTATACATGGTAACTTTATTTATTTTTATTACAAAGGAGACTTGGATGTCTTTTAGTGCAAAGGAAGACATGGCAGGACCTCTTCCGCTTAACCTTCCAGGGCTGATAGATTTTAAATGTAAGGAGTCAATTGACTAGGTCTGTATGGCAGCCAGATCTACAGCTTGGGCTACAGCTGTGCACAGGGAATTAAGGTTGTGCCAGTGGGAGGTTTATTTCTTATCAAAAAGCAAACTCTGTGCTATGCCATATGAGGGCAACTTAGATAGCTGGAAAAACCTCTACATTCTCTATCTGAAGAAGATAAGTATTGTTCTGGTGGCAACCAGGGAAAATGCAACGGTTCCCATGCTTTTCCCCAAAATCATCTTGTGGCAGTGCATGATCTGCTCTAGAAATGTTCCTATTGCCTAGTCTATCTCTTTCTTCCCCTGAGGATAATTTCAGTGAGCCTGAAGAAAATTATTTAAGACAAGATCAAAGTGCTTTTCTATAGTTCTATACTGGCTAAAAAGGCTGTGGTTTGGCATTCTGCAGACAACATATCAAACAATCTGAAATGGTTCCTGAAGCCTAGCTCTTAAGAGCTCAAGGACTTTTGTCAGATGTGATTAATTTGCTCCTACGTTTACAGAAGAAAAGTTTGTATTCAGCTTACAATCATACCTGAAAGTGATATTTTTTATGCATACATCAATATATCAATCCATTACCTCTGTCTACTCCAACAGTCCTGGATTATATATATATATATATATATATATATATATATATATATATATATATATATATATATGCCAGAAATATTGTCAATGCCAAATAAGTAATGATTTAACTACAATCAGATTATATTCCATTAATTAATCAGATGTATTCTATTTCCTTTATCCAAATGCTATAACCTCAATTTTCTGCAGACAAATGTGTACAGTAAATTTATATTCACCCTTGCTTCAAGTAAGTTAGTTTTACCTTGCTGAAGCCTTAAAGAATAATTTAATTACTTAAATCAAAGAATTGATATGAATACTAATGCTGGATTTTTTTATATTTTTGGCATTAAACTATACAGTATGTGAGGAAGTAAATTTCTCGATAAGTGAGGTACATTAAAATGGTGCAATTTCCTCAACCTCTCTTATAGAAGCGATGTAGACAACTACAACCAAGATAAAGTTAGAAATTGGACGAGAAAGGTTAATCTCAGGTACCAAATGCACCCTAAGAATCAATATAAATACAAACATAAGCCCACAGAAACACACTAGCTATAAGAAGGAGATGGGAATCGGAAGGAAAATGATCAGTGATCCACCCAGCCCTCCCCACAAATAGAAGATAAAGCTAAACAAGATAGACAGAATTGAGAAAATAAACAGACCAAAAACATGAATATACCCTAAGGGTGCAGCAGGAAAAAACAGGGACGTACACAGAGAGACTGTGAGACAAATAAAACTGTAACAGAAAGAAATATGGGTAAAAGAACAAATGGCCCCAGAGGAAGCGCCACGTAATAGGAGAGAGAATGATAATGTAAGAACTATCACAAAAAAAGAGAAAGCATTAGAAATGTAAATAATACAATGGGACATTCAAAAGGAATACTCCAGAATCCCCTGTTGGGAGCATGACTTAAGAACAACAACCAGCATTTTTTCCCAAGGTCACCAGCAACTGTTCCAACATGGGATACGGCAAGAATGGAAAAAAATAGAAACCAAATTGCCCCACAAGCGAAAAAGAATGGAAGGCCTGGAAGAGGAAGGAGAGGAACACAAAAAGTTAATAAAAAAAAAATGCAGCCAAGCATCAAAAGGAGACACAGTGGACACAAAGTTGAATCATTCAGATGAAGAGAAGGAAGAGATTCAGACTGAATGGCTATAAACAGGGAGAACTACTAGCACTGGAGGAAGAATTGTGACATGCAGGGATAATGTCTATAAAGTAAGAGGCCACCCACACTGCATGATTATCTTGAGACATTGGTATGCTAGTATAATATATATATGAAGGTTCTCTGATACTTCACTACTGTGTAAGGCACCATTACCTTAACTACACAATTCATTGCTTAAGACTCCCAGACTCACTCTCATGCCAGATACAATCCCAATCACACTACCATCCTTTGGGTTTTCATCTTCCCTGTTTGGTGGAAGATTGACTTTTTAGACAATCCACTGTACTATTTGAGATTTCTTTTATTTTTGCCAATTCTATTATTAATAAGTCATCTTTGACCAATCATATTTACCGTAAAATCTCAGGTATAATACGCACCTGTGTATAATACGGGAAAACAAGAGTGACTATGTATAATACGCACCCTTGTTTTCCCCCTTACTAAAAAAAAAAAAAAAAAAAAAAAAAAAAAGTTACAGCTTCCAGCTATCTTACCTCCCTCCCCAGTGCAATCCGGCGACAAAGTAAAACTTCTTAAGGCTGCCCTTTCAATATGCTTATGGTGTACCTGAAAAAGATCCCTCTCTCCCATCCTCCCTGCAGGCGGCAGGCTTGCATTTGCCATCCGCTTCCTTCAATCAGCTTGAAGGACCTTCAGCCGCTAGCCAATGGTAATGCCCTGTGATGATCTCAAGGTCCTCACATGACAATACCGTAGGCTGAAGGTCCTGCAAGCCGACTGAAGGAAGCAGGTGGCAAATGCGAGCGTGCCGCCCGCATGGAGGATGGGAGAGAGGGATCTTTTTCAGATACACCATAAGCATATTGAAAGGGCAGCCTCAAGAACTAAGTTAACCTTTGTCACCGGATAGCACTGGGGAGGAAGGGAAGGTAGCTGGAAGCTCTAACATTTTTTTTTTAATGCTGAAAAAAACTATTGGGTATAATACGCACCCCCCACTTCACACAAGGTGAAGTTGGGTAAAATTGTGCGTATTATACCTGAGATTTTACGGTATTTTACATTCTATTTTTATACAATTTGTGTTCATTCTATTTTGTTATCCTATTTCTCATGTGCTATATATTTACATATTGAATTATTACTGTGTTTCCTTTTAAATTGTATGCTTATTGAAGACAAAACCTTATTACAGGTAGATGTTTTTTTCACTTTGTCTACCCACTACCCTATTTTTTCTTTTACATTTGCTCTGCCATTCAAGCATAATGATACTGTTTAAGTGAGATCAGCATGAAAGAGAAGAGGTATAGGCCCAAGGGACACTGTAGGGAAAGAAAAATTCTACATTCATTTTTGGTTGGATTATTAAGATATGTATACACAAGAAACCTGACAGCGTATAGAGGAGATTATCCCCTACACAGAGACAATTATTCTTATGTCTAACCGTCTGCCCTATAATGACTTAAATCTAGTTTATTATTCTCAAATATAGGCGGTATCACTCTCTTACATCAGATTTATATTGTTTGTCACAAGAGAAAAAAATATTTTAGTCTTACCTGTTAAATCCTTTTCTCTTAATCCATATAGGTTACAGGTAACTCTGGGAAGGCGACCGCCTCTTTAAATAGGCAGGAAGAATTCTTGAAAAAGAAGTGCAGGGTGGAGCCTTCTTCTCTCCTTAGCTGGTTCCCAGCCAATTCCCATCCAGTAAGATTTGAAACGCTACTATTGACTAGGAAGCAAGAAGGGAAAAGAAGACTCCTGTGAGCATGAACCCGAAAGGACTCACACATTTGGTCACAGGAGAACCAAGCATGGTCCCTTGACAGGGTGGGAGACCTATAAACTATTTGGACTAAGAGAAAAGGATTTAACAGGTAAGACTAAAATCCTCTTTTCTCTGTCATCCAATATAGGTTACAGGTAACTTTGGGATGTACCAACATTGAGCATTCCAGAGGGGGGAATGAAGGCAAGGACCAGGAGCCGGTCCCCAAAGTCACCAGAGCATATTTGAACTAATCAGGTCATAAAACAACCCTTATAATGAACAGAGTGTCAACGGACACAAAACTGGAGTATAACACACCAGAAACTGACACAGAACTAGAGCCAACGGAGCTCAACAGTTAAGAAGGACTAAAAGGTAAAGAAGAAAACCCTAGAAAGGCAAGACTGTCACTAGGCTCTTCCTACCAAGGCTGGCATCAACCGATGCCAGGACATCAACATGGTAGTGTTTAGAGAAGGTGTGCACAGACAACGAAGTGGCCGCCTTGCACAACTGATCAGCTGAGGCCTGATTCTTATAGGCCCAAGAAGCCCCAATAGACCTAGTGGAATGAGCCGTGACACGAAATGGAACAGGCTTCTTCCTAACTTTGTAAACCTTATGAACAGTAGACTTAATCCAGGAGGCTATGGTAACCTTGGACGCTGGTTTACCTGCCCTAGGACCCTCAGGAATGACAAACAGTGCATCATACTGGCGAATAGACTCAGTGCGGTGAACACAGAACTTAAGGCAGTGCACCACATCCAACAAGAAGGGTCAGAACAGAATCTCCTGATTGATGTGGAACTCCGAGATCACCTTCAGGAGGAATTCCTAAGAAGTACAAAGAACTGCTTTGTCTTTGTGAAAAACCAAAAAGGGTGCTTTACAGAACAAGGCATGCAACTCAGCGACTCTGTGAACAGACACTATTGCTAGGAGAAAGACCATCTTCCAAGTCAGTAGGCAGAGAGGAATAGTAACCAAAGACTCAAAGGGAGGCGCCCAAAACCAAATTAAGATCCCACTGTTGGTGCGGGGTTCTTAAAGGCAGGACGAGCATGAACCATGCCCTGAAAGAAAACCTTAACATCAGGAAGAATGGTGATGCATCTCTGAAAAAAAACAAGCGCGCAGAAGTTTGAACTTTTAAGCAACTCGGACTGAGCCCCTTGTCAACTCTATCCTGTAAAAAAGACAGGACTGTAGGAAGGTCAAAGTCCTGGGATGGAAGATCCTTATCAGCACGCTAAGAAAGAAAGGTAGACCAGACTCTGTGGTATGCCTTAGAGGATACAGGTTTCCGAGCACTAAGTAGAGTGGCCACTATGCCTGAAGAGAAACCCTTCCTCATCAATATTGAGGATTCAACCACCATGCCGTCAAACCCAGATTGTCTACGTCCTCCTTCCACAGATAGCCCTGTAGAAGAAGGTCCGGGCTGCGAGTTAGCAGAGAGATCCAGGAGCTCTGGAAACCATGCCTGGTGAGGCCAATACAGAGCGATCAGAATAACTGGAGAGCCCTCCAGACGTAGTTTCCTCAACACCCTGTGAAGCATGGGGATGGGAGGAAAAATGTACGCCAGTGGAAAGAGCCATGGAATCAACATGGAGTCCACTGCCAGAGCAAGAGGGTCCCTCCAGCAAGAGCAGGACACTGGAACCTTCCGATTCTGCCTGGTCACCATCAGGTTGAGGCAAGGAAGTCCCCATTTCCGGACAATGAGATTGAACACTTCTCGATGCAGTTCCCACTCTCCGATGTCCACTGTGTGACAACCTAGGAAGTATGCTAGAACGTTGTCTACGCCAGGAATATGAACGGAAGAAATGGCAGGAACATGTTCTTCTGCCCAAGACAAAATAGCTTTGACCTCCAACCAAGCTGCGAGACTTTTTGTTCCGCCTTTCTTGCTGATGTAAGCCACGGCTGTGGCGTTGTAGGACTGGACTCGAACAGGGCATCCTTCCAGCTTGAGTGTCCAGTACCAGAAAGCATGAAATATAGCTTGAAGCTCCAGAACATTGATGGGGAGGAGAGACTCCTCCACAGACCACCGACCCTGGGCATTCAGGTGATCCAGGACCGCTCCCCAGTGGGAGAGGCTGGCATCTGTTGTCACTGTTGTCCAGAAGGATACCATGAAGGACCTGCCCTTCAAGAGATTGGACAGGTCGAGCCACCACGACAGATTCAGCTGCACATGTAGAGGTAAAGAAACCAACATCCTAAGGAGATCCGTCTTGCCCTTGCAGACCTGGATCATGAACCTCTGGAGTTTTCTTGTGTGAGCCATTGCAAATGGAACCGCCTCCATGGTGGAGATAAACTTTCCCACTAGAGAGGTTAACTTCTTTGATGGGACTGGATCGCAAGCCAGGACTGCAGACACCTTGAGGGTTATCTGGTGATCTACCTCGTCCATGAGAAACACTGTGCCCTTCAGGGTGTCGAAGAGAAGACCCAGAAAAACCAGTTGTTGACATGGAATCAAATCCGAGTCATGCATGTTCAGAATCCACCCATGATGGGTGAGAGCATGAATACAGTCTTGGACTGCTGGTGAAGGAGTTCCGGAGAGGGGGCCTTCAAGATCACGTATAGAGTGACTCTGATGCAGTCCCTGTGCAGGATGGAAACCAACGCACCCAGGATACGATTGAAGACCTGGGGGCCATAGTCAGACCAAAGGGAAGAGCATAAAACTCAAAGTGCCCTCAGTCGCAAGCAAACCTGAGGTACTGCCAGCTCTCTGGATCACTGGCTATATGCAGATGGGCATCCTGAAGGTCCAGAGGAACGAGAAATTCCCCAGGACACATGGCCGCAATGACCGTCCTTAGAGACTCCAGGTGATAATGAGTTCTGACCATAAAGGAATTGAGATCGTTGTGGTCTAAGATCGGACGGCAGCCGCCGTTCTTTTTGGAAACCACAAATAGGTTGGAATAGAAGTCCAAGGCCTTACTAGCTCGGGAACCGGTTCTAGGACCTCCTTGTCTAAAAGGGCCTGAATGACACTGTTGAAAAAACGTCGCTTTTCTACTCCCTGAGGAGTGTGAGAAGGAAAGAACCTGAATAGAGGAAAAGAGGTGAAGGAATCCTGTACCCCTCTGAAACTACCTGTAGAACCCATGGATCTGCCATGGTGTCTGTCCATACACTGCGGAAATGGCACAGACGGCCACCCACTAGCGCGTGGGGTCCAGGGTTCGGCAAGTCATGCTGAAGAAGATTTGGAGGTCTTGGGCTTGTTGGAGGACTGCTTGGACCTCCACTGCTGTTTGGGCTTGGAGTAACTCCTGGGTCATGGCACGCACCTCAGTCTGAAAGGGACGAAAAAGCTGATGCCGACTGACCTGAGTTTTTTTCTTCGAGACTAAGGGCAAAAGGATGCTCTTGCCCCCAGTGGCCTCACTGATGAGGTCCAAAATAAGGACGTTCCCAAAAAGTGCAATGAAAGTAGCGATTTCTTAGAGATGATATCCACAGACCAGATCTTAAGCCAGAGAGCTCATCTAGCAACCACAGACATGGTAGAAACCCTAGCAAACAAACAGATATCATCAAATATAGCTGCAGAAACATAATGCTGAGCTTCATCAATGTTGGCCAAAAGGCACAACAAGTCAGCGGTAGGAGCACTCTGATGTACTGCCACAGTAAACTGTTCAGTCCAGACAGTTCAGACATAGGGATGTGCCTGAAGTAGCAAATATGGCCTTAAGGAAAGCCTCAAGCTTCCTATCAGTCCAATCCTTAAGAACAGAAGTGTCTCCCACAGACAGAGCTGTGGATTTAGAAAGCCTAAAAACAGGGGCATCCACCTTAGGTGGATTAGCCCACTGAACCAGAGCTGCTTCAGAGAAGGAATATAGCTTAGCAAACTTCCTGGACAAATTAGATTTATTGTCAGGGGTTTTCCACTCATCAAGCACCAGCTGATCAAGGATAGGATTAGGTGGAAAAAAGGTACTCTACTTCTTAGGTATGTAAAACACATCAGAAGGGTCTTTAGGGGCCTCAGAAACTAGAGGAATGTTCAGAGTATTGAGTACTGGCCTGGTCACACCCTCTACTGAGGCTTCAGGGTCAGCCTCAAGTACCCAAAAAACAGTGGCCGAAGCCCCCAGAAGACTCAGAACGTTAACCGGATGACAGGACAAGGGTAGACAAACAGAATGGACCAGACTAAGAATCACCAGACTAAGAGTAAATAACACTGAACTCAGTAGGGAAAGTGTAATACACACCATAAAAGTGCTAAAACTGGCAAATAAAGGGTAAATTTACCACAGAAACACCTTTGCTCCAACTCCAAAGGACATACATATCAACCCAATGAGTGCAGGAGTATGCATTAAGAACTCCAAAGGAGACCCCTGTGCGGAGGGGAAGCGTGGGACAAGCGAACCTCAGCACTCAAAGGGTTGCTCACCTTTTTAGCAGGTCTTCTGTCTCCAGATTACCATTTTGTAAAGAAGAATCCTCAGTGGGCTTCTCCTAGGGAAAAAAAGCACTGTGTTACCTTCCTATCTTATAGGATGGTAGGCACAAAGTTCAGGGGAGACTTCTGGAGCAAACCAGCTGCACTAAAGGGGGAAAATACAAATTTCCATTGATTCAAATATGTATTTAACTCACTGAATTCTGCATTATTTGGAATTCAATGTGTTAAAACAGTTGTTTAAAATCAGTGGCATTTTATTATTTGTTTTCTATGGTGTAATGTGTTTGTTACAGAATTATTCCACTTGTCCATTAGCCAATGGTTAACAATTTGATCCACTTAACCTTTTGGATGCTGGAGAAGTCTCTAATACAACATTAGGTGATATTTTTGCCACGTTATTTAGGTGAAACTTGAATATATTTTAAGGTACTGCATATTTAACCCTTTAAGGATCAGAGAGGTGTATAGAGCATTGTTCCATAATGCACTGCCCACCCATATGGTCCTTAAAGGGTTAAACGGTGCACCTAGGAGGATCATTTTTACAAAGTTGTCAATTTTTATAAGTTAGAATCAAAATGTTTAACTCTCTTAGTGCCAGACAGGTATTCAACACATTGGATACTCCTATGGAATTCAAACAGTTAACCTTTTGAGTGCCAGAGGGGTACGCAACTCATTGTTTTGCAATGAGTTGTGTACCCCTCTGGCATTCAAAGGGTTAAAGGGATAGAGTGCATTATCAGCTGTCAATTGTTTCAACGTGCATGGCTGATACAGAGCAGATATGATTCAATATGTTTGCCTCCCTATGTTTTTATATGAGTTTTAATATTGGCAATTCATAAACTGTCTCTATTCACTCTTTGAATCACCTAGTGCCTGATGGGTGTTTGCCTCTATCTTCTTTCCCAGGCAATTTTTTAGGTCTTTAACCCTCTGAGTGCCAGAGGGGTACACAACACATTGCAAAGCAATGTGTTGCGTACCCCTCTGACACTCAAAGGGTTAAGCCAAAGCAACGAACTGGAAATCTCTCCAATGTCCAAAAGGTTAACTTCATCTAAAAACTAATCAAGGAATAGGCACTCTTCGCCTATTCAGCTGTTGGAGACAACAACTCCAGTCATCGTCAACCAGCTGATTGTGAATGATGGGAGCTGTCGTCTTCAATCACTGGATAGTGAAAGTTTGTTAACGTCTAGCCTAGTATAATAACTTACATGATTATTTTATGGCTTTCCTGTAATCATCAATAACACTTTCTTTTAATAATGGAAATATGACTTTATCTAACGTTTCAATTACTTGAGAGTTGTACAATGCATTGGAAGGTTGTAAACAATTATCCCATGTAGGTATGTATAGTGCAGATGTACTGTATGAAGGTGGAATATACGTCAGTGAAGAGCATGATATATTCTGAATTTCTCATTTACTAGAACCACATAGATTTTATAATAAATTGCTTTCCTTTCCATATCCTAATATCCTAATTTCATTGGACACACCAATTGATTTCACCCTTTACTTATATTGGCTGTGCTGGGAAACATTTGAACATTGCCTTTTATGAGCATGACTTTAAAGCCAATCTAGTCTTCACATGCATCAGCTTTTTCGAAAATGTGATCAAAGATTTTATTTGACCTTCACTAAGCAATACGTTTTTTATCACATCGTATGATGAACATCATTTTACTAATTTATGATTACCTCTGCATTTCTTTTGTCTTCTTGTAGTATATTTATGCAATAAGGATTTTCACCTGACAGTTTGTTTAGGAATTGAAGACATATTTTATAACTGGACAGTTTCTAGCCTAGCAATTTTGCTTTTCAATCTGTAATTACTATATGGTTCCAGCTAAGATGTGGTTACGGGATTGCTACCAAGTATGTGAAACAGTTGAATATTTAAATTACATTTTGGAATTATTTCCACTGTTTTAACTGCAAATGTATGTCTATGAACTGAGACATTGTTTGCCATTCTGTATCATATGACATGACACTTCTATATCTTATTAAAGAAATTGGATATAAAACCAGTGATGTCTTGTTCATGCTCATTTGCAGTTTTGATTCCGAACGCTTGCATGAGAAGGCAAAACAAAAAAGAAAATGTGAGTCACATGAAGTAGCATATCTGTCATAAGATTGGTACCCTCTTTTAGGGTACTCACATATCTGGGTGGTCTGTCAGACATGTACATGAATGGCAGACAGAAATAGCAGAATGGAGACTTTGTGGCCCACTCCCACTTGGGTGCTATCCTCTCATCAGTGGATGGTTCAGCTGCTCCCTTGTATGTAAATGGCTTCACACAAAGTATACCCTACCATGGACCAAAAAATTAAAGAAACATAGATGAAGTAGCAATTCTAGAAAAAGAGATCACTCAAACACCATTTAAAATGATATATTGGACTGGTACTCATGGAGATAATCTCACCAGTGTTTGGACCTACAACGTCATTGATACAGCATGCAGGGAAGTGTGTGGAATCTTGTTCCTGCTCAAGTGATTGTAGATCATTTGTTCTCCTGACAAATCCACTGATTCATAGCTGGTATATAACCGGATAAATGTAGAAGGGTAAAATTAGATGGAATAATATGTAGTTTAATAAAAAAAAATAAAAGTAGCATATCATTGGTATACTTCACTAATAAAATTAATTCACAAAGAACACATTTTGTGACAATGTAACCCATCACTTTATCAAGATTGAATGAACAAACAAACCCCTGCTTTAGACACTGACCAATAGGTACATAAAGGAAAGCAATGGCGGTTATGTTCCATGGGCCAAAAATAAACCAGTCATCGATGTTAATTTTCAGTTTATTGTAGCATGTCTTATATTCATAAGTCGATATAATATATTATCAGAAATACCCTGTTTACTGGAAAACAGCCTGTAATTGCCAAAGAGCTTATCATGAGTTTTTTTGTACATTCCATTGTCCCAGAATAATTCAGGCACAAAACGTTCAACATAACTGGATCGCTTGAAGATTGTTAAGCTATTACAGCATACGGCTTCTTAACCCTTTGAGTGCCAGAGGGGTACGCAAGGCACTGCAGAGCAGTGTGTTGCACACCCCTCTGGCACTCAAAGGGTTAAAGGAGAATGAACACTTCCTAATAATAACCCCCACTCTGTGATACTATGGCAATAAAACAATAACGGATGTACCTTATGATTTTTTTTCCCAGCTCCTTGGTTCAAGAGATAACATCATTCTGTCCTAAATATCATATCCATGGTGGCAGTCATGGCCGTTGCTAGCAGGACCCCAAACTCTAATAATCTTTACCCTTTGAGTGACGCATTGGATATCCCTCTGGCACTCAAATGCTTAAGGAGCAGAGTTGTGTGTAATGAGGAAAACATTGCACAGCTCTGAACTCCCTGGATTCTAGAGGCATCTCCAATGCATTGCAAAACAATGTACTTAATCTATCATCTATCTGTTTATAATCTGTTTACTAGAAATAGATCAGAGAAGGTAAAGGCATTTACACAGTAACATTCCTGGTTTAGACTAAGAAGGATTCCATTATGAAGCACCTTAACTTCTATTTTCTCTTATGTGAGCATTTTCTTTCTTTTTCTGATCAGTCATACAAATCCAGCCAGCTAATGCATATTAAAAAGCAACCAATATCCATATATATTTTAATCTTGGTAACGGAAAGGGAAAAGAAAGGCTGATGTAGCATAATAGCCTAGCAGATATATTGAAATTCATAACATGATTCTTTTTGGACAGCCATAGTTTCAACAATTGAGTGCATATGTTAAACTACATTTGACCCTATCATACTCCCTTTCAACTCCCTTCCAGTGAATATTACATTTTGTTTTATTTTTACATAAAATATCTGCTATAATCCAATCCAAGCAATTTGGGGTCAAACCAAGCTGCACCATAGAAAACTTTGCATAGACTTTAATAGGTCTTTTAACCCTTTACAAAGTAATGCTTTGAACACCTCTCTATCATTCAAGGAGTTAAAAATCTATTTAAATCGATGGGAATTTTAGTAGTCTTTTTTTTGTCCCCTATAGTGCCGTTTTGTACATCAGCCGCAGACAATGACATCACAACAAGGATGAAGATTTTAAAAAACTCAATCCGCTCTTTAAAATGAAATACTTTTCATGTAACAATTTCTCTTTTAATTTACATCTCATTCAAGTTAGTCGATAAAGGAGTATTATTGTAAAATTATGCAAAACTATACATCCTTACAATACAGCAAATAAATTGTTGTCTACGCAAAATAATTAACGTTCATACTTAAATGATCAAACTGAAACAACCTGCTCTGAATATATATTTCAGAGAATCGATTTACAGAACAATACATGATCAATGTCAAAATGTTAATGATGCCTCTTAGGGAATATTATGCAGTAAGTCCTCAATGGCAGACAGTCAATATGTTAGAACAGAATGCAGAAACAAAGAGAATCGTTATGCGTGTAGTTAAAATGTTGAATAAGTTTTAAGGTAATGGGAATTAAGAGCATAAAGACAGTAACAAAGGATTTCTATTAAGTCTATGATGAATAGTTGGTAAGTGTAAATATTGAAGGAAGCATGATTGAATCCAGAAATTAATCCAGCCAAGTTGATAAGAACCTTCAATTGAATGGCAACTTGATGCAGCAGTGACTATTTTCAGTAACCTAATTCTGAAATTGATAAATCAAAGATTACTCGCACATATAGGCCTCGATTCAATATACACTGGTAAAACAGTTGGTAGGGCAAAAACAGCTTGTTAGCAAAAAGTGCCAACGGAGCCATTCGATTGCCCTACTAGCGGAAACCACACAGGACGTTTGGCCACAGAAACAGACTTTTGGCCAAACGTCTGTCATGTGCTTTAAGATCCAAAAACACACGCTAAATAGCTTGAGTAATGGAAACGGTCAGTGCTTGACACACTGTCAAGCAAATAGCATGAGCTCAAACCACAGTCACCCTCCCAAACACTAACCCTACTCTACCCCTAAAAGTGAAGTACAACAATACTAGCCCTAATTGAAGATATATAGAGAAAAGAAAGCCTATATACAGCACCAAACCCACCTTAATTATATAAGTAGTAGGGCAAAAATCAGCGATAGAATGCGACAAGTAGAGAGGTTCTCACGTATTCATTAAAATATAACCTTTATTAAGTATAAATAAAAGATAAACTTAAAAAGCAAGCAAATGTAAAAACAAAAGTGAAATATTCCACTATTGACTATTAGTAAGTCATTCAATCAATAGTGCCGTACTGCACCTAGCATTTGTTTAGACGCTAAATAGTAGATCAATAAATAGTACATCAATTAACTTGAGTCTTTTGGGTATTTCAAGTTCTCTAATAACACAGTTGTGCTTAGGTCGGGAAAAGTAGTATAGGATTATAAATCATTTCAATTTGATTCAAGCGTATTCGGCCACTGCATTAGTCTGGCAGTTATGGAGCGCTATTTAATTAGCCCTCTATTAGGTGCACTTGTGAGCAATTCATGTTTTGCAACTAAGTGACTAGTCCTAAAGGGGATATGGCAACTTGTGTGATTCTTAGTATATCAGTAGTATTGCCTACATCTCGCCCTCTTTATTACAACAGTTGTCAGAGGCATCCAACATTGTTGGTTTATAGTCTTAATGAAGTATCACTTTGCTCTCTACTTTGAGCTCCCCCAAATATATGTAGTGTGTACCTACACCCGTATTTGTTCAGAACAGTTCTGGGAACTTTTTTTTAAGCTTTTTTCATGTTCAGTTCCTGCATCTGCACTTTTTATATATGTTAAGGGACTGGGTGCAGATTTTCTCCAATTAAAGTGGGTCCGTTACCTCCTCTTGGTTCTCCCTTCATACCCTCTTTTTCCTCTCCCTCCTTCCCTGTTTGTTTTTACTTAGCGCTACATGCACGTCTAAGCTCAGTTACAAGCCCTCATTGAGACACAACATGCCTCAACATACCTTAAGTCCTACAAAATGCCCGACCCAGCGACTATCTCAGACTAGATTAACTGGTTATAAAACTATTGCCTCTTTAGATCTACCTCCTACTGCTATTCCCAACACTTCCCTTTTTTTATGGGTGCGGGCTATCTCACAATGTGTAAGTACTCTTGTCTAGCCAGCCAAAAGTTAATAATAAAGGACAGTAGTGACAAATAAGATATACACATGTATAACCATACTATCTAGATGCTAAACAGGTATATTAACAATATACAACAAGTGCAGCAACCGTTGGTTATGTCTGGATCCGCGTGCAATCTACACATCCAAGGCATCCATACCCCACTCAAAGGTGAAGTTGTATGCCTCAGATGCGCCACAACACATCAGAGCCGGGACCCAAATATATTACCTACCAAAGATGAATTAACTCCCCGAGTGCCGGACGGGCGGGCAACGCACCGCAAAGCCATGAGCTGCCAGCCCCCCAGGCACCCAAAAGGCCAAAATATCAAAGAGAGGGAAAAATGTATACTTATATTAACCAAAAGATGCATTATTAGCAATTGTGGAAATAATAAAAATGTGCATCTGACTGTGAACCAAAAAACCAACACTATCTATATATAGATACTGCTGTCCTTTATTATTAACTTTTGGTTGGCTAGACAAGATGAAGACGATATAGATGTTGTATACTATGCTTATTTTGACCCACGTGATGGGTTTATTTGAGTTTATCTTTTGATAATTTTTTCAGTGGTAGTTTACCCTGACGAGTGTCCACCTTGTCTTAGAGTTGGCCTTTTAAGTTATATTATAGTGCTTTATGGGCTAACATCTATAGCCCTGATTTTAGCATTATAGACAGTAAGATACTGATTGAACATGTACCAAGAGTGAGTGTTATGATTTTATGGAGCGCTGTGTTGTAGGTTCAACAAGGAGATTGTGACATCACAGTGATTAATCTTTAAATATAGCTCTAATATACACTCTCCATATGGTCCAAGTTCAAGCATGTATAGCCCTTTAAATAACCAACATAACGTTGCAGTAACAATGTTTTTATTATGTCCACATATTGACAGGACTTTTCCATACATTTGACCCTTTGGATGCTGGAGTGGTACGGAGTGCATTGCTTTGAGGTGCATTCCGTGCCACTTTGGCACTCAGGGGGTTAACATCTGGCAATTGCATTATGTTTATAATCATCTCAATATGCAATATTGCTATACAATTTCTATCTATACTCTGTATATTTTAGTATCATTTGTATACATGGATACTGACTCAATTCATTTATTTAATGTTGAAATGATTTGTGTATGTTTTTCTTTGCTGTTTGTTTATCCACATTACCCTCTGACCTCTACCCTTTACCTAGGGTTGTTTTTTTTTTTTTTTAAACACCTGATTTTTTTTTTTTTTAATTTTCTTAATACATTGATTTTCCTTTTCCTTCTTTCCTTTCCTTTTTATTTTTTCTGTTTAAACTTTACTCTTTTGTATGAATATAAGCTTGTTTCTTTGTATAATATATGTCACATGATCTATGATGTCATTCAGAGGCCATCTTAGGGTATTTAAGGGTACTTTTCACACTCTTTCTGTAACCTATCTTGACAAAGGCCCAAGGCAGGGCCGAAACGTTGATAATAAACTTTTCACAATTTTGAAGCATTTGGAAGTCCTGTGAGTGTGGTCCTTGAACAACAAAACTATATATATATATATATATATATATATATATATATATATATATATATATATACATACATGTATTTGCACCATTTATATGATGTCAATAATCAATAAGTTAATAATTTGTATTGAGACCGGAGAGCTTAGCCTTTTTGTGAGTTTGGTTCATATATACATATATAGATATTAACAATGCAGCAGACTATGACTAAGAAGAACAAGGGATAATAAAAATTTGCAAAGATTCCAATGATTTAAATCAAGTGTTTGATCATTTGTATGCTATAGAGTCCTAAAATGCATTGTTCTGCAAGGCACTGAAGACCTTCCCTGCATTCAATATATTAAAACCCACAGTTAATATATTCAATGTCAATTTTTATTTGTGCCATTTGGTACAGCTGATTTGACTCAGAATTTCTCCAGTTCTTCTTAGTAGTAAATTGTGTATTTATGTTCACTGCCCCCCCCCCCCCCCCCGTAATTGATACTGCTCCATAACTCCTTCAGTGTGAGAGGCTTAGATAATTTTCTGTACCTTGAAGCCAGACACATTTTCAGCATTTTTGCTATCCATCTGTTTAGACATGATGTTTTGGTAACATTCTAGTTATTTATGGAAAACGATATATCATTTTTTCATAACAACTTTTTCAGGTCACCTAACAAGAAATTAATTATGCTAATATCTGTAAAAATGTGTTTTTTAGGCCTAAAATCTATGAGGGAACAAACATACCATTCCCTACCCTTTCCAGAGTATTAGGAATCCAACTGATTGTTCAGGATTATCTCTTAAAGGGCTGAGGTAAGATAACATCCTTTCTGAATGTAAGAGCGATGGGCACTAAACACAATTAAATAACTGACTTTAGTTATTCATTCTTATCTCTCAATGCAAGCTGGCCAAACAGCATTAAAAGAATGCTCTCTGAATGGGACAATCTACAAGAGTTAAAAATCTAGTTTACAATGATTATATTTTCTGTATACATCTTAACGATTACTTTTTACATATTCTAGCTATAAGAACATCATAGTTTATCAAACTATTTAAGTTTTGGTGTTAGTGTTCCATTAATGTTCTGTCAACTTCTGTTCATAAATGGTGATGTTTCTCTCCTCATGGGACTTATCGTCTTGAGAAAGTTCAGTACAGATATGTAATGCTGCTATTTCAAATTCTGAGTGATGTGATTCCCTTTTTGACAAACAAATTTACTGGAGTAATTCTAGAGAACACCAACTGCACCAAAGGAGAACAATAACATTCCACAAGGTTCCTCTGATTCTCATTGCTAAAGAGAATTCAAAGGGTTAAAATAAATGAGGATTTTTTTTTTCCCAATGCTGCAATTCGTTTGGTCCAGAATTACTCCAGTAACTCTTAATGAATCAGCTTTAGAGTATTGTGTTCATATAGTTTGTGTGTCTCCTTTTCCCTTGTGCTTCTGTAGATTTCATATACATCAGAATGTCATTATGATGGATATTGAGTTTCCTAGTTTTTCTATACTTGAGATTAATCGCTTCATGCAATTTATAGTTCCGGGAGTCAATAATATCATTATGCAATATTTTTTCAATAAAACACTCTCTAGTTGAGAATTTTACAAGGGCAATTAGCAATTCATCTACCTTATCTGATTAATTGTGGCTGGCATATAGTTATTGCTACAAAAAGTTAAACTCGCATTGAAATTAGTATAATCATATTTACCTTTGTTTACAGTTTCAATTAGAAACACCTTCCTGTATAGCATGATGCCCTATTTTTTACAGGGACCTTGAATCATAACATGCATTTACTGAATCAAGACTCAAGGTGATACTTTCCATTTAAAATCTGAATGATACATATATAGCAAACATTATTGTACATATTTTCCATATTTATTGTGTTCTGCATCAGGTGCAACTGAGAAAGAAACAATTTGAGATACAGTACTCCCAAACAGTCCCATTTTGTGTGACTAACGACAAACCCTCTGTAAACCATGCTATTTATTGGCCACACTGTGAGGCTGAGCAATTCTGGGAAAGCCAACTGCCCATCAATTTAAATGGGAAGGTTAAATGCTAGCGAGGTTTCCAATGCATTATAAATAGTGTTGAGCGAGCACCCCGATGCTCGGGGGTTCGGGTGCTCTGACCGAGCACCCCCGGAGGCTCGAGTGCTCGGCCGAGCACCCGAGCCCCATTGAATTGAATGGGAGGACTCGAGCATTACACCAGGCACCCCCTGCTCTGATGAGGGGAGGGTGCCTGGTCAATGCCCCCCTTCATCTCCACAATGCCCCTCTTCCACAATGTCCCCCTTCATCTCCGCAATGCCCCCTTCATCTCCGCAATGCCCCCCTTCCACAATGTCCCCCTTCCACAATGCCCCCCTTCCACAATGTCCCCCTTCATCTCCGCAATGCCCCCTTTATCTCCGCAATGCCCCCCTTCCACAATGTCCCCCTTCATCTCCGCAATGCCCCCTTCATCTCCGCAATGCCCCCCTTCCACAATGTCCCCCTTCCACAATGTCCCCCTTCCACAATGTCCCCCTTCATCTCCGCAATGCCCCCTTCATCTCCGCAATGCCCCCCTTCCACAATGTCCCCCTTCCACAATGTCCCCCTTCATCTCCGCAATGCCCCCTTCATCTCCGCAATGCCCCCTTCCATCTCCACATGTCCCCTACCTCCAGTCCCTGGTGGTCCAGCGGAGCGTCTGTAAGATCTGTGCCTCCTTCGGCACAGATCCCTGCCACCCGAACATGGCGGGCGAGCACATGGCGGTACTCGTACGAGTACCGCCATGTGCCGAGCAGAGCGATGCTCGAGCCGATCCGAGCATCGGCCGAGCATGCTCGCTCAACACTAATTATAAAGCAATGCATTGGGGACATCTCTAACATTCAGGGGTTTAAAAGTCCAATTTATATCAAGTGTTAAATTTACCCGTCCACTATTGTGCAGTTGGTTTACCTGTCTCTGCTCTTTCTAGTACATCAGCCCCAGAATATAGCTATGCAATAAACAACAAGAGCGCCATTAGTCATATGGCATGCAGACAATAAGGTGTCAATAATAATGTGGGGCTTAACAGTGATATGCTAGGCAGATTACTTCCCAATGTGAGTTTGATAAGGTGCATGGAGTAGCCAGGTGACTAAACAGTTATACATTTATAGCACAGTATCATTCTGAAAATTTCTGGACATTATTGGCCTTTTCAAATGAAAAGAGGAGCTAGCCCATGAGAAATAAAACTTTCCCAAATTCAAGTTGATTTAATTGGAACTTTTAGCCCATTTTAAGGTCTACAGAGCATTCTAAATAAAAACACTGGAGACCTAAGGGAATCAAAGGATTAAAAGCCCAATGTAAATGAATGACAGTTATAATTTGTCCCCTAAGATGCAGCTGGCTGCTTCCCAATTGCTCATCTTTTCTTTTGTGCATAAGGCACATCAGACATTATTTATTTACAGTATATTTATCCACCTGGCTTGTATTATAAATAACACATCACTTATGTTACATGGCTTGTGGCATTCATCCATCTAGTATACCAAGGAAAACTGGAGTGCTCTGGAGAAAATCAAGTGCACCATGGAGGACAAGTAAACAATTCAGAATTGCTTTTCATGGGGCATTCTACTCATAGAATGTAAGAGAGGTCTCCAACGCATTGAGATGCAATGCTATAGAGAACTTTTTATTTGTCTCCTATGATACAGTTGGTTTCCTTCAGAATGCTGTAGTTCTCCTTATTACACGAGCCTCACAATGGCCACCTGATGCCATTGCCAGTCTAGGTAAAACAATCATAAGGATGGGTACCATTTGATTTTAACTGTGAGTAGTGACAGGGAAAAAGTCCTGTTTTGGTCTTGTGGGAATTTTTATGAAAAAAACATGATTTTCTGCTTTTCCCATGGAAATTCCCACCCATAGAGAAACCCATAGATTTTCTGATATTTCACTAACATTACAGAATTTCCCAAAGTTCTATAGAAAACCGGAATTTCCTTCATCCACCTTGTTGTAGTTTAGGAGACAAAGAGTGTAGAAGAAGTGTAGAGAGAAAGAAAAAAAAAATGTAAATAAAAATAAAGTTATTTGGTGTCTTGGCTAGTAGCACTTTGACCATCACCAGGAGAAGCTTGATGGACCTTGATGCCATATCTGCAGAGGTGGAGGAGGAAGAGAGTAGCACCAATGCTATAGGGAGCCCACCTGACCCTATAACTCCCATTTCCCCACTATGGTCCTTCTGGGGCAGTATATTGAAGAAGATAGAATTGGCTAGCAGTATGAGTATCAGCACGCATCACTTGCATGCACCTGCTGCTACTGCAGTCAGGATGTCTTCTGAGGAGATGGTAAATGTGACAACAGGGGACTGTCACACTTGTCATCCCCAACCAGTCCCAAAGAGCAGCAAGAACTGGTGGTGGTGATGATGAGAGTGAGGGTGATGGCGGAGCAGCTGGTGTGGAGGAGAGTATGAAAGTGTGTTACTCTCAACATCTAGAAGCTCAGAACCCTTGGGTGGAGACTGTACCAATCAGAAAAGATAGCAGGTACTGGATAGTGGGTACAGGAACTCATGTACTGGACAGCAGGTGCTGGAACACAGGTACTGGATAGCAGGAACTAGATACAAACTGCAAAGTAGACACACAAAAACAGGGCCACAAGACAGGTCCAGATCGAGGCTGGCAGCAAAGTTTTGGGAGTGAAGAAACAGGCCAAGGTCAGGGTACCAGAAAACAAGGAAGTACGAATGAAGCTGAGGTCACAACAGGAACAATAAAGGAAACAACTGGTACTGGACACAGAAATAGAGCCACACAGGGGCACCATATTATGGCTTTTCAGGAATTATATAGGTGGGAATATCCAGACAGAGGCTCATTTCCTTCTTTATTTTGCATATTGGCAGTAGAGACATCCAATTCCAGCAGCCTTCTTTGTAGAAGATGATGAAAAACCCAGTTAGGCAAAGCATGACACATGCTGGTTAGAGGTCTGACTGCACACATTCTTACAGCAAGCATAACAGAGTGTTTTTGGCAGTAAGCATTAAGGAATTGGAGAAAGAGGTGCAAATGGGAATAGGCATCACCTCCACCAGCAGCAGTAATATTCAGGAGTCTTCTGCTGCTATAATTCCTCCTGATAAGTCATCAGAAGAAGACATTCATCTGTCACAGCAGCAGGATGATGATGATCAAACTAGAGTGCCACAGACCACAGTGGGCATCATGGGACTTGGTTCAGGAAGTAATGATAATGGACCAGGACAGGTCCCCCTTGCCACCACTACTCCTGGTCCTAGCTCTACTCCTGATGCTAAGGCAGCAACAGCATCACCTGCCCCAGCCAGTGAAGATGATTCTGGAGAAGAACCAGGAGGCCATTCTTCTCCACCTCTCTCCTCTTTGAAATCATGGGTGTGGGTATATTTTTCTCTCAGGACAGGCACAATGCAGTTATCAATGACTGTATTGTGTACTATGTGTGATAAGGTAGTGAAAAGGAGAAAGTAGTGGACATAGCTTGGCACATCTGCCCTTATAATGAAAATGTAACACAGACAACACAACTTTTATGCTACACATGTGAAAACCATACCCCCAAAAAAAGAAATTGAGAGCCACTGTCACTGTCCCTTGATCCTCAACAAAAGAACAAAGAACATGAGTGAAAATGCCAGAGAAAGAAAAGAGAAACCCAACTTGAATGAGCATAACACCTGTGTTGTCATTGTCTTCTTGTGCTAGGGTCTGGGTGTGGGAATATGTATCGCATCCACTCATTGCACTGACCACACATGGCAATGTGGCAGGGAGCATCAGCAAAGATTCCATTGCACTGAATACATTAAGCTGGTGGCAGGAAGGATTCATAATTTTATTTAAGGCTTCTATCTTGACATCATTTGCCCTTAGCATAGTGGGCAAAGGCCATAGTGACAGCATGTACCTTTCTTGGGAGATCGTGTTACATTGGCGACCTAAGTGTCAAAATGTTTGGTTGCAGTTGTGCCTGTTGCTTAATATGAATAAAGATGTGTCAATTACTGTGATGCTTACCAGTTCTTCCCTTATTTCACAATGTTGTCTTGTACACACTGTGCACATTGCAGTTGCTAATGAAAAGAACAGTTCCTTCCTGCTTTCAGGGATAAAAAGGGATTTTAGAGAAGGTGCAGTAAGAGAAGCATAATTGGTCGACTTCTTCTTTCTAGAAGCCCCTGAAGTGGTGTGGGGGGTTGTTGTGGTGTTGCTGCTACCTCAGCAACATTAGGGCTAATGACAAGTAGAAGCATTACCGTACCATTGCCTGTCATATCAGTGCTGATGAGGTCTGAGCCTGAGGCCTACAAACAATATTTTCTCAGGGCTGGCCATATTTGAAGCCCACAAACATTTTTTTCAAGTCTTGCTTTGCTGTAAATGCTTTCAAATGTTTAACTTTCTGTAAGCCCATAAAAACAAATATGTTTCAAGTTCTTTTTCTTGTAAGCCTGCTGCTAGGCTTGCTAACCATATTTTTCAAGAGATAAAAACACAACAACAAAATAAGGTTAAAACTTAGACTGAATGTGGCAGATTGGTATGGTGGTGTAACGGTTTTATGGACACTCAGACATGGAAGGTTAGATAAAAACACAGTTTTATTGAAAAGCACAGAAATTAGAATAACCCTTGCGGGTCCAGTATATATAGACAAATATAATACTGACACAGGTCAGGTTACAGTAGAAATCAATAACCCACACTGGTCCAGTATATATAGACAAATATAATACTGACATAGGTCAGGTTATAGTAGAAATCAATAACCCACACGGGTCCAGTGAGACACGAAGGTACAACACTGCCACAGGTCAGGTTACAGTTTGTGTGAATTCAAAATGAGACAGTGGAGAAATGGTTGCTATTAGGCCAGGAGGTACGGACAGGCCCTAACAGCGCAAAGGCCCACAGGACACTCACTACGCAGAAAGTGACACAATAGCGACTTTGGCCACACAGGAGTAAACGGAGGCCCTGGACAAGTGGCAGACTGCCGGAACAGTTAGAGGAGGACTGAAACTGTAGGCACAAAGTAACGCCAAACCGAGACTGCAATGACTGTGACCCAATGTGCAATGGCACCAACCCACAAAGGGTTAATGAACGCTCAGACCTGAAATCGGCTGCCAGATAGTGGGGACAACCTGAGGCGCCCAGGACACAAACCAACCTCAGCTTGTAAGAGGTTAACAGGTCAAGCGTAATGTGGTGCAACCTGATTGATTTCCAACACCGGGGTGAAGGATCACGAGGCACAAACTCGGTGACTGGGTCACAGTAACTAAACTGCCAGAGCAGCAAACGAGGTAACCAGAGGATTTGTCCGTAGACAGAGAGGACACTGGAGGACAGCCCCTCACCGGATCCCCTGGTGGTGCAGTGAGCCAGGCCAGATCGATACACAGAGCAGGAACGTCTGCCAAACCGGGTAGTACACAGAGTAGGAACGTCAGCCAGGCAGGGTCGATACACGGAGCAGGAACGTCAGCCAATCCGGGTCGGTACACAGAGCAGGAACGTCAGCCAGGCTGGGTCAATACATGGAGCAGGAACATCAGCCAATCCGGGTCGGTACACAGAGCAGGAACGTATACAGGAAGAGTAGTCAGGCAGTCCGAGTCATACACAGGATTCACACGAATATAGAAACAAGCGCTAGCAACGGGATCACCTCGAAAGGGCACTGCAGAAGTGACAGGGCTCAGTATTTAAGGGCTAGCACTAGGCGGAGCAAAACCATGTTAGCCAATAAAAGGAATCAGGAAGTAGCACCGGTCATAATGTCACCACCGAGAACACGGGCACTGTGATAGGTGTGGATGGACAGTTGTGGTGTCATTGATCTTTATATATATATATTGTCATGATTCACAGGGCTGAAAGCTAGACTAATTATTGCGTTATCATAAGTTTGTGTTATTCTCAGATTATTGTCAAACATTAATTACTAGTCATAGCAGTAGTCCCAAAAGTGGTAGATGATATCAACCCTTCAAATACCTCTTCTTCTTTATCATCCTTAATGCTGCTAATAATGCATGTGCTGTTGTTTTCCCTGTTATATCTTGTTTCATCCACATCTGCTACCTAATGCTAATATGGTATTAGATATTGGTTCATTTTTAGAAATGTAAATCTATAAACACTTTAGCTTGATAACCATGTCCTACAGCCATTTACAATATAACCATATTCACTAAAAACACTTTCAAACTTGCACTATTGCTGGTGGACAACTAAGGGTTTCCATGGCAGTATGTGTCTCTGCTGGCCACACACACTGTTATGCTTGCCAGTAGCAATATGCTTGCAAGTATGCTGTAACCATTTCATATACAGTGTGACCACTCCTAGGCCCCTCATGATGTTTGATGTCAGTTACCAACCCATAACTGAGAGCAAGTCCCATAGAGATGTGCCATCTCAACCACAAATATTAGATTGTCACCACTGAGACCCATGAATTGTTCTCTGCGATGGTGATGTGTTCAGAAATATGTTGGGATGTTCCTGTTGATGTAGTTTCTGCTGTTGCTAGTATAAACCATTTGTGGACTTCTTTTTAACTACCAGTTTTGTGCTCCCTAAATACCTCTCCTATCCTCCACAATGCAACCCTCCACATAAGCTTTAAGCATATCTTTACATTATTTGACAGAATATGATTTCTCAGAGAGATGCTGCTGATCATCACACCTTGTCACAAAATGATCATGTTTTGGCAGAAATTCAGAAAAATTATGTTTAAAGTGGGGGTCCAGCAAAAGTAGAAATAATGTATTGCTCATTGCTTTTAATGAACAAAATGCGAGGATCCTGTTCACACGCTAACATCCTTTACTCTCTGGTGCATGTCAGTGTTTTCATTATTTTATGTTTTATCAGCCATGTTCCTCAGTTTTTTCTGCAGTAATTATATCAAGGGGAAGATCTCACTATTTTCTACCCCTACATGACTAACCAGCAAGGTGGCCTCCTCAAAGGGTTTCAGCAGCTCACATCGGTCATACTTTAGTTGCCGTTGCCCGGGTGACAAAGAAGCTCCCTCCAAAGCCTTCCAGTTTTGCATTATATACTCATGAATGACCTTATTCTGCTTGTACAAATGGTCTTGCATGTACAATTTGGAATTCCACATGGTAGGGCCCTTCATTTTCAGCTGGAGATGAGGCAGGTTGTTACTCTCTTGTATGGAAGAAACTGCATTGCCAGCACTGTAGCAAAAGCTACAATGGGCACAGATTTTGCAGGCGGTATTCAGTATCTTTCATTATCAGCTGAAATAAAACCAGATTTCAAGGAGTGGGGTAGAAGTTATTCCTCTATCACCTGCTCTAGTTTATTTAATGCATTTATATCTTTGTGGGATTGTCTTTCAAAACTCTTCTTGCAAAAGTGGCATGATGATGGTATGGGTTATCCTGCTGCTGTCCTTTAATAATGCTGCCAGAGGAAAAATTACTGGCTGTGAACTGATGCTGAAAGCTATTACTGCCCACTGGTGGGAGACATACCCAGTAAGCGGTGACAATCATATAGTCTGTACTCTGCTTACTAGTCCATATGTCTGTTATCAGGTGAATTATCTTTCCATATGAGGTTTCCAGCTCTTTGCCCTCCATAGTAACCACCTACTTATAGAATTCTGCCACAAGCATCCTTGAAAAATAACTGTCTTGGGATATGCAAGCAGGGTGCAACACTTGAAATTAGTTCTTTAAAACCCTTTGTTTTCTATAAAAGCTTCAGGCAGCATGTCAGCTGCTAACATCTTTGCACGTTTTCCATTCTATAGACATACTTTGAGCTCAGTAAGTGTGGCAGTATATGGGATAAGAACTGAGTGACTTTACTGCTTTAACAACTTGACTTGTGAAGGTGCTGGGGGTTTCAGTGGTGGCATACTCCTCTGCAGAAGGAGCCATAGGGGTTATTTAAAGTTAATTAAATCTTGTCATACTCTCTGACTCATCAACATCACTTCTATCATGTTCCCCAAAGCCTCCAGAACTATTAGTAGTGCTTATGCTTCCAGCTGTTGTGGCATCTCTGTCATGTTGTTGATGTGTCTATCAAATTAGACCTGTGGTTGTGCTTCAGGTGGGATCTCAGTGCAAATGTGCCTAGGTGTGAGTCTGCTTTCTCCCTGCTCACTTGTTTGTTGCACAGAAAACAGACAGAAACGTGTTTAGCTTTTGGACTGAGAGTAAAGTATCGCAATACTGTGGGCTTCATAGACCAAGGTGCTACCACTACATGAGCTAGATGTTGCTGCAGCAGATGCACTCATCATAGTTAGAGTTGCAGATGTTATTAACCTGTGTGGCTGCTGGTTACTCAACATTAGTGTTAGTAGCTGCGTGGGGGGTTAAACTTGGAAGCAGTCACTATGCTGATGATGACTGACAGGATGATTGTGTATATTTAGGCATCTTTTCTTGTCCAGTGTTGGACTCTCCAATTGATTTTTCGAACAGTTTATAAAAAAAGGCACAGTGCTCCTTTTTATTTGTGGAAGACAGCCTTTGCCTTTCAGCTAATTTTCTGGCCATGTCATCCATCTGTCTCACTCTCAACGTCATCTGTATCTGAAGAAGAGGATGTAGGATGTACCTTCCCCTAGACTGTAAGCTCTCATGATCTGTGCCCTCTGATCCTTCTGTTCTCCACAGTTGATTGTACTATTTAATACCTCTGTATGTCTATTCCAAATTGTAAAGCGCTGCAGAATTAGTTGGCGCTCTATAAATAAAGAATAATAATTATAATAATAACAATAATATATTCTAGATCAAAATAATAATTTCCAGTAAGTAGATCATACTCATAATTGCCTACCACTTTCCCCTCACTACTTTTGTGTTCCTCTAGGCTTTTTGATGTCCCAAACAATTTATTTTTACTTTTCCACTTAGTGGGATTTTCACAACATCCACTACTACTTTCAGGACAGGTGTTTGCTCACTGACAGATGTAGCAGTTGGTTGAACTAATACACTTTCCTCCATTATGCCATCAACACTAGAATGCAACTCATTGTTGTCTTCATGGTTTATTGATGATTTATTAATATTACTGTGGTGGTGGAACTTTTTATGGGACTTTGACAAAAAGCCTCCTCAGAAGGCAAAATATCCTCATAATTTATTTCACATGCTGCAGCAACCATGGATACAGTCAGTTTTTGAACTACCACTTTACTAAGATGTCCCTCCTCCTCCTTTCACCCTGCCACTACATTATTAAACTAGTCTATATATTGTATCACTGAGCTGCACAACAGAATCGATTGTGTGTGATGTCTTGTCCTTTACAAAAAATTCTGTCTCTTCTAGTATCTGTCTTCCTCAGTCTCAACTTACAAAGATCAGTCACTGATCTTTAACTAGTTTTTTTTGCTTTTTAATCTTTTTTTTTTATAAACTGTACCATCTCTTTGCCTTTAGTTAGCGTCAAGAGGATTGCAGTTGCTGTTTTCTCTCTCACCCATTGTCACTGCAATCTTTAGTTTTAATTTTTTTCAGTACAGATAACGTTAGACCTTACTATTTATGCTGGTCCCACTTCTTCTGGCTTTTGAAGGAGTCAGTGTCAGTTGAACTTGTCTTTCTATTAAGTGTATTCATCTGCTAAATATTATGTCAGTCAGTCAGTCAGTGAAAGAAGCTCTGCCATTTTAGGAAGGAACATGGATCATATCTGCCTGTGTCCTCTCAGTCACACAAGAGTCTGCATTATTTGGGGTAAATCTACTTTGCTCCCTAAACACATGCCCCAAACTTCCTAACACTAAGAAGGGCCAACAGAAAGGAACTTGGATCACAGCTCCCTGTGTCTTTTTCACACAAAATTTGGGGTATTTCAGGTAAATTTCATTTCTTCCTTTACAAACTCCCAGACTCCCCTAACACAGTGATAACAGCCAGATAAGGAAGGAACTTGGATCACAGCTACATGTCTCAGTCACACAAGATTTTGGGGTATTTTGGGTAAGTATCTTGTCTCCCTTCACACTCCCCCAAAGTCCCCATACTCACCTAACACGGAGAACAAATTGTCTGTCCACAAGTCTCCCTAAACTGCACTCCAACTTTACTTTATCTGTCTATTCTATGTAGCTCAAAAACTGTGCTGCTTTCTCTATTTCTCACACACACTGAATGACATGCTGTGGGAACCTGACATGAGCCCTGCAGTAAAAGATGGAAAACTTGGCACATGGGGGGATTTAGTCTCACCACTGATTTCATTGCAATGAGCTAGGTGGGAAAAATCATAAAATCTGCACTTTTTAGCAAAAATGTTCCTGCTCTGAAGGAAGTGACATTTTTTTCCTGTTTTGCTTTTGAGGTGAGCATTGTTCTTCTTAGTTTAAACATAGCGAGGCTAATGTACTAAGAAGAAGTCGAGCAATTCTGGAGCTAGGCAATAGCACCATAGAGGATAAATACAAACTCCCAAAATTCCCATTGATTTAAATGGGTTTTCACAATGCATTAGAGAAATGTCTAGCATTCAAGGGGTTAAACTTCCCATTTAAAACAGTGCAAATTTTTGTATCTCCTGTACAGTGTAGATGGTTTGCTGCAGAAATCTACCCGTTCTTTTTAGTATATCAGCCTCAGAGTATTGTATATAACAATTTGTATTGCTGCAGAGTAATTGCCCTTTAGTTCTACTCTAATGAGCTGAGCCTAATTCGATATGCTACAGTGAAATCAATCTGGTACACAGGAAACTGCTGTGTAGATATTGGGATCTGAAGACCTTGTTCCGTTGAGGTACAGCATGCTTATACTATGATATGCAACAGAAACAATGAGAAACAGCTGAATGGAGATTTGCATTTCTAGACGATAGTGATGAGTTCAAAGGATTTAACCATTTATTCACAATGAAGAAGCTACACCAAGAAGAGCAAGCCAACTGCACCATAGGTGACACTAAACTTATTTCCCATTGATTTTGTGGCTTTGAACCACTTGAAGGATAGGGAGGTCTGCAGAAGCAAAGTGCTGGATGCCGATCATTTATGACACAGCCAAACAAACGGAGACAAATAAAAACATATTTATATAGCTTTTAACCTCATAAATAAGGGCTGTCTAAGTTCAGTCTTCAAGGGCCACCAACAGACCAGGATGTAAGGATTTCCCTGATTATGCACAGATGAGATAATCAGTGGATCATTCATTTTGACTGACTCACCTGTGATTAATCAGGGAAATCCTTACATCCTGGTCTGTTGGTGGCCCTTGAGGACGGAACTTAGATAGCCCTTATTTATGAGGTTAAAAGCTATATAAATATGTCATTGGGTTGTCTACCACAGACTGAAGTGTATAACAAAAAGTAGTTCAAGAGGGTACTATGGACATTAGAGTGAAATTTAAAGGAGTGTGATTTAGTGTAAAACAAGTTATGATTAAGCCATCCTAACCTAAACCTTATGGAACATATTTAATTTATAAAATGCAGGAAATTGCCAGAGGTGCACAACTTTCAGCCTATAGTTTTAAAATATTACAATATCAATAATGAAACATGCGTCAACATTGAAAGGAACATTTAGCATTGCGTATATGTTTTAGAAAACAAACAACTAATAATACAAAAGACAAAGACCCAAGGGTATATGTATCACATGGCCACATTACAAAAGGCAAACAATTGCAACATTTGTGAAAAATGGACAAAAAAGTCTATTTTATTTCTATAAAAATATTTTTTACTGAAAACACACAATTTTTCTCTCTTTCGTGAAAATTCCCACGAATAGAAAAAAACTAAAATGTCCATGTATGGTTTCTATGCAGCAAGAATTCCATGTACAGTATTACAGCTGCTGAGTGTTGATGTGGAGAAAACCAAAAAGTTGTTGGCAGGCTATTCTATAAAAGTATAAGCCTTGAAGAAATTGTTAGCAAGTTGAGGCATACAGCATTGTATATGAGTGGAAAAAATTGGTAGTAGGCTGATTATGACATAAGACTTGAATATATAGTTAACAGACTTATATGGGCCTATGTTGTAAGCTAGTGATGGGGCAGGTGGTTATGCTTTTGCAAAGAGTGTAATGCACTGCTACCAGGCAGAGGCTGTTTCTCTTTCTCTCCAAAGTACTGCAGTGTTCATTTTTGCATTAAAGCACAGGACAAACCTGTTAGCTTCAGAATCAGCAGAAGCTTGCAAATAGCAATAAAGGATAAAGCAAAAAGCAGCATGTGTAGCACCACAGTCCGCCATGCCCCTACCTGTCCCTCTTGTTCTTTTTGGTGTAGATAGAGGAGTGAAAGTGCAACATAGTATGTCAGGCTGTACATGTTGACTGTTGTCTTCAATGCATGCTATATATTGTCTGCCTTTGTAGTATCCGGCAGAATCAGCCTGCACAGGTAGGCAGGATTACTTGCTTGTCTGACAGTCACTGTCACTATCAGTTAAAAAACATTTGTTTGTTTATTTATTTATCCTTTCTTCCTTTGAGCATGAAAGTGGAACAATCCTGGGTTGACCAACTGCATCATGGGAGATAAATATAAATGCTGCAGAGTCCCACTGATTTAAATGGGGCTTCAACCACTTGAACACTAGAGAGATATCCAACTTATTAATGTAAGTTTTCATAGAAATAGCTTCCTTAGCAGAATAAAGATAAATATTATTTATTGCGTAAACTATAGCAAAAATTGCCACAGTCAGATTTTTAACAATACTTGAATAATATCTGCACTTCCATGAATTCCTCCTCCTTTCCCCTTACCCCTGCCCCTATTCTCAGTGTGAATACAATATATGATTGTATATCTAGTATCTGTGACTATCACTCTCAGTCTCAGCACAGGTGTAGCATTGCTTGCCTGTCACCTTCACTTCAAAGGAGTTTTTCCACAAATATTTTTATTTCCCTGTCTATCACTGTTTACAAATCATACTCATATTCCATTTAACTCCAGTTCCCCATATTTGGGTGTCTGCTTTCACTATCTACCATAAAATATTCTGATGATTTTCTCTCTCTCTATCAAGCACAGATGGACAATATGAAGTAAATGGACACCACCTTTCATACTTTAGCACTGTAGAAACACATGGAAGAAATTTTCCATGTGGGAAAAATATATTATTATCATTGATTTCAATGTAGTGAAAACGTAAAAAAAAAAAAAATAGAAAAACTGCACTTCTTCCATGCTTCCCATTTGAGGCAACACGTTTTGTCTATTTCAATGTCCCCTCAACCAGAAAATTCTGAATTAATTTAATGTTTTCTGTACCACATTTGACCAGTACTGTCAGCTCCAAATCAGATCTGCATCTTGAAAAAGAGTACCTTGAAACACCAGATTAATCTTCATACAAGCTGATTTATTATATAGTCTGCAAAAAGCCTAATACATTTTTGCTCCAGCGCACCCCTTTGTCTTTACTGACAATGTATTGATAGTCATAAAAAATAAAGTATAATACTGCAAATCCTGCAATCATCGTAGACACTAAAAAGCTGGGTGGTCATGCTGTGAACAATTTAGCAACATTTGATACCTAACAGAAATAATGAAGCATGGCAAATGTAAGGCTTTAAACATCTTCCAATCTTTCTGAAGGTAAATTAGACTGACAGCAATGTAAGTATACTGTATTCTGTAGGACAGGGTTGGACAAATCTGTCACATTTGTGTTAAAATTTCTATGGGGAGGCAGAGCGGTTATGGTATACATGCACTCTCACAAATATACAAACATTGACATTTTTTTTTTACAGAGAACACATACATTCTCCCTGCTAAATTAAAAATAGACAACTCTTTACTTTAGAACTGAAGCCAGCAGTGTTGCCTACATTGTCAACAAACTTTGCTTTTCATCAGTGCTCTTGTTGCAACCTTAATGTTATTGCATTTTACTAACCCTACAACTGGCAAAAGGAGAATAGAAAGATGGATTGGGATTCAGGGGACCTAGCTCGATTAAGTTCTAAAGTAAATAGTCCTCTACCTTTTCTTATATCTGAAAAAGTCTATAGCTTACATCAAATTGGTCAGCAGGCCTTATCCAGCTAGAGGGTTCTATTCTTCCATCTCTGCTCTAGGAACTTCTAACTGTATTTTTTTTTTTTTAAAAACAGAAGTGAATGGTAATTCATGAAAGCAGTAGCAAACTTTCATTATGTATAAAAAGAATATATTGTTTGTTTTTTCTTGTTGAGTAAAACAAGGGTACTCCCACTGCTGAGAGAAGCTTGTATTCACAGTTATTACAGCTCAGACTGATGGGTTTATAGTAAATAGTGCCACCAGGTGTCCAATATTTTTTTCTATCACATTCTATGAGATAGGTGAGCCTCAAGCTTCAGTTCATCACACAATGTGATAGAAACAGCTGAATCATTTTGTAGGAGTTTGAACTATAATAACATTTGAATGAATCATCTTCAAGCAGTGGCCATATCCTTGTTTTATTCAGGAGGAAAAGCTTCATGATATTTGTTTTACCAAATAATAAAACTTTACTGCCCTTCAAGTATTAACATCCATTATATCTTACATTGATAAAAATAATCTGTGGGTGCTATTAAAAGCTTAATTATAAATTGTTTCAAACACTACACTGTTATTGTCAACGTCATTGTTTGGGACAGTAAAATTACATTATAGAAGCACAATAGGACTTTTATAGTTATGTCTGAATAAAGGTTCTATGATATTTGACATTTTATTTTGGCTGTTAACTTTTGATTGCAGCAGAAAATTTGACTGAAAATTTGGATCCCAGGTAGGATTGGCTCCTATAAACCCTGCAAATTCATAAAAATCTGTTGTGTAGTTTCCGAGTATCAAACTGCTTTAAAAAAACATTAGCAAAGTTAAACATTTTAGTCAGACCTACAGCCCAAACTAGTCTATGGATTCTCACCAACACTGGCAGGGAAAAGGGCCCTGATTTATTTCTAAAGCTAGTCGAACCAAATATATTAAAATGTAACCCTTTGAGTGCCAGAGGGGTATCCAATGCATTGCACTCAAAGGGTTACAGCTCAAGAAAAGAACAGAGTGTATGGCAATAACTTAAATGGTGCACATGCTCAGTACAGAGCATTTTACTGAAAGTATGCCATCTACTGATGATTGATGAAACTGGACTCTGAGGTATTTAAGATCTCAATCCTGCACTTATATAGGCAATCAAACACTCTATCTTATACTGTTGCCATCTCAGCTTCATTTCACTGCTTGCTGGTATACACTGTGGCCTCGATTCAATTGGGCCCTATGGCAAAAAAAAACAGCCAACAACATTTTTCAAGCACGGTATGCTATTCAATTACCTGTGCTATGAAAAAACAACATTGGGACACACTTTATCGTGGGAAAATCTTCACCCAGTTTTTTTGGGCTCAGCAGAGTCTCTTAATGGATCTAAAAACAGACTATGCATGAAATGAAAGTATAAAAATAATAAACAAAAACTTAACTCCCCAGTGGATGTACTGATATGGGGTCCCAAGTTCCATATCAATACATCCAAAGCGGTAAAAAACATTTTTAAATGTGTGCCCAAAATATAACTCTGATAACTTTAACCCCTTGAGTGCCAGAGGGGTATGCAACGCATTGCAGAGCAACATCTTGTGTACCTCTCTGTCACTCAAAGGGTTAAGCATTGCACAGATGTCAGAGTTAAAAATGTAGAGAATGCCAAAAGAATAAAATCATTGCCCCATAAATTCGCTGAGAAGGAATATATTTTGTCCCAAACAAAAGTGAACTTTAGTGCCAAAAACTCATGGAAATAATCAAACCCCCTTTGTCTTCTTCACCACTGGCGGTGGCGGTGGTGGAGAAAGGAGAAGTAGGAAGACCCCCACCCCTTTAGTATCTGATGTGCCGATGCCTGCTCCAGTGTGGGAATTTTGAGCAGAGACTGTCTTTTTATATGGGCAGTCTCTCTTCAAAATGACTCACAGCAATTGGCTGGGATGTGTGTGCTTAAGCACCTCCCAGGCAATCAGCTTTGAGTGGGGGGATTGACAAACCTGCTCAAAGCTGACTGGCTGGGAGGTGCGTAAGCACACATCCCAGCCGATGGCTGTGAGTTATTTTGAACAGACTGCCCATATAAAAAGGCAGTCTCTGTTCAAAATTCCCTCACACTGGAACAGGCATTGGTCCGTCAGGTGAACGTGGTGAAGAAGACAAAGAGGGCATGATTATTGTTGGCACTACAGTTCACTTTTATTTGATACAAATTATATTCCTTCTCAGCATATTTATGGGGCAATGATTTTATTCCTATGGCATTCTCTACATTTTTAACTCTGACATCTTTGCAATGATTAGCCCTCTGAGTGACAGAGAGGTATACAATTAATTGCTCTGCAATGCATTGTGTACCCCTCTGGCACTCAAGGGGTTAAACTATGAACAAATGTTTAGGGCACACATTTTTAAAAAAATATATTTATTATCAAAGGCAACCTCAGGGTACATACAGACAGCAAATTGACAAAATAGGGGGACAATACAGCAAATGTGGACAACATGTGATACAACAGAGCAGGCAGACAGAGAAATAACAACCCAAGGCAACCCTAGTGAGTTTTTTGTTTTTATAACACTTGGGGCACACATTTAATTTGTTTTAAATGTATTTTACAGTAATGATGGAAGGAACACAAGATGACAGAACAGAAGAAGATGGAGAAATAGAAGAAAGAAGAGGAAAGAGAGAAGATGGAAGATTACAGAAAAAAGACGGAAGATGGAAGAAGACAGACATTAGATGACAAGTAAGTGTTACACAGATGCAGGTGTTAGGCTAGTGTTAGAGGTAGTATTGTGGCACTTCACTGTTAGGGGTAGTGTATGGATAGTGTTTAGGAGGGTGACTGTATTTGAGCTAACGATCAGCGCTTGAAAGTATCTTAGGCACCGATCTTTAGCTTTTTCCTTTGATGTTCCCATTATTTAGCATGAATTTTGGGAACATAATGCACAAAACGGAAGTTTGTCCAAAAGTCCTTTTCTGTGGCCTAACATCTGTCGTGCTTTAAATTGGTAGGATAATTGAATACCGACTTAGACATTTTTTTTTGCCGGTTGGTAGACAATTTAGCCCAACCAGCTGTTTTACCACATACAATTGAATTGGGCCTGTGAGTCCTTTCTAGCATTAAGTGGGTAAAAAGCCCCATTTAAAGCAACATGATGTTTTATTTTATCCCTGTGATGCAGATGGCTTGCTCCAGAATTGCAACATTTTAAGAAAAATGGTGCAATTGCTGAGGAAGCAAACTGTGCCAATTTGAACATTTGAAAAAACTATGGAAATTCCGTGGAATGTATGTCATTGATGGGATAATTTGTGAAATTACTGATATTTATGATGTCTCTAGTGATACCATTGATGAAGTAATTTTTGATGTCACATCTGGTGTCATCAGCAAAAACATGATGGTTTGGAGTTAAGTTGAAAGAATATAAAATGTATTTCCTAGCTTTTTTGCTTTAGAGTAAGAACATAACTGTGATTTTAGCAAAAGGTTTTTGCCCTTTAAATTTCATATACATTACCCTATTTTCATATTCAGATCATGAAGAAGTAGGCTCTTTTGTTCCATCACACTTTCCTAAATTGAAGTGGTTAAAAGTCTCTATTAAATCAATGGGAATTTTATTGTTGGTTCTTTATAATGCTGCCCAAATCAATCCTGCCTTTATATATATGATCCACTGTAGTCATATCATGGCACATCAATCTAGAAGCATTTTCTCAGTATAGTTTTTTTAGATGAGTGAATAATCTCAGATAAAAAGCCCCTTCTTTTTTACATCATTAAATCATCAGAAGACAAAGAGAAACCACGATGAAACCAATGGAGCAAATTAAGTAATGGGTTTCCTGTCACATACAAAACATTAGGCCATTTAGGCTAACATTCTTTAAATGAGGTCTTTGCATTCTGATATTTTACAAAGTAATAAGGGTGAAATGTTTTAATCAATGAGTTCTAACCCAGGTGATTCCACCTCCTCTAAATATATTCCTCTGATACAGGATACCCTAATAATATAATATTTCAGTGAAACAAGTCTTGAATAATTATAACACAGACATGCACTTTTCATACATACCAAACTTTCATCATTAATTTATAGGCTGCTTAGCACTAAAGAATAATGTACCTTATTATGGGTGCACAACTGTAAACTGTGATAGAAGCCAAAGAATTTAATCAGATAACTCATAACACTGGCAGTCTTCCCCCACCTCAATCTTTTGGTAATTAAACAATTAGTTCAGGATTCATCAAGGTGCGAATGGCTCAATGCGCAAAAAAATCTGAGGATTTCATTGCAAATTAACCATTCACCAATACGAGATGGCCAGATAGATCTGCCAGCTTCAAGCAGGCAGATCCCATTACAATGCATGGGGCAAACACACGCATACACATTTTCGTTTATGCGTATGCATGGGTTTTTTCACCTGACTGGCCAATTTATGCAGTTTTCCCTGCTTCACATACGCAAAGCAGGGAAACACACCAGATCACTAATGAATACCCGATGGTATCCATCAATGATCACGGCAAAGAGCAGCGTATTTGATATGCTGCTTTTTCCCACAGTTTGATGAATCCCAGCCTCCATGTGATGCAGCATTTAGTTACTTAACACGTAGCAAGAACTCCAAGGCATGATAAAGCATCCAAGTATGTAAAAAATAATATTATAACCGGTGGTGGCCATCAGATATCTTTATTAGTGTACATATAACATTTCCCAACAAAGCAAATAATACAAACACATAGTATAATAGGTTTTTATAGCCTGAAGTTTGAAATATTCATCTTTGACCTTCTAAAATGTAAATACATGTATTTCCATTGAGAGCTGCTTTCCAGTTCTCACACATGTTTGATATTGTTTCTTTGTTTAATAGCATTGAAAAAAAAATTTCTTCTGTGAAAGTAAAATGTAGCTTTTATTTACTGCAGTGTCTCTAGGCTAGATGTGGAAAAGGAAATTTCATATTGGCTCTGAATGCTCAAAGGTGAAATGTCTACCTTTTATGAGATAAAATGTAATGCCTTTAAAGCCATTGTATTAAATTAGAATGAAGCACTCATCACATTTCAGTATTTATAATGGGAAGACGTTTTTAGACTTGAAGACAAGGATAAATATTTGATTCTGTCAGCATTATTAAAACTGCTGTCACCAGCAGACTTTCCTATATTCACGCACATATATGTGGTAACACGGTCAATTTCAATATTTTTGTGATTTCACTATACTATTTAGCAAAACATTCACTGAATGTGAAGATGCTGACCTAATTTTTGATTGTATATATTTTATGTATAATATTTTTACAACCATAAAAAAGTGGGCGCTCCTTGATCCACCATTAGATCTGATCCCCTCATCTCACATTCAGTGACCTTAGGAGGAGATCATAGTTACTTATAGATCAAGGCACAATCTGATAGCGATAAAAGGATCCCCTTGATTGATTTATTTATGTATTGTATCTGTGTGCAGCCATAAGATGTGATTGAACATCATTATGCCATATTCCTTCAACTTTCCTCTTCTCTTCATACCCTTGTTTCTGTAATGTAAGGCTTTAGAATTTCCCATGGTGCCCCCTGATACTACCCAATAACTTCTGGGCAACTGAAGTGACATTAGTACAACCCAGGTGAATATGCAGTCAGAAAGAAAGATGGAGGAAAAGTAGTAATACTAGTAAGGATGGGTGAAAATTCCTGCTTACTTTTTGAGAGAAATTTTGCTGAAATTCTCAAAGAGAAAATCATTAAAATGTCTGCCTTTGTGTACCTCCAATTCATATAACTGCCTAAGCCTCCTATGGCCATGAGAATTCCCACTGCAATGCTATAAACACCCAAAAGTGTGCCTATGGAAAACTAAAATTATAAAATTAGAAAGAAATAGAGAAAAGTAATGAATATAGTGCTTATTTTCCCAATGAAAGGAGAGCTTTTATAGGTCTAACAAATGAAAAGCGTGAAAGAGATCTTCCTATGGCAATGGGTATCTCTAGCAATGACAAACATATTCAGTAACTTTGTTCCTACTGAGTCTTCTGACTGAGCATCAAATATCATAGATTCAGGCTGGTGTGTACACCTGCATGGGTAGTACCAGTGGTGGTGGGGATGAGACTTGGATCTTTATCCCACAGTGTGTGGAGGTGAGAACAGGACTAGAGGAGACATAGGATATGTAGTGGTTGTTCCTACTAGTCCAGATGTTGAGGCAGCAGTAGCCCCATAGTAAGCCACAACCACTTCCAGTACATCTACTCAGCATAATCCTTTTTCTCCACCTCCCCTAGAATCATGGGTATGGGAACATCTTTCCTTGGGGTCAGGCAATGTGCACATTGCGTGAAA
This sequence comes from Rhinophrynus dorsalis, assembly GCA_037306005.1. Taxonomy (NCBI): domain Eukaryota; kingdom Metazoa; phylum Chordata; class Amphibia; order Anura; family Rhinophrynidae; genus Rhinophrynus; species Rhinophrynus dorsalis. The sequence continues at coordinate 271,511,526 of CM074721.1, read as the reverse complement.
AGGTTGTGAAGAGAGGGAAGGAGGAATCACTCTAATTAACCCTTTGAGCGCCAGAAAGATATCAAACTCATTGGCAACTCAATGTGTTGGATACCTCTCTGGCACTAAAAGGGTCAAGCACATCTAACATAACCACCATGAGGCTTATATTCCCCACAACCATAGCCAGTCAGTTGTTGTTCTTTGTTAGTCCATCAGCACATCACAAAAATTAACAAAACACTTTAAAAGGTTTATCTTCTTGTAGTACTGCTCAGAATGCAGTTTTAAGGCTTACCTTGCCATAGGCCCCAGCCTATTAACAATTTTTTCAAGATTTACCTTGCTGTAGACTTCAGCATGCTAACAATTTTTCAAGGCCTACCTTGCTATAAGTCTGCTAACATTTTTTTTTCAAGTTACCTTGCCATAGAAGGATACACTATTTTTTCTAATTATAAAAAATTATACTTACTTATTCAAAGGTTATCCAATACATAAGCCCCTGTAATAACATTTTGAATGGTTTACTTTTTCATAAACCAGCTGTAAAAACATGTTTTGAAAGGCATAGGGACTAAACTATCTGTAAAAATCTTTGTGAAGTTACAACTTTTACAAACAGACATATCAGTTGCCAATTATGCTTCATTAAAAATAATTATTTTTATGAAGGTTTACCTATATATGTTACTGCTCTACTATCAGTACATTTTAGTAAATCTTTCCTTCCTCTACCAAGTAGGGGCTCTAGGCCTGTTAGTACTTTTTTGGAAAGGCATGTCTGTTGTGTAACATTAATGTGACTAGTCTGGATTGCAGTCTGAATCAGAAACTGCATAGAACTATTACACTTACATTTTATAATAAAAATAAACAAGAAAAAAATAAATATGATGAATTAAAATAATAAAGTGACAGTTGAAGGATCTGTTAGTGTATCCTCCAAAACAGGGCTGTCCAAGTCCAGTCCTCAAGGGTCACCAACAGGCCATGATTTAAGGATTTCCTGATTAAGCACAGGTGAGTCAGACAAAATGAATGAGGCACTGATGCTTAAAGAAGAACTTTCAACTTAATAACATTGAGCCCCCCCAATATATTTCTAACATAGAAATAGGCAAAGTCTTTCTGTCTTTAAGCTCAATAAATCCAGGTTATTGCTGAAAAAAGACTTCATCCACAGGCATCGGGCTGCGCAGAGCTTACAAGAGACGACCTGTGCGTCTGCATGGTCAGTCCCTTCCGGTGCCTTAACCCCATCCCGACAACTGACGTACATGTACGTCCCGCAGAATCTGTCACTTAGCGACAGAGGACATACATGTACTTTCATGTACGCCCACCTCAGAGAAGGGATACAGCTTAGCAAACTTTCTAGACACAGTAGATTTCTTATCGGGGACTTCCACTCATCTAACACAAGTTGGTCAAGAGTGGGATTGGGTGGAAAGAAGGTACACTGTTTCTTAGGTTCATGAAACACATCAGAAGTGTCCTTGGGAGTCTCAGAGACCAGGGAAATATTCAGTGTAGTGAGTACTGCCCTAATCATGCCTTCAGCTGAGGGATCAGGGTCAGCCTCAAAGGGGTCCCCAAAGAATTGGGAGGATACCACCGAGAACATTCACCCTCATCCGAGTCCACTAACAGTTCCTCCTCAGAGGAGTCTGATACATCAGGTATGCCCTGTGGCTTAGATAAGGAAGACCTGATAGAAGTAGGGGGCTGCCACAACTGGAAGACCCCCTGTAACTGGGATGTGAGGAGTTGTAAGGTGGAACTTAGGTTTCTAGTAGTGGCCTTAAACTCATTCATCCCCAGTGGCTCTAGTGCATGGCTGGAGGTCCCTGAGGGAGACGCAGGGGCAGCAGAGCATGAGGGGCATAAATGACCTGAGTATTCTCTATATTCTGATATGAGGAGCAATGCACATTGGGGGTCACAGACAGCCCAGTATCCTTAGTTTTAGGCCTAACCCAAGTTCCAACGGAGTTGACATCCTCACAGGGTCAAAAAGTCTGAAAGTATAAGGTATACCCAAATACAGTGTCTAAGATTAAGTATTTCACCCCAGAAATAGCTAAAATGCACTTATTTGGCAGACAAAGGGTTCATCTGCTGAGGAAAGAAGGAGAGTCCAAGCCCTGTGTAGGATACTCATGAAGGGAAGGCAGAAAATGGTGTCCACAATGGGAGCCAATCAAAAACGAGCATGCAAAGTAAGCGGTCATGAAAAATGTAGTTTTTCCTTCAACGTACCCCAAATAGTGCCCAAAGACCCCTGAGCCCCCTAAAACAATCAGAACATTAACCGGATGCTAGGGCAGACAAACAAAATTAGCCATCTTTGAAGTCGCTACGATGAGCGGTTGCAGAGATATCTCCCAAACTGTAAAGTTCCATAGAGGTGAATGGAGCTTGGCTTCTATGTGGTAAAGCGCGTGGAACTCAAATAAACCAAAATTTTCAAAAAATGTGTGAACAGTGCAAAAGGCATCAGCAAACACTGAAAAGATGGAATAAACACTGGACCCGGTAGGGAAAGTGCAATAAACCCCTCAAAAGTGCCCAAACCAGCAGTTAAAGGGTAAATTTACCACAGAAACCCAATTGCTCCAAATCCCACAGGCATACAGATAAACCCAATGAGTGTAGGAGTATGCAGTAGGAACTTCAAAGGATACCCCTGTGAAGAGGGGAAGCATGGGACATGTGGACCTTAGCACTCAAAGGGTTGCTGACCTTTTTAGCAGGTCTTCTGTCTTGAGATTACCATTTTCTAAAGAAGAAGCCTCAGTGGGCAACTTCCATGGAAAAAAACATGCTACACAAGCTTTTCCCTCTCAGGGCTGACAGGTCTACCACAGCATCTGGAAACTGAGCTATCCACTTGGGAATGTCAGCAATGGTAATCACATGCAGAGGGTTCACTCTTTGGATACAAACAATGTTCATGATCATCAGTTACCAACCCATATTCCGCCACCACCACCACAACTATTGCTCCACGCCCACATTCCCTGTCGCCTACATGTATAGAGAATATCTGGCTAGAACCAATATTCCTTACATCAAGCGACTCCAGCTCCTTTATTTACCTCTACAAAAGCTAATATCAAAACTTATCAGCTTCTCTCTCTCCCAAGCACACAATTACACCATGATTTACCATTTAAATGTAGACATGACGTTTAAAAAATGTAAAGAAAAAAAAATATTCAGTTGCAGACTGTGGTTGAAGCTGGATTATACTGTTGGTACCTACTATATTAACACCCCCAAAATGTGGTACCCCAGAAGACCTATGGTTATTCTGGAAGATATGACATTTTATATTATGCCTAGCTTAAAGAACTAGATGTGTACATTGTATTTACTACATTTCTGTAAAAATTGCTGAAGATAATTAAAATTGTCCATGTTTAAAGGGATAGTAATGTTTAATTTTAAGTTTCTTTAATATTGTAGGCATTAATAAAATAATTACATTGATGTTAGTCTCTCAAACTTTTCTGGTTTGAGAGATATAACTGGATAAAGTTCCCCCCTCCGGGCTGTTTCAGAGAAGTCTGACCTCTAGCTGACAGCTGCAGATTCCGGTCCCGGGACCAGCAGCTCTTCAGCAGAGCCGAAATCACGCTATTTAGAAATAAATACTTAATTGGAATGGTCTACAAACTGTGCTTGCAAACCAGGCACACTTTGTAGACTGTTCCAATTAAGTATTTATTTCTAAATAGAGCAATTTTGGCACTGCTGAAGAGCCGCCATCTGGTCAAATAACTGGAATCTGCTGCTGTCAGCTAGATGGCAGACTTATCTGAAACAGCTTGGAGGGGGGAACTTCAGCCAGTTATATCTCTCAAACCATAAAGGTTTGTGAGATAAGCCTTACATTGATGTAATTTGTTTTTTTCATGCCTACAATATTAAAGAAACTTAAAATTAAACATTACTATCCCTTTAAATGCATTGGGACAGGTAATTTTAGAAAATACATATTGTGATTTTTTTTTCTTGTCAAAAGGTTAATATACAAGGTAAGTAAAGGAAGGTGTCTGTCTTTTCTCTCAATCCTGCATTGTGTGGGAGCTACAGTTGCTGTGACCCATACTACACAGACAAACATAACACATAATGCATGTAAGACAAACTAACAGGTACAACTTGACATATTGTGTGTGCTTGCAAACTCAATAACCCCTTCATCTACAAGAACAAGAGGGAAAGCGTATATACTGAGTTGTGGTGGTGCTGAATGCCTGTACCAGCTGTTGTGCTAAAAGATGTATCAAGGGTAACATGCATTGAGGAGTTCCCCATTCTATGTGAGACATTGCAAATGAAGTGGACTTATAGGGATAGTAATGGTTAAATTTAAGTTTATTTAATATTGTAGTCATTAAAAAATAAGTACAACAATGTAAGTCTTATCTCTCAAACCTTTATGGTTTGAGAGATATAACTTGCTAAAGTTACCTCGTGAGAGAAGTCAGAGCTCTAGCTGACAGCTGCAGAATCTGGTCATTTGACCTGATGGAAGCTCTTCAGCAGAGCTGAAATTGCGCAGTCTAAACCTAAATACTTCATTGGAACGGTCTACAAAGTGTGCCTGGTTTGCAAGCACACTTTGTGGACCATTCCAATTAAGTATTTATGGTTAGATCGTGCAATTTCGGCTCTGCTGGAGAGTCTCCATCCGGTCAAATGACCGGATTCAGCAGCTGTCAGCTAGACAGCTGACTTTTCTCACAAGGTAACTTTAGCAAGGCATATCTATTAAACCATACATAGTTGAGAGATAAGACTTACATCGTTGTACTTAATTTTTTTAATGGCTACAATATTAAATAAAAAGAAAATTAACCTTTACTATCCCTTTAAATCAGGAATATGTTACATTCTCATCCTCTCCATTTATTTCTCTTCTCTGGTATGTTTTAATCATCCATCCTGCCTCAACTTCTCTTGTGTTGTACCCCATGTGCTTATTAAGTATTCAGTGTCCTGGTATATTTTAATTATCCATCCTGCCTCAGCTCCTCTTGTGTTGTACCCCATCTGACTATTAATTATTCAGTGTCCTGGTATGTTTTAATCATCCATCCTGCCTCAACTCCTCTTGTGTTGTACCCCATCTGCTTATTAATTATTCAGTGTCCTGGTATGTTTTAATCATCCATCCTGCCTCAACTCCTCTTGTGTTGTACCCCATCTGCTTATTAATTATTCAGTGTCCTGGTATGTTAAATTCTGTTTACTTTTGCCCTCTGCATCCTGCCCATAGACTGATGTCGTCATTGGTAACATCTTATTGCATATAGGTGTGAAAGATCTTGTTAAGCAACTCTGACCAAACATATGGTCAGGGTTTGATTTGTTACATGCAGTGGATATAAAAAGTCTACACACACTTGTTAAAATTCCAGGTTCTTGTGATGTTAAAGAATGAGACAAAAATTAATCATGTCAGAACTTTTTCCACTTTTAATGTGACCTATAACGTGAACAATTCAATTGCAAAACAAACTGAAATCGTTGAGGAGGAAAAATAATAAATAAAAAACTCACAATAACCTGGTTGCATAGGTGTGCACACCCTTAAACTAATACTTTGTTGAATCACCTTTTGATTTTATTACACCAATCAGTCTTTTTGGGTAGGAGTTTATTAGCATGGCACATCTTGATGTGGCAAAATTTGCCACTCTTCTTTGCAAAAGCGCTCCAAATCTGTCAGATTGAGAGGACATCTCCTGTGCACAGCCCTCTTCAGATCAACCCACAGATGTTCAATTGGATTCAGGTCTGGGCTCTGGCTGGGCCATTCCAAAATGTTAATCTTCTTCTGGTGAAGCCATGCTTTTATGGATTTAGATGTGTGCTTTGGGTCGTGGTCGTGCTGAAAGGTGAACTTCCTCTTCATCTTCAGCTTTCTAACGGACGCCTGAAGGTTTTGTGCCAAAATTGCCTGGTATTTGGAACTGTTCCTAATTCCCTCCACCCTAAGGCCCTGGTTCCAGCTGATGAAAAACAGCCCCAAAGCATGCTGCTGCCACCACCATGCTTCACTGTGAGTATGGTGTTCTTTGAGTGATGTGCAGTGTTGTTTTTGAGCCAAACATACCTTTTGGAATTAGGGCCAAAAAGTTCAACCTTGGTTTCATCAGACTATAACACATTTTTCCACGTGCTTTTGGGGGACTTGATGTTTGTTATTGCAAACTTCAGCCGGGCTTGGATGTTTTTCTTTGTAAGAAAAGGCTTCCGTCTTGCCACCCTACCCCACAGCCCATTCATATGAAGAATACGGGAGATTGTTGTCACATGTAGCACACAGCCAGTACTTGCCAGAAATTCCTGCAGTTCCTTTAATGTTGCAGTAGGCCTCTTGGAAGCCTCTCTGACCAGTTTTCTTCTCGTCTTCTCATCAATTTTGGAGGGACGTCCAGTTCTTGGTAATGTGTCTGTTGTGTCATATTTTCTCCACTTGATGATGACTGTCTTCACTGTGTTGCATGGTATATCTAATGCTTTGGAAATTCTTTTGTAACCTTCTCCTGACTGATATCTTTCAACAATGAGATCCCTCTGACGCTTTGGAAGCTCTCTGCGGGCCATGGCTTTTGCTCTGAGATGCTGAGTCACTTTAAATGATGGCAGGTGTGTAATGACTTCTATTTAACATGAGATTGAATGTGATTGGTTAATTCTGAACACAGCCACAGCCAGTTATAAGAGGGTGTGCACACCCATGCAACCAGGTTATTGTGAGTTTTTTATTTTTCCCCCTCAATGATTTCAGTTTGTTTTGCAATTGAATTGTTCACGTTATAGGTCACATTAAAGGTGGAAAAAGTTCTAACATGATTTATCTTTGTCTCATTCTTTAACATCACAAGAACCTGGCATTTTAACAGGGGTGTGTAGACTTTTTATATCCAATTTCAAACTGGCTCATATGAGTAAGATTACTATATACCACAGATTAAGGGTGGCGTGCATTGAGGGGTTCCCCATTCTAAGTGAGACATTCCAAGTGAAGTGGACTTAAATCAGGACTGGAAGCAAGAGTTGGACACAGTTGGCCAGAAAAGAATAAAACCAAGATCCACTGCAGAAACAACACCTCTCAAATCAATTCTCCAAGGAAGGACTTGGAAACAAAGACTTGATTGGGAACTCTACAATTGTTTTAAGTTCAAGATTCTCTAACACCACCTTCTGGAAATTCATCAAAATAAACCCTACCATCATGGAAAGGTGCTCCTGGCACACTCTGATTTTTGTGTTAGCATCTTGCACTGTAATAACAAAACTTAAATACCTTCTATTCTGGATTTCCATATCTGCACTAAAATGAATGTTTTTTTCTATCCTCCACCCTATCCCCCTCTCTCTATTTACATTTCTCCTTCACTTCTCTCTTCCACCCTCACTTCTACACATCAACTCCTCAATGTTCTCCTCTCCTGCACTCCCTTACCCCAAACAATCAAGAAACCACTTACACACAAAACATTACCTCATCTCCTGTCTCTCTCTCTTCTTGTTACTGGCAGCTGAAGATATCCCTCCAAACCCTCCTTTCACAAAACCTCTACCTCTGGTACATATAGGAACAATTCAAACCTAATCACCATTCTCTGTCTTCAGCCTCAATTTCTTCCCTTTCTCTGTGCTCTCCGGAATGCTCGCTCCCTTATTAACAAATATAATACTGTGCATGATCTCTTTTTTCTAAAATTACTTGCTCTAACTCAAACCTGGCTCTCTTACTCTCACTCCACTTTAGAGGCAGCAATCTCCTATGGTGGTCTCTCCTCTCACACTCCACGCCCAAGTGGATGTGGGAGAGGTATGGGACTGTTACTCTCTAAACACTGCCGCTACAAGCCACATTCTGTCCCCACCTCTCTCTGCTTCTCCTCTTTTGAGTCAATGCTGTCCATATCTTTGCTCATGTCTCTCTACAAGTTGCAGTTATCTATCACCCACCTACCAGTACTAAAAATACACATCTTCAAACTTTCTTTCTGAATTTGAATCTTGGCTTTCCTTTTTCCTGTCACTAGACACATCTTCGCTTCTTCTGGGGGACTTAAATGCCATGTGGATGATCCCTCAGTCTCCTGAGCAACCTACTTTCTTTCTCTAACATCTATGTTTGGACTACAACAGTGGACATATGCTAGTACTCACACTTACGCTCACTTCCTAGACCTTTTGTTCACTAGAGGCTGTGTACTCTCGGAAGCACACTTTGTAGACTGTTCCAGTTTAGGATTTCTATTTCAGTAACGTGATTGCGGATCTGCTGAAGAGCCTCAGACGGTCCCGGGACTGTATTCCCCTGCAGTCAGCTTTAGCACTGACATCAGGGGAAGGGGAAGGAGGGGGGAACTTTGGTCCTGAATATGTCTCAAACCATAAACGTTTGAGAGATGGGACTTGGGGTATTTAGTTTAACTTTTTACCATCTGCAAGATTAGCTTTAGTTATTTTATGGCAATACTATCCCTTTAAACACTTGTAACTCCTAACAAACTCCCACCTGCTTGACACCCTTAACATGCACAACCTGTTCTACCCATTACAATGTGGCTTTAGCATTGCTCACTCCACTGAAACTGCTCTCACAAAAGTGGTCAATGATCTACTCATTGCCAAATCACAAGGTCATTACTCTATAATTATCCTTCTTGATCTCTCCTCTACGTTTGACACTGTTGATCATGCACTTCTCCTCCAAATTCTTCAATACTTAGGAATCCGTAAGTTAGCACTGGACTGACTATCCTCTTATCTAACTAATCGATCCTTCAGTGTTTCTAGGACCCCTTCTGTTCTCTCTCTTTACACAATAATACTTGGTGATCTTATTAACTCAGTCAGACTCAAATATCACCTCTATGCAAAATGACACCAAGCTTTATTTATCTGCACCTCGACTGACTTCTGATATTCTATCTAAAGTCACAGATTGTCTCTCAGCTCTCTCAGACTGGATGGCTCATAGGTAGTGCAAGCTCAATATGTCTAAAACTAAGCTAATACTCATTCCACCTAGGTCTGGCCCAGTAGTTCCCTTCCAGTTGACCGTGAATGACACTTCCATAAATCCAGTATCAGAAGAACGGTGCCTAAGGTTGATAATTGACACTTCTCTCTCATTCTCTCCTCATATTAACACCATTGCTGCTGCTGCTTGCTCTTGTGTATCATAGCTAAAATCTGTCCCTTCCTTTGTTCCTCCACAGCCAAAATTCTTCCACAAGCACTCATCCTTTACTGCATGGACTACTATAATTTTCTTCTATATGGCCTTCCTGTCTCCCAGCTCCATCCTCTTCAATCCATACAGAATGCTGCAGCATGAATTACTCTTTTGTTACCTAGGTTTGTCCCTGCCCCCCTCCTCCTTAAATCTCTCCAGTGGCTGCCTATCAGACTCAGCATCACTTATAAAATTCTACTTGTCTCATAAACTCTTCTCTCCTCTACCCCTTTCTACATTTCCACTTTGATCTCCCACTATACCCCATCCCGACACTTATCATCAGCCAATAACAATCTTTTCTCAGCTTCTTTTGTGTTTAAACCCTCTTAAATATCAAATCTTTTTGTCTCATTGCTCCTTATCTATGGAATGTTCTTCCTCCCACCGTGCTCCCCTGCACCTCTCTTATTGTGTTCAAGCCATGCTTAAAACTACACTTCATTAACAAAACTTAAACATGCTAGAAGGCACTGACTTTGTACAACTTAGGTGCTTTATAGATTACTTACTTTATTTATGTCCCGTATCCTAACCAGAACTCTAGCACTGTATTCAGCACTTCTGAAGCAAACGGGTCTATTCTGTACTGTAAAAATTAACAATGCAGTCAAATTGGGAGAGACACTAATTTTATGTAGAGGCAGTCAGTCAAAGAGGTGGAGCTGGAGCTGTTTGTTGGTTCAAAGTATGAGTGTGGTTTGCAGACAGTGGCAAATAGTGACAGTTAAAAAAACCTTTTCTGACAGGTGACAGAGACAGGCATGAGACTGAGAATGACAGATACTAGAAAGAAACAGTAATATACATCAAACATACAAACAATTTTCCCCTCTTAGTCTTTAGAATCATACTACTCCAGGGCACTGAGAATGATGCTGATGATACTGCTGGGCTCTAAGTGTCGCTGGAGGATTCTTCCTTCACATAAACAGCATCAATCCTCCAACTCCTCCTAGTACTCATTTGTAGCCAGTGTGCCACAATACACTCATTTCACAGTACAACAAGCAAATGGAACAACACAAACTACAACTACTTCAAACTTTTCTTTTAAACTATAGCTTTAGCCTTTCTGTTTTCTACTATCCATCTATTAAACCTCACAGCACAGAAGAAAATTCCAAGTTTTTCTAGTATAGCATTGGAAATACTCGCTGTCATAGAAAGCATAGTTGGAAAATGGCAAAGTTATTGCAAGACATTTATACGGAGTAGTAAAAAGGCAGAGATTGAATATATCTGTATAAGCATGAACTTCCCTGGATAGAAAATTTAAAATTGTGCATTTTCTACAAAAATTCCCTCAGAAAAAAATTGAACTTTCTCTAATATGTACCAAATACAGGAAAATAAATGTATCTGTAATATTACTGTCAATCATTTAAGTAAAGAAATAAAAGTAAACATCAGTTTGGTGCTTTGATATATTGTAAGTATGTGTCTAATACATAATGATATTTAGGAATTTTGGGGTAAACTAACAGCACCATAGGGAACAACTGAACATTTCCCACATTCCAATTGATGTAAATGGGGTTTTTAACCCATTGAAAGTTAAAGCAGCATCCAACACATTTCTTAGTCCTATTCAAAGTGGTATTTTTATTTGTCCACTATGGTGTAGCTGGTTTTCCTGAGAATAGTACATAGGCCTCCATATGTTACACTCAAAAAAGCTTGCTTACTTTCATATGTCAGAGTAAACATTTAATCTGCTATTCTTATACTTCGCATCCATTTTTAAATTGATTTATGTGTGATTGGTGTGCTGTGTATTCTCTTCTGTTTGATAGCATTAAACAAGACAGACTTGTCATATGCTCGAAGTCTTCTGCAATTAGACATTTATAGAACCTAGTTTAATACCATGCCTATAATAATGTTTACAGGGTAAAAGAGGATATTCCATATTCTGCCTAGCATTAATCCTGTTAATCTATAATATGTAACAAATATATACATATAATCATTCAATCATGTCAGTGTTGATATATATATATATATATATATATTTTTTTTTTTTTTTTTTTTTTTTTAATCTATTCTTCTGGAAAGGTCTTCCCTACTGACAGTAATAAGAAAATGTCTAAAACCAATGACAAAATACATATATATGCTGATGTACAAAAAGAACAGGAGCAAATTTACTGAAATGATGATATATAAATTCAGTTGCATCTCAACAGAGGTGGTTGAGGCAAAGAACAGTAAATGAATGTAGGGACTCTTAGGATAGAAATGTGGCTATTCTAAAACTAAAATAAGTCTGAGCTAATTAGACTGGGCAGTGGATACACTACCTGGTTCAATTGTTTCTAAGTCCATCACATTCTAAATTTCTATGTTAACTAAAGGAGAAATCAGCTGCACCATAGAGGACAAATGACTAAGTCCACTGATTTATAATTGACTTTTAAAGGGATAGTAAAGTTAGTAATAAAGTAGATCACTGAGTCTTCTTTATAATAAATTTAACACATTGCGCTATTTTTAGCAACTTCCTTTTCTGTAGTTCAAAAGTTATTCAATGTAGAAGGATCCCCCTCTCTCCCCTTCCGGTCGTCTCCCACTGAATCTGCAATCTGGTCCCAGGACAGGATGGATGCAGCAAGGGGCAAACTTCAGTAAGTATAAGGAACCCTGCCCCCCTTGAAGAAGGAGGGCAGGATTTCCATTTGCATACTGAAGTTTGTCCCTCGCTGCATCCATCCGGACCAGACAGAAATGCAGCGTAAAGTGGTCAGAAAGGGCAGGAGGGGGCTCTTTCTACATTTAATAACATTTGAACTACAGAAAAGTAAGTTTCTAAAAACAGAGCAATGTGTTACATTTACTTTAAAGAAGACTTGGCGATCTACTTTATTGCTAACATTAGTATCCCTTTAAACCCTTAAATGATATAGTGGTCTCTGCACCGGAGATCTTTCCAGTTTTCAAGGGGTTTAAAGTCCCCTTTTAGTCAGTCGGGATTTGGAAATTTTGTTGTAGTCCTCTTAGGTATAGGTGTTTTCTCCATGAATATATCCAGTTCTTACAACATCAGCCTCACAGTTATAAATTATTCTGTTCTTAACTACTAATAGATAAGGGGGGGGTTCTAAAATAATGCAATAATGTTATTTCACAACAGATTCTCAGCAGGGCAATAAAGTTTCTTCTCCTCTGTTAAGCTACACTCTTCTCACTCTAATAAAAAAAGGATGAGATCACTGACATCTGCACGACACTGCAGGGAAAGGAAAGACTAAAATGATCATTCCATAATTTCTCACTGAACATTCTTGTTTTGTGCAGACCTGCTGAGCAATTGCTAAAAACATGCACGTACTAAAAGCCTGTAGGGTTTATAATTTTTCAGGAAGAAACAGAATGGTTGGGGTTTTCTAAACACTTTACAGAGTGACCAATTACAGTTAGATTTATATGTTTTAACTTCAGTTGAAACATTTAAATTATATTTTTAAAGACATTTTATTCAAAATGCTATGCTCATTATTTTTAGAAATGCATTGAGGGTTGTATACAGGAACCTAAAGGGTGAAATTCTGGGCCAAACCGGCTACATAACAGAGGACAAATAGAGATCCCCCAAATTTATAATGATTTCTACCCCTTGAGTGATAGAGAGGTCTCCAACATTCTGTGTCAATGAGGTAAAGACATCTCTACCACTGAAAGAGTTGAAAGCCCCATTTAAATAAATGGAAATTTACATTTTTCCCCTATGGTACAGTTAGTTTGTTCCAGTACAATACCTTTTCAGCTTCCTGAATACTGTCATAGGTTTAAGCGGAACTTTCACCTTCATATAACAACACCTATTGTGGAAGATGTGCCCAACATGATCCTCTTTGTTTATATATAACTCCTGTGCTGTCCCCCTAAGTTAAGCAATTGTACCTTGTAAGTTCGTTGCAAGACCAGGGAGAGCGGCGCCATCTTGCCAAAAATGTTACAGAGCGCATGCGCCGGTTCTCCCTCTGTCTTGTCAGTTGTATGTGACGCGAGCTCGTGCACAGTGCGCATGCAAATTCTGTGTATGCGCACTAGGTCCTGTACTTCGCGATCTCACAGTATCGTAGACTCCTGCATGCACAGCCATCCACTTCCCTGCGCTTTGTGAGTGCTGTACATAATCGAGCTGGCATCTGACAGACATGACCTGGACGCGCAGGATTCAAGGAGCGCGCCAGGTCACGTGGTGTACAAGGGCTTGATGTAGGATTCAGGGGCTGGACTGAGGATTCAGTGAGAAGCCCTGTGGGAGTGTCTTCTGCACCATACGGTACACAGTGGGAGAGCTCTAAGCTAACATTGCGTCATCAGGTACTATTTTCATATTTGTATTGCTCAACTTAGACCAATTTTTACACGACAAAAGACACATCACTACAAACATGGGACACAATGGAAGGGAAGAGGGCACAATCATATAGAGGTGAACGTTCCCCTTTAGTTTTTTACAGGGTATGTAAAGATGTTCCACATATTTGTGTTCATATTAAAGCAATAGTAAACTTTTATTTTGATTTTATATATCCTGCTAATATGCACAGCCACATCACCTATATAATTTATTTATTCATGACGTTACTTACTTCATTTTCACTAATTGATTACACTTTCATGTCCCTGACGAGTTTCCTGGATGAGTTTGAGGAGAGCTTTCTTGCAGGGAACATGAACAGGGAGAATATAATATTGTATTGTATACTGCTTTGTTGATCTATAGACCAGAAAACCATAAGGAAACTGAATTCCAAAAAGTTAACTCTCAGGGACATAAAAGTGAAAAAAAAGGCAAATTAACATATTACATATTATGTACTTTCAGTATATATAAAGTCAGAATAAACAGGTTACTATTACTTTAAAAGGCATATTGTAAGTTTTTTGTTATCTATTTTAAAATAAACAGAATTTGGCATTTTTCTTTTTGCTAATTCCCATTTCCTTTTTGCTAATATGTTTGGCAGTATATAAGAGGTACCAATTTTTCTGCTGCGAGATAGTCCATGTTACATTTTCTAACCAAAAACAATAAAACTGATGGTGCAACAGTTTTAAAGTGAAATTGTCACTGCTCCAAATCCTTCACTCAATGGGAGCCTCCACCATAAAAGGATTTGCGTTATTATTCCTCTTCATTAATTTAGTCTACCCCACTGGTGGAAGCAGATACGTTCTAGCAGGCTCAGGAGAAAAAAGGTAATTTTCTGGACATGTGAATAATTAGTTATGCATGCTGAATCAGAAAGGTCAGAGAACAAAACTCTGATGAGCTTAGATTCACTAATTACTAAGCCAACATTCTCTAAAACTGATCCACTTTAATGAACGAGAGCTAATTTGTTTATCAAAATAATGTTATTGTAGAAAATTGACTGGTTAGATGTTGAACCCCTTGAGTATTAATTGCAAGCATTCAAGAGATTAAAACATAATTAACAGACATTTTTTTATTTACTGTTTTATGCCTGCTTTGTATTAACATTTTATCCCCTCTCTAAGTAAATCTGGTGACCCCCACTGTAGATGAAGCCTAGCTCATTGTTTCATCACTGGCAATTCAGTCAGACAAGGACTTTTTAAGAAGGTCCAAATAGCTAAGGAAATAATTATTTCTCATGTAGACATGCATACATATAGCACTGACAATGTATTAGGCAGTTCCACTTGTGTGTTAAGTAAAACAGACCTTTTTCAGTCAATCAATCAATCAATCAATCAATTAATTCTTATATGATTTTTTTCTGATTTTCAGACTGGGAGAGGCAGGATTCAACATACGTAGCAAGGGTTTTCATTTCTTTTTTCTTGCTAAAGATGAATATATTTGCTACAGTATTGTGCTAATAGGATTCAGCAGATTAATGAGACTACACAGATCCAGAGTACTCTGTGCAACTTATCCTATGAAAACTATAAATGATAAATAATAGGTGACAGAATAGCCACCCAGAAACTGTTCAGCTGCATGGAGTTCATAGTATGCTTTATTAGCTGTATCTCTTTGGCCAAACAGGCACCCATAGTTCACCACCCAGCCACACAGTATGAACCAATAAAGCACACAGAAAGCAATGCGTGCCTGTCTGGGAGCTCGTAAGATAGACTGCTTAGGTGCACAATATTGCAATTTACTTCATTCACAATTGTTTTATGTTTTGTTCCGTGCAGAACACGAGGGATTGTGAAATAACACTTTCTACAGTTTTCTCTCATTTTACCCAGCTGCCTTAACCTTGTACCAATTTCTTATTCCAGGGAGGAGATTCATTAAGCAGTGATAAAGTGGTGATGAAGTGGAGATGACTTCTCCTGTGCTATCACTTCTCCAATAACAGAGGCTTCTGTCTGTAAGTTGTAGCAGTCTCATTGGCAGAGATCGATATCTAGCCAATGAGAGCGCTCCAACTTACAGACAGCAGCCTCCTTCGTCAGAGGAGGGAGGAGAGCAGAGGCAGAGCATCGGGCTGCAGTCTAAGCGGAAGTGGCTGCAGCTCAGACTTTTGTAAGTTAAATGTAAACAAAATCGAACCTTAAAATAAAAAATAAATAACGTTTTTATGGTATTGGATGTGTCACCTAACTATTTATGGGATGTTGTCCATAGGTGACAAATCTACTTTAAATAGTAGTTTTTATAAAGGGATGAGAGAGATGAATATCAGTGTAATGTGCTATCTTATGAGATGCTTTGTGAGGATTTTGAAATGTTACTTATATGCTACTTAACCCTTTCAGTGACAGAGGCATAGTGAAGCAATGTGCTGCATACTCTGCATTCCCCCTGGCACTCAAAGGGTTAAAACAACTAGTGACTTAGGGACATATGTTCAAAAGAAAACTGGTGTTCTATGGCAAAACATTTACACTACAGAGGCAAATTAAAAATTCCCATATTTTCTCAATACGTTGGAGATCTGTCGTGCATTCAACAGGTTAAAATCCCCATTTAAATGAATGGGAATTTTCAGTCCCCACTTAAACTGTAATTGCTTTTCCTCAGAACGCCTCCACTTTTAGGCCTCAATTCAACTGAGGCCAGTAAAACAGCCAGTAAGGCAATACTGGCTAACAGCCCGTTAGCAAAAAGTGCTAGTGGAGCAAACCAATTGCCTTACCAGCTGAAACCACAACAGACATTAGGCCACAGAAAAGGATTTGTGGCCAAATGTCCTTTTTGTGTAAGTTCCCAAAACACACACTACACAGAGTGAATAATGGAAACATCAAAGGAAAAGAGCTAACAATCGGTGTCTGACACACTGTCAAGCACCAACCGATTGCTTAAACACACAGTCACCCTCCCAAACATTAAACCTACACTACCCCTAACAGTGAAGTGCAACAATACTACCCCTAGCACTATCCTAACACCAACAGTTGTATAACACTTACCTGTCATTCACTGTCCGTCTTTTTGAATCTTCCTTCTGTTCTTTGTAATCTTCTTATCTTCTTTGTCTTCTTTCCTGTAAAAGTAAGTTAACATCAATGCAAGAAATGTTTACGTAAATTCCCCCAAGATATGCCTGAGTTAAACCCTTTGAGTGCTGGAGGGTATCCCTCCGGCACTCAAAGGGTTAACTGCAGTGTGGCATATCCTTTAAAAATAATATTCAGCCATTCCCTTGTCATTTATAAAGAAGTATTTTTTTTATAAAAAAAATAAAAGTGCTGCCATTGCTTAAAGATAATTCTGCTGTCACAGCCACCTCCACTAGTTCTGATGCCGGAGGTATCAATATCTAGTGACAAATACCCCTTTCCATACCTTCCGGGCCATTGTCCGAGTTCAAATAAGGTAATTTTGAACCGAGACTGGCTTTTTATATGGGCAGTCTCTGTTCAAAATGGATTACAGCCTCCAATTTGCTGGGATGTGTGCTTACGCACCTCCCAGCCGATCACTTTCTAATGGGTTTTGTCACCCCCCCCAAATCTGATTGGCTGGGAGGTGAGTAATCACACATCCCAGCCAGTTGGAGGCTGGCATTCATTTTGAACAGAGACTATGACAAAGAAAAAGCTAGTCTCTGTTGAAATTCCCTCATTTGGACTGGGGCAACAGCTCGGAATTTCTGGAGTGGGGTCTATGCTACTAGACATTGCTGCTACCGCCAGGGGAGCCCGCAGAAAAATTATCTTTAAGCAATGGCAGCACTTTTTATGTGACAACAGAATGGCTGAATAGTATTTTTAAAAGCTATGGCGTACTGCAATTAACCCTTTGAGCATTAGAGGGTTACCCCTCTGGCACTCAAAGGGTTAACTCAGGCATATTTTGGGGGAAGTTACTTAAAAATTACTTGCATATATGTTAATTTGATTTTACAGGAAAGAGGAAAGAAGATAACAGAAAACAGAAGATGGAACATTGAAGAAGAAGATGGACAGTAGCTAACCAGGGTGCTGAAGACTCTGCTGGACATCAGGATTACTGGTGTTTATTGCAAAGGGTTGTTTTTAACTTAGATTAACCCTGTGAGTAGCAATGGGGTAGGCATACCCCACTGGCACTCATAGGGTTAATTCTACTAATACTTGACCCATTGTTTTAGTATTTTAAATGTATTTATATGGGGCTTAGGGCCACATATTAATACATACACTGGTCACTTTTTTAACTTTCAATTCCTGCGTTGGCAGTTTGCAGATTCGTTAAGGGACTCTGCGACATGATAAAGTGGGTTCCTTAATGGATCTTAGTGGCTGACGCATGGAACTGAATTGCATATTTCTGTGTTTTTTTTGTTTAGTTTTTTTTCCAACGGGCAAAAACGCCTGCACTTTTATCATTCGTTGTGTTTTTTTTATCTGGTATTTTTTCAAAGCACAGGTAATGGAATAGCTTAATGTGCTTAAAAAAATACTGTTGGCTGTTTTTTTTTTTTTTTTGGTGTTGGGGGAATTGAATCGAGGCCTTAGGATCTTATTCAGCATGCTATAGAAATACTGAACAAACCTACTGCATCACAGGGGAAAATTAAATATTCCCGTTGACTTAAATGTGGATTTTAACCCCTTGCATCCTATAGAGATCTCCAACACCTTGGAGGTCATGCACTAAGGCGTGATAAAGAGGTGATAAAGCAGAGTATTACAAAACAAGGGGAGATATTCAATAAGGCGTGATAAAGAGGTGATAAAGTGGAGATGACTTCTCCAGTGATATCACTTCTCCAGTTCCTATGTTATTCTATAGAGCCTATTCTCTAAGATCTCCAGTGCTGGAAAATTCTTAATGAATAGTCTGTATAGAATAACATAGGATCTTGAGAAGCAATATCACTGGAGAAATCATCTCCACGTTATCACAGCTTAATCAATACTCTAGGGATCTCACTAGCATTCAGGGGTTTAAAATCCCCATTTAAGTCAATGGGAATTTACATTGTTTACTTTCTGCAAAATATGAATTATAAACTGTGAATGAAAGTATAATCTATCCCCGGTTCCAGGGAGAATAAACGAGAATCACAATATTTCTGTTTATGTTTAACCCTCTAAGAACTAGAAGGCTGTGCAACACATTGTGAAGCTACCCTCTGCCCTATAAAAGGTTAACCTGATGCCCTTAACCCTTCGAGTGATAGAGGGGTACGCAACGCATTGCTCTGCAATGTGTTGCGTGCCCCCCTGGTACTCAAAGGGTTAAATGTTTAGGATATTATCAGGCACAAACTCAGATGGTTGTTTAGAATAAAGTTTGTCATTTGGTTTTACTTAAATTTTGTATTGCATAACCTGAAGTGTGGAGTCTATGATATAATTTCTGTATCATTAAGAATGCAAGAAAACATGAATTCTGCCAGTTATAGCAGCTTGATTCTTATTTTGGTTGCCTAGCAATGCTTTTGATTGTGTTGATACACATCTCCATTGTTTTTTGTACAGCAATAATGTTCTATACATCATCCCACACAGTTGTATAACTAGTCATTCAAAGGCTCTCCAGCAAAAAGTTTTGGGTACTCCTAACATAAAAACAATATATCTTTTGGGTGAAACTAGTGGGCCCTGGAGCCGATGGACCCCGTTGGATGGTGGGCCCCATCAAACTGCACACTCTGCACCCCCAAAAGTTACATCCCTGATCCCACATGAAGGTGTTATTCAGTAACAACAGCTGCGAATGATTCAAGATTGGAACACACTTTTCAATCAAACCTATTCATGATTCAGTATTATTCAGTGAACTAGGTGATCTGACGTTAGAAGACCTTCTTAGGAAAAAAATTACACACTCCAAATGTTGATGAAGCGTCTCATAACTAATAAGGGAAATAGGAATCCATCAGTGAAGTCCAGTTACTACACTTATATATCAGCTTGCAAATCTAGTACCTGTACGTGTGCCTATATACAGGTGCCTCTAGGACTTGCACATACTGTACATCTTCCACAGCACAGAACTTTAATGAGAGTAAGCTCTAATTCCTACACATAGCATGTCCTTTGTTTAAGTCTCCTACTACAATAGTCAGTGTTAAATTATTTAAAGTGGACTTGTCATGTTGATTCAAGTTTGCATATCTGAAAAAGTAATTAAAAACTGCCTATGTGTCATACTAGCCAAAAAGTCAAGAAACTATATAGGAGATATTCAGACCACATGCTAATGTATGCTAATGGAGATGTACGTGTGGTTTCAAATGATTAGCTTTTCATTATGCTAAAGAATCTTCTCAGTTATGTTTCATATGTTAATTAAGGTCTGTACTACACCAGGAGGCTTTCACTTTTCCCAGATATAAAACTGTGAATATCTACGGGAATTTTTTCTAACATGATACATAGGCAGATTTGAAAAATTAAATATGCAATAAAAAATTCAAGGTGACCCTGTCCTTAGTCCCACTAATTGTCACAGAAGTTGGGGCAGAAGGTGTAAGGAAGATATCTTTGTCTAGAAAGGGAAGTAATACAATACAGGTTACTATACTACAGAGCTAACCTGATATTACAGTGAATGCTTGGGCCCATATGTATAAAAGCAAAGTCATTCTGCAGGAAACCGTCTGTACAATTGGGGCCAAATAAAAACTCATTGTAAGTGGGACTTTTAACCCCTAGACTACAAGAGATATCTCCAACGCACTGCAAAGTTTGAATCAAAGTGAATTTGGAAGATTGTTATTTGCCCCCTATGGTACAGTTCATAGCTCCAGAACTGCTTTTATTCATGAGGCCCACAGTCAGGGGGTGTTACATCTGGACAAACATGCTGTAGAAATAAAAAAATATCCTTACCACAAATATATCACTTAAGGAGAAGTATACCATCCAGTTTATAACCCTCATTTACTTTACTATGGCCAGAAAATCCAAACTGTCCTTAGGAATTTTGTCTGTGTCTTTCTTCAATCAGACCTTGATGCCGTGTCCATAGATATCATGTCTATGAAGGCATAACAATTGCTGGAAGTTTTATTTAAACTACAGCAAGCAGAATGCATGAGCCTACTTAACTACTGCCACATGCCTTGCATGGGGGGTGTCTTGTGGTCCTGCTTGCAACTGTCATGTCTGCCTTCATGGACAAAGGCACGAGGGCAACATTCATACCGCCCATTAGGATTTTCAAGCCATAGCAAGGTAAGCTGGGTGTTATTGGTTATTCTTTAATAAAACCAAAAAATATTTTTATTTACATTATTTTGCCAAATAAATTCCATGTTATTTTTTTCATGATTCGGATTCTATCCAATCATTTCTAAAAATCAACAATATTATCCGCAATTACACCTTAAAACATAAAAAATCTGTTCCATAGAACAGTGAAACAAAAGCATTAACTAAGGTATATAAAAGATCTCTAGAATCTAAGATAAGCACCTCTGTCTAACCAATGTAATAGCAATGGGGAGAACAGTGAAATATCATATATCCTTTGAAGCTCAGAGTGTGAAAGCCTTAGAGTGATATGCTACACAGACATTGAGATAGAAGGGAGGGGTATTATGTTGCAGCCTGAATTAAATCTGGTAACAGACAGGTATCAGTGACAGTACCCTATGCACACTAGACACATGTAAATGTCACCAGGCATTCATTTTACTGGAAGGTAAGCTGTCTACCAGATAGATGAACAGCAATACAAATAACATTGATTACTCCTGCACACTATGGATCATATTCAAAAATCTAAAGAACAATAATACTGAAGCAAACCAACATAATCATAGGTGAAAATGAATGATTTAAACTGGGTTTTTAAACACTTGAATGCTACTGAGGTCTCCTTTGCATTGTAAATGGGTTACAAGCCCCATTTCAATCAAATGGAATTTTTATTTCTCGCCAATGGTGAAGTTGATTTGCTTCAGAATTGCTGCTTAATAAGGTCAGAGACACTCACACAGTTCAATTCCTCTTTCCCTCAAAAACAGGGAAATAAACATGTTACTGTAATAGGAATTCATTTTTGTTTATACACTAGTAGTACTGTACGGCTTTGCCCTTGAGGTTAGAAAAAAAAAAGACGCACTGTATTTGCCTGTCTCACACACACAATATGTACAAATTGGAGGTTGTATATAAGGCATTATTTACACCTCTGTGAATGTATTAACCCTTTGAGTGCCAGAGGGGTGCACAATGCATTCCAGAGCAATGCGTTGCGTACCCTATGGCACTCAAAGGGTTAATACTCATTACCCATGAATGAGTTGCACTCCAGTGCCTTTCTCAAAAAGGTAACCCTTTGAGTACCAGAGGGGGATACCCTGTCCACACACACATGCAGGAAGATGAACCAGGACACAATCCCTGCAGATATAAATAGGCAAAACTGAAACCTGTACTGTAAATGATTGGTCAATGCAAATGCAATTCCTATCTCACCTGCTGTCCCACGTGCACTGTCTGCCCCCCCCCCCCATCTGCTCTTACCTGTTTTACTGTATTAAGTGGATAACCGGAAAGCAAAGCCACCAGGATGCCCTCCATTTGAGTAAAATGGAAATCATGGAACTGCTCCATTGCTCAAGCTTAAAGGAAGCCATAGCGGCAGTGGTGCCCTCATGTTATTCACTCACTACAGAAAATAATTATTAAAAGGCCAGTTAGTTTGTCAGGGGGCCCCTTTAGATGCAGCTTTCCCATGCATCACAGGGAGCTCTGTTATGCAAGTGGTTGCATATCTTCTTACAAGATTCTTGTCCCCTCCTTTAAGTCTCCTTCTTTTTCAGTACCCTCTTACATTTCTGATCTTATCTCTCATTATACCCCTTCCCTTCACTTCGGTTCTTCTCAAGGGTCCTTTCTGTCCTCTCCCTACACAACCAAGCCCTCTCTCCACTGCAATATTTTGCACTGGCTGCCCCTCAGCTTTGGAATGCCCTTCCTGTCACCATTTTCCAATCTTCCAGTCTTATCACTTTCAAACATCTCCTGAAAACCCACCTGCTAAAGGGGGGTATCTCAGTAACAATATCCTCCTTGTGCACATTGAAAGTCCCATCAGATTAATTCTGCTCTTCCTTCACTAAGCCTTGTATTTGTACTTACAATCCTCCTCCTTCTGTCTCTGTATGTTGTCATGATTTCTAATTAGACTGCTCCTTGGGGTAGGGTCCCTTTCCCAATTTATGATTCCCTTTGATGAACTTTCCCACTCAAATAATGCAATGATCGCACTTTAGCCTGATGCTCTTAACCCAGTTCTGTATTTTTATATCGTGTTAAAACGTCTGTAAAGAGCTGTGTACATGAACGGCGCTATATAAATAAAGATACATACATACATAAAAAGTTTTATCAGATTTCACAGCATATATTTCAATTAAATGACCAGTAGGATGGGGAAGTTATTAAAGGGATGGAAGGAGATATTTTAGTTGTTTCATGTTGGACATTGTGAATGGTTTCAGTGGCATGTGTGTTCTGTAAGAGTCACGCATAAGTCCCTATACATGTAGTCTGGTTATGTTTTAGTGATGTAACTGAATACGGTTGTGGAAACATTTATGTGAGACAATGTATACTGTTTGAGTGTACTAAGTGTATTCTGTAGTAATTGGCCCTGAAGACCTTGGCTGCCTTTTCGTTCATTGAAGGGGTGTTTGTGCATATGTTTTTGTTTGTGTGTGAAGCTGCTCCTTCAGTACCTTGCTGTTTTTCTCCTACACGCTGCTCCATGGACAGCGTGTTTCTTACTAACAAGTCTAAATTCATAAGTTCAGTACAGAGTGATTGTTGTAAGCCCTGTGCCAACACATCCCATTGACTACTTACTCACATTAAGCCAAACCCGGAGTGTAGCTGCCACCGATCCAGAAATCAGCTAGGTCTGCATAAACAGCCTTTTATATAGATACACTGTATGCACAATTATTAGGCAAGTGAGTATTTTGACCATATCATCATTTTTATGCATATTTTCAAACTCCAAGCTGTATACACTTGAATGCTTATTGGATTTAAGCATATCAGGTGATGTGTATTTGTGTAATGAGATAGGGTGTGACAAGACGCCAGCAAGGTGAAGAAGGGGTACTGGTATGGGCTGGTATTATCAAAGAGAAGGTAGTTGGACCTTTTCGGGTTGAAGATGGACTCAAACTCAACTCCCAAACTTACTGCCAGTTTTCAGAAGACACTTTCTTCAAGCTATGGTACAGGAAAAAGTCTGCATCTTTCAAGACCATGATTTTTATGCAGGACAATGCTCTATCACATGCATTGAAGTACTTCACTGCGTGGCTAGCCAGCAAAGGCCTTAAAGATGATAAAATAATGACATGGCCCCCTTCCTCACCTGACCTAAACCATATTGAGAACTTGTGGGCCCTTCTTAAAACGGCAGATTTACTCTGAAGGAAAACAGTATACCTCTCTGAACAGTGTCTGGGAGGCTGTGGTTGCTGCTGCACAAAAAGTTGATAGTCAACAAACTGACAGACTCCATGAATGGAAGACTTATGACTGTTACTGAAAAGAAGGGTGGCTATATTGGTCACTGATTTTTTTTTGGGGAAATGTCACAAATTTTTTTTTAAGTTGTTTGTTTTGTATTCTCACTTTAATAGATGAAAATAAACACATAAGATGAGAACATTATAGTTTTTAATTTAGTTGCATAATAATTCTGCACAGTAATAGTTGCACACATAGATATTCTCATAAGAAAGCCAAAACCTCACTTTTGCTTTCTTTAATATTCAGATTTAAGGTTTCTTAACATTTTGGATTGACAGAGAGCACTGTAGTTGTTCAATAATAAAATTAATCCTCAAAAATACAACTTGCCTAATAATTATACACACAATGTAGATTTCCTTGTTAAGATCCATCAGTCAATTGAAAAATATATTTGCTGGTAATCATTATATGGTGAACAGTAAGTTGTTTACCACCAGTGTATGTTAACCTGACAAAATGCTACAGACTATCAAATTCTTGTAAATAAAAGACTTCACCAGGGAATGCATTTTATCGCCTTTACCATTTAATAAAGAGACTCAATGAGGCTTGCAATTGGTGCAAGACTCCTTGGGTGTTATGACTTTACATCTGAACATCAGTGCTTACATTAGCAGGAAAGTAATGATCTGCTTTTTTATTTTGAAAGAGAGCAAGTTACCTTTGATAAATCCTCAGTGTATCAGTTCAAAGCTTCAGGGCAAGATAAATATGCCTGTTTTGTTCTCACCAACCTGTCTGTATATTTCTATTGACAATTTGTCAATACTAGTTCTAAGTTTAAACATCATTGGCCTGCTCATAAAACTGCAATTTAATTAAAGTTTCAGGTTAAAGAGCTGCATCAGTTTAAAGACTAAGCAAAATGTTTCCATTTGTTTGAATGATTGTAAAGTTCATGATCTGCACCGTTTTTTAACTGGGGTGGGCAACCATAGGTCTTCTCCAGCTGTTGAGCTTTACAAAAGAAGTCCTTACTGACTGGAGGGCCTCAGCTTCCTTATCATTGGTGTACTGACACACCAGACGTCCACGAGGAAAAACCAACAACCTTTTTACTGTGACATAAACCAATGAAACTTTAATTAATGATACTGCATTTCAAAGGCCATATTCAATTTAGAAGAGTGCTCTTTTCAGGTATCAGGTAAGGACGAGTAGATGACACCTGTGAGCAAATGATGCCGTGCAAAGTCAAAACAAAACATAGCTCTAAGTGGATGCTTTGTGGAATTCAACATATGCCTGACATTTCTCCAGCAGGTGGTGGAAAATGTATCATGTCAAATAGCATTTTTCATGACTAATTCATAGAGGTTGATTTAATAAGAAGAATTGGAACATTTATGTAGAAAAACAACTACACAAGTGGGTAAAAACAAAAATTCCCATTCATTTAAATGTACCTTTAACCCCTTGAATGATAGTGAGGTCTCCAATGCAAAGTAAAGTAATATGTTAGAGACATCTCTAGCATTCAAGAGGTTAAATCTTAAAATCAAAGGGAGTTTGGGGACATTTTATTTGATAATGCGGTTGGTTTGTTCTGGAATAACTTTAGTTTTTATAAAACAAGCCCCTTAACCCCTTAACGACCCTTGACGGTCATAGTACGTCACGGGTCAATCTGACTAAACGACCCATGACGTACTATGACCATCATGGAATTCTGGGCTCCCCCCGCGGCTGCATGCCATTCGGGGAGTCCGGCAGTGGAAGAGACAAAAAAAAATGCTCCGTGGTCCTTAACTGACCTCGTCGCGCCGGTCGTTAAGGGGTTAATGTATATGGTGTACTTAAGTAACATGAACTCTTTGGGTGCCATAGGACTGTGAAATGCATTGTGTCACACGGAGTTCAAGTGGTTAACATCTCAAATCACAAAAAATGTTACTACAATTAAAATTGGCAACTAAAATTACGATTACCACTATACCATATATTAAATGAGTCTTGATATTTCAGTTCAATATGTGCTTATAAATCTCCATGTACTCTTTTGCTTCTTCAGAGAAATACAAAGTTTTAGAACATCACTAATGATAAATGTTTGCTGCTGCTGCTGCTGCTGAACATATGCCTGTGACAGGGCTTGTCAACATAAAGTTCTAATGTTGCTTTTGGATTACAAATCCTATCTTCCTCTGATGACCACTAAATGATGAAAATTACAGTCAAGCAATAGCTGGAGAAATGCACCCCTGGTACAATGTTTTTGAGTGCCAAATCGCATAAAACAAATTCTAGATATTTTTGAATATATCTTATTTTTGGAAACCGCTCTGTGGAAATCATGGGTTTGCTTCCATAAATGTAATCACTAAATAGCTACAAGGGTAATTCCGCATAGACATCTTTAACATGATGTGATCCTGCCCCATTGAACCCACCCTATTATTATCTGTGATGCCCTGAGTTTCTGCTGCAGTCTCTTCACAGGGACTTATGAATGTTGGCTGGTTGACTTCAGCATTATCCTTACATGACTGGGCATGGAGACACAACAGACTGCCATGCTACTTGCACTTGAAGAAGGTTTGGTTGAACAGGCTTTGTTCATGTGAGGCAACAGTCACCTGTGTGAACAGCCTGAAGTAGAACCATATGAGCAAGCCTTTTGACTTTCCATTGATCTGTAATTGATGTCACATTTATGAGACAATTTGTGAACATCAAAACACTGATTAAATTAGGCAGGTAATTTCTATGTATTAATTTAATTTTATATTGAAAACAGATACTTAACCCTTTGAGTGCCAGAGGTGTACGCAATGCATTGCTTTGCAACGCGTTGCGTACCCCTCTGGCACTCAAAAGGTTAAAACCGTAGCACCCCCCACTTGTAGATGCAATCTCAAAATATTTTGTAATTAATCTACAGGGGCAAACCCAGGAATTTCAGATAGGAGTTTCCAAAATATTAAATATATATCAGTACAAGTATCAGTGCCTAGAATTTGTTTTGAGGACTTCTGTATCCAAAAATGATTGCAGCTTGCTGACAATTTACAAGGAGTGTGTCTCTTTTCAAGCTGCTGAAGGACTACAATTTCCCTCATCCTCAATCAGCCAGCAGACAGATAAGGAAGGTGGGTCTTGTAGTTCAACAAGTGCAGGAGGTGATTGTGAGAGCTAAAGTACAACAGCAGATGCTGGTTAATGATCAGTAACTGCTTTCATAGTCAAATGAAAATCTACAACAAGGAAATCTCATTATTGGAGTGCTAAGGCTTTGTCTTTTTCTCTTTTAATTAGAAGGGGTTTCTGGGTATTGGGAACTGCATCATGAGTTGCCTTGCACCACTATTTGACAAGTCAACATAACCATTAAGATGCTACTCAAAGGGATCCGAGTAAAAATCATGTTTATAATCTGATATATGAAAACATACTTTGCAAATGTTCCTATTTGGTTTTCAGCCATGAGTTGCCATTTCTCTTATTATATCACAGCATTATTTCATCACCTTTGAAATTACAGTTCAGACAAAAAGCAGGTGAAACAAACACCTGAGGCTAACACAACACCCCACTACCCTCATCTCTAATGGATAGGGGCTCCAGAACATTATTTCCTATGTATATTCCACTGAAGCAGAGAATTAGAAAAAGATCACAGAAGTGTTTCTATATAACTCCATCAATGTAAAAGATGCCTGAAGTGCAATTCTATAATTTCTGCTTTGTCATGTGTTTCTGAAATATTTTTTGAAGCAGTTTGTCGGAAAAGAGATCATAGTCAATAGACATTGTAAAACAAGCAAAAAACAATAATAGTTTGTGAATCATGTAAAACTTTTTAAACGGAATTTGTTGTTTAAGACATTTTTACATGTCAACGGTTTAAAGGAGTAGTAAACATTTTTTATGAAAACCTATATGTTATAGGGCTTTTCCTGCTAAGTAAAACAATGGCAATCCTAATGCTGTCAGTTGTTTTATTCAAAAGTTATAACAGCTCAAATAATCAGGAGGTGAATGTACTGTGTGTTTACTTTCAGAAGGTTCTGACAGGAAGTGATTTAGCAATTTCTATCACATTCTGTGGAGAACTGTCATTGACTTTCCTCTCTAATAGAATGCAACAGAATAACTAATTGGAATTTGACCAATAGAGGGCACAACTAATGTAAAAAAACACGAGTTTAAACTGTAATACTATGGAAATATGCATGTTTCTCAGTGGAATAACCCTTATTTTACTCAACAGGAAAAGCCCTGCAATACATAGTTTGTCAAAAAAATCTTACTGCTTCTTTAATGACCAGAAGGGTATACAAAACATTGTGAAACAATGCATCGTGTAACCCACTGCTCCTTAAATTATTAAAAAAACAAACAAAATGTGTGCTTACCAAGAAAATATGAATAGTTTTTGGAAATAGTATTGCTGTCTGCTCTTATAGACTATTTATTACTGGTAAAAGTCCAGAAAAGTGGCATTATTTAAAACTGAAGATATGCTTCAGACTTGAAAAGTATGCTCCAGACTTGAGAAAGGGAATATATATATATATATATATATATATATATATATATATATATATACACACACTAGCAAGGTGTATATATACACACTATATATACACTACACAGGAATGTATATATAATTTATATTAATGGATACATTGTACAAACAGGACTGTATATGTAAAGTATGTAAGGTATATGAATCTATAGACTGTACACACAGGACTGTATATATAATATATATTAACCCCTGAAGAACCCATGACGTGCTATGGCCATCATAGGTATACTTGCGTTAAGGACCCATGGCGGTCATAGAACGTACTGGAATTCCGGGGTCCTCGCATGGGTGCACACTGCTCTGGAATACCTGAATCGATACTGCAAAGGCATTCGGTACTGAGCTGTCACAAGTGATGTCACAAGGTAAAACTTTAAGGGCTAATAACTCAGTTACAGTAACAATTTAAAGAAAAAAAATGTCATCTGAATTGGAGACATATACTGAAATACTGATCACTTTATATGAGGTGAGAGTTCCACTATCCTGCTTTGGATATGGATGTGGCACTTTTTGTTTTGACCCACACATCCAATGAAGCAGTTTCCAGGTACAATATTTATACATACTGTGTGGGAATCATTTATCCTTTGAGGAGTACTCAGTTCATTGTGCATTTGAGGGCAGCAGTGAGGACAACAGGAGCAGATGGTGGGCAGGAGAGGTTCAGGTGAGTGTAATATGTATGTATGTGTGTATATGTATAAGTGTGTATGCGTGTGTGTTTCGGATTTTTTGTTGTTGTTGTTCATGTGGATGTTTAACCCTTTGAGTGCCAGAGGGGTATGCAATGCGTTGCGTACCTCTCTAGCATTCAAAGGGTTAAGGAGGGCTAACCCCTTGCAGACATTTTGATAGGAGTGACCAGTGTCTCCAGGACTTTTATATGCTTTCACTTGAAATAGCAAAAGGCTAATATAATTGTAGATTTTAAAAGTTTTTTCAATATAGTGAATATTTCACTATAAGCCCTTGAATGCTGGACACTTCTCTAGCATTCAAGGGGTTAAAAGCACTGTATAATGCAATGGGTGTTTTAATTTGTGCCCTAAGATTTTTTTTTTTTCTTTTTAACAAAAATGGTAATAATAAACAAGCAATACACCAGGATAAGGGTGCCAAAACCTTATGGTGTTCCTGAATAATAACAACCAAATCAATTTTTATTCTAATTATAAAAAAGCAATACACCAGATTATTTATGACTACCAACACCTTATGCTGTGAAGTGATTTCCCTGTAATGGAAATAAAAGAGACTGTGTATATTTGCTCATAGAGTAAGATAAGATGATAACCATAAGCACGCCATGTTTTCTAAACAAATGATTGTTTATCAGTACCTCATACAACTGCCTTTTTAGTGTGGGATGAAGAGAACACTAATTATGCACAGCTGTGTACTGCATTGTTAATTTCAAAGCCAACATTACAGTTCCATACAATTAATGATTTTGTATACAAAACTAGTCCATATATTTAGCACACATTAAATAATGACAGAAAAAACATGCTATAATATGTACACTATAAACACACACACACACACACAAATTATATTGCAAATGATATTGCATTGCCTGTAACTCTAATTCACATACAGGAACAAACATCAATCAATTTGTATAGTATAAAGAGATACCATTGAACCCTTTCAGTTATTTGCAATGTTTCTTGGGATGAGAACCTCCCCTGTCCCTGCTTCAGCCTACTCTTGGAACCTACAATCAACACTTCAGTCTTGCCCAGATTAAGATTTAGTGAGATGCACTCCAGCTATGTGTGTGAATGTCAGCCAAACAATCAGAACATTTGCTGCTGTTACTAATCTAACCCTGAAATGAGACATAAATCTGGGTTTTATCAGCATACTGATGGCAGTCTATCCCCATCAGCCCCATATACACAATGGCCAATACAGACCTGAGGAACTAAAAATGGGATGAGCCCAGCTAGTCTGGGACAAATGGGGACCCATAACCACCTGCTGAATTCACCTGACGAAGCCGATTAGGTGATACACATTGAGTTGTTGTGGTGAGAGATAGGCGTGACCTCCGCTTACCTTCTTGTTCTTCCACTGTGACTTCACAATTTCATGTGTCATTTGGATAAGTACATGCACTTGTTTGTTTGAATTTATTACTTCAGCACTGTTTGCACTTTAGATACTAGTATCTTTATTATGTAGCACTTTATCTTGTTTTTGTTCCTTGGAGACATTTTGGTTGTATATATATATATATATATATATATATATATATATACTGGTTGCTGCATTGTATATCTATTCATATATTGTTTGTAATAATAATATTATTATTTCTACAATTGTTACCTTAAAATATTTTGGAATATATATTTTTTGCTATATTACTGGGTTGAGTGCCTCTTATTTCAAGGTATCTCTTTGTCTTCAGTGGGTTCTTTCCCTCTAAATTTGGTTTACTGGTATTTTTTTACCCTTTTTGAGTGCACCACACTATAAAATGTTTATGGCTCAGCTGTCTGTACTGCGCATGACAGCTTGTGACAAACATACATTAGCGAATTATTATATAGGATGATCTTGAACAAGACTTGCCTATGAGTCGAGGCTGGACATGGAATCTAAAGCCGGGAACTAAAGAATAAATAAAAAACCCTGCAGCACTCTTCAGATGGAACCACCATGATGGCGGTGCATCTGGGATGACTGCCCACCATCTTGAAAAGTGTCACTAGATGATTCCTCAAGAAGTTAATCTTCTGGGTGATGTTTTCTTACTGAAGACTATTCTCTTCTATCCTTGCTGAAACAATTAAAATGCCAGATCAGCCTGTAGCTGCAGAGGTCCTTCATATGAAGCTACTGCTTCAGAGAACAAAGCTCTCTGGAATCCAAAAGAGCACTAAAAAAACTCCATGCAGAAACTAAATAGAGGGGTGCAGCCTTAATGATTGCTCAGAGGAACATCTTGTCCACCTATTAATGGTGGCCCAGACATAACCTCACTGACCTCATGGCATTGAAAGCTCAGTCTCCATGCTGTCTTTGGGTACATCAACATATATATTTAAGTTACACAGACAAATAGTGTGGGAGAACTCCACCATTATAGGGAGACTACATCTGATAGCTGCAAGGGTAAAATACAGAGCTTGGTTCTCTGCAAGAGTACAAAATGAACCCCCCAACCCTTCAAAAAAAAACACTAGCAGATAAAGGTGCAGAAGAGATGCAGAAAAGTTCAGATACAAAAACCGCTGCTTCTCCCCACTTATCTTCTTACCCACTCTTCCTACCTGGAAGTATTATAAATTTGATTTATTCAGTGATGACCAGTGAACAGAGCTAGAGTCTCTGTCTGATACAATTGTAATGGCGAGAGGAACAGCACTGTGGCACATGGGGAGCACACCTTCACAAAACGCTGCTTATTAATATGTGGAAAATAAATAAAACTAAGACTGCCAGAGCACTGTGCAGTGCATACCAACACCCCTGGCAATAAAAGTGTTACCACATGAAGAACAAATTATTAATATGCAGATGGAAACTTATTAACGCTATGTGTGCCAGAAGGCTCTGCAGTTCTGTGCAAAGCAATGCTTTGCATACCCCTCCGGCCCTCAAAGGATAGATATGTGGAGGACAACCTATTAACCAAAACAGTGCAATCATCATAGCTGTATCATGTGCCACAGTGCTGTTCCCCTCTCAATTACAATTGTAGCAGGCAGAGACACTAGCTCTGTTCACTGGGCATCACTGAATACATCAAATAGTTAAATAGTACATGGAGTGCTGAATGAACAGGAGATAGAGAATCAAATGCGTATCCTTTAGAAAAGTTGCACACAAAAGATTGCGTGACTACAAGGCGCATTAAACATGTTGTGGTGATTAAAAGGGTAAATGAGATTCTCGCCATGCATCAAAGCACTAGATTCTCATGTAGTGGTATACAACGTCGCATTTGAATTCTAAGTTTGCTGATTTTGATTGGCTGTAACAGAGAAAGTTTAAATATAGAGATATAATGCACTACAACTGCCATAGAGAGCATGAAGGGCAAGGGAGGTGGAGGTATATATAAAATGAGAACTGAGGGTGGTGACAGATGGAAAATATGGTGCAGTTTGGTGCAGAGAGGAGGAGAGTGTTAAAACTAACTCGCATAATGCTGTAGGGTATGAAAAATATGAACAGGTCTTTGTAGGGAGAAGTTTGACTAATACATGTGGGGCTTCAGCTTGCATGCCTTAAATGAACAATTACCTGCCTATATATGTGGCTACTGTAAGGAACAAGTACTCGATGCTACAACCCTGCATGCAATACTATGTTTATTGTTAGGCAAGAGTGTGTGTCAGACCCAGAAATATCTATCTATCCCTCAAATTTTGTTTTAAACTGACATCAAATATTTAATAGAAAATTAAAGGGATAGTAATACTTGAAAGTAATTTTATTTTATATTGTAGCCCTTAAAAAACATTAAAAATAATATAAGTCTTTTCTCCCAAACCTTTATGGTTTGGGAGATATTAGCAAGTACAGTAAAGTTCCCTTTTCCTGGCTGTTTTAGCCAAGTCTGCCATCTAGTGATCAGATTTGGAACCCGGTCCATAGATCTTAGCAGTGCCGAGATCACGATCTTTAAAAAGAACTACTTAATTGGAACTGTCTACAAAGTGTGCCTGGCTTGCAAGCACACTTTGTAGACCATTCCAACGAAGAAATACTTTTTAAAGATCGCAGTCTCGGCACTTCTGAAGAGCTGCCAGCTGATCTGTGGAACGGATTCCAAATCTGACAGCTAGAGCAGTGATGTCACTCCAGGGGAAACTTTACTTGCTAATATCTCCCAAACCATAAAGGTTTGGGAGATAAGGCTTATATCATTTTTAATGCTTTTTAAGGGCTACAATATAAAATAAAAGGATTTGCAACAACTTTCACTGAATGTGAGCATGTTGCATTTATGACAATTCTCTGTATAAATGTCTGTATTATAATGGACAAATAGGAATGCCTCATATTGCCATTCATTTAAATGGGGCTTTAGCCAACGGTATGCTAGAGGGGTCTTTATATGAATCAAGTATAACTACTTAATGTTATTGATACTGTTGGTTTGCTGCAGAGCTGCTTATATTTTACTTTGTATATTTGGTCTTTTGTATACAAGTGAACTGGAGCAATTGCGGAGCAAACCAAATGCACCACAGGGGAAAAGGAAAATCCATTTGTTCTAAATGGGGCTTTTAACCTCTAGAATACTAGAGGTCGTCAATGCTCTGGAGACCTGTGTAGCATTTAACCCCTTGAGTGCCAAGTGGGTACAACGTTGAGTGGACACAGCTGTACCTGCTGTACCTGCAGTGGCCGCATTTTCGCTAAAATGCTGTTTGGCACTCCTCATGCCTCCCCAGTTATTGATCACCCAGTCCTGATGTCCCCCACAAGGTCTGAAGAGTTAAAAAAAAAATAAAACAAAAATAATAAAAGTAACCCTGTGAGTGCCGCAGGGGTCCCCAGTACATTGCTTTGCAATGTGGAGACCCCTGTGGCACTCACATGGTTATTTCTTTTGGGGACATTTTTTTTGCACAGGGGGGTCCAAAGCACCCCCCCTCCTGTGGCACACACAGGGCTTTTTATCATTACTTTGTTACCAGAGATTGTTGGGGGGCCATCATCAGTGGTCTTGATGGCCCCCCAACAAGCTCTGATTACAAAGTAATGATAAAAAAAATTAACCCTCAAAGTGCCACAAGAGTCCAATGCATTTCTTTGCAATGCGCTGGAGACCCCTGTGGCACTCACAGGGATACTTATTTTTACGACAAATTTTTTTTTGCTAAGTCCTCATTGGGGGGGGGATCAGAAGTGGTCCTGATGCCCCTCAATGAGGTCTATAATAAAAAAAATTAAAATAAATAAAAAAATATCATTACTTTGTAATCAGAGATTGTTGGGGGGCCCATCAGGAGTGGTCCTGATGGCCCCCCAACAAGCTCTGATTACAAAACAATGATAAAAAAAATTAACCATCTGAGTGCCACATGGATCCAAAAGCATTGCTTTGCAATGTGCTGGAGACACTGTGGCACTCAGAGGGTCATTTCTTTTGTGGACATATATATTTTTTGACTAAGACCTCATTGGAGGGGGTTCAGGGGGGTCCTGATGCCCCTCAATGAGGTCTATAATAAAATAAATAAATTAAAAAAATGTACCCTGTGCGGGCCATGGGGAGGGGGGTTCAATGCAGACCCCTTTCCTGTGGCACACACAGGACTTTTTATCATTACTTTGTAATCAGAGCTTGTTTGGTGGTCATCTGAATACAAAGTAACAATAATTTAAAAAATTAACGCTTTGTGTCAAGGGTCCAGTGCATTGCTTTGCAATCCACTGAACACCCCTGTGGCACAGAAAGGATTATTTTTTATTCAGACCTCATCGTATGGGTTCTGATGCCCTAACGAGGTCTACACAAAATATTGGGGTGGAAAGCCCCAAAAAATGCAGTGTCATGTGGGGGGGGTCTAACGTAGTGCTTTGCATTGCGTTGGACCCCCTGTGACACACACACACACTTTTTTTTTTTTCATTATTCTGTTTTAAGACCTTGATGGGGGATACCAGGAATGGTCCTGATACTGTCTCCCCAATGAGGTATGAATACAAAATAATAATTAAAAGAAAAACTCTTTGTGTGCAACAGGGGGTCCAACGCATTGCTTTGCAGTGCACATGTGCACTCCTGTGGAATGCACATAAAATGCCTCCAATCCCCCCCCCCACCACCACCACCACGTACCGTATCCCCCTGCCTGCTTCCACAGCCAACTGGCAGTCCCATTCCCCAGCCTGTTTCCACTGCCTACTGGTAGACTCAAAGTACCAGTATGCACTAGATTCAGGCTGGGAATCAAACTTTGTATGAGGGGGAAATACAGTGCACACTGGTAGTCACAGATCCCCCATATACACTATCAGACACTGCCCCACCATCACCACCATCCTTGCTCCTCTGCTCATACCCACAAACACTGCCTAATCCCTCACCCTCCCAGACACTTTGTTGCACTGTTAGTCACAGGTCCGCACGTACACCAGCTGATGCCCTAGTTTCTTTCATCTCTTAGCCATAAAATCACACATACACTGTTTGCTTTCCCATTCCTGTTTCACTGGTAGCTATGCTCCTGTCACCCAGATTGGTATGTCAACCCACGGCAGTGAGGTACCATTTTTCTTAGGCTGGCAAGAAGTCCTCCTTGGAAATCCCACGCCGTTGAACCATTTTAGTATCTTTGAAGTGACTGATGTGAAATTTTTTTTTTCCTGTAGCACCACATTCTGGAAATAGCTGTGCACACTAACGTAGGGGTAAAAAGGCAAGTGACCCCTCATTCAATGCGGCAGGTTATCTTCTTTCCAAAATGGTATTGTTTATCTACCTTTTCTTCATTTCTGAAGGTGTTATAGCCATTTTTGTACAGGCAAGTCACGTTAGAGAAAATGTTAGAAACATCAGAGGTTGTATTAGGTGTAGTTTTCTACTTCTAGCACCTCCTAAGGTAGGTCAACTCATACCAACAGGGTATCATTTGACTCCTAAGAGCACTAGCTAACAAATGCAGTTGAAAATTCCATGGTTTTCACAGAGCTCCATACATTTGAAGGGGCAGAAATGTAAAAAAAATGACTTTTTTTCCTATATCGTCTCCTTCTGGAAACATTTATGCACACAAGTATTGGGGTAAGAAGGCAAGTGACCCCTCATTAGATGCGGAATGTTATCTTCTTTCCAAAATGGTATTATTTATCTACCTTTTCTTCATTTCTGAAGGTGTTATAGCCATTTTTGTACAGCAAGTCAGGTTTGAGAAAATATTAGAAACATCAGAGGTTGTAGTAGGTGTAGTTTTCTACTTCTAGCACCCCCAAAGGTAGGTCAACTCATACCAATAGGGTGTCATTTGACTCCTAAGAGCACTAGCTAACGAATGCAGTTGAACATTCCATGGTTTTCACAAATTTTCATACATTTGAAGGGGCAGAAATGTAAGAAAATGCCTTTTTTTTCATTAACGCCACCTCTTGGAAGCATTTGTGCACACCAGCCTTTGGGTAAAAAGGCAAGTGACCCCTCATTAGATGCGGCAGGTTGTTTTCTTTCCAAAATGGCATTGGTTCGCTACCTTTCCTGTATATCTATTATGGTTATAACCATTTTACTGCAAGCAGATAATTTCAAAAACCAAAGTGTCAAGTTTACGTACGTGTTCCTAGCATTCACATATTGTATGTTAACCCACACAAATGGGCTACCATTTTTCTCAAGCTGGTAGCAGGTACTGAATACAGCAGGAAATGTTATGGTTTTCAAAGATTTTAGTATCTTTGAAGTGGTGGAAATGTAAAAAAACCATGTATTTATTCCTATAGCGCCACCTTTTGGAAATATTTTGCCATTCGTCCCAGGGATAGAAAGGCAAGTGACCCCTGATTTAATGCGGGAGAATGTCTACCTTCCAACATGGTATACCTTTTATACCTTTCCTTCATGTCTCTAACAGTTATGAACATTTTAGTACAAGCAGCCATTTTCGAGGAAGCAAACAGGTAGGTGTATTTATGTGCTTCTGGCACCCCTAAGGTAGATCGACTCATAACAATGAGGTGTCAAATTTCTCCAAAGAGCACTAGCTAATGAATACTTTTGTTTTTCATAGATTTCAGTACAGCTGAAGGGGTAGAAATGTAAGAAAATGCAATTTTTTTCCTATAGTGCCACCTTCTGGAAGCATTTGGGCACAACAGGCTTGGAGTAAGAAGGCAATTCACACCTCATTAGATGCGGCAGGTTGTCTTCTTTCCAAAATGGTATGGATTGTCTACCCTTTCTTCACT
The DNA here is from genome assembly GCA_037306005.1 of Rhinophrynus dorsalis. NCBI lineage: Eukaryota > Metazoa > Chordata > Amphibia > Anura > Rhinophrynidae > Rhinophrynus > Rhinophrynus dorsalis. Next base: position 271,473,892 of record CM074721.1, on the reverse strand, counting down.
TCTGTAGTTGTTATAACCATTTTTGTACAGACAAGTAATGTTTGAGAAAATGTTAGAAAAATTTGAGGTTGTAGTAGGTGTAGTTTTGCACTTGTAGCACCCCCTAAGGTAGGTGAACTCATACCAATGAGGTGTCATTTTTCTCCTAAGAGCACTAGCTAATGAATACAGTTGGAAATTCCATGGTTTTCACATTTCAGTACAGTTGAAGGGGCAGAAATGTAAGAAAATGCTCTGGTGACTCTGGGCTTTTTAAAATAATTGAAACTTTTTCAATCAAGGTAAATGTTTTTGATACATAGTATGTGATTTTAGCAAAATTAGTAAATTTCACTTTTTTGTCATTATGACATCATAGCTTTTTGCACAATGTAAAATTCTCTTCATGTAATGTACCACGAGAAAGCTTAATTCATTCTGAAAAAAACAATATATAGTTTTCCATATGTAACTAGAAATTCCCAGAGTAAATCAAGCCTAAACGGAAGGATAGGAAAAATGCTGAAAAAGTGTCTGACCTGCAGGGTACAGGAAATGGCCCAAGCCTCTGGCACTGAAGGGGTTAAGGGGTTAAAAGATCAATTTAAATCCACGGGAATTTAGGGGATGTTTATTTCTCCCCACAGTCTGTTTATGCATACGCCCCCTAGGGCCCATATTTCTAAAAGCAAATTGGAGTTATTCTTGAATAAACAAACTGCACCATAGGGGACAAATAAATATTCTTGTTTAACTAAGCTGGGCTTTTAACCCATTGAACGCTAGAGAGGTATACAATGCATTGCAAAGCAATGCACTGGAGACCTCTCTAGCATTCAACAGGTGAAAAAAACTCTATTCAAGTACAAGGGAATCTTGGAATTTTTATTTGTCCCCTATGGCGCAGTTAGTTTACTCCAGTATAACTCCAGTTTGCTTTTAGAAATATGGGCCCTAGGGGAAGATTTATAAAACAATTCTTAGTACTTTTTAACCCTTTGAATGCCAGAGGGGTCCGCTACGCACTGCAAAGCAATGCATTGAGCACCCTTCTGGAACTTAATGGGTTAAAGAATGGTCATGGCAACTGGTGATAACGATAGGTCTGATTTCTAAACGAGTAAGGGTGTTTTTATAAATATGGCGTTTTTATTCTGATGAGGGAATGCTTAAAAACAGATGATATCTGACGTTAAATTTGCAGCACCAAAAACACCGATACATTGCGTTAAGGCTTCCAAAGCTGGTGGTGTATGCTTCTTTTTATTCACTCACTACTCTGCCTAAGTATGTAAGTGGCTAATGGCTGAATGCACAAAGGAAAGCCTCAGATCTCCTTGCTTATTTCCCATTTACCTATTAACCCCTTAATGACCCTTGACGGTCCTGACACATCATGGGTAGATTTGCGTTAAGAACCCATGACGTGCCAGGACCATCATGGAATTCTGGGCTTCCCAAGCGGCTGCACACCATTCAGGAAGCCCTGACCCGGATGCGGACATAAAAAAAAATAGTCCATGGTCCTTAAGTGACAGCCACATGTGTGATCGGCCGTCCTTATGGGGTTAATCATCAATCAATCTGGTAGATCCCTCAGAAAGCTATGGTGCTGGACAAAAGCATACATATATTCTGTATATGTATGTGAGAGAATCACTGTAAAAATCAACAATTTTGTATCAGATTTTCCTGCCATGCACAAGACAGGATAATCTTCAAGGGGAGCAGGGTTTTCCTTATACAGACACAGACAATATTGTCCCTCTTTGCGATCCTCCCAGTCAAGCGACTGGCTTTGAGACCTGACAGAACTATGAGTGGCGTGGGGAAAAAGAGTGGGGGGTGGACCTTCAACTCAAATTATATGGAGAATACAAGGATAAGGACACTGAAAACGGTACATTGTTTTATATGGTAATTGAATGAATAATCAAATATGAATTTATCTGTTCACATTACTATTGCTTTAAGGATCAAAGCAATGCATTGCACACCCCTCTGGTCCTTAAAGGGTTAACCCCCTGCGTGCCAGATGTGTATGCAATGCATTGCAGAGCAATGCGTTGTGTACCCCTCTGCTACTGAAAGTGTTGACAATGGCAAGGCAGTAGATGTAGTATATCTAGATTTTGCAAAGGCATTTGATACAGTGGCACATAGAAGGCTAGGGTATAAAATAAGGAAATCGGGGCTAGGAGACGACCTTTGCAATTGGATACAAAACTGGTTGAAGGATAAGGAACAGTGTGTGGTTGTAAATGGACAATTCTCCAATACAGTTAAAGTGGAGAGTGGAGTACCTCAAGGTTAAGTATTAGGTTCGTTGCTTTTTAACATGTTTATAAAGGACCTGGAAATAGATATAGAAAGCAAAATATCAATATTTGCAGATTACACTAAATTATGCAGAGTAATTAATTCAGAACAGGATATTTGCTCTCTACAGAGGGACTTACATACAATGTCAGATTGGGCAAACAAATGGAATATGAAGTGTAAAGTCATACATTTGGGAGGAAATAATCCCAAGGCTACTTATGAACTTAATGGAATCATTTTAGGGGACTCTTTGCTAGAGAAAGATCTGGGTATCCTTGTCAACTACAAACTTGGAAACAGCGACCAGTGTGAAGGTAAACAAAATATTTTCTTTCATAAAAAGAGGTATCGAAGCAAGAGTGGATAACATTATTTTGCCGTTATACAAATCATTGGTAAGACCTCACCTTGAGTATGCATTGCAGTTTTGGGCACCAGTTCTGAAAATGGATATACTAGAACTAGAGAGGGTACAGAGAAGATCAACAAAATTAATTAAGGGAATGGAGAACTTGACGTATGAGGAACGACAAAACAAACTTGGTTTATTTTTTTTTTCTAGAGAAAAGACGACTAAGATGAGACCTTATCACATTGTACAAGTATATGAGAGGTCAATGCAAGGATCTCTTTGGTGAGCTATTCATTCCAAGGCCTGATCAGGTGACCAGGGGACACCCCTTGAGATTAGAGGAAAGGAGGTTTAGACTTCAACAAAGGAAGGGTTTTTTTACAGTAAGGTTTGTTAAATTGTGGAATTCCTTGCCCAAGGAGGTGATTATGGCAGATACAATGGATACATTTAAGAGAAGATTAGATACATTTCTTTCAAAAGGGAACATACAGAGTTATACTGTTTTTAATAGGCAGATCAGGAAAGTCTGATAAAGACTAACTTAATTGGTAGCAGGAAAGCTATAAAATTCTCAGTCACTGGGGTATGAGGAGAAAGTTGAACTCGATGGACTTTACTATGTTACTATGTTAAGAGTCAATGGGGAGGAGGTACATATACATTAGTACAGCTCCACTGACTTAGCTTCTAACTTCTGTGTATGCACTAGAGCGTATGATTGCTTTAGTGTATACTGGCTCACATGCTCTGCAGTAATTAGACTTTAATTTCAGCAAACCCCAGATGCCTCTCATATGCCAAATACAGATACATAGAATAAAATTATGTAATTTCCTGCACCTTATTTAATCCATAATAAAAACAAAGAGGAAAGGAATGCTATTAAATGACTTTGGTGTAAGATCCATAGAAAACTGCAATTAGACTAGAAAATAGATTCTGGATCCTGGTGTAGTTAAGAATCATATTAAATCATCCCCTACAATGAGAGGCTGCTCACACAGCTTTTGAAATGAATCCTAAGACTTAAGGTTTCTGACTGTTTGACCCAAAGATATGGGGCCATTTTTTTATCTCTGAATTGACTGTAAGAAGCCACATAGGCTGACCGATACAGTCCAGACAAATTGATTTGTCTGCTCATAATAGAGCAAAGTTGCTGTAGTTTCTTATTATAGTCCTTCAATCATCTGTTTTACTCCTTTCACCAGTATTCATTGTGAAACATAACTGAACCCCAGGGACGGATTTCTACACATGGCCGGATTTCTACACATGACCAGACATCCCATTAGACACAGTAAGCAACCATCTAAAGTATCATGTTCTGAGGGTTGTATCAGCTGTGCTGGCCACTCCCACATTCCGAATTGTGGATGTGGCCAGGGCAATTCCAGTGCCTTTGTGAACAATACTTTTTGAAGGCCAGTTTACATACCTCTTTACTGGTCATTATTTATCCTCTTGGATGCTAGAAAAGTCTCTAGTGCATTGTGAATCAATGTATGGGAGACCTCCCTAGCAGCCAAGAGATTAAGAGAATTTTTTTATTTATAAGTTCTAGGATATGGGTATTATTTTGTGAAAGATATGGGTCTGGGGGTGAAGTCAAGTAAGGACAGGAGGTATGGTGCTAAAGGTACCCGAAATGTAAATCCAATCCTGCTCTACAGATACAAAAATGAGCACAATTTCAGAGATCAAGCCATATTTTCACTAATGTACTGTGTAGCGGAAGAATGTGGGACATGTATAACAAGGCCAAAGAGGAATGATTCTAGGACAAAACAAATGTACCATAGCCAACAAGTGACATTTGATTCAACTGGATTTGTAAACCACATAGCGCTAGAGAAGAGGTTCTCAACCCATGCCCTCAGTGGCCACTTACAGGCCAGAACTTAGGAATTTCCCTGCTACAGCACAGGTGTGTCGATCAGAGGCTCATTCACATTGACTAACTCACTTGTACCCTAACCAGGAAATCATCAAATCTTGGCCTGTTAGTGGCCACTGAGGGCATGGGCTGAGAACCACTACGCTAGAGAGGTCTCCAATGCAATGTTTTATTAATACTTTGGGCACCTCTCAAGCCCACAGAAGGTTCACTGTATAACTACTTTTCCCCAAAATGGTACCACTTTGTTATACATATGATCCAATGTGCTCAGTCTTGAGTTTAGTTATTATAAACTATCTTTTTCTGTATTAAACATACAAACAGTACCCAACTGGAATCTATAAGTGTTAAATAATGTGTATTATTTTAAGGGGAACAATAACTAAGAGAAATGTCTCACTTCATTTACCACTTTAAAGTTGAAAGGGGTGCACAACACATTGTGATGCAATACGTTGCCAGCCTTATATGGTTGTTAAGCCATTGAGTGCCAGAGGTTTATGGAACACTTTGTGGAGCAATGCGTTGCATACCCCTCTGGCTCTCAGAGCTTAAAAAATTGCTATAAGACCATACCAATGGTGGTGTACCTCATACAACTGTCAATAAAATCTGTATATTTTTTTTTGCACTGAAACACTGTTGTAGTCTATAGCTGAAATTGCTTACAAGGGTCTGTAGAATGCAGAGACGTGCAACAAAACTGATAAAGGGATTGGAGGATCTGAGTTACAAAGAGAGACTAGCCAAACTGGGTTTGTTTACATTAGAGAAGAGACGTCTAAGGGGTGATATGATTACCATTTACAAATACATTCAAGGTCAATACAAAGAACTATCCAATGGATTATTTATGCAAAGAGCTGAGCTAAGAACAAGAGGTCATCCATTAAGATTAGAGGAAAGGCGCTTTCTACTAAAACAAAGGCAGGGATTCTTTACAGTAAGGGCTGTAAGGCTATGGAATTCTTTGCCTCGGGAGGTTGTGCTTGCAGATGGTGCGACTGCATTCAAAGAAGCAACGGATGCCTATCTAGCACAGAACAATATTGACAATTATGACAGATGGCTTCAAAGCAAATAGGATATTGATCCGGGGAACTATTTGACTACCATTTGGAGTCAGGAAGGAATAATTCCCCCCACACACATTTGGGACTAGATTGGAAATGGCTCCAGAGGGCTTTTTTATGCCTTCCTCTGGATCAACAGGGGTGTTTTTGGCATGGGCTGGACTTGATGGACGCGTGTCTTTTTTCACCCTTATCTACTATGTTACTATGTTAGAATGAGGATAGGACTTCTTTCTCTGGCTTATGTCATTCAGACCATTAAGCTTATTATTATTACTGTGAGAAGGCATGACCTATATACAGATCTGAAATGGGAATTATTAAATACATGCAACTGTTATTAAAAAATGTATAAATAGATAACGTGGACTGCTGTATGAAGAACACTTACTTTTCTAGGCAAGTCCTTCTGTTTAACAAACTAAAAATAAAATATGCCTTATTACAGGTAGACTGTCCACTGTTCTTTAAATATAATCAGGTAAGAGAGACATTATCATATTGTGCATGTTCTAAATTAGCTGGAAGGTAGCTTCAGATTTAAATAAAAGAGGACTACATATATTTAGCTCCTAATATCTCTGCTTCTCCATAACCTGAGTATTTTTCTGAAATGTATGCTTTCATAATATATATTTTAGACATACTTAACCCTTTCAGGAGCAGAGAAATGTGAAACACATTGTGATGTCCCTTAACCCCTTAAGGACCCATGCCTTCCAGGTTCCAGCACTTAAAGGGATAGTAATACTTCGTTTTATCTTTATTTTATTTTGTTGGCATTAAAAAAACATGAAGAACGATATAAGTCTTATCTCTCAAACCTTTATGGTTTAAGAGATATTCACAAGCAAAGTTTCCCCCTCCCTTCCCTTTTTCCTAGTGTAAGCCATCTCTTCTCAGATGTGAATCTGGTTGTAAGACCAGACAGATAACAGCAGGGGACAATCTTCTTTGTATGAAAACAATGAAAACCCTTCCCCCATTGACAAGTTTTTCAGCTTTTTCCCTTATCTTAATTGAAGATTGTCCTTCTCTGCAGTCTACCTGGGCACCTCCTTTCTGATCTGGCTGAACGGGGGGGGGGGATACTTTGCTTGTGAATAGCTCTTAAACCATAAGAGATAAGGCTTATATCGTTCTTCATGTTTTTTTAATGCCTACAAAATAAAATACAGATAAAATGAAGTATTACTATCCCTTTAAGGTCCTGCCACCTCATGGAATTCTGGGATGACACACTGCTCTGCCATCCCAGAATTCACTGAAGAAAAAAAAAAGCTCAGTGGTCCTTAAAGGCCGCCCACGCGCCGGATCGGGAGGTTGTTAAGGGGTTAAAGGGACATAATGTAAAATGAATGTGGCTTATAAGTATGTTCTCCTAGTCACATCTAGGCAGCTATATATGATGCTCTGACCCCTCGTTGTTTATAGAAGTAATAAGTGCAACGTACAGCATGACTGAGGTAAACAAATACATAAGACATAACAGTTTCAGTGAATTGATCGCTAGTCTCAAAACAATTATCACTATGAGTTTAAGTTTTAACAGGCCTGATAAGCGTAGCCACTTAAAGTTTTTTTTTTTTTTTTACATAAGAACTTCAGCACCAGAGAAATATGTTTAAAACTAAATGCTGATAAATACATACTATTTAATGAATATGAAGCTTTTTCATTTTTTTTTTATGATAATGAGGTAGATTTATAAAACTGGAGTTATAAAGAAAGTGGCTGTAAAATTGTCACAAAATGACATAAAGAAATGTATAAACATTTCGCAACATTTTTTTCAAAGTGCTAACTCCAGTTAATGGACCTTTTTTAATAGCGGAGTAGAAATGGTGTTGCAAGGTATTTATAAAGAAATTTGTAATTATGGCAAAAATAAAGGCAGTTTTAGTAGCTAAATTTTAAATCCAGGCACAACCTGTTCTTCATGGAAGTATTTATTGAGCAGTTGAATTAGAGCTTTTTCCCTCACCGCCATCTTTCTGGCTTGGCCACTCCTATTTCCTTAAAACATATTCCAAAATCAATTCAGTTTTATATGTGGGCACATGTAATCATGAAGCCAAACCCCAAAGATTTTAACTTTTCTTTCACAACTCAGTGAGCTTTACATTCCTCTGCTTTATTATTTATGAGATCACAAAGAAAGCAGTTATTTCCTATTATTTCTTCAATAAATAAGTGAAGCAATGCATGCTGCAAAGATACAACTCATTAATGAAAAGGCCTACAAAACTGTCACGGTGTTTGGTCCTTGAAGCTTACACAGCATCTATCTATTAGAGTTCACATCAACACTGAAGTGTAATGGCTCTTTTTAAACATTAATATGTCCCAATCTGACACTCAGAACATGGCTTTTGTAGTAATTTACCTAAACCATGTACAATCATAAATCTCAGGTAATGTTTATACAAATCATGTAAATATGACAACATTTGTATAAAAATACCACAATATATTTTTTTAAAAATCTAGTCAAATTAGGACTTCAAATTTGTGCATATGAATTACTGTTATTTAAACCTTTGAGAGGGGTACGGAATGCATTGCAAAGCACTCAAAGGGTTAAAGGAATATTAACACAAAATGGCCCCTATGAATTTTTAAATTCAATCAATTCTGTATATCATGACTACGGAGGAGGAGGATATGACAGTTGCTAACAGGGCTACAGGACCTCAAACTCTGCTCACTGCATGTCGATGTCTTAATCCACACAATGCACTGCATATCTTCTGGTACGTAAAAGGTTAATTATGCTCATGTACATTGCCTGCTTCAGTTTGGAAAAAAAAGAAACTGCCGGAGGCTGCCATGTTTGTCGCCATGGATATGACATCCAGGACTGAAGAGGTTATCTTATGAACAAAGGCACAAGAGTAATATTCATAAGGATCACTGGGTTTTTCTGGACATAATAAGGAAAGTATGTGTGTGTGGAGCTTTTAGTTTTCCTTGAGTTAAGCTTCTTTCTTGTGTAATATCCTCAACTCCAGAGTCCAGACTACAATCAAAGATCCTGAGGCATATATATGAATTCAAAAGTTTTGTGAAACTGGAAATTGGAGCAAATCTAGGGCACACTAATTGCACCGTAGGAGAAAAGCACATTTTCCCATTTATTTAAATTGAACATTTAACCCTTTACTTGGCAGAGAGATATCCAACACATTGAAACACAATGGCATTCAAATGGTTAAAACCTTGAATGCTAGAGAGGACTCCAGCTCATTGTTTCACAATGCATTAAAGACTATGCTAGCATCCAAGGGGTTAAAGCGCCATTTCAATAAATGGAAGTTTAAAGATTTGGATTTGTCCTCTGTGGTGCAGTTGGTTTGCTTGAGAACTACAGTATCCTGAACATATCATCACTATGTCTAGATTGAAACAAATTCACTGATTTAACCCTTTGAGTGCCAGAGGGGTACGCAACGCATTGCGAAGTAATGCGTTGCATACCCCTCTGGCACTCAAAGAGTTACATTGTTTTTTCTTTAGTACAGAAGGAATACCGTAAAATTTCAGGCATACACTATACATTCTTTCCTACTTTTTCAAGTAAATTGAAGTGTGGGGTGTATAACCCAAATTAGGTTATAAAGAAAAGAAAACACAAATGTTTATACCTGTCTGACATGGGCAAAGAAGTAGACATCATGTTTAGATTTCCCTCCCTGCTTGCTTGCTGATATCTACAGGTCCTTGAAGGTCATGCCAGGTCCTGTGTTTTAATGCACAGACTCACTCTGTACATTGAATGACAGGTCCTAGCAGGGACTAAAAGGACCTTGCAATGTAGGCAAGGAAGTGGGTGGAAAACACGATGTCTGTTTCTTGCTTATGTTTCCAGGTGTGTTCAAGCCCTACCATCCCCCATCTTTCTATGTGCTGAGTGAGGGAACATTGAAAGGAAATCCTGGCACATATGATACATATGTCTACAGATGACCACGTATGCTGTTAAATCCTGGTTATTAATGAAAAGCACAAATTGCAGGGTTGTTCTGATTCCTGGGAAAACCTGCAGAATGACATTTTCATAACTGTCCTGCATTTAAAGGGTTATTTGGTCACATTACTTTTGTCACTCCTTCCCCTCTTCAGTGTGAATATTCATAGCTCCTCAGATATTTATTTTCAAGCATTGCATGTTTTATAATGTGTTTTGATTTAAGATTTAAGGTACATGAACTTAATGGAGAATAGTCTGAGGATGGTCACGTTACTAGTGGGGCACCTCAGTACTTGGGCCAATTCTTTTTAATATTTTTATTAGTGATATTGCAAAAGGTACCTTTTTGCAGATGATTAAAAGATCTGCAACACTGTAGATGTTCCTGGGGGAATAAGCAAAATGACAAATTATTTAAATAAGTAAAAGAATGGATGAGAGTGTGGCTACTGTAGTTTAATACTGATAAATGTAAAATAATGCACTTTGGATGTTAAAATCTGAAGGCAGATGTATTAATAAGGGTACTATGCTGTCAGAGACAACAGAGTAAATGGATTTGGGATTAATTATTTCTAATGACTTAAAGGCAGGCAGGCAATATAAAAAAGCAGTGTGGAATGAAAGCAGGGTGCTGGGCTGTATAGCTAGGGGCATTAGCAACAGAAAGAGGGAAGTGGTCATGCCACTCTACAGATCTCACCTATAGTATTGTGTACAGCACTGGAGACCCAATCTACAGAAGGATATAGATATTCTGAAGAGAATTTAGAGAATGGCTACTAAAATAGTGAATGGTTTGCAGCATAACAAATATCAGGATAGACTAAAGGATCTAAAAATGTATAGTTTAGAGGAGACAAGAGATAGCAGGAATATGACAGAATCATTCAAATGCATGAAGGAATTCAACAAACTACGGGAGGGAAGTACAATTCAAAGTTAAAATGGTAGGACAATAGTCATAGTATAAAACTATAGTGACAGAGGCTTAGATGTAAGTAATGTAAAAAAGTTTTACTTCACTGAGAGGGTAGTAGATTAGTGGAATAGCCTAGCAGAAGTGACAGATGTTAATTCAGTGAGGGAATGTAAGCATACAAGGGCTGGGCATAAGGCTAAGTCAAGACCAAGGACCAAATAAGGTTTGAGGTTTTTACAGTAGGAAAAATGAGCAGACTAGGGGTTAGATTCTATTGCAGGTGCTAAATGTTAACACCTGTTTTATCAAACATTTTTCTATTGAAGTCTATGGGGAAAATTGGAGATAAAACCAGTGATAAAATTAGCACCTGTAATAGTATCTAGCCCTAGGTGGGCAAAATGGTTGCTATCTGCTGTCAAGTTCTATGTATCTCTGTTTCTTAATGAAGCTAGCAGGTTAGGAGATATGGTTTTTTCTTTTTCCTCACCAGTCTGCTGTAAAAAATACCTGTAATCGCAAATTATTTTTCTTTTACATACACAGTGCATGTGTGATTAAGCAGGGATGAATATCATATAGCAATCTGTCCACAGGAAAGTTCCCACATGTTCACTGCCCTTGTAAAACACTCTCTCCTGGTATATGGTGGCTGGTTGTACAACAGTTTATATACCCCTCACTAGTCATTATTTCATCCCTTGAATAACAGAAAGGCCTCCAACACATTGTGTAGACCTTTCTAGCACCTGGAGGGGGTGTTAAGAGGTTTGTTGGGCTTGTATATGTGCCAAGCTACAGTGGACAGGGCTAGACATGGAGTTGTGAGAAGTGGAGGTGGAACCATGGGCAGTACTATAGCTTTGTAATACGCCTTGTCTAGGGCTTCTGAAAGTAAATTGAGCTCTGACAGAATACCCTTTCATATCTATTTGGAAAGATAAACAGATTATGCTCTTAAGAAAATAACAAGAGAACTAGAAATCATTCTTTAGGTCTCCACACCATACCTCTCATCCTATCATATCATGAAACAACAGTAATATTTTATTTTATCAACTGATCTTATATAAAATAAATAATACGTCTTTCCATGGTTTCTTCACTGAACTTATTCATTGAAGTGTTAGTAATGTCTGAAAAAAACTTTTTTGCATTTAGAAGAGCTTAAAAAGCTGATCTAAATGCAAAAACCGTATCTCTCAAATCGCTATGGTTTAAGAGATACGGGCGTTTAAAGTTTGTTTTCTCCTACTGACAGCTGTAAAGCTGTCAGCAGGAGATCTGTGTCGGTCTACACGGTGGCGCTTGAGAAGTGCCGGGATCTCGTTACTTACACGGAATCCCTTCATTGGAATAGTCTAAAACGTGTGCCTAAAACGTGTGCCTGAAAACTAGGCACACGTTTTAGACCATTCCAATGAAGGGATTCCATGTAAGTAAAGAGAACTCGGCACATCTCAAGCGCCAGCGTGTCAACCGACACGGATCTCCTGCTGACAGCTTTTCAGCTGTCAGTAGGAGAAATCAAACTTTAAACGCCCGTATCTCTTAAACCATAGCGGTTTAAGAGATACGTTTTTTTGCATTTAGATCAGCTTTTTAAGCTCTTCTAAATGCAAAAAAGTTTTTTTCAGACATTACTAACACTTTAAGCAAAGATGTTTTGGAAAAATTCATGATTCCTCTCTGAAGTATGATACAAAAACAGATATTATAAAACTAACATTATATACAAGGACCAGAATCTGGACAGAGCTGCAATTCTGGAGCATACTAACATCAACCTTAGGGGACAAATAACAATTCCATTGATGTAACTAGAGCATTTAAACCTTTAAATGTTAGAAAGGTCTCCAGTCCCATATGTACAGTTGGTGTGCCCCAGAAATGTACCTATTTAACTTCCTGAATATTGACCAAAGTGACTAAAATTCATGTCCCAATGTCCAATACAGCTCAATTCAAGACACAGTGGCACCTAATCTCATATAAACAACATTAACATACGAGTAAATTGAGAATTAAAAATGTATTGATTACTTTACTAAATAAACACTACATAATTCACATGCATCTTTGGATTACAAAAATGTAGCATACAAAAATACACATTTTGACAAAGAGTTATGAAACCAAAGCCCACACAAGCAATTATATACAACTAGTGTAAAAGCCCGTGTGCACGGGCCGTGGAGCAGTGAGGTAACGGCAGTATGTAGAGCAGGACCAGCCTCTTAACCCTATGAGTGCCAGAGGGGTACGCAACGCATTGCAAAGCAACACGTTGCGTACCCCTCTGGCAATATAAGAGTTAACATTACCCGGACCTGCTCTGCGTACTGCCATTACCTCACTGCTCCACGAGATTGCGCCTCCTCACTCACGCAATGCAATCATGCGATGTAGAGACTGGCCAAGCGCGAGACTGCGCATGACTGCTTCGTGACAAACTTTCTGTCCCTTTATTATATAGGATATATAATAACTTGTATATTAGAGTCATATCTAAAATGCTTTGGAGACATCTATGGAATGCTTTGTAATGTAATTTTAATGCTGTGGAAATTTGCAAATGGACTTGCAGTAAATGAAAAATTAATGGGGAAAACTGGATTTAGAAGTAATAGTATATTTTTCACATTTTGAAAGCAGTGAAGGGATGTGCAATTGACTGCTTTGCAAAGAGTTACACACCACTCTGACACTTAAAGGGATAGTAATGTTTCATAATAAAAGCAGCTCTAATTAATCATCATAGTATTTGGACTTTGGAGAGTGTTATTTCAATACTGTCAGAGTTATAGTTCAAGAGTAATTCAATGACAAAGTATCCCCCTTCCGCCCCTTTTACTGACGTAACACTGTTCAGCCAGATCAGAAGGGAGGTGCCCGGGTAGACTGCAGAGAGGGACAATCTTCAATTAAGATAAGGGAAAAAGCTGAAAAGCTTGTCAAGGGGGGCAGGGCTTTCATTGTTCTGATAGGAAGAAGATTGTCCCCTTCTGTTATCTGTCTGTTCTATGGACTGCATTCCACATCTCAGAACAGATGGCTTACACTAGGTAAAAGGGGCGGGAGGGGGAAACTTTGCTTGTGAATATCTCTCAAATCATAAAGGTTTGAGAGATAAGACATATCGTTCTTCATATTTTTTTAATGCCTATAAAATAAAATAAAGATAAAACGAAGTATTACTATCACTTTAAAGGGGTAAAGGGGAAACAATGCCTTCTAATAATTCACCCCTACCCCCACTTACCTTACTGTGGCTAGAAAATCCTAATGGCCCTTATGGATCTTTCTCTTGTGCCAAGAGACAACATCTTCAATCCATCCATGCATGTCACGTCCATACATACACGGCAGTTGCTGGAATTTTAGCCTGATTAAGCCTTTAACCCTTTGAACTCCAGGGAGGTATTCAATGCACTGTGTTGCACTGTGCTGGATAACTCTCTAGCACTCAAAGTGTTAAGGACCAGAGAACCAATGTAACTCACATCCCTCTGGTCCATAAAATGTTACGATTACCATGAACAGTGGGAAGAATTTGTGTCCTGCTAGCAACTGCCACTAATGCCTCCACAGACATGGCATCCAGGACTGACTGACATATTCAACCAAGATGCAAGGAGAAACCTCATAGGGCCTTTAGGATTTCATGGCCAGAATAAGATAAGTGGGGGTTTTCATTAACGTGTCACTTCCCCTTTAATGTTAAAAGCTTTAGCCAGTGTGCTGTAGATTTATTGTATTGTTTTCTCTGATTCTGTAAATTATTTGTGGTGCAGTATTGGCTGAATTCACTGTGGTAGCTGACCATGCTATCAAGAGATTTCCTGATGACATGCATGTGGATGATGTTTGAACCTAATGTAAATAATTAATCAGATTATACCTCAGACACCAAATAACTCAATATGTTGTAAGAGGAAATATCTGGTGTTTTGCTGTGAAAACAGATAGCTTAGCCTGGGCAGCATCTTAACTACAACATACTAGTCTGATACAATAAAGATCAAGTGCAGTGACATCAATTTCGTTTCCTTATAAGTAAAATCTGCCGACATGCTAAAAAGATATTGATATTATTGCACAGAGGTGAACCTCTTGAATGCTAGATACTTCCAACGTATTGAGTCGAAACATAATTTAGATGTCTATACAATCCAATGGTTATGTTATCAATCTAAAACATAGAATTAATCTTAACTAATACCTGAAAAGCAATGAAGCTGGCAAACTAAGAGGAAGTGGAGAAACTCTGGGGCAAACTCACTGTACCAGAGGGGACAAATAAACTTACTGTACCATAGGAGACAGTGCACCCTAGCAAGCCCCGTACTCCTCCCCTATAGCTTACACAGGAAAACAGAGTAAAGTTAGCTCTATTTTAACACAGAATCATATTAGTACAATCCCTCTGCTATACTTGTAGACTTTTGGGGGTTAAAAGAAATAAGTTTTATTTTCATAATTTGTATAGTTATTTATGTTTACTTGATTTATGTGATGGGTGCATGCTCTCAGCAACAGCCCATGTCCTTTTACATGTGTACCTGTGATAGCTATTCAAACTGATCGCATTTGAGTCAGTATATTCAGATCTTGCTGCTGGGAACCAATTCACTTGGCTTCTCTTATTCATGCACACACACATGCACACTGTTGTTACTGACAACACAGTCTGTTCACTCAATCATTGCGATGTGATGGGTCACAATGAGTTACATTTTTATCAAAAGTGAAAAGAAACAATCAAATTGACCCCCTCCACTGAAAATAGAATTGGGCTGTGATTGACAGACCAGCTCAGTCTCCTGCAAATAGACAGTGATGTCAGTGCTCTCCATCTGTTTTAAAGAGCATAGAAAAGAGGCCTTATAAAACACAGTGGATTTCAATGGCAATGACTGCATATTGCGAATTATGTTGCATAACACCTTTTTTTGCTTTACTATGTGAAATCATAAACCTGCCCATAGTAGCATTTCACCTAATGTTTCACTGAGTATTGCAGATATTTAAGAATCTAAAGAAGGGTTAGGTAACATGGTGCCTTCCTGCAGTTGTGGACTACAACTCTGGCTAGAGATGATGGGACTTCTAGTTCTTATCAGCTGGGGGGCATTAGGTTGTGTGTTAAGCATCTCAAATAGTAGTGACAAACATATTCTAATTAAATTGAGCCAAATGCTACTTAGGCAGAATATACATGTATACAAAAAATAGCCCATTGCAGCATATTAACAAACAACTGGGTAGAAACTAAAAAAAAACAAAAATAAAAAAACAACAGATACTTTCTAGTTGTTCTCTTAGCTGCCAAGCATTGGAGTCCAGCCAAGAATACTGGTCATGACAAACTGTCACTACTTACACACTGTGCATCAGTAAAATCGTTTGCAGGCAGATGCTGACTTGCACTGTGAGCTATATAATTTTCTTTTACTGGATTGTTCTAATATGTTATATAATTGGCTCTCAAGATGATACGTGTGCACAATGCGAGAGGTATTTTTGGCTTTATATTCTAATAATGAGGGAGGCAAAGCAGGTACTGTTGTAAAGGAGATAACTCGGGAACAGGAAAACCATCTTCAACTCACTCTATCTGTTGCTTTCAACTTTTCAACTGATTGTGAAGCACAGTGTTTTCCTCAAATCCTGAGTTATAATGAGAACTGAGCTCACTGTCTATGCTGAGAAGTTTATTCTTAACAGTCATATAATCAGGTCAATTGCAGTGACATAAAAATGGGAACAATAACAGTAGAAATGAGTGACTCTTAGGGCTTGTACACAAACGAAAAGAGGAATAATTCTGGGCAAATCATCTGTGCTATAGGGGACAAAAAAAAACCCTCACTGATTTAAATGGGTATTTGTAATCCCTGGAATGATAGCAAGGAATCCAATGCATTATGAATCATTCCAGGGGTTAAAAGCCCAATTTAAATAGACTGGAATGATGGGTATTTTTATTTGTCTCCTATTATGCAGCTGCTCTGCACCAGAATGAATACACTTTTCTAATGTGCCTAACACCCTTTGAGTGCCAGAGGTGTGTGCAAAGCATTGATTTGCAATGCATTGCATCCCCCGCCACTCAAAAGGTTAATAGAAGTAATTACCTAGGTAGGTATCCGTCATGCAGTAATCAGGTATAACAATCTCTTTTTTACTTTGGAACTCTCTTGTGGTCTACAGCTGCATTTCATTTACTGAAAATGCTTAGCGTGACATTAACTGTATGGGCTATTACATTCAGAGAGTGGATGTCTACTGTTTATTTTGAAGAGACAGGACGTAAATACAATCTTAAATGAAAATCTGTAAATACATTAATCTGAAGATACATTGCAAAATATAAATAGATATCCCAATCTGGGCAAGATTCCACTGCAGTGCTAAATGATATTATTTCTATCTCACAGATTGCTGTTGAAGTCTATGAGGTATATTTGATAGATTAACACCATGCTAGCACTGCGCAAACTATTTTCTGCACATTATATAATACTGATTACTTATACACTTTGCAGGAAGATGTCTTCCAGGTCCTGAGTGTAACAATGCAACGTTTGGCTGCAGGAAAAATAAGCAATCACTACTTAGGTCTAAAGAGATGAATGCCGTACAAAAGGTATAGGCACCTGCTCTAAGTTAGGGTGACCAGACCTCACCTTTAACCGGGGACACATAGGAAATAGGCATATTTCAGGACTGCACTGAAATCAACTCAGCCCTGCAGCATGTATTTTTCATGTGTGTCCCAGGTTAAAGGTGAGGTCTGGTCACCCTACTCTAAGTAGTTACTAACCCCTTAATGACACATGACATGACAGGACAGTAACGGCTGTCCCGACATCAAGCGACTGGTTTCTAATTCCCTTTACTAGAGGGACTGGGTTAGTTTGCCTATGTGTGCTTCTAGTATGAGATGTACATAGCCATGCTGGTGAAGGTTGGCTAACAAACATTTTATTCCTTAGCCTGCATTAGTAAAACTGCAACTGAAGCACCAATTACATTAAAAGAAGACAAAGACTGAATCTGTTTCATTTTATTGTGTACATAAGTCAGATGGGGATGAAGGAAGTTATAGTCAAATAGCTTTAGGGCTGTAGGTTCACTATTTCAGATCCCTGGCTTAACCCTTTCAGTGCCAGAGGGGTATGCGACGCATTGCAGAGCAATTTGTTGCATACCCCTCTGGCACTGAAAGCGTTAAGGGTGACATGGGTTCATATTCAATAAGATAACAGGTGCTATTCTAAAGTACACAAACTGCGCCATAGGGGCCTAATAGATATGTGCAGAATTCTCAGACATTTAAATGGAACTTTTAACCCATTGAATGCTAGAGAGGTATCTAGACATTGCTTTGTCCAGGATGGTGCAGCTGGATTGCTCCAAAAAATACACCTCTTCAGTTTACTGAAAAACAACAGCATTTCCTGGATTGAGGCACAAGGTGAAAAAGGATAAAGGTGTGACTCTGCATGTCACCCCATAACTCTGTGGTTCTGTGGAATCAATATTTTTTCTGTTGTTCTGGGCAATAATGTGGTTTAACCCTTTGAGTGCCAGAGAGGTATTCAACACATTGCAATGCAATGTGTCGGATGTCTCTCTGGTGCTCAAAGGTTTAAGAGTTTTTGTAAGATGAGCTCACAGGAGGTATATTGATTTGCAGTTACATTAAGACACAAAAAATACTGTTTATGTTCAACACCATAGACAAAACCTTAAAAGTCACGTGAAATATTTTAAAAGGAAACCACCCACTATTTCATATCACTGTATTCTAAACTTACCTTTACCATTTTTGCAAAATTATACAAATTAAATTATACATTTTTTTGTTCTTCATCATAGGTGGCTTTAGATTCTGTATCTGTCACCATTATAAGCGGCAACTCTACACTGGCAACTGTAATTGTTTGTAACCTATCCCAGCTTCAGTAAACAGTTGTGCATCCTGTATAATGTGTAACATATGGGTAATGTCTAACAATGACCCTTCTCTTACTTAATATTAATCAGCATCTGTGATGTAACCCTTTTAAGGCCAGGGAGTGCCCAAAGCTTTGTGGAACAATGCGTTGGACATCTATCTGGCCCTCATAGAGTTAAGTTCCATATAAAATTGTCCAATACACAGCTACTCAACTTAGATGCAACCAGAAAACTGTCTTCCTTGATTTGTATAAGCAAGTGCAATTTGTGTATAATGAGCATTAAAAAGAGAACCAAAGCTAAACTGCAGGTTTTTATGAACAAAAGGAGACTTGTGTAATTCTGGAGGAGACCAACTTAACCAAAGGGAAGAAATAAAAATGTCCTAAATTTCCTTTGACTTAAATAACTGAGTGCCCTTTGAGTGCATGATACCTCGTATGCACTCACAGGGTTAACCCTTTGAGTGCCAGAAGGGTATACAATGAATGCACTGCAATGCGTTGTGCACCCCCTTAAAAGGGTTGAATAATGCTTTGGAGACTTCTTGAACGCTGATACCCATTGCTTTAGGCAATGTGTACACAAGCAGCTTTATTGCTAAATGCACCAAAGTAAAACAAATTGTTGCGTACGATGTTGTTAACATGGTTGACTTTTGCCGCACATAATACACCATTAAGCAGAACACTTGAACCTGGATGTCGTGCTTTCGGTACATCCACATTTCAGCATGACTGATCTTCAAGGAAGTCTATGGGCCAGCTTGCAGATCATTCACATTGCTGACATCACAGGGTGCTTTGGAATTCACAATCTCCAATGACTGGCCAACTCACATGGCTTTAAATCAATAATATATAGCCAAAGTCAATGTGGGTCAGCTTTCTGGTATACCTCAGCCACTTCGTCCATGTGAGAGAATTGCCAAGGGAATACAGGAGATTGGAAGTAACTGAACATGGGAGGATTGCCCTGAGCTAAAACAGAACCCGGTCTAGTCACCCATGAACTGGGCCTCAAACTGGACTTTTCACCCTTTCAATGCTAGATAGGTTTATAAAAATAACGTATATTTTAGGGCAAACCAACTGCACAGGGAACAAACACATATTCCCACTGACTTTATCACCTTGAAGACTAGAGAGGTCTACATCCAGTGTGAAGCAATTCATTGGAGACCTCTCTATCATTCAAAAGAGTAAATGGCCCAAATGAAATCAACTGGCCCAGAATTGTTGCAGTCCTACTTAGTATATCAGCCTTATTGTAAAGGGACATTGAATATTATTTATCTTAAAGAATATATATATATATATATATATATATATATATATATATATATATAAGAACAAGCCTGGATTAAAATATACAAGAAAAATATTCCCTTATCCATGCTCTAATTAGCAGAACATGGAAGAAACAATGAGGGAAGGGAATATAGACATAACTGGTAATGAATACACAGCACTGCTTGTGGGGATGTGATGCATTTAGAATATTAATCGCAGCACATAGGCAACAAATGTATCAACTGAGACTCCTACACATAAGCTAATGCTGATGTACTAAGTAAGTGGTGAAGCGAAGCACTGAACCACAAGAAATTTTTCTGAATGGCATTTTAACCCTTTGAGTGCTAGAGGAGTACGTAACGCATTGCAAAGCAATGTGTTGTGTAACCCTCTGGCACTCAAAGGGTTAAGCCTTTGGTTTCACTGAGGACCTCTCATTCAAGGGTGTAAAAGCCCCATTCAACCCTTTGAGTGCCAGAGGGGTGTGCAACACATTGCAAACCAATGCGTTGCACACCCCTTTGGCACTCAAAGGGTTAAATCAGTAGGATTTTGCTGTATTAGTTTGATCCAGAATTGTACCACGTTTTGTATTTTGTCGGCCTCACGGAGTCTGTAGTAGGAAGGAAAAGCGAAGCAATTCTGGAGCAATCCAACTGTACCTTAGTGAACAAATGCAAATTCCCATTGAGTTAAATAGGAAGTGTCCAATACCTCTCTAGGATTCTTTAAATCAGTGGGAATTTATATTTGTTCCATAAGGTGCGGCTGGTTTACCCATAATCACCCCACTTTTCCTGAGTAATACAGCCCACTGTCAATAACACTCACATTAACATGCAACAAATTAGGTTCCATAACAATCAATCAAACTAAATGACAATTAGATACTATGAAAGACACACACACATACAGCACAGAAGTAGGTTGCCATATTTTAGTCCTGGGTCATAAACACATATAAATCACTCAAAATTCAGAGGAAGCATCCTGCCTAATCAACTGACCCACAGTAGGGTGACCAGACCTCACGTTTAACTGGGGACACATATAAAAAACGCATACTGCAGGGCTGCTGTGATTTCAGTGAACTCCTGAAATATGCCTTTTTCCTTCAGGTTGAAGGGAAGGTCTGGTCAGCTTAACCCACAGAACTTTCAGTCTACTGGAGAACATGCAACAGGGTTTGCAATCTTTCGAAATTGAGCAAGATATTGTGGTATAGATAGAAATCAATCCAAATCAATGATCTGGGGATTTTTTAAAATTCTTCTCCAATCGTTTAGTTGGCTTCTTCCAGAATTGCTCCTGTTTACATCAGGATCAGTGAAGATGATGTACTAATTAGAACTGAAGCAATTCTGTGGCAAATCAACTGCATCTTGGTGGGAGATAAAAATAACCATTGATTTAAATTAGACTTTTCACCACTTTAATGCTAGAGGGGTCTCAGGGGAATTGCTTTGCAATGCATCAGAGACCTTTCCAGCAGGCAGTGGGTTAAAACAACTAAACAAATCAATGGCAAATTTAAGAATTTTTATTTGTTTCCTTTGACTGAGTTTCTCACACACAGTCCTCAAGTAACTCTAGTAGTGCAGGTTTTAACCCTTTAAGTGCCAGAGAAGTATGCAATGCATTGCAAAGCAAAGCAGTGCACACCTCTCTGGCACTCAGAGAGTTAAAGATTTACTGCTTGAGCACAGGTGTGTATTTAGTGGACTGTCCATTCTGATTGGTTTGCCTGTGCACAGGCAGTGATCTACAGAAAAACATGCACTGCTGGGGGTTCTAGAGAACCATGGGTGAGAGACTCTGCCCTATGACTCAGATGGTTTGCTCCTGAATAGCTCCAATTTTCTTAGTACAGCAGTGCACCCTAGAATTGAGAGAGTTAAAAAAGAGAGCCTATTATGAGAAAAAAACAAAACATTTTACAAGGTTGTAGTGAAACAGCAACACCATAGAGGGAGCACTGACCACAGAGCTTTCAGTCTATAAAATATACTGTACATATGTGAACACAGAAATACATGCATGGACACTAACTCACTGGTACACAAATACACCTTAATAGATGCAAAGCGAAACACAAAAATGGCAACATTTGAGCAATTCTGGGGTAAACCAGCTGCACAATAGAAGAGATATAAAAACTCACTAAATCTCCATTTAACCCTTTGCATGCCAGAGGGGTATGCAACACATTGCAGAGGAATGCGTTGTCTACATCTCTGGCACTCAAAGGTTTACATGGGGCATTCATCCCCTTGAACGCTTTACAGTGCTTTGGAGACCTTGCTAGTCTAGCATCTAATGGGTTAACAGTCCAATTTAAATCTTTTTATTTGTTTCAGTCCGTTTCATATGATGCAGTTGATTTTCCCAATAGCTCCACTTTCCTTTTTAAACACAGGCCACTCAGTGTAAAACAGAAGAGTAAAACAAATATTCATGTAAACACATAAACACACACTCTGTCACTGCAGCAACTTCAATTTGTACAGCAGACCTCTGTTAAGAGGAAGAACAGCACTTATTACTGGCAATAACTGCAGAAGATTATCTACAGCGCAGGTTTTCTTTGTGCCTGGTGTTTTAACCCTCATTCTGCCCAGCTCCTAACTCTTTGAGTGCCAGAGGGGTACGCAATGCATTGCTTAGCAATGAGTTGCATACCCGAGTGGCACTTAAAGGGTTAAATACCGCTATGGAGATGGGTTGCATCAGGCTAGATTTGCAAGTCTGCACTTTATATCTTTGATTGCAGAGGCAGAAGGGTTAATATACACATGCTCTCTTATAAAGACACAGACACACTAAACAGAGTCCAGTACATGATCACATTATTGTATTTATCTTCCTGCTAACTAGCCTATACCAGAGAAGATCCTCTCCTCCAGTGATGTGTAAAGAGTTAACCTTTTGAGTGCCAGAGAAGTATCCAACATATTGTTGGATACTTCTCTGGCACTCAAAGGGTTACCTGAGAACAAGACCCTCCTAATAATAACCCCCACTTCCCTTACTATGACCATAAAACCCTAATCATCCTGATGAATGTTGCCCTGTAGCTTCTGTTGAAGAGATGAACCCTGGAAGTCATATCTATGCAGGTGGACATGACAGTTGCTGGCAGTTTTTTCAACCTGAAGCAGGCAACTTACATGACCTTACTTAGATATTTCAGGACCCGAGGGGTGTAAAATACATTTCAAAACAAATCTTGCACACCCTTCTGGTCCTTAAAGGGTTATTTTTCTGATGTGCAGTGAGGATAGTTTTGTGATTGTCCTATTAGCAACTGTCATGCCCGCCTCCATGTAACTCTTATACAAAAGCATGAGGGCAATATTCTTAGGGGGTATTAGGGTTTTGGGCCATAGTATGGTATGTGATTTGTGTTATCTTAAAGAGATGCTAGTTCTTCTTTAAGGAACAGGGGGAGAGTCAGTGTGATGGGAAGCTGGCTGCAGAACTTTTTACATGCGCTGCTCTGTGGAAGCTGAATGGTGTTATAGGAGGTGGATTCACTGCAGGGCTTGGGTGATAATGTGCCAGGGATATTAATGTGAGGCAAGTTGGTTGACAAAATAAATTAGGAAGGCATCGTTGATAACACCTGTTCTGAATCCAGTTGATGCAGTATTGGGCACATGTGTGAAGCAATGTAAATTAGGCTGTGTGGAAATACAATCCATGCATGCAAACCAAGCAGAGGTAATTCTACTGCCCAATTTACAGCTCCTACAGTGAGGGTATTTACAAGGGACACCAGAGTGTATGGACAGGCTTCTTTTTTTATTAATAAAGATAAATAGTAATGTGTATAGATACTCTGTTAGATATTATTTGCTACATTAAAAAAAATGACATAAGAGTTAACCGTTTGAGTGCCAGAGGGGAGTGCAAAGCATTGCTATGCACTGCGTAGCATAACACTCTAGCAGTTGAAGGGTTAAACTACTATAAGGTTAAGACTATACACATGGTGGGACTGATGTACTATGGACATTTTCAGCAATTCTGGGGTAATACAACGTAGGGGAAAAAAAAATCCACACCTTTGCATAGATTAAAATTGTGTTTTTATTCACTTGAATGCTACAGATGTCTACAATGCATTGCTTTGCAATACACTGGAAACCTTTCTAGCACTCAAGGGGTTAAAAGCCTCATTTAAATCAATGGGAATTACTATTTGTTCTCTATAGTGCCATTGGTTTGCTCCAGAATTTCTTCAGTTCTCCTCGGTCTAGCCTCCTCTGTGGATCTGATGTACTAAGGAACTCTTCTTGAGAAAACCAGTTGTGCCATAGAGGACAATTAAACATTTCCCATAATTCATTTTGATTTAAGTATGGCTTTTAGCACCTTGAATGCTAGAGAGGTCTTCAACATATAGTGAAGCAATGCAGAACAGACCTCTCAAGCATTCAAGGGGTTAAAAAGACCAGTTTAAATCAATGGCAATTTTTTTTGTTCTCTATGGCATAGCTGGTTTGCCCAGTATTGCAAAAGTTATTCTTATCATATCAGTTTCATTGTCAACAACCATATATAATACTACTGTACCTATTATTAACTCTTTGAGTACCAAAGGAGTATACTACACATTGCTGCAATGTAATGAACATCCCTATGGATCTCAAAAGATTAAGATGTAAATTGATTGTCCATAAGCAGTTTAATATGATCACACGGTTTGCGGAAATTAATTATTCACAGATGACTGTTTTATGAGTGAGCTCATATTACAAACCCTTCAGCAGCAGCCTTACACAACTCTAACCGCACTTACACCAACACAATGAAGGCTGGACGCTGCCCTGCCATTTATTTAGAAAGACCCCAAATAAATATTGCACTTTATTAGATAACTGTGGTCATTAAAAATGGAAACTACAGAGTTTAGAAGGTTATAACTTCATACTAGCAGTTTGAAAAACCTTCTTAAAGATACAAAACATATATATTGTTATTGTTTCTATACTAGACGTTCCTCCAACTCATTGTAAGCAATACTTTGGAAACCTTTGTAGGATTAAAGAGAGGAAGAGATAAAAAAAAGAGGGCTGAATAGCTACAAAGTACAGATTTTCAAACTTGTTTCTTATAATTGTTTAACCCCTTGAGTGCCAGAGGGTGCACAACACATTGCAAACCAATGTATTTTGCACCCCTCTGGCACTAAAAGGATTAACAAAGCAATTTTAAGGATACCCTCATGTGAGAAGATACGGATCACTTAGAAGCCCATGAATTCTTACAGAAGCACCTGAGCTAAATATAGATACATCTGTGATAAGGAAAACAGACCCTTTTTTGAGTACCACCTTTCAAAACCTATGATATATAGCCTAGAAGCTCACAGTTTTAACCTATTTCCTTGGTAAATGGATTAGAAATCAACATCTGGATTTACACCTTGCATACAACATAATGCAATAATTTATCAAAATGTTTTAAAATGTTGTTACAAAATCAGTAAGGAAAAAGATGGTATTAATAATTTTAAAATATTTCTGAGAAGCTTTAAGTTTGATGAAGTTATTTTCTATATTTTATAATACAATTATTTGCCCCTAAATCAGTTTAATATTCCTGTCTCATATTGCCAAAATCCACAATGCTAGTTTTGAAGGGTTATGAAGGGTTAGGACTTACCCTAATGTTGTCATGGTGACGATGGTATACCAGAATGCAGCGGGAATGCTGGTGAACCTACTGTTCAGTGATCCTTTCTCTGCATAAAACATGACTGTAGCAAATATTATTATGGCCATGGTAAGAGAGAACAGCAGAAACCCCAACTCAGAGGCACAGCTCTTTAATGTGTAGCCCAGGATCCTTAGGCCCTGTGAGTGGCGGGAGAATTTAAAGATCCTGAACACTCGGAATACTCTTAATGTAACAAAGGCGCCACTTACGTCCTCATTGTTTGGCATTACAAGACCAATGTAATAGGGCATTATTGCCACCACATCAATGATACTCATTACACTTCTCACAAACCGATAGCGACTAGGTGCAGCAATTAAGCGTAGGAGGTACTCCACAGTGAAGATCATGACACATGCCGTATCCAAGCAGAAGAAGGCCACAGCATAACGTTCGCCACAGGGCAATTCTCGCAGAGAGCCTGGGCTTGAGCCACATGGGACAGTCTCCACTACATTGGCGATAACAGATACTGCAATGAAAAAGCCTGTTACATAGTAAAATACCAGGGCTAAAGTGCTTGTATGTGGGTTTTCAAAGGCTCTCCACATCTTCTGGCGTAGAGACATGGGGGGCAATGGCCCCTCATTTGTGTTATCACTCTCAGCATCATCCAGTAGTCTCTCTGCATTCTCCCTGCGCCGGTCCTTGTATTCCTCATAGCAACAGTCTCCAATTATCTCTGGAATGATGCCAAAGAAGGCCATCTCCTCATCAAATGCAGAGATGCATTCATGGCGTGGGTAATGTAGTCGACCTGTGCGATAAAAGTTGAGGATATGGCGGAAAATGTCTGGGTCTCTGTCAAAAAAATACTCTGCAGTGTCCTGATTATAGAAGAAATCTCGCTCTGTACTACCCAGCAGAGTATCTGGGTAGCGCTCTAGTGTGTTTCGCCAGGTCTGAAAACGAGTGCCACTAACATTTAGAACAATCAAGGAATCCTGAGACCTCTTCTTTTCCCCATGGGGAGGAGGAGGCATGGGGCCAGTGGCCACTGGCATCCAACCAATGGCAGCCGCCCGGGCAAAGGGCATCCATGCTGCCACCCCAGCTGCCATGTTTATCACAGTTCTGCTCACTGTTTTTTCTTGGAAATTAGAATGTAAACCAATATGTAGAAAATAACTAGGTGAGCCTGAGGTTCAGTGTAATGAAGGATAATTAAAAAAAACACAAAAAAACAACAAAACAAAAAAAACTTTTCATAGATAAACAGATCAGCTCCTGCAGATGTAGATTATTCAGTGATATCTCTCTGGGTCACAGTCCCCTATGCACATCCACATGGCTCCAATAGGAAGGCTGCTGTAGCTGTTGATGAAGGAAACCATGTGTTGGTGCCTTACTTGTCCTTATCAGAGCTGTATCAGCACCAGGGAGAGATCTGCTGTCTGCTTGCAGTTTTCAGTTATCTATCTGCTGTCTCCTCGTCTTGTCTAAGTCTGACACTGCCAAGCACATCACACCACATGCCTGCACCTTCTCCTCTGCTATAGGAGATCCATCACAGTCTTATATTTCTGATGGAACACTGTGACCCCATCCATTTTCAAATTATTGCTATCATTTTACATTAAAAGACATGCATGACTTCACCAGGTGTGGGCAGACTTTGTTTATTGCTATTATTATCCTGCAATAAATGCAACAGTTTATTAAGATTTTTATTTTAGCAAGCTTCCAGCATACCTTTCTGTTGTGCTGCAGAGAGTGGTTAGCTACATCAAGCTTTTGCACACTGATCTTCACCCCCAAAAAAGTAGTATTCCTTGTGTCAGATCCACAGTCACTGAAAGAAATCTCGTATGAGCTGGGTAGAGGAGCAGCAACAAGTACAAACAATCCGCAAGCACTCCAAGCAAGTTCCAGGAAAGACAGCAATGCAAAGCTAGAAAGCCTGAGCTCCGTGTAGTGAAAAGTCTGTTCCCTGACAGATTCAGGGTCTGGACAGCCTTGTGGGCGTGGTTTTGTGCTGTGCACGACCATCTGAGGCTGCAGGGTCCTAATGCAGTACAGGAAAAAACTGCTGTCCAACGTACTGAAATATATTTGCATGCTATGCAAGTTCCGACTAGGGCCATGAGTACAAAATAAAAAGAAGAAACGGCATCATACAGGCTGATATAATACGAGAACTGGAGCAAACCAACTACACCACGGGGGACACACATCATTTTTCTAATTTTCCTTTGATGTAAATGACGACTTCAACCTTTTCAGAGGTCTCCAGCGCATTGCTACCCAATGTGTTAGAGACCACGCTAGCACTCAAGATGCTTAAATCAAACAGTTTTTAATCTTATTATGCAGTTGGTTTGCCCTAGAATTTATCAAATACTTCTTACAAAATCAGCCTTACAGAAAACAAATACAAATGCACTTTAATTTAAATGTGGCTTTTAAATCATTGAATGCTAGAGGAGTGAATATGAGGATTACAGTCCCCATTTACATCAACTGTTATTTTGAGAATTCATATTTGTTCTAACACAGTTCATATTTGTTCCCTATGATGCAGCTGGTTTGCCCTATAGATGCTCCAGTTTTATCTTTAAAGTTACAAATGGCCCACCACCATGTTTTAACCCACCACCATGTTTTAACCCAGTGGAAGCTTGAGTTCACAATAGTATTGCAAAGCTATGTGTTGGTTATTAACCTTTTGAATGCCATCATGATCTTCACGCATCCAAAGAGTTAATTTTATGGGCCAATCCACAATATCTTAAAATTCCCAATTGCTGAAACATATTTATCTGGGAAATTAGATACGATGATGACATTTTATTTACATAGTTTAATCTACGTCATATTTATGTTTACCCCCTGGCACTCCATTGCACATTTGAGCCATTTTTGTAAGTGCAATGTATTTTACTTAATGTAAACAAGTTAAAAGCTACTTGACAAGTGTTAAACATTTTAGTTTTCACTCTCTGTGGCCAATGTACTAAGAACTGGGAGGAAGATACATTAACCCCTTGGAGTAAGCTGACAATGTGTGGTAGTGGTGTGTGTCCACATTTATTTTAATAACCAGGCAAATGCATTGCACTTCCCTATGACATTCAAAGTGGTTAAGGGACAGAAGCTGGGGTCTCTGCTCTCCAGCAGATACATAGCAAACTGTGTATTCATTGAAAACAATGGGAAGATCCAAGTTCATCATCCTCAGATTGGCAAATTAAGTTTGTGAACTCCTCCAGTTTAGCCAGCTATGGAACTTACTGCATGTGACGAATAGCCACATTACCAAATAAACACACCCAAGAGAATAAACAATGGCTCATTGAGCTACATTTCAATATGCAAATAAGTTATTGTTGAAGGAGACATTGCAATATCATAAACCTGGAGAAGACATGGCTGAAGCCATGCAATTGCTGGAAATAGATGGTGAAGACCCCTTAGTGCATACCACAAAATGGATGTGGTCCAGTTGCCACCATATTGACAAAGTGGACTCTTTTTGAACCTTAGTAATTTTTTGGGGGAACCAACCCACCACAGGAGACTTATGTGCAAACATCTGCAAATTTTTATTGATTTAAGTTGGGCTTCTAGCCCCTCGGATGCTAAAGTTTTCTCCAACACATTTCTGTTTTGTAGTTCAAGAGTAATTAAATGCTAAAGTATCCCCCTCATACCCCTTTTACCTCTCCGTAGCCTTCTCCCCTCAGATTTGGATTCCGGTCATGTGACTGGACAGTGTGTGTTGAGGGGTAGTCTTCACCCACCGAGTATAAGGAAAACCCTGCCCCCCCCCCCCCCCCGACAATTGAAAGCAGGACATAGGGAAAAGGGGAGGGAGGGGCATCCATTAGCATTTAATTACTCTTGAACTACAAAACAGAAAAATTTTGGTTATAGGAGGATCTATCGGAGCTGCATTTTTTTAAGGTATTACTATCCATTTAAACAACTGAGCCATCACACCATATCTCAGAATCATAATAGTTGCCTCTGTTCTCCTGATGGCATTTAGTGCACAAACAGCGTGCAGAGGATACAGACGTATTTCCCATAACTATATTGGGATTAATATTGGAGATAATCACTTATTCATGGTTTCATATTTATTTTTAGAATTCAGATTTTTTTAAAGATATTGAGTCATGCACAAAGTGAGAGTGCAGCAATTTTAGGGTAAACCAAGTTCACTATACAGTTAGGTCTGGAAATATTTGGATACTGACACAATTTTCATAATTTTGGCTGTATGCCACCACGATGGATTTGAAATGAAACAACCGAGATGCAATTGAAGTGCAGACTTTCAGCTGTAATTCAAGGGGTTGAACAAAAATATTGTATGAAACATTTAGGAATTGCAACCATTTTCATACACAGTCCCCTTATTTCAGGGGCTCAAATATAATCGGACAAACACAATCATAAATAAAATGTTCATTTTTAATACTTTGTCGTGCATTCTTTGCAGGCAATGACTGCTTGAAGTCTGGAATGCATGGTCATCACCAAACATTGGGTTTCCTCCTTTGTGATGCTTTCCAGGCCTTTACTTCAGTTGTTGTTTGTTCATGGGCCTTTCTGCCATAAGTTTTGCTTCAGCAAGTGAAATGCATGCTCGATCGGGTTGAGATCAGGTGATTGACTCGGCCATTGCAGAATATTCCACTTCTTTGCCTTAAAAAACTCATGGGTTGCTTCCGCAGTATGTTTTGGGTCATTGTCCATCTGTAAAGTGAAGCGCCATCCAATCAGCATCAATGAATTTGGCTGAATCTGAACAGACAATATATCCATATGCACTTCAGAATTCATCCGGCTGCTTCTGTCTTCTGTCACATCATCAATAAACTTTAGTGACCCAGTGCCATTGGAAGCCATGCATGTCCATGCCAACACACTGCCTCCACTGTGTTTTGCAGATTATGTGGTATGCTTCGGATCATGAGCCATTCCAAGCCTTCTCCATACTTCTCCATACTTTTTTCTTCCCATCATTCAGGTACAGGTTGTTCTTAGTTTCATCCGTCCAAAGAATGCTGTTCCAGAACTGAGCTGGCTTTTTTAGATGTTTTTTGGCAAAGTCTAATCTGGCCTTTCTATTCTTGAGGCTTATGAATGGTTTGCACCTTGTAGTGAGCCCTGTATTTGCTCCTTTGAAGTGTTCTCTTTATGGTAGACTTGGATAATGATATGCCTAGCTCCTAGATAGTGTTCTTCACTTGGCTGCATGGTGTAAAGGGGTTTTTCTTTACCATGGAAAGGATCCTACGATCATGCACCACTGTTGTCTTCCGTGGACGTTCAGGACTTTTTGTGTTGCAGAGCTCACCAGTGTATTCTTTTTTCTCAGAATGTACCAAATTGTTGATTTGGCCACTCCTAATGGATTTTTTTTGCAGCCTAAGGATGGCCTGTTTCACTTGCATTGAGAGCTCCTTTGACTGCATGTTGTGGGTTTACAGCAACAGCTTCCAAATGCAAATGCTACATCTGGAATCAACTCCAGACCTTTTAACTGCTTAATTGATGAAGAAATAATGAAGGAATAGTCCACACCTGTCCATGAAATAGCTCTTGGGTCAATTGTCCAATTACTTTTGGTCCCTTGAGAAAGAGGGGGCTACATATTAAAGAGCTCTAATTCCTAAACCCTTCCTCCAATTTGGATGTAAATAGCCTCAAATTAAAGCGGAGAGACTGCACTTTAAAGCCTTATTTGTTTTTGAACTGTAACTTGAATTTATTTTGGTAAATATTAGAAATAACAAAACTTGTGTCAGTGTCCAAATATTTCCGGATCTACTGTAGATGACAAAATCCCACACAGAAATACATTTTAAAGGAATAGTAATGTTTCTATTAAAATGCAGCTCCATTTCTTCTTTATGTCTTTTATAACACATAGTTCTATATCTCTTTACTTACATATTTTTAGTTTAAATGCTATTCAAGCTGAAATGATCCCCCTCCTGCCCCTTTCCGCTGTGTCACTCAGCCTTTCATTCTGCTCTGGATGGAGTGTGGCGAGGGACAATCTTCAGTAAGCAAAAAGAAAATCCTGCCCTCTTTCATGAAGCAGGGGCAGCGTTTTCCTTATACTTACTGACTGAAGACTGTCACTCACAGCATCCCTCTGGTCCCACAACCGGATTGCAGCTCTAAGGGGAGGTGGCCAGAAGGGACGGGAGGGGATCCTTTTGGCCTGAATAGTGTTTAAACTACAAATATGTAAATAAAGAAATATAGTGCTACGTGTAGTAAAAAACATAACGAAGACTCTGAGCTGCACTGTAATAGAAACATTACTATCACTTTAATCCTATGCATACTAGAGAGGTCTCCAACAAACTGCTTCACATTGCACTGGAGACCTCTATCACATTCAAGAAGCTAAACTACTTCTTGAATGTGACAGGTCACGTGTACCGGCGCGTCAAAGTGCCCCTATGCGGTCGTTATGGGACGGAAATATCCCATAACCTCCGGTCCTTAAGGGGTTAATCAACTAGACATTTTAGGTGTGTTTTTATATGTTCCCTCTAGTGCAGTTGATTGGCTTACATAATTGCTCCTCTTTTACATTGTGCAAATGGGTCAATGTTTCTTTAACCCTTTGAGTGCCAGAGGGGTATGCAACACATTGCTTTGCAATGCATTGCGCACTCCTCTGGCACTCAAAGGGTTGATAAATAAACTGTATGCATGCTTTCATTTAATTCAGTGTAGAGCACCCAGAGGAAAGCACTTAGTTACCCTAAGTGCTTTAGTACATGAAAATCTTTAATGTGTTTGGAGACGGAATTGATATCTATAGACTGTTTTTTAACCACTTGGTACAAATGTAAATATAAAGCAGGCTATACAGAACACGTTGAGGTTATGGATGTTATCGGTATGGATGAAAATTTCTTTAGCAGAAGGAATTTCCTTCAAATTATTTTACTAACCCTTTAAGGACACAAGAGGTGTGTGACACATTCTTTTGCGATGTGTTGCACATCCTACTGGTCCTTAACTTGTTAATTAACCACTTGCATAAAACTGACTTTATGCTGTACAGAGTCTCTCGTACAGTTGATGAGCAGAGAAAATTAACTCTTTGAGTGCCCAAGAGACATGCAACTCATTGCTCAGCAATGAGTTGACTACCCCTTCTGGCACTCAAAGGGTTCAATAATCCACAAGTATTTTTGTCAGGCATGGGAGTTTAATTCTAAAGTAAGTTACATCTACTAAGCAAAATGCTATATAAAAAGCTACATGCAATTCAGGACACAGGAAGGACACACACAATGCAGAATGGACTTGATCAGGAGTGTATACTAAAGTCAACCTAAGTATTGGGATTTTTAGATTAGTTTGCCATGGAAGCCTCTGACACTTTCCCTGGCAAAGATGACATCAGCTATGCAAATGCATTGTATATACAGCTACTTTAAAATCTGTGTATCGTTTACAAAGTAGTTTTGGGTTTGATTCATGGTATTCTTCACCCTTTGAGTGCCAGAGGGGTACGCTATGCATTGCTTTGCAATGAGTTGTGTACCCCTCTGGCACTCAAAGGGTGAAGAATACCATGGATCATATACACAAAAACAATAGTGGAACAGTTCTGAGACAAACCCACTAAACCATAGTAAACATATAAACATCTTCAAAATTTACAAAGGGGGCTTTTAAGTTAACACCTTGAATTCTATTTCTCCAAAGTATTGCTGGTTTGTCCCAAAATCGCTCCACATTTAACTTCTTGCTTATGGCCTCATGTGATGTATTGAGCAAATTATGTGCTACATAAGTCCTAAACAGCTCCCAAGGCACAAGCCATAACCCATTTTGAAATGTATTGTACATGGATCGATTTGTAAAATCATTGTACTGTGTAAAGACAAAGCTTATGAATTCTGTCAGTAAAGGAGAAAGCCTTGACAGATGAAGGTGACCAAGATTCTGCACTAAGGTGACCACATATCCCTTTAAATCAGGGACACACAAAATACACACATTGCAGGATAGCACAGGAATCAAAGCAACCCTGCAATGTGTGTATTTTATAAGTGTCCCTGATTTAAAGGGATATGTGGTCACCTTATTCTGCACATTATGAAAATGGGCAGCATGTACCACACAGTACTGAAAAGGTTAACTGACAGGTAACCACATGATAGGTAATTGTGAAGATGAGGGGAGAGGAATGGTTAAATGACAGGCAAAGAAAAAGGGAATTACATAGAACCCCCCCCCCCCATCTTAAACTCTTTTCCCCTGTCAGGTCTGTACATGTCTTTTTCTTGGACTGGAAAATATGTTGTTGTTGGACTTCAGCTCCATCTGAGGATGATGGTAATTGTAGTCCAGCAATAGCTGGAGGAAAACCATAAGTTACCCACTCCTAGTATGTGCTTATGTACACATAATACTGATTGGATACAGTATCACACATCGTTACTTTTCAGGAAATCCTCACTTTGACCACGATAGGTAGCATAAGAAGTCATTGGAAGGTTTAATTAAGGGGTATGATTAACCAGTAAAATAAAGATTTGAATGAGTGACATGACAGTGGAGAAGATAAATGACTGGCAAAGTGAGACATTACTCTGAATGCATTAATATTGGGCAATATGTGGGAGAGGGTGCTACAATAATGATTTTGCACAAGAGACTGGGAAATTGTAAAATGACAACATGAAGCAGCACTTAATTAGGAGTTTTATGTTAGGCACAATGTTACTCAGGGCATTTGAGGCAATTATGGCATTATAACAAGCAAGTATTAAATATTGAAATGATTAAATAAGGCACAGTATGTTTGACTGGGCAAAGGGGCAGTTAGACGATGGCCATATTGTATTAAATGTTGTTAGATGAGTTACTTAAATGGTAGTTAGAAGACAGGAGGAATTAATAGGTTATAGTAATGGAGGATGACACAGTGAGGCGTAAAATAACATTGTGCACCCATTCACTTTAATTGGACTGGAGGTGTTAACCCTTTGAGTGCCAGAGGGGTTCACAACAATTTGCTTTGCAGTGCATTGCGTATCCCTCTGGCACTCAAAGGTTTAAGAAGGAAATTATCTCGTAGCCAGTATTTAGATGGGTTGAATGAAATGAATCAAATAATGATAAAACAACCAGGAGGGGGTTAAAAATTATGTCCAATGTATTTCATAGCAGTGCGTTGGACAGCCCAATGGCACTCAAAGGGTTAGTAGTGTTCCAGAGTTTAAATGTTAAACAGCAAAACTGTTGGAGCAGTCAATACATTTTAAACACAATAGAAGCATTGTTTAAAGTAGAACAATTCTGGAGCAAACTAAGTGTGGCATAGGGGGAAAAGAAAATTCTACATTAGTATAAATTGAGATTTTCACTGCTTAGATGCATTTCCAGTGCATTGCTTTTTCTATGACCTAAAGAACTCTATGGCATCCAAAGGGTTAATTTCATAAATACCGTGGTTTGTTTTCAACAGAATTTCTCCACCTTTGTCTTCATGAATATGCCCCATAATATTGTGGACTGCTATATGACAATTAAAATCTTTAGATCAATCCTGTTGAGGTTCATATACTAAGAAGAGCAGTACTGGGTCAAAATAACTGTAGGGGACAAACAAATCTCCATGATTTAAATGGGGCTTTTAACTCTCTGAGTGCCAGAGGGGTACGCAACACATTGCAAAGCAATGCTTTGCGTACCCCTCTGGCACTCAAAGGGTTAACCTGTTGGATTTTAGAGAGGTTTCCAGTACATTGTTTCACAATACATTGGTTACCTTCCTAGCATTCAAGGGGTTAAAAAATAGTTTAAATTAAAGACACATTGATGAATATTTATTTGACTGCTATGGTGTCATTAATTTGATCCGGAAGCACCAGCCTCTTTGTCGCATATGTTATAACACACAGTAAACATATATTTCAGGACAGCAACTCCTTTTCTGCAGAAGGACCCTGCAGCTCTGCCTGCTGGAGCACTGCATAAAGCCATGGCAATATTGCTATCAGCCTACAGCCTTTCTGTTTGATCAGTGCACCAGAAAATTATGTGGCACTGGGAAAGGCTGACAGTGCAACAGGGATTCTTATTCCTGTCAATCCAGTGAATTATGTCATCTCATCTATAGGCAAGGACCAGGAAAGACAGCAGTAGTCTCCATATAGCATCATTAATGCACCCATATTGCATCCTTAATGCTGCGACATGTTAACGCACAATATGGTGAATGTGCCATTCGGAACGATGCGAAATGTAGAATCTGCAACACTTTAAGACACATAACTTTAATTGCGACACTACAAATGACGCAGCCAAAGACTTGCAACATTTTATGATGCAAAACTTTACATTTGACACTTCAAATGCATACCGTCTCCATGAGATCTAGCAGCTACTTATACCCTTGGCTAAGAAAGCTGTTGTGGAGAACTCACTCAATATACCCTTGTTTTGTATTAATGACATTAATATCATATTCTATTCATAATTTGCAGAAACACTTTACTCCAACAGAGTGAAGTTCATTAAAGTCTTATAAGCATGGTACCAATAAGCTGGGTTATAGTTCTTTCATTTCTGTTAAGGTCATATGTTGCATTTCATATTAACTGTGCTTTTCAAATACAGACTAATAGCAAATTTACAACACTGAAACTTTATTCATTCTTTGAAGGAAACCACTAGATGGTGCAATGGCTCAAACAAAGCTAATCTCAGCATACAAGGGAGGCTTACAGTCCTCTTTTGAGAGTTCTTTATAGCATATGAGTAACTGTTTTGGCAAAACTATTGTTACTGGTTCCACATTAAAGTGCAGATCCTTCTTGTTTTGAGTGTAACTCTTCAGATACATTACCTTCAATGCCATCTGAATATACAAACTGAGAACAAGTTTGACAGCAGTATTTAAATGACAGCCAAGAAAACAAAAAATAGGCAAAGCGAGACAGGTTTGCAAATCCAATTGGCTGCTGTGATTTCACACCCACCAGCTCAGCAAATTGGAATCAGGCTACCACTGACAGTTTTCAGCTCTAGATGCTTAGATTTGATCTGCACGGTTGGGGCTATACTATTATAATGATATTAAAAAAAGTGGGACTAGCAGCAAACACCTAAAAAATAAAGAGCTTCAACATAGATTTTTTTCATGCTAGATGCCCCTTAAATAAGCAACCAGCTTTGTACAATTAATGAATCAATACCAAATATAAGATAAGCTTTGACTTGGTCAATATTTTAACCACAACAGCAGCTGCATTTGACCGTTTCCATGTAAAACCCATTAATATGTTACCCATTCTGAGAAAGCTTACACAATAGCATTCTCTCAGTAGTTCTGCATCAGTAATGTGGATGTCTGCCAACTCCCAGGATTCCTCCCTACGGTCTACTCATTTTAGACTACCTACAGTTAACTACTTAGTATGATGTACACTATTTCTATAACTACAAAAAGAGAAACAATTCTGTTCCAGTATTTTAGACTCCATACATGACATGAATTGAAGGGAACCACTTCTTCATAACAATCCATATAGTGCTTCATCACCAATGTTTTATTATTATCATGAAATATATGCTTTATTAACCCTTTGAGTACCAGAGGGGTAGGCAACGCATTGCTCTGCAATGCATTGCCTACCCCTCTGGCACTCAAAGGGCTATGGGAGAACTAAGAATGCTTACTAACAACCCTCCACTTACCATGCTATAGCCAAAAAATACTAATGACCACAGATAATCTTTGTAACAATAGAAAATGCTGAAAAAATAAACAGCACTCTTTACTGTTTTTCAGTGCTCGTTGTTAAGGGAGAACTAACACATCCTAACAGCAGCCCCAGCTTACCTTACCATAACCAGAAAATACTAATGGTCCCTATTAGTTATGCCTTTGTGCATTTGTTAGAGAGAGAACACCTTTAATCTGTCTGGGAGGTTATGTCCATGGAGGATAATGTGACCACTGGTGGCAGTTTTTCACACTGAAGCAGGCAGAGTGAATAAGTCCATTTGAACCCTTTAAGAGTCAGAGGCATGTGCAATACATTGCAAAGTGGGCCAAGGTTGGGGGAGGGGATAGAATGTGTGGTTCTTTTGCTATGTATGGTTCTGTGGCTACCAGTGCAGAGGGACGAGGCTGGGGGAAGTAGGTATGGTTGTATTGCTACCATGAGACAACACTGGGGTGCAATATGTGTGGTTGTAGGTTAACCAGTACAGTGGAACAAGGCTGGGGTCAGTATGTGTCTGCACTTTACTCAGGAATTCACAGGGAAGGTGTTTTCTCTTTTTAGGCAAAAGTTTTAGCCTATCCTTAGGTAGCCACATAGCTGAGTGTCTATACAAAATCAGGTAGGAATGTTGTATGCAGTTTTCCATTTGGCTGCTAATATATATGTAATGAGACAGATAAGTATTTATGGTTCATATGGTTGACATATAAGGGATAACATTAAGGGTTATATTTATTAGTTTTAAACCTGACTGTCTCCATTGTCTATCTATCTGCCTCCCTAAGTACAAAGGAGTGTAAAGATTTCTTGGGGAGGATGATGAAGGTACAATTGATGAAAGATCATGTCAAGCATGCATGTCATGCATATGGCCCAGGAGCCGAATGCCATCCCCTAACTAATAAGATACAGCCCCTAGTCTCCAATAGCTTGAGATCCAAATGTTGCATAACCCTGTTCTAGAGGTAAGCTAGACCCTGCGCTTATATCAGGAGCACCACAGCAGAGTAGCAAACTATTTACATTGCATTCGTCTCTCTCCATGTGCAGACATCAGCGGCCATTGTTATGGCCATCCTTATAGGTAATTGGTGAGTACACAACAAATATCTCAATATACAGATACTGTTGTGGTTGTTACTGTTAAGTCCAAACCATAAATTTGCACCACAATTCTAAATCTTAAACAGTACAATAAGAAGAAAGAAAAGGGAAAAATTGCAAGAGGTTATATAAGTACTGGTATCAGTTTGTTGTAATGTCTTAATCTCACAGAACTTAACCCCTCAAAGACCAGCTCGGTGCTCATGAGTAATCTCACTTGTGGGACAGCAAATGACTAATAGTGCTGAATTCTTATTTGAATGTTGTCCTACAAAAGTTAGTCATTTCCAAGGGTCATAATACATAGCTTGCATTAAATTAAAAATAAAAAGATATACAATTATCGAAAAGCATTTGAGACCTAGTACTACTTACTATATGAGCTTATGGTACAATATTAGCGAGGAATGACTGCCTATTTAATTTCTAGATTAGATTGACTAATTACTAACTTTTTGGGGTGTGTTTGTTTTTAGTGAGTCAGGCATCCAGTTTGTCTGAACTAATTTTTCCTTGTTTTTAATCACTTTGGTTACTAACAAATAAACACTTTTTTGATAATTTTCTATCTTTTTGTTTAATAAATGTTATGTATTATGACCCTTGGCAATGGCTAACTTTTGTAGGACAATATTCACATAAGAACTCAGCACTATCAGTCATTTGCTTCCCATGAGCGAGATTACTCATCAGCACCAAACTGGTCTTTGAAGGATCAAGTTCTATGAGGTTAAGAAATTACAACAAACTGATATAAGGCCTTCAGCAATTTTCCTCTTTTCTTTCTTCTTGGAGTATACAACAAAACCTGATCAAGAGGCTGTCTATTATCAAAGAGTAGCCTCTATGGTTGGCAAGGAATTTCTAACTATATAATTTGAAACTTCCAAGACTTCGTCACATGAGCAGGCATTGCCATATGACATGGAGGTATATCGGAAGCTGGAACAGGGCAGCAAATCCAGTGAAGATGAAGCAAATAAGGATGATCCTGGTAAATAGAAAGTTAATCCTGATGTTGTGATACCCACAAGTAGGCAGTCAATTGAAAAAAGGCAGATGTACACTGATAAAAACGCCCTTGGATGAAGAAGCAGAACACATCAGCAGAAGGGACACCAATTGTGGAGTCATCAATGTATGCCGTCCATTCCAAAGAAGAAAGTCAGCTGGCTCTACATGCTACATGACGCAATAACAGTGAGGTTTATCTACTAAAATCAAAGAGTAATTCTCGAACAAAATAACAGCTCAATATATGGTGGTTTTTAGCCCCTTGAATGCTAAAAAGGTCTCCAATGCATTCCATTGAAATGGGCTGGACGCATCTCTAGAATTCAAGGGATTAAATGGATTGGTAATCAATGGGGATTAGCCAATGATATGGGTATTTTTTTGTTCCCATGTGGTACATTTGGTTGTTTCAGTTTCCTCACGTTACATTAACCTGAGTGCAATCAGCATAAATGTTGCTGAGCACTGCAGGTCTTTAAGTCAATTAGATGATTATCAGGGTTATAAGTTGTCAGACAAAAAAAATATTCCCATGTTAATTCCTTTCCACATATTTCCATGTTATGCACTCCCCTGTAATAACATTATCTCCTTAGCGTAAACCATAAAAAAACTCTGGATTGGAAATAATTTAGGACTTCTATTCTCAGTTCCAACTAAAATGTGATTTTAAAAAGGGTAGGATACAATTGAGGCTTCCAAGAGGCCTCTGCTTATATCCATTAATAATCATATACAGGATGTCTGCATCAATTTTGCATGATGGTTTCAAATTCCTTAGCAATGTATAT
Source organism: Rhinophrynus dorsalis (assembly GCA_037306005.1). Classification (NCBI taxonomy): domain Eukaryota; kingdom Metazoa; phylum Chordata; class Amphibia; order Anura; family Rhinophrynidae; genus Rhinophrynus; species Rhinophrynus dorsalis. The sequence goes on along the minus strand of CM074721.1, from coordinate 271,433,761 downwards.
TTTTAGATTAACATGGATATTATTTTTGGAAGAATATAACTTTTTTCCTAACCTAATGTGATATTACTATAATGACCAGTTCACGTAGAACTAGAAGCAATCGGACTTTGCATTTGCATTATACAATCAGAAATCTGCCTGTAATTATAAGTAGCAGTACACTACAGTATACCAAGACCAAGGAAGAAGTGCAAAGTTGTAACTTAAAGCAAAAACAAAAAAAAGTGAGTTTAAACATATTTTGGCTAAACTTTGCAATGAAATCCTCAAATGTATCAACACAGTGGTATAATATATGCTTTATACAAGGTGCACATTTGGATAATTTGAATGGATAAGAGCAGGTCTGTTTTTTTTTGTTTTTGCATTAGGTTTTGGCCCAACTTGGAGGGGCCTGGAGAACCCCTCATTCATTGCTGCTATCTATATCTTATTCACTTGGTGAGCTAGCACTGTGAGTTTCTTTTTTTTGTTCTTTCATATCTCTCCTTTTTCTCATTTTAGCTGCTTATTCACTATATTTTATTTAATATAGAATGAAATGCACTTCAAATTTATAATTGTACATTTACTATTATTTGAAAATAGGTTATTAAAGATTAAACATGTTATTTGGCCCATGTGACTTGTGGAGGTGGTTGGAAAAGACAGATAAAGGGGACTGATGGAGCTGTAATCTAATTGGGCTTCCATCCACTCACTGCAGCCCAACACTATTTGAAAGCAGGCAAGTCTTATCATAAAGATATTAGAAATTGATTTTTATATTTTTTTAACTAGGAATTACAGTCAGCGTGTTATTTACAAGAATTCTTCAGTGGAATTGTATCACTTAGATAGGGATGATTGTGTGTATCAGATAGGATTCGCTTGAAATGGAGTACCAATGTGTGACAAGTGAGCTTAAACATATCTTGGCCAAACTATGCAAAGAAAACCTCAAATTTATGAACACAGTGGTATTTATATATGCTTTATACACTGTGAACATTTGGATAATTTGTAAGGTGGAGTGCAGGTCTGTTTTCTTGTTTTTGCTTTTGCTGTAGGTTTTGTCCTAACTTTTGGGGGCCTGAAGAATCCCTCATTCCTTGCTGCTTTCTATATTAATTTCACTTGGGTTCTTATTTTATGTTTGCATATTATATGTATATGTTATGGTGAGCTAACACTGTTAGTTTCTTGTCTTTTTTGGACATTTGTAACTTGCACATTTAAAGAAACATGGATGGGCACTCCATTCAGTTAATAACAATGCACATTTGTAGAAACATGATTGGCCTCTCAACTTTCACCAAATTAAAAAGGCTATGATAGCTACCCTCAACTATAAATAAGGAACTATGCCTTAAATATAAATGTCTCTTTTACAGATTGGTTTACCTGTGGCATGACACTTTCACACATTTGTCAGGTACGTCTGTTTTTGAGAGCTTACAGTCTAGAGGAAGGTAGGTTTGACACAGAAGGAGTAAGTGCTATTGGGTTTCAGTACCTCCTGCCACATGAACTGCCAGTCAGTGGGTGGGAGTAAGAAGTGATGTAGGTCATTCCTTCTCAAAGCAAATAATAGGCCTTAATGGACCTGACTCAAATGAACACTAGTTTTTAACAGTTTACAAACATACACAACTAGCAGTGGACTATAAGATAGTTAAAAAAACTAATATAGTGTATAGGTATCACTGTTATTTGAAGGACATCTACATAGGTAAGTCATTTTTTTAAACAAATTAAGAGACTTATTTCTAGGATATATTTATCATTTAAGGAAAGAAATGCTATTAAGGTTATCAAATAAATGGCACATTAATTAAACTAGTATCCAAACAAGAGAAAGGCCATCTCATTTAAGCAAGGTTTATCAAAAGGTTTTGAAATTTGTATTTATGATAAAATAAATCTATGTGGATTTATAATTTAATTCTTTAGATCAATGCAATCTGGAATTTTCAGGGCGCTCCCAGAATTTTATATTTAATAAATCAAGGACTTATAGAATGGAACAACAAATACAAGTATACTTCGTTATTCTAAGGTCTCACAGTCAGAGTGACAAAAGAAGCACATTGTGTATAATAATTTCCATAAATATACATTTGATACCCAACTTTAACATGTTTGTCAAAAACTTCATAGAAAAAGTTGGGCACCTTACCTAGTGTCCAGAATACATGAACGTGCCTTGGCCCCTAGTTGCTATAGACAAGTTCCTAGAGCTATTAGAAGAAAATCAATAAAGGAGAAGCAGTAAAAAAAACTTGAGGGTTCTTTCTTGAAGCCACAGTTTCATTTTGTTTATGTGAAGTGACTCATTAATCTTAAACATCTCAGTTTCATTATGAATTACACTTATCATATCAATAAAGAAAATCCTTCAAAAAAATACAAATGAATGGTATCATATGCATTCTTTTCAACGATATTATAGGTGGCAAGATATTAGTTACAAAGCTATCAAACAGGAAAAAACACAATAAAGCATCAAGTTGGTCCAGCAGTAGACCATTTCCACTTTTGCATCAAAACGCAAAACATCCCTGCCTGTCGTAAAAAGACTTCTCTAGCTTCCGAGATGTTCATTTGTTTTTATCTTTTGGTGAACTTGAGGGCCACATATGCAGTCATTTGGGAGAATCTTGTTGCCTGCCAGTGTGCTACACTTTATTAGCAAGGGAAAAATGGCTTCCAGTCAAACAAATATATACTAAATTAGACACTGGCATTCCCAGTGGTGGCAGCAGAGTGGGGACAAGCAGGTTTGCTACAGAAATTGCTACTATTTCCTATAGCTGTAGAATTAGAATTATGTTACTGTGAGTTTGGCAATAAAAAAGATTGTTTGGCATCATGACAACCTTGGCGTAACTCATACAATAGTCTGGCCTTAAATTCACCTCCATTCATTATGTTTCATAATTAGTGAGTAATATGTCAAGTAGGGTGAAATATATCCCCAGGATACACAATGTTATAGCAGATGCCTTCCCTTGTTTGCAGTCCCAGATATTCTGTGCCATGCTTCACAAGCAGATGAGAGGGAGAGATTACCCCTATTACTACGAGAGTTAATCTGGTCCAGCTAAATCACATCATTTAATCTTTATAATACAATGATACTTTGAGGGTTTATTGTAGGGATAGTCATGCATGGATTAAACCTTTGGGCCTCATGTATATAAACAATATGAAGCAATTCTGGGTCAAACCAATTGTACTAAATTCCTGTTGGGTGAAATGGAAAATGTTGACCCCTTGATTGCTTAGGAGGTCTGGAGCCCTCTTTAGCTTTCAAGAGGTTAAAAGCCCAATTTAAATAAGGGAATTTTAACTTATCCACTGTTGTGAATCTTATGAGACCCAGATTGCTAGAGTTTGTTTTTATACATGCAGTAAGGCTCTTTGAGTTCAAAAAGTAGTGGGTAATGTGTTACCTACCCCTCTGGAAATCAAGTAATTAATTTGGTTTTAAATGTTAAGTAAAATGCATTCAGTGCTTCAGATATCTTGATGTTTTATATAATTCATCAGTGGATACACATGGATTTATACTTTTCAAATTATTAAGCAAGAAATATACCCTAGATATAAGCTGCTCTCTATTTGCTTAACACAGTGTTTCTCAACTTTGGTGTGCCACTAACAAACCCTTGGGGTGTTCCTTCTTTTTCTTCTTAAAGACAGAAAGTGAATGCAGACATTAATTTGTATATTTAAGGGAATTGTTATCCCTAATATGTTTGCTTTTGTTATTCTGATCAACAGCAGGACACTTTTAAATGTACATACAAAGTACTATCACTGAATGTATTGATAGATTATATTTGCAGCGGATAATCCACTGGCTGAGATAAATAACAGCTGGTATATTCTGGATACTAAGATCCTTTATTCAAGGATACCTCAGCTCTTCTGTATTTCTGATGAAAGGATCTTATTATCAAGACACTTGTCAGATGCGTGCATTGAGAGCGACTGAGACTTATTTATGTGGCCATACTAATATGGCAAAAGAACATATTTCCATTATCTTTTGTATATATTACCCCTATGAGCACCTCCTTGTTTGTTTTTGTTTTTATTCTGATCAAAAATAGCTATATTTGTACCCTTCAATACTCCTTAGAAATTGATTTATATAATATTAGGGGTGCCTTGAATTTTCCAGATTGTGTGTTGGGGAGCCTTAGTAAAAAAAGATAGAGGACCACTGATGTAACACATTGATTTGCCTAGTTACAGCAGCTGACCTTCATACAGCAGTCAGGTATATCTATGTGTATGTTTTTTGCATTATATTAAGATATTATTCTGTTATCACTGATCTCTATTGAAGCTGTATTTATGTATGTATGTATCATTATTTATATAGCGCCATACATGTACACAACGCTTATAAGAATTTGAAATAATACAATACAAAAATACAGAACAGGGTTAAGAGCATTAAGCTGAAGTGCAACTATTGCATTATTGGTGGGGGAAAGTGCGGCAATAGATTCATACACTGGGAAAGGGACCCTGCCCCAAGGAGCTTACAATCTATATCTATAACAAATGTGTCAGAGATCAAACCAAATAAAAATGGTATATAGAGATTACTAACCACTGTTAGAAGGACACCTACTTGGTAATGGCTTATGATAAATTAAAAGCCACTTATTCTTGGATTATACTTAGCCTTTAAGAGAAAATTTGTGGCATTTTTGTTTTTGATTAAGCTTCCAAGTCCAAACAGTTGACAAACGTATTTTGTTAAACACATTTTGAAAGCCTACAGCACAGTCAAGATGAAAAGAAAAAAGCCTATATCGCTTAATTTATTGCATAGCTTCATAGTTACTTCTGAAGTTGCAAAAAAAGACATAAATCCTTCGGGTTCGGACCATTAACTCTTATAACCCTGTATATCTTGGATGGCCAAAATGGAGTGAAACCCTTTCTTAATTACTTCTGCTGTAACTGCCAACATCACCTCTCACTGTAGTAAATTCCATACTTGCACTGCTAATACAGCAAAGAACAATTTCACTGGAAGGTGAAGTCCCCCATAATCTTAGTAGATGCAACTGCTTGCATCCTCTAGCTCTAGTGATGAATGAGTTAAGTCAACATTTGTTGCAACCTATTTTTCCAGCATTCTGTATACATGAGAGATTTTGCCCTAATCATTCACAGTTATGTTTTTGCAAAGTGAAAGGGATAGTAATGTTTCACCAAAACAGCAGCTCCAATTAATCTTCATAGTATTTGGACCATGGAGAGTGTTATTTCAATACTGTCAGAGTTGTAGTACAAGAGTAATTGAATGATAAAGTATCCCCCTCCCACCCCTTTTACTGATGTAACACTGCTCACCTCAGAGCATCAAGACTGTCCGGCTGGATCTCAGAGAGGGAAAATCTTCAGTGAGCATAAGGAAAAACCTGAAAAACCTGCCAAGGGGGCCAGGGTTTTCCTTATACTCACAGTAAGAAGATTGTCCCTTGATGTGACTTATCCGGTCAAGAGACCAGATTCCCCATCTGAGGGGAGGCGGCTTACACTAGGTAAAAGGGGCGGGAGTGGGAAACTTTATCATTCAATTACTCTTGTACTACAACTCTGACATTATTGAAATAACACTCTCCATGGCCCAAGTACTATGAAGATTAACTGGAGCTGCTGTTTTTGTGAAACATTACTATCCCTTGAGGATATGTTATTATAGGTAAAAGAGTGGACATTCTTTTGAAAAGATCAAGCAGGTAGATTCAGATTGATTAAGTATTTTGTTTTGAGGGTAGCCAATGACAGCATTGTGTTCTCAAAGTGCACAAACCAGGAACATTTAATAATCCAGGACAGCTTTTGTTAAGACACTGGGAAGTAAATAATTGAACGGGGCTTTCTTTATCATATATGTGCTGTATGGTATAGTCTGTTATAGACTACCTACAGTGTCACCCAGATTCCAATAAAGGACTCCAGTAATGCAACCAGTCCTAAAAAGGGAGAAGGATTTTATATTTATACACACATATATCTATAATTAAGTTTGATAAATCTTAGTGCATTTGCTCCATAGAATAATATAGGAGAATTTAGAACACTGGAGAAATATCCACTTTATCACCTGTTTATCACCTCTTTATCACAACTTAGTGCATATCCCCTTATCTAGCCCAGGGTGCAATCTCTTGTAGCCCACAGGTGCTACATAGAGAAGAAATATTACAAATAACATTGTACTGATCCTGTACAGAAATAGCAGTCAAACCTCAAAGTGTCTGCAATTCCTTTTTGCACAAGAGAAGAAACAAACCCGCAACATCCTTTTTGGCCTTCTTGGGCTTTGTCAAGTGAGGTACAGCTGTTCTATCTAGGCACCTGACAGCAAGGAGTCCACATCTGGATTCCCCATAGATCCTAAAAGAGACTAAACTCAAGGATTATTTACATATACAGTGTGAGGGTCAGTGCCTATAGAATCAGCTGCACCTTACTGATGAGGCCTATAATGGCCAAAATGTACAGCTAGCACTTGATAGCTGGTTTGTCATTTCTAGACAAGATTAGTATGCTATGCTTCAGGATATTTTGTTTCATTGTATAGCACATTTGACATAAAAGATTGTGCCCTGGGTAGTAAGTGTACAACACTTTGCTTCTCAACACACTGCTCATCGATCAAATGGTTAAATAGATTCAAGCTTTACACTATACAATGTTGCTGTTGGTTTACAGTGTTATATTTATTCTTTTGGTTCTTGGAAAGAGGATCATCTGATCTTCAGACCTAAGAAGAGATAACACCCTCTCAAAAATGTTTGATTAACAAAATGATTAATAAAAATATTGGTTTAAATGGAGGTATGTTTTAGCTTAGATGTGGATTTCTACCATCAGATGTAATAACTGTATATGGCATTGGGGTTGGGGGTAAAACAGCTGAAATCTTACATTTGATTGGAATAGATTGGCCCAAATAAAATCTCTGCTTTTTAAACTGCTTGAATGCTAGATGTGGAGACATCTCCAGTAAATGAGGTCAATAAGGTTGATACTGGGAAAGAGAAACTTAATTCTGATGATGTGCAGTCAAATGGAAAGTGGTACATGTAAACAGACAAAAGAAAACCTCACTTGGCTCAAGCAGATCACATCAGCTACAAGGAGACTTTCCGCATGAATCATCCAACCAACAGACCTCAGTAGTGGCATTGTCAAGCTCATGAATCAAAGTCAAGTTTGGCTGCAGGTTCAGGAAAAATCCACTGCTCAGGTTTGTTGGTGGCACTGTCATAGCGCTACGCTAACTAGACCTTTATGTGTACCAGATGGTTGTGCAATGCATCCTCACCTCTCTGGGACTCACACTCAAACTTCTTTTTATGTACGTGATTACATTTCCTAACTTTATACAAGCCATTTATGGAGTCATTACATTTTTTTACATCAAATCCAATCCAGCCACATGATGCAGCAACTACCTATTTAGTGCCAGAGGGGTAGGCAAACACATTTCAAACCAAAACTTGTTTTTGTTTCCTGTGGTGCTGCTGGTTTGCTTGAGAACAGCACCTTGTTTCTTTTGTAGATTCCTTATGTCCATTCACTGGATACAATTCTGCTTCACCATGGTTTACTGAAGCACCACTACTGTATAGCAAAGTTATGGAACATGTCATAATTTGTTCTACAATCTGCTAATGATTCTGTACGATTTGCATAGGACCTGATTCTATATCACTTTTTTCAGATGGCTAACACAATTCTGGTCATGTTTTCAGTGATTGACAGTGTATGTTGCAATCGACAAGGTAAATGTTTTATTCAGCCTTTAAGGAGAACACCTCCTAATAATAATCCCTTAATTACCTTACTATGGTCATAAAATCCTAATGGCCCCTATGAATTTTGTCACTGTAATTTTTTTCAAGAGATTACATCTTCAGTCCTGGATGTCATAACCAAGAAGGCAGACATAAAGGTTGCTGGATTTTTTTTTCTTTTCAAAATAAAGCATGAGCATGAGCCCATGTAACACTTTAAAGAAGGAATGTATTGCACCACTCTCTGGTCCTTAAATTGTCCTGCTATCTGCTGTCATATACACCTCTCTGGACATGGGCATGACATCCAGGGCTGAATGAAGATGTTGATCCAATAAAGACATGGGCATGATATCCAGGGCTGAATGAAGATGTCGATCCAATAAGGACATGGGCATGGTATCCAGGGCTGAATGAAGATATTGATCCAATAAAAAAATGGGCATCTAGGGCTGAATGAAGATGTCAATCCAATAAGGACATGGGTTTGGCATCCAGCGCTGAATGAAGATGTTGATCCAATAAGGAAGTTAAAAATTTATAAGCGCCGTTAAGATTTCCTGGTCATGGAAAGTAAGTGTGGGGTTTATTATTAGGTGTTAGTGCTCCTTTAACCTTGTGCCAGGTAGATGCAAAGCTGGGGGCGCCAGTCTCAACCACTGTCAGTGCCACCAACACCGAGACATCATGGATCAACACCCTAGCGTAAAAATACTGAGCAGGGCAGAGCTATAACTGTAAGTAAACTAATATGTTAAACTAGCCATACCCACCCTCCCTACTGCTTGTCTCGGATACCGGCATGACCAGAGGGGACGGGGAAATTCACCCAACCAAACTGGCCTGGGGCATCACTTACATCCTCCAAAATGGGGGACCCATATGCTGAGGTCCAGTCAAGATCTTTACCCTCCCTCTAAATGCATACACAACTTTTAGCAATATGACATCAAATTTTATAGCTAACTAAACATGTGTTCTGAATCAAATCAATTTAGATTACCATGTCCAAATGCCCCACCATCCTGCTAATAATAGAGAGACAGTACGGGTTAAAGCACGAGTTAACTATAGGAAGTTCTTACTGATGCCTAGTTTGGGCCACAGAATGTTAAGTCTTACGTGGCACAAAATTCAATGGATCAAGGCGTGATAGAGGTGCAGTCAGTCTGTGCCATCTAAAAGTGTACCATACTGGAATATAGAATCATATGAAGCCTGCCAGATCAGTGAGGCAAAAGCCCAATCTCAGGGGTCTGGGGTTGAATCTACTGGCGGTATCACGGTGCCCGTGATTGCCCTCCAAGAGCACTGCTGCTAGGTGTGGGCGACATTGTCTTTCACTTCCTGAGAGTCACGCTTATGTGCATTTTCTTATAGGCCTATGGTTAATTGCCAGAGTGAGTCTCCACCTACTTGCTGGGCCTTATAGGCCTCAGTCTACCAGTACTCTTTTGCCCTTTCATGGGGTACCTGTGCATTTGCTTTTGTGATATACCTATGCTCTGTTCCAGGTATGACCTCTGGCTACGTCTGACTCTGGTTATGTTAGATCCCTGACTTGTTGCCATCCACTCCGGTCTGACCCTTTGGCTCCTTCTTACTGCCTGCTCTGGTCTGACCCTTTGGCTCCGTCTGACTACCTGCTCTGTGCTGCCCCCAGCTTGGCTGACTATCTGATACGGTAATGATCTTGGCGTGGCTGAGTTACTGCTCTGTGTTCTTGATCCTTGGCCTGAATGACTCCTTTCTCTCTCTATACCGTGCTCTAGCTGTTCCCTCTGGTGCAACTGTTCTCCTCCTGCTGTGCCAAACCTTGTCTCTGGCTATTCCATCCTGCTTGTTTCTACCGGTTAGTGCCTTGGGTACTCCCTAGCGTTCTAGGGATTTCTGTCACCATTGCCTATCACTAACCTAGCATTCTAGAGATTCCAGTCAACACTGCCTACCTCTACCCTAGTGCTCTGGGGTACCTGTGAGTCGCCATTGCCTGTAGGTTTACCCTAGCGTTCTAGGGAAGTCTCTCTCGCTTTGCTTGGGCGTTTCTGCTTCACATGCCCTAGTATCTACTACTATACTTGCTACCAGTACCGTTTGTAGTCAGATTTGGATCAGCCTCTCTTCTGTCAGTGGATCCTGTGCTGTCTCCATACCTGGTTAGTGAAGGTTGGGGAAGTGGTTGTCACCACACCTGGTCCTGTGAGGGTTGGGGAAGTACTGACCGTATCTTTTCTGTTCTTATTTTTAATAAAGATATTAATTTTAATGTATCTGTACTTTTCAGTGTCATTTTTTTTTTATTCACTCCATGACAGTCGGCTCTTCTTCTGTTGCGGTCCAAGAACCTCTTGCCATCTTTTGCGTTGTGCTTTCCCACCAGCAGTCCACTGGTCCACTGGCGAAGGAGCTCGCACCGGAGCCTCTTGTTGTAGATGCGGGACAGCTATACCCAAAGTTGAGCAGAATGATGGTATTTCCTCCACAGTTTGCAACGAGGCTGAGATTCCATGGTGAACAACCGACAGGAAAAAGGGGAAGCCCCATTTATATCTGATCCCCAAATTGCAGAGGTGTCCAGTTAAGGGTTTCAGCAGACGCCATTGTTGTAACGTTTAAGGAGAGAGGTCCTGATAAAATTGTAAATTCAAACCCATATATTGAATGTCGCCCAATTCCCTTGCATGCTGCATCACCTTTTCCTTATCCGGAAATCTCGAGAAACAGCATCTAATATCACGAGGTGGGTCATTAGGGCCCTTCAGAGGCCTTAGTGCTCTGTGCGTACGTTCAAACAAAATTGGTGGCTGGGCAGGCATACCAAAGACATCCGTCATGATGGGATGCAATACCCCTGACAAATCTTTATTCTGTATAGTCTCTGGTAGTCCGTGTATTCTTAGGTTGCATCACCTACCTCTGTTATCGAGGTCATCCAACTTGTACGTGAGAAACTGAATAGTCTCATCCTGCTGAGCAAGCATTTGTTCCAAGTTATGCTGCTGGGAGAATAAGTCCTCCTGCTCCTGTTCGATATGATGAATTTGTTAGCCCATTTGGGTAAGATCTTTCTTGAGGTCGACAATTTCACCCCTGTCTCTTTTATGTCCGCAGCTAGTGCCTTAAGAGCCTCCTTGGTGACTATGATGATGATATTATGAGCCTCGTGCTCAACAGACTCTTTCTCTGTCCTTGAAGTTAAGTCCCGGTTGCAGAGGGCCGGGGAGGTACCCAAAGCGACCACTGTATGCCTCTCTAGGCTTTCAGAGGCAGATGGTCCACTAGATGCTCACTTCTGGGCAAAGTTAGGTGGTTTACTCGATCCGTCTGCATCCCGCCCAGGCTTATGCAGCACAGGAAGATAATCAGTGATCGCCGGTGAAAGCTTGGACTGACCCAGCTGCCTTCTACCGTTCGGCATCAGGGTCACTTCTGCTAACTAATGGCACACTGGGTAGGGAAAAATTAGGAGATAAAGCAATGCAAATTCAAGCTTTTGTGTTTAGCCACACGGAGCTCACAAGTTAAGCAGCCATCTTGGATAGTGGTCACTCTGCCCCATAGTTAGTTTTTTTTTTAACTGAAATTTGTACAAGAAGAATGCCAATTTTAAAAATATGACATTAGCACTATTTCTCAGAAAATGGAGGAAAGAGAGACACAATTTGGATCTTATGTATAAAAAGTAGAGTAATTCTAGGGCATAACAAAAACACTTTAGGGGCCAAATGTTTCCCATTGGTTTAAAGGGATAGTAATGTGTCATAATAAAATCAGCTCTAATTAATCATCATAGTATTTGGACCTTGGAGAGTGTTATTTCAATTCTGTCAGAGTTGTAGTTCAAGAGTAATTCAATGACAAAGTATCCCCCCGCCCCTTTTACTGATGTAACACTGGTCAGCCAGATCAGACTGCAGAGAGGGACAATCTTCAATTAAGATAAGGGAAAAAGCTGAAAAACTTGTCAAGGGCGGCAGGGCTTTCATTGTTCTGATAGGAAGAAGATTGTCCCCTGCTGTTATCTGTCTGGTCTATGGACCAGATTCCACATCTGAGAAGAGATGGCTTACACTAGGTAAAAGGGGCAGAAGGGGGCAACTTTATCCTTTAATTACTCTTGAACCACAACTCTGACAGTATTGAAATAGCATTCTCTATGGCTCAAATACTATGAAGATTAATTGGAACTGCTGTTTTTGTGAAACATTACTATCCATTTAAAAGAGTTTTTAACAACACAAATGATAGTGTTCCAGTGAATTGGTTTGTAATGTTTTGGAGAGCTTTCGAGCACTCTGGAACTTGACCCCTTGAGTGCCAGGGGGGTAAGCAACACATTGCAAACTCAAAGGGTTAACGGTATAGTAATACTTAAAATGTAAAAAAAAATATAGTAGGGTTTATCCCCCTGAGTAAAACAAGGGTACTCCCACTGCTGAGAGATATTTTATTAAAAATTTATAACAGCTTGAACTTTCATTGTTTTTACGTGCAATATCACAGTGACCTGAAAATTTACAGTGGCGCTGTTGCTACACCATCCTATGGACTGCTCTGGTCCGTAGACCATAAATCTCCATAGGATGGTGTAGCAACAGCGACCCTGTAAATTTTCAGGCCACTGTGATATTGCACATAGAAAATTCAAGTCTGAGCTATTATAATGTTTTTAATAAAATATCACTCAGCGGTGTGAGTACCCTTATTTTATTTGGGGACATAAACCCTACAACATATATTTTTTTTACATCTTAACCCCTTAAGAACCCATGACGGTCCTGGACTGTCATGGGTTGTTATACCCTTAATGCCGTTCGGGGAGTCTGGAATCGGATTATGAAAAAGAAAAAAATGGTCCCTGGTCCTTAAGTGACCGCACCGTGCGTGAGCAGCCAGTCCTTAAGGGGTTAAGTATCACTATCCCTTTAAAAGCTTCTTTTACATTTATGTACATTTGGGAAATCCATATGTCTCCCTTACAGTGCAGTTGGTTTTCCCCATATCTCTAAAATTTGTCTTTAACAATGGCAACTAGTAAAAAAAAAAAAAATTATGTCTTTTAAAAACAAAACAAACTCTGAATATAATAATCTTTTGTAACCCTTTGAGCTCCTGAAGGGTATCCATCGCATTGCTTTGCAGTGTGTAAGATACCCCTGTGGAGCCCAAAGGGTAAAGAAAACTTTTCCATTGAAACAAAGGCCTATATATATATATATATATATATATATATATATATATATATATATAAAAAACCTAGAGTTATTCTGAAGCAAACCAGCAGCACAATAGGGGACATAAAAATCCATAAATTCCCATGCAATTAACCCTTTCAGTGGCATGCGTTGTGTGCCCCTCCTGCACTCAAAAGTTAAAGGGGAACTATCACCCCGCAAAAACTTTACATTAATTAAGTCTTCATCTGGCGACTAGCTGCTTAGTAGCGCTAGTCACCAGAAATATTACCTGGTTTAAAAGATTTTCGAGTTTTTCGGAGGCTGACAGTAGCAGGAAGCACGGACAACTTGTCATATTGACGTCCATGCGCCTGCGCTGTCAGTCCCTTTTGGAGCCGGCTGGCTAGTCGCCAGATGAAGACTTAATTAATGTAAAGTTTTTGCGGGTTGGTAGTTCCCCTTTAAATAAAGTTTATTAATCCCTTGAATGACAGAGAGGTCTCCAGTGCATTACTTCACAATGCATTGAAGACCTCTCTAGCATTCAAGGGGTTAAAATTACCTGCATGGGAATTTTACAATTTTTATTTGTCCTCCATGGTGCAGTTGGTTTGCTCCTGAATAATTCTAGTTTTGCTTTTATAAATATGGGCCGTAATGCATACTTCCCAACATTTCTCATGGCCATAGAGGGACAACTGTGCTTTAGGTGGTGTTGATGGTGGTGTGTCTGGTGGGCAGTGCATGACTGAGAATGTTTATGTTATTTCATGACCTATTTACTCCTATTTCTATAACCGAATAAATTATCTGGAGCAAGATCTAAGTATTTATTTACACAGACTCATTTATAAACACATATACTTAAGTCTAACCCCTTAAGGACCAATGACAGTCCTGGAACATCATGGGTTGGATGTGCGATAAGGACCCATGACGTGCCAGGACTGTCATGGATTTCAGGGCTCCCCACACGGCTGCACTCCATTCGGTGAGCCCTGATTCACATGGCAAAAAAAAAAAAATACTCCATGGTACTTAAGCGATGAATATGAGCAGAGCAATGCATTGCGTACCTCTCTGGCACTCAAAGGGTTAAACAAACATAACTGTGACGTTTATTGCTGTGGAGCAATGTAATAAACTTATATATACACTACACAGTCTGATCTCCTAAAAAGAGGGACACCGGTATGGGAAAGAGGGATAGAGGGATATGGGTCTCAGAGAGGGACTGTCCCTCCTAAAGATGAACACTTGGGAGGTATGATAATACCCTACATCAACAAGTCCCTGTTTATATAGATGTAATAATTTGTAATCCTAAAACACTGGTTAAGGAATATTGTGAAACTATTTGCTCAAGTCTGGCAATATATATAGGAGGTCTCTCTGCTATGGAAACTCTGTCTAAAGTATTTCATTACAGACTTAGAAGTTGAGTTCGTCCTTTATTCTTACTGTGAAGGTTACTAGACTTTATTCTCATTGATTTATGCATCCTCTTTTAATCTATTTCTTATTATAGCTTTATTTTGACACCTATAGGATACATTTCCCCTTTTATCTGAGCAAAACGGAATCATCTGCTGTTATAAATTAAACAAAATGCTCCCAGAATGACTTTTGCTCTTGTAAAACCCAGTTAAGATCATCAATTGAGAAAAATGTAGGAAAATATCACCATGGCTACTAGATTAACTATTGTTATAAATGACTTCACCTTCGTTTCTTGGAGAATGTCTGACTTGCTTAAGAAGAAATCCTTTACCCTTAAAACCTCAAATGCATATGATTGGGAGGTATAAGAGGATCATCCGCAAATATCCATAGCAACACACTGTATTCACATGAATGGAGTCTTCATAGGTGTTAAGAACGACAGCCTATCATTATTCCTTCTAAAGTAAGATACTAACTTACTTTCTTGAGGTTTTTCATGGCAATTATATACATTAGAGAAGCTTGTAGAATGGAAATATATCTGGCACTTAGTCACTGTAGAATCTGGATGACAGCTAATAATTTTAGCCAATGTTGCTTGATGAATTGTAACAATGTGTCTCATTATTATTTAACCCCCTTTGATGCTAGAGATGTCATTAACCCATTAAGGACTAGGGAGGTATGCCACTTATTTTTAGAGCCCCTCTGATTATTAAAGGGTTAACACCCAACTGGTTAAATATTGGAGTAATTAAAGAAAAGTGATACAACTACATTTCATTCTCATGTGCACTGTAGCATTATTCCAGTGACTTGAAAATCTCAATGCCAGTAACCTCATCTACTGCTGTGGTTAAAGCTAAGGATCTTTAGATTTCATTATGACTCCTGTATCTTCAGTACAGTACATGTGGGAATCATGCAGAGAAATTCACATAGTGCTTAGCTCCAATTTCTTCAGAGCTCTAATACCGTAGACATTCATTAACTGAATATAAACTAATTTAAGAGGATGTACTAAACAAACACCTTAAAGTAGCAGTAAGATAGTAAAATGTTAGCAACAGTGATGCCCAGTTTCCATAAAGTTTTTCTAGGGGATGAACAAAACAAATAAGTTATAATAGCAGTAAGATAGTAAAATGTTAGCAACAGTGCCACCCAGTGTCCAGAAAGTTTTTCTAGGGGATGTATGAACAAACATGTTAAAATAGCAGTAAGATAGTAAAATGTTAGCAACAGTGCCACCCAGTGTCCAGAAAGTTTTTCTAGGGGATGTATGAACAAACATGTTAAAATAGCAGTAAGATAGTAAAATATTAGCAACAGTGCCACCCAGTGTCCAGAAAGTTTTTCTGTTGCATTGTATTGGAGAGATCAACCTCATGCTACAATTCTTCATAAAATTTGATAGTGACAGCTCCATCAAATTGTGACAGTTAAAACTGTAATAACACTTGAATGAAGCCTCATCCATCAATATGTATACTAATGATTTACTTAGCAGAAAAAGCCCTGAAATGGATGTTAAGTATTTGATGATTTTTTTAAGTTTGTTAAGTTCTTGGATGCTAGAGTCATCCAGTGTGTTTTGAAACAATGTATTGTAGAAGTTTCTAGCATCCAACTGATTACACATATTAGTATAAAGAATTTGTTTTCACTAAACGCTTGCCATAAACAATGCACACATTAAAATAATAAATGTTATAAATTAATAGGGTATTAATACATTAATAGTGGCTATAAGACAGATATGACATCCTCTATGGTAAATTCCAAATTTAGCTGGGAAGCAGGATGAGGAGAATATGTATGCTTCATTCGAGGAACATTAACCCTTTGAGTGCCAGAGGGGTATGCAACGCATTGCAATCTTCTTGTTCTGGTACCACATTGATGTGAAAGCTTATATATATATATATATATATATATATATATATATATATATATCAGGGCTTAAAATGTGAAGTCCTTTGCTACTAGCCAGACCTGAAAAGTTGCTCGCCACTGCAAGCCATAACATACCCACCAGGGCTGAATTTCTACTTGCCAGGGCTGAATTTTCACTCGCCATTGGCTAGTAGCGAGTGGAAATTTTGAGCCCTGTATATATATATATATATATATATATATATATATATATATATATATATATATATCATCCTATATAATAATTCGCTAAGTTGTGTGTAACGCCCGACATGCGCAGTAGACACTGCTGCGCGTGCGGCAGTCATGCGCAGTAGAGACTGCCTGCGCCACGGCTTATACAGAGCTGGGCACTCCGAAGGAGCGTCCAGCTCTGTATCAGCCACTGTGCGGGCAGTCTCCACTGCGCGTGACTGCCCCGCGACCGGCTGCCAGAGGCACTGTGGCCCGTGTAACGGGCTGTTCAACTAGTATTATATAATTACTGTATTTAACCCCTTAGTGACAGACGACTTACCTGGTAAGTCCAGGAAGTCATTCGCTATAACGGAAAAAAAACCCCTGTCATTAAGGGGTTAATAAAATATGTTAAATAAACGATACTCCCACTGTTGGAAGATTTTTCATTCAAAAAGCTCAAATGTTTTTTGCCTAAGTGTTAGCAACAATGCCAACCATTGTTAAATAGTACTGTTCATAATGTACTCTGGTAAAAGTTGAACACTGCTCTCCATAGTAATTAAAAGGGACAGATCCACCTGATAACCACAATAGATAATTTCACATTATGTAAGAAGATGTGTTTGAGCTGTAATGTAATTTGACCTCAGTTTCATAGCACAATAGGGATGGTAAGGCATCTCTAACGCTGCTGGTCAATTCTTTCAGTGCAAAATGAGCAGATTTTAGAGAGAAGGCAGGGAGGGGGCAATACAATCTGAATAACTTAAAAAGGGCTGCTTGTTAAAGAGTCATTCTCCTAAAAGTTGTACAGCATATTTATATATACAGTTATATTTAAGACTTGTTTCTTTAACACAGTAGTTTCATATGTGGGATACTTAATGACATGTCTAGGTTATGAGTAGGGGTGGGCAAAAAGTGAGAAAAATTTCCTGCATAACTTTTTGTGAAAACTGGAAAATTTTTCTCTTTTTTTCGTGAAAGTTTTCTCCTTTTCTCCATTGCAAAATGTTCTATTTTTTCACTCATTCCAGCAAAGTTTTCTCTTATTCCAACACATTTTTCTCCCATTCAACACATATTTCTCCTATTCTAACACATTTATCACCTATGTTTCCTATGGTAAAACATATCATAGCTCAATATTGCTTCTTCTGAGGGCTGTAATGGAGACATAAGTAGCTGAAAGTCAAAGTTGTGAGTCCTACAGCAACATATACCTTGAAAAATGTGTTAGCATGCACACAAAGCTAACTTCCTGTGACACAGAGTCATGATGTCAAGGGATTAAAAAAAATAAAGTACAACCTACGATGTGTCAGATATGTATGGTAGTGGTGGTGGGGGACTGGCGTGGTGTGATTGGCATACTTGGGAACTTTTGAAACAGGGTTACCCGGAGGGTAACCCTGTCAGTTCCGACATAGGAAGAAAATGACGCGATTCGCGTCATAAAAGGGGCGGGGCTTAGTCGCGGAGGGGGGGCGGGACAGAAAAAAACAAAAAAAACCCTGCAAAAAGTCTCTAAGAGGGCGGGTAGTGGGAGGAACCGGGCGGGACAGAGCACAAGTGGGCAGAGTTTCTATTTAAACTCTGCCCACCCGGTAATCCCGGTAATCCACACATTGCCCCGGAGACCCGGTAATTCAGGCTGAAATCCGGAGTCTCCGGGGCAAAACCGGAGAGTTCCCAGGTATGGTGATTGGTCCGACCTTGACAAACTTCATCCACCTCGGGAGGAGAGGGATCATCATCGTTTATTGCATATGCTGCAGCAACCTTTGCTACATCAGTTTTTGTACTAACACTTTACTCCTACGTCCCTGCACTGCTCCACCTTTCCCCCTCTCGCTTGTGCATTTGCTGGACATTACTCAACTATTGTGTGTGTTTTTACTCTCTACAGTACACAGTGTGATGTCTTTCCTTGTCCCTCAGTCACAGAGCTCACATAAGGCTCCCAGTCGGCTGTCAGTCACCTAATATATTTATTTGTTTAATTATTTATGAATTCATTAAAAAAATTAAGTTGTCAAAAAAAAAAATATATATATATATATATATCTATCTAAAAAACAAAATCAACAACTTCTTTCCCCAGACTTCCCCCAGCACAGAGACAATAAAAGCAAAACCAGCAAGTAATTTGGACCCTAGCTGCCTTTGCCTTGCCAGTTGGTCACACCAAATTTTTGTATATGTGGTGTCAACCTCCTCCCTCCCTCCCTCCCTTCTTTTCTCCCAGAGTGCCCCAAACTCCCCTAATAAAGAGAACAAATGTCCTACCTAAAACTGAGATTCAATTCCCCTTTATTTACCTATCTTTTGTAGCTCAAAAACATGCTGCTTTCTCCTCTCACAAATACAGAATGGCATGCTGTGAGAACCTGATTACCATGTATATGTCTGTAGGAAAATAGAGAATTATTTCTTCCCAATGAACTAGGCATGAAAAGAATGAAAATGGAACTTTTCATTGGAAAATTTTCACCAAGTGAATAGTGCCATTTTTCACCAATTTTGGTTTGAGGTGAAAGTTTTCGCCCATCCCTTGACATTGGTGTTTCTATTGGGCCCCATTAACTCATCTATCTATGTACAAGCATACATATAAACTGTATGGTGGATTGTCATGGCTCTATTGTTCTATTCTAATGAGCAAATTTGAGATAAACTTTATGTGTTGATATTTCAATTATTGTATAGTGGTGATGCATATGTACTTATAATTAAGCATTATCATTCACACAAAGGTGGCCTACTTTTTCTATGCTTGACCTGTCTCAGGCAGTTATGGCTTAATATAAGGTAAGTCATGTATTTGTTTTGCTTGCTTGTTATCTTATTATTTCAGTTATTATTATACTTCCAGTATCAGTAATATACCTGTCTACCACCTATTTATTTAGCCATTAAAGGGATAGTAACACTTCGTTTTAACTTTATTTTATTTTGTAGGCATTAAAAAAACATGAAGAATGATATAAGTCTTATCTCTCAACCCTTTATGGTTTATGAGATATTCACAAGCAAAGTTTCCCCCTCCCGCCCCTTTTTCCTAGTGTAAGCCATCTCTTCTCAGATGTGAATCTGGTTGTATGACCAGACAGATAACAGAAGGGGGCACTCTTCTTTGTATGAAAACAATGAAAGCCCTTCCCCCCTTGACAAGCTTTTCATAGTGTTGAGCGAGCATGCTCGGCCGATGCTCGGATCGGCTCGAGCATCGCTCTGCTCGGCACATGGCGGTACTCGTACGAGTACCGCATGTGCTCGCCCGCCATGTTCGGGTCTCCTCCCCGCACGTTTTGCGGCTGCTGCGCAGCCAATAAACGTGCAGGGAGGCTCTGACATCGGTGTAATGCCAGCAGCCATGTTGGCTGCTGGCATTACACTGATTGGCTGGCCAGAACCCGTGGTCAGGTGCTGTATAGCACCTGACCATCGAGTTCGGCTCAGTCTGAGCCAGGGAGAGCTGAGGATAGGAAGGGAAAGGCAGTGTAGGGAGGAAAAAAACAAAAATTGTGAAAAAAAAAGAACCAAAAGTCCTTTTTAGGACTACTGTGTGTGGGGGCAGCAGGTTATTTGGTGTGGGGGGAAAAAAACAAAAAAAAAAAAAAATATATATATATATTCTGTTTAGTGTGCAAAGTTGCAGATTAGAGCACATTCTGTTTAGTGTGCACAGTTGCAGATTAGAGCACATTCTGTTTAGTGTGCAAAGTTGCAGATTAGAGCACATTCTGTTTAGTGTGCAAAGTTGCAGATTAGAGCACATTCTGTTTAGTGTGCAAAGTTGCAGATTAGAGCACATTCTGTTAAGTCTTCAAACTAAAATATCAAAGTCACGTATTCCATTCAGTGTGCGTCGCCGCAGTTTAGCAGCACATTCTGAGTACTGTGCAGAGTTGCAGAATAGGAAGAAATACTGTTAAGTCTTCAAACTAAAATATCAAAGTCACATATTCCATTCAGTGTGCTTCGCCGCAGTTTAGCAGCACATTCTGTGTACTGTGCAGAGTTGCAGAATAGGAAGAAATACTGTTAAGTCTTCAAACTAAAATATCAAAGTCACATATTCCATTCAGTGTGCTTCGCCGCAGTTTAGCAGCACATTCTGTGTACTGTGCAGAGTTGCAGAATAGGAAGAAATACTGTTAAGTCTTCAAACTAAAATATCAAAGTCACATATTCCATTCAGTGTGCTTCGCCGCAGTGTAGCAGCACATTCTGTGTACTGTGCAGAGTTGCAGAATAGGAAGAAATACTGTTAAGTCTTCAAACTAAAATATCAAAGTCACATATTCCATTCAGTGTCTTTCACCGCCGTTTAACAGCCTATTCTGTGTACTCTGCAGAGTTGCAGAATTATAAGAAATACTGTTAAGTTTTCAAACTCAAATATTAAAGTCACATATTCCATTCAGTGTCTTTCACCGCCGTTTAACAGCCTATTCTGTGTACTCTGTACAGTTGCAGAATTATAAGAAATACTGTTAAGTTTTCAAACTCAAATATTAAAGTCACATATTCCATTCAGTGTCTTTCACCGCCGTTTAACAGCCTATTCTGTGTACTCTGTACAGTTCCAGAATTATAAGAAATACTGTTAAGTTTTCAAACTCAAATATTAAAGTCACATATTCCATTCAGTGTCTTTCACCGCCGTTTAACAGCCTATTCTGTGTACTCTGTACAGTTCCAGAATTATAAGAAATACTGTTAAGTTTTCAAACTCAAATATTAAAGTCACATATTCCATTCAGTGTGTTTCAACGCCGTTTAACAGCCTATTCTGTGTACTCTGCAGAGTTGCAGAATAGTAAGAAATACTGTTAAGTTTTCAAACTCAAATATTAAAGTCACATATTCCATTCAGTGTCTTTCACCGCCGTTTAACAGCCTATTCTGTGTACTCTGCAGAGTTGCAGAATTATAAGAAATAAAGAAATACTGTTAAGTTTTCAAACTCAAATATTAAAGTCACATATTCCATTCAGTGTCTTTCACCGCCGTTTAACAGCCTATTCTGTGTACTCTGCAGAGTTGCAGAATTATAAGAAATACTGTTAAGTTTTCAAACTCAAATATTAAAGTCACATATTCCATTCAGTGTCTTTCACCGCCGTTTAACAGCCTATTCTGTGTACTCTGTACAGTTGCAGAATTATAAGAAATACTGTTAAGTTTTCAAACTCAAATATTAAAGTCACATATTCCATTCAGTGTCTTTCACCGCCGTTTAACAGCCTATTCTGTGTACTCTGTACAGTTCCAGAATTATAAGAAATACTGTTAAGTTTTCAAACTCAAATATTAAAGTCACATATTCCATTCAGTGTGTTTCAACGCCGTTTAACAGCCTATTCTGTGTACTCTGCAGAGTTGCAGAATAGTAAGAAATACTGTTAAGTTTTCAAACTCAAATATTAAAGTCACATATTCCATTCAGTGTCTTTCACCGCCGTTTAACAGCCTATTCTGTGTACTCTGTACAGTTCCAGAATTATAAGAAATACTGTTAAGTTTTCAAACTCAAATATTAAAGTCACATATTCCATTCAGTGTGTTTCAACGCCGTTTAACAGCCTATTCTGTGTACTCTGCAGAGTTGCAGAATAGTAAGAAATACTGTTAATTTTTCAAACTCAAATATTAAAGTCACTTATTCCATTCAGTGTGTGTCACCGCAGTTTAGCAGCCTATTCTGTGTACTCTGCAGAGTTGCAGAATAGTAAGAAATACTGTTAAGTTTTCAAACTCAAATATTAAAGTCACATATTCCATTCAGTGTGTGTCACCGCAGTTTAGCAGCCTATTCTGTGTACTCTGCAGAGTTGCAGAATAGTAAGAAATACTGTTAATTTTTCAAACTCAAATATTAAAGTCACTTATTCCATTCAGTGTGTGTCACCGCAGTTTAGCAGCCTATTCTGTGTACTCTGCAGAGTTGCAGAATAGTAAGAAATACTGTTAATTTTTCAAACTCAAATATTAAAGTCACTTATTCCATTCAGTGTGTGTCACCGCAGTTTAGCAGCCTATTCTGTGTACTCTGCAGAGTTGCAGAATAGTAAGAAATACTGTTAAGTTTTCAAACTCAAATATTAAAGTCACATATTCCATTCAGTGTGTGTCACCGCAGTTTAGCAGCCTATTCTGTGTACTCTGCAGAGTTGCAGAATAGTAAGAAATACTGTTAATTTTTCAAACTCAAATATTAAAGTCACTTATTCCATTCAGTGTGTGTCACCGCAGTTTAGCAGCCTATTCTGTGTACTCTGCAGAGTTGCAGAATAGTAAGAAATACTGTTAATTTTTCAAACTCAAATATTAAAGTCACTTATTCCATTCAGTGTGTGTCACCGCAGTTTAGCAGCCTATTCTGTGTACTCTGCAGAGTTGCAGAATAGTAAGAAATACTGTTAAGTTTTCAAACTCAAATATTAAAGTCACATATTCCATTCAGTGTGTGTCACCGCAGTTTAGCAGCCTATTCTGTGTACTCTGCAGAGTTGCAGAATAGTAAGAAATACTGTTAATTTTTCAAACTCAAATATTAAAGTCACTTATTCCATTCAGTGTGTGTCACCGCAGTTTAGCAGCCTATTCTGTGTACTCTGCAGAGTTGCAGAATAGTAAGAAATACTGTTAAGTTTTCAAACTCATATATATTAAAGTCATATATATCGTGTAAGATGAAGAAGGCGGGTAAAAAGGGACGGGGAAGTGGACGTGATCCTGAAAGTTCAGGGCGCGGGTCAGGACGCGGAGAAACTGTGCCTGGTGCCAGAGCACAAGAAAGAAAGACATCCACCATACCTAGCTTCATGTCTGATTTCACAGGGCGTCGCAGGACATCACTCTCGAGGTCCGACCAGTGCGAACAGGTGGTCGGTTGGATGACAGCTGATACTGCTTCCAGTCGGTTAAGCACCACCCTGTCTTCCACCAAGTCCACTCTCAGTAGCCAAGAGTCTGGTCAACATAATCCTCACTCTGATCATCCTTCCTCCCACCATACACGGTCTGGTCAAAGAAGTGATCCCACACTGGGATATAGTGATGAGCTCGTCTCATCACCAATCCTTCATTTGACCCTCTCTCCAAGCACGCTTGCAGAGGAACATGACATCTTGTGCCCTGATTCACAACCTCTAGAGGCTACCCAATCACAAGAAGATGACAGATGTGAACGGCATTTAAGGTCAAAGGAAGTAGTGGATGATGATGATGATGATGAGACACAGTTGCCATTAAATCAACCACTATTTCCTTCTCAAGACCTTGTTGAGGAGAATGTTATACAGTTGTCAATGACCGAGTATGTGGTGGGATCAAGACTTGAGGAGGATGATCAGAGTGAGGAAGTGGAGGAGGACTTGGTGGACGATGAGGTGACTGACCCCACCTGGGAAGGTGTAGAGCCGAGCGATGACAGCAGTCCTGAGGGTGAGCCATCTGCAGCACCGCAACAGGCTGGAAGAGGCAGTGGTGTGGCTACAGAAAGAAGGCGGACCGCACCAAACCGGCCCGCAAATGTTCCACGGAGCACCCCCTTGCGTAAATCTACCTTGCCAAGGGGTAGGTGTTCCGCGGTATGGCGTTTTTTTAAGGAAAGTGCGGACGACAAAAGATTTGTAGTTTGCAACCTGTGCCACACCAGAATGAGCCGAGGCATGAACACTAGAAACCTCACCACCACCAGCATGATCCGACACATGGCATCCAAGCACCGTAGTAAGTGGGAGGAACGCCTGGATCGCCCATCTGTGTCTGCAGGCCACACCACTGCCTCCTCTTCCCCTGTTTTCGGTGCCGGCCAATCGCCTGTCGAAGGCGCAGGCCCGCATACCTCCCGCCCTGCACCTGTACCATCTGAAGCACCATCAGCGACCACATCCACTTCCCTGTCCCAGCACAGCGTCCAAATGTCGTTACCCCAGGCATTTGAGCGCAAGAGAAAGTACCCAGCCACCCACCCACAGGCCATAGCACTAACCTCACACCTTTCAAAATTACTGGCCATCGAAATGCTGCCATTTAGGCTTGTGGACACTGAGTCCTTCCGCAGCCTGATGGCAGCAGCTGTCCCTCGGTACGCCGTCCCCAGCCGCCACTACTTTTCCCGGTGTGCCATCCCCGCATTACACCACCATGTGTCCCGTAACATCACCCGTGCCCTGACCAACGCAGTTACTGGGAAGGTCCACTTAACGACTGACACATGGACAAGTGCTTGTGGCCAGGGACGCTACATTTCCCTGACGGCACACTGGGTGAATGTCGTGGAGGCTGGGAGCGACTCGGACCCTGGGATGGCACGGGTGCTACCCACGCCGAGGATTGCGGGCCCTACCTCCATCAGGGTTTCCACCAGCACCTACGTTATTGGCTCCTCCTCCTCCGTTTCCACCTCCGAATTCTCTACACACACCGCCACTCCCCCATCAGCCAGTAGCTGGAAGCAGTGTAGCACTGCAGTGGGGAAGCGTCAACAGGCCGTGCTGAAGCTGATCTGCCTTGGGGACAAACAGCACACGGCCTCAGAGCTGTTGCAGGGGATTAGTCACCAGACCGAGCAGTGGCTCTCGCCACTCAACCTGCAACCAGGCATGGTTGTGTGTGATAATGGGCGTAACTTGGTGGCGGCTTTGGAGCTCGGCAAGCTCACACACGTACCATGCCTAGCGCATGTATTTAATTTAGTGGTGCAGCGATTTCTAAAAACCTACCCCAATGTGCATGATCTCTTGACCAAGGTGCGCCGCGTGTGTGCACATTTCCGTAAGTCATCTACAGCTTCGGCCGGCCTGTTGAAGCTGCAGCAGCGCTTACAATTGCCAGCTCACCGGCTGCTGTGTGACGTGAGCACGCGCTGGAACTCCACCTTCCACATGTTGGCCCGGCTTTGTGAGCAGCAGAGGGCAGTAGTGGAGTACCAGCTGTTACACGGTCGTCGCCTCTCCGTTCAACTTCCTGTAATCAGAAGTGAGGAGTGGGAATGGATGTCAGACCTCTGCGAGGTTTTACGCAATTTTGAGGAATCGACACAGATGGTGAGCGGCGATAACGCTATTATCAGTGTAACCATCCCACTTCTGTGTCTACTGAAACGCTCGCTGCTCACAATTAAAACCGACGCTTTGCATGTGGAAGAGGTGGAAATGGGGGAGGAAGAGCTTACACAAGGTGATAGCCAGAGCACCCTCACTTCGTCTTCTCAGCGACAATTGGAGGAGGCGGAGGAGGAGGAGGAGGAGGAGGAGGAGGAGGAAGACACGGTTGCCTCCGCTACAGAGGGTAGCCATGGAACTTTAGTTCCATCTCTTCAGCGTGGGTGGGCAGAAGAGGAGGAAGAGGATGAGGATATTGAGAGTCAGCCTCCTGGTGAGGACAGCGAAATCTTGACTGTTGGTACTCTGGCACACATGGCTGACTTTATGTTAGGCTGCCTTTCCCGTGACCCACGCGTTGTACGCATTTTAGACAACACGGATTACTGGGTGTTCACCCTTCTGGACCCCCGCTACAAAGAGAATTTCTCATCTCTCATTCCTCCGGTGGAGAGGACAAGCAAAATGGTGCAATACCAGAAGGTTCTTGTTGAAAAATTGCTCCAAAATTTTCCATCTGACAACGCTGGCGGCAGAGTACGTGCTACCTTGGCCAACCGAGAAGGGGAGAAAAGGGGAGCACACAGCAGTTCCGACAAAGGCAGGGCAACACTCTCCAAGGCGTGGGACACCTTCATGACACCCCGCCAGCACCCTCACCCTGATGCGCAGCCTAGTGTCACAAGGAGGGAAAAGTTTTGGAAGATGGTGAAGGAGTACGTAGCAGACCGTGTCAGCGTCCTCAATGATCCCTCTGTGCCTTACAACTACTGGGTGTCCAAGCTGGACACGTGGTATGAACTGGCACTCTACGCCTTGGAGGTGCTGGCCTGCCCTGCCGCCAGCGTTCTGTCTGAGCGGGTATTTAGTGCTGCTGGTGGCATCATAACAGATAAGCGTATCCGCCTTTCCACCGACAATGCTGATAGGTTGACACTTATAAAAATGAACAAGGCCTGGATTTCCCCTGACTTCTCCACTCCACTGGAGGAAAGCCCCGGGGGAACATAAACTCACTTTATATATGTTATTTACAATGATGGGAATACTCTGTATTCCCATTCACCCCTTCCACCCCAAAAACGGGTATATGGTTGACTCTTAATGTTCTCATCCTCCTCCTCCTCTTCCATATGCCCTGGGATATAATTTTTATATAGGGCCAGCTCACCAGCGTGCCCTGGGATATAATTTTTATATAGGGCCAGCTCACCAGCGGGCCCTGTGATATAATTTTTATATAGGGCCAGCTCACCAGCGGGCCCTGTTTGCCAATTTTTATATAGGTCAGCTCACCAGCGGGCCTTCTCATATAATGTTTTATTGGGTCAGCTCTCTAGCGGGCCCTCTCATATAATGTTTTATAGCGTCAGCTCACTAGCGGGCCTTCGCATATAATGTTTAGGATGGTCAGCTCTGCAGCAGACCCTCACCCATAATGTTTTAGATGGTCAGCTCAGCGCACGTTTCCCTCTTAATCATGGCCTCAGTTCTGAAAATCAAGGAAATTTTTGGGAGAATTTGCCTCTGCGCACGTTTCCCTCTTAATCATGGCCTCAGTTCTGAAAATCAAGGAAATTTTTGGGAGAATTTGCCTCTGCGCACGTTTCCCTCTTAATCATGGCCTCAGTTCTGAAAATCAAGGAAATTTTTGGGATAATTTGCCTCTGCGCACGTTTCCCTCTTAATCATGGCCTCAGTTCTGAAAATCAAGGAAATTTTTGGGATAATTTGCCTCTGCGCACGTTTCCCTCTTAATCATGGCCTCACTTCAGAAAATCGATGAAATTTTTGGGAGAATTTGCAGATGATATACAAGTAAATATACAGCAAATACTGTTT
This sequence comes from Rhinophrynus dorsalis, assembly GCA_037306005.1. Lineage (NCBI taxonomy): Eukaryota > Metazoa > Chordata > Amphibia > Anura > Rhinophrynidae > Rhinophrynus > Rhinophrynus dorsalis. The sequence continues at coordinate 271,406,251 of CM074721.1, read as the reverse complement.
GGTAACAATTTTTCGCCTAAAGTCGTTTTTATTTTCCTTTTTGTGTGTTTTACGGTCAGTCTGTAAAAATGGCGTACTACGGGCGAAAGATCGTTCCCAGCAGCGATGTTGGAGTCCAAGATGCATCCAGACATCCTCCCTATGCTGTCCCTGAACCATTTCTGTAGTGTTTCCATCTTTTTCTGCCCTTTTCCTATGGACCAGGCACCCTCCCCTCATCAGAGCAGGGGGTGCCTGGTGTAATGCTCGAGTCCTCCCATTGACTTCAATGGGGCTCGGATGCTCGGCCGAGCACTCGAGCCTCAGGGGGTGCTCGGTCAGAGCACCCGAACATCCGAGCATTGGGGTGCTCGCTCATCACTAGCTTTTCAGCTTTTTCCCTTATCTTAATTGAAGATTGTCCCTCTCTGCAGTCTACCTGGGCACCTCCCTTCTGCTCTAGCTGAACAGGGGGGGGGGATACTTTGCTTGTGAATATCTCTTAAACCATAAAGGTTTGAGAGATAAGACTTATATTGTTTTTCATGTTTTTTTTAATGCCTACAAAATAAAATAAAGATAAAGCAAAGTATTACTATCCCTTTAAAGACAAAATGTATTCTTTTTGCACTGCTTGTGCCAGTGTAAATAGGATGGGCAGTGTGGTAGTACATGGGCATTTTGTGGTGTTCTGTTCCTCTGTGCCTTTTTTCTTCCTGTGTATGAGCAATGTTGTAAAAATGTTTCTCCTGGGTATAGGAATGTCATCCAAGGCTTGTTTGCATGAAAGTCTTAGTACTAGGGGAGTGTGCACTCCAGTGTACACTAAATCTTTTGTTCATAAGCTTTTTGTTCACTAAAGCTTTTGTTTGCAGGGGAAGGATTTTTCATCTAATGTATAAGTGCATAAAATGAACTGCTATAATAAAAGATAAAAGCAAAACTATTGGTATGGATGTACTGCACTGGAGCTGCAGATCTTTATTTACAAATATCACAGATAGAAGAGAGGCATACAGTAAAATTGTCTCATTCAAGTTTAATAGGGCCATAAAATACTGTTGCCCAGTGATCCGTTCGGCATCTATTAGTCCACTCGGAATGCTAATATAGCAAAAAAAATTATAAAACATATACCTTTATTAATAAATAATTAAAAACAAGCATTTTTTCCCACATCTGTCACTAGTATAAAGATAAGGGGGAAGTTTAAAAAGTTGTTGGTTTCAATGCAGGTTACAGAATCTGTATTAAGGAAACAGTATAAAACTCTGCTTGTCGTAATCAGTTATTTTACCAGAGTATAAGTTATTATATATACAAGAGCTGAAGTAAAGTTTGCTACTACTCAGTGTCAAATTTGTTTTCAGATTGCAATAATGTATTGTCAAAGAAGATAAGAAAAAGCTTGGCTACCAGTCGATTCAGTTCAAATATGAGAGCTGAGTTTGTACCTATGGTTAAGTAAAGGCCTAGTGTGGATAGTGAACTATTCCATACAATCAACAATGAGGTCACAGAGCTGTTTTCCAGAACAAGGAGTCCCTCCAAAGACTAACCGGCATACGCGTTTCGCCGTTTACACTAACATCTTCATCAGGGCAAAGTGAAATAGGCCTTTACTTAACCATACATAAAAACTCAGGTCTTACATTTGAGCAGAGCTGACTGATAGCCAAGCTTTTTCTTATAATCTTTGAAAAGAGGTTGTAAACATCTAAAACAGATTTGACACTGATCAGTCTGATCAGAGACTTGCAACGGAGCAGACTTAACTACAGCTCTTGTAAATATAATAACTTATACTCTGGTAAAATAACTGATTACGATTTTAGCAGAGTTTTATATTGTTTCATTAAGACCATTTCTGTAACCTGTATTGAAAGAAACATATTTTAATATAATTTACTAAGCTGTCATTCAGTCCCATAGCAGCTGCTACAACTTAAAGAACTGCATACATGGTCACAGCTATTTAACGCAGTCCATATTCCATATCCCTGCATTTGGCACTTTTGCACAACTATGAGCAGTTTTACTCATTTTTAAACTTCCCCTTTATATTTATACTAGTGACACAGTTGTGGGAAAATGTGTGTGTTTGTAATAAAAAATGCAAAGTACAAAAAGGCAGACAAAACAAAAAAAAAAGTGTTGTAATTTATTTAAAAAAAAACAACAAAAAAAAGAAAAAAATATAAAAAGATTTATAATCCCCCATATTTGCACTCACATTTAGCCCATGTTGGGCTACCCTTACAGTCAATGAACTATGCTCACCAGAACCTCCTATTATTTGAATTCCATTCTAAAAGTCTTTAGGAAGCGAAGTGCTGAAGTTCTTAATCAGTTTGCCGGTGTTCCTCTTCCGATATTTCTTTTGGGAAAAAGTTACTGAACAAAAGCATGTTATCGTGGTGCCCGTGATTCTTGTTCGACATTCTGACTTCCGGGTTTGTGCTTTGCTGTCTTTTATTGGTGCTAGCTGGCTAGCCCCTCCCAGGGCTAGCCTTTATATATGCCCTCCTGTCACTAGGCCAGTGCCCTTTCTTGGTGTTCCTGACCTTACGTTATTCAGTGCTCCTGTTCCGTGTTGATCCAGTTTCTGTCTGACCTTGCTCCTGTTCTGCTCCTGTGTACCGATCCCGGCTTCTGGCTGACTACCGCTCTCTGTGTACCGACCCAGGCTTTGGCTGACTACCGCTCTCTGTGTACCGATCCAGGCTTTGGCTGACTGCCGCTCTCCGTGTAGTGTGACTATCTGTGGCCTTCATTAAGCACACCCAGTCAGTGCTATCCGGTCACTAAGCAGTAACTGTTGCCTTCCCACTATACGCTCAGCCTGTGACTATCTGTGGCCTCAGTTAAGCACACCCAGTCAGTGCTATCCGGTCACTAAGCGGTTAATGTTGCCTTCCCACAATACGCTCAGCCTGTGACTGTCTGTGGCCTCCATTAAGCACACCCAGTCAGTGCTATCCAGTCACTAAGTGGTTACTGCTACCTTTCCACAATATGCTCAGCCTGTGACTGTCTGTGGCCTCCGTTAAGCACACACAGTCAGTGCTATCCGGTCACTAAGCGGTTACTGTTGCCTTCCCGGTATACGCTAAGCCTGTGACCCGATAGAGCCTCCTCAGTTCCTTGTTGCACCAGATACCAGGCTGCCTTACCCAGTATTCGGTAAGGCCGGTAGAGCCTCCTCAGTTCCTTGTTGCACCAGATATCAGGCTGCCTTACCCGGTATTTGGTAAGGCTGGTAGAGCCTCCTTAGTTCCTTGTTGCACCAGATAGGCTGCCTTACCCGGTATTCGGTAAGGCCGGTAGAGCCTCCTCAGTTCCTTGTTGCACCAGATATCAGGCTGCCTTATCCGGTATTCGGTAAGGGCGGTAGAGCCTCCTCAGTTCCTTGTTGCACCAGATATCAGACTGCCTTAATCGGTATTCGGTAAGGCCGGTAGAGCCTCACTATTGTATTGCTATTTTGAATGCCCTGTCCTGTGTCAAACTTTATTACTGCTGTTTGTAGAGTTTGGACTCGTGAGGGGCCTTGTGCGCTTTATTTTGCCTAATAAAGCTTTTCTATTTTATCCTACCCAATTGTCTGAGTGTTCAATAAAACCATGACACATGTTCAGGCCGGCTTAGCTTCCAGGAAGGAGATGTATTAAAGTTCAGTAATGACTCAGGATGGCGATGTTGTGTCAGATCTGTGTTGACGGCACATCACCGACATGCATTAATGTATCTGCACCATTGTATCCCTGACAATCCTCCACCAATCTACCATCATAACCAGGAATCCACCATGCCTTCGACAGGTTTATGATTTCGCATTTAACACATCAAAAACAATTAATTTCCATATGAAAATGCAGGTTAATGAATCATTGTCGTATTCATTTGGATGTTTTTATTTGTAAATATGGCACATAATCATATGCACTAAGCTCCAATAGGTGCCTCTGCTTTTGAAGTTCCAATTGAAGTACCAATATCACCTACCCGAGGTTGGAAATACTGGTATCTCACTGGAGCTCTCTGTGGAGCCAGAGGACAGTTTGCTGGCTCTGCTATAAAGCAGAGACAGCAGCTGCTCTCCTGTAACCCTTTAAGTGTAAGGGTTGAAAGCTGCACTTTTAACAACAATTCTCTTTGTTTTGCCTCATTTACATGAGTACAATAAATAAAGTTACAGCTTTTGCAATGCACGGTATTAGTGGTGAAGCCCAAAGATTTATTTTACTTTCATTTAAAATGATGATGGAAAAAAAAGTTTATGACAGCACAATTTAAACCCTGATATATGGAAACAGCATCTAACCAACTAGTCCTCAAACGAGTAGAACAAGTGCAAACATAACACTAAACAAGGACACGTAAGGCACCAGTCTGATGAAGCATCTCCTGCCATCCTTTCTACCCGCCAGTGCATGACTCGTAAATGTGTATGTCTTTTTTCATATATTGCAAGTAATATATTCTGAAAGTTGGCCTTTTGAGCTGTTCAGATGCCAAGCTAACAAAATTCCTATTTATGGGTCCTGTGGTATATTCCTAGGACATATTAGGGGTGTATACATATTCAACACTCTTGGTCGGAAGCCTGTAAATGCAAATCAAAACTCACCCTAAAAAAGCTGTTCCACCTACTCACAGTTAAAGGGATAGTAATGTTTCATAATAAAAACAGCTCTAATTAATCATCATAGTATTTGGACTTTGGAGAGTGTTATTTCAGTTCTGTCAGAGTTGTAGTTCAAGAGTAATTCAATGCAAAGTATTCTCCTCCCGCCCCTTCTACTGATGTAACACTGTTCAGCCAGGGCAGAAGGGAGGTGCCCAGGTAGATTGCAGAGAGGGACAATCTTCAATTAAGATAAGGAAAAAACCTGAAAAACTTGCCAAGGGGGGTAGAGCTTTCATTGTTCTGATAGGAAGAAGATTGTCCCCTGCTGTTATCTGTCTGGTCTATGGACTGCATTCCACATCTGAGAAGAGATGGCTTACACTAGGTAAAAGGGGCGGGAGGGGAAACTTTGCTTCTGAATATCTCTCAAACCGTAAAGGTTTGAGAGATAAGACTTATATCGTTCTTCATGTTTTTTTAATGCCTACAAAATAAAATAAAGATAAAACAAAGTATTACTATCCCTTTAAGGAAGATGTATTACTACATAGAATGAAACCTCTCTGTCTGTTTAGTATTTAAGAAAAGGATAGAGTATTATATGTGAATTTTACTGTAGATATGAAATACTGTTTATCACCAGTTGATAACTGTACTACCAGGTATGATCTATAATAATAATTGCCTCTAATACCTCTGCCAGAAAAACTATGTAATCTTCTGGCAAAGCACCATTCCTGCACATCCATTCACCTCACCAGTCACTGGAGATGGGAGCTGATGACAGGGGATGCTTCACCAAGCTGGATTCCTGGTATGTGCTGGTTCAGTGTTATGTTTGCAGAGCTAACATAGGCCTGCGTCTGTGGACTAGTTGGTAAGTTGCTGTTCCCTGTACACTCAGATCAATGTTTAAATCCGACCGTCAGAATTTTTTTACATAATTAAGAGTTGCATTTTAAATTAATATAAAATATACAGTATCTCACAAAACCTTGGGCTTCACACACTAATGCAGTGCAATGCAAAAGCTGTTGCAATTGGATGTTTGCTGGAAGTTGCATAGACTTTTGTAATAAGAGTTCTTTGTAGCTATGATGGCAAATTTATCCAGTTGCATTTTAGTCATGAAAATGAGGAAAATTGTTGTACTCATGTAAATCAAGCAAAAGCAATGAAAATTTTTGTTAATAGTGCAGCTTTTAACCATTTGATTGCCAAACGGGTGGGCAATTCACATCCATATGACATTGAAATGTTTAGAGGAGCAATTCTTGGTGCTGAAGTCTGACTCCCCCAGTGGACAAGTGGGGGAGCAGAAATAATGGTGCCTCAGACTTCAGGGTTGTAAAACTGCTGACAATGTGGAAGGGAGGGCATTCCTTCCACTTCACCAACAGTTCAAAAACCCTGCATGGTAATGATAAAATGCAATCCACATCCCCTTGCATGCTTAATTAGTACATATGGCAATGTGTGTGCATCTTCAAGGTGATGCTCACTCCACACATCTCCAAACATACATTGTCATATCATCAACCCTTAGTACATCTCCCCACTTGTGTCTTTCCATATATAATGCCAGTAGCGAGACAGTGCAGTTTGATTGCTGGGACAAGAGGTGGAATAACAAAGAGGCCATGGGAGGGATGGAGTTAGTAAAGAGAGTACTATTGTGGTAGGAGGGGATGGCCCAACTCGTTTCATGGACTCTCCTTTCCTCTTCTTTAGGCATATACAAGTCTGTGAGGTCTGAGTCTATTTATAGTCTTGGATACAACTGATTAATATATTTCCATATGCAGTACATATAAAAGCATAGAAGAATATGAAAGATTTACATAAAATGTGTATGTTGAAAATGATGTGATTTATGTGTATTCATAATACACACAAGCTCTGTTTACAGACTTTTGTTACAGATTTCAGGAAGAGGATACTCTCATCAATAAATGTATTAGGAGGAGAACAGAGATAGCTGACTCAAGGTAGGTACACGTAATTAACTCTCTGACTGCCAGGGGGTATCCATTGCATTGCTTTGCAATGAATTGAATAACCCTTTGGACGTCAAAGGGTTAATAAAAAAAGACAACATATACAGTGCATTATTAACCCTTTGAGTGCCAAAGGGGTACGCAATGCAGTTCTTTGCAATGCGTTGCGCACTCCTCTGGGACTCAAAAGATTATCATCTGCTGTTAATATAAAATATTACTCCTTCAAAGGAAACGTATCCCTTATCACAAAGAAATTGGAGTTCTCCTGTTGTTTTGCAGCACTGGGAGAGCCTTCATTCAAAGTTTTATATACGCAAAATGGACAGAGTGTATACTCATTTCCAGTCAATTTTATGTTAGCACTGTTTGTATTTCAGTTAAAGGAGTGATATTTACAATTACAAAAATTGTTGGGGCCCAGCAGGGAAATTTGCAGATCCTGGCCTGTTAGTGAGCCACTAAGGGCATGGGTTGAGAGGCACTGTTATAGAATTTAATATCAACATTTTACAAAATGGTCAGGCCTTTAACCCACTGTGTGCCAGAGAGGTATCCAAAGCATTTCATTGCAATGTGTCAGATACCTTTATGGCACTCAAAAGGTTAAATGAAGACTAAGACATTAAAATGAAATTGGCTGGTATAACTATCATGTAATTATAGCTAGCATCTTTAAAAATTATTTGTTTTATTATAGACTAGTGTAAAAGCCCCTGTACACAGGCCAAGGTCCGGGTGATGTTAACCCTTTCATTGCCAGATGGGTATGCAACGCATTGCTTAGCAATGCATCGCGTACCCCTCTGGCACTCAAAGGGTTAAGAGGCCAGTCCTGCTTTTCGTCCTGCCGCCGACGCAGTCATGCACTGTAGAGACTGGCCGAACACAAAGAATGCTCCCAGCACAGAACTCCCAGCATTCTGTGCATTTGGGCAGTCTCTGCTGCACATGACGTCTTCTGACCAACATCCACACAAATTATTGTATAGGATTCCTAAAATATGATCATAAACATTTTTTTTTTTCGTGCTGCTTTAAGATGGAGACAAGTAGGGATGGGCAAAAAGTCCCATTTTGTTCTAGTGGGAATTCCAGTCAATAGAGAAAACCACCAATTTCTGGCTTTTTCTCTGACACCACAGATTTTCATGTGAAAATTACATTTCCTGCCTATGTTTTCTGACAGCTAAACATCTGGTCCCCTTAATATAAAAAACATGACTCTCTTGCTATGTATCATGGTATAGAATGGGCAGGAAAGCTGTGGAAGAAAAGAGAGAGAGGAAGAAAGTTACAAAATATTAAAATAAAAATCAGCCTAATGAAGTGATGTTGAAAGTTAGCAAAGAATTTGGCCTTAAAGTGATAGTAATACTTAGTTTAAACAAAAGCTTAATATTGTACCTATTAAATAAATAAAGCAAATGATCTAAGTTCTGTTGCTATAACTTGTATAGTTTTATTGTAATAGCTTTGTAACGTTTCCCCCTGCCGCCCATTTTAGCCACGTCAGCACTCTAGCTGACAAACTTGGATTCTAGTCCTGGTACCAGGTGGCTGGAGAGCCGAAATAGCATTGTATACAAAGAAAACCATCATGAGAGTAGTCTACTGCCTCAAACCAGGCACACTTTGTAGACCGTTCTCATGAAGATTTTCTTTGTATACAATGCTATTTTGGCTCTACAGATGAGCACTGACATGGCTAAAAGAGCCTGGGGGGAACTTTACACCACTATAAAACTATACAAGTTAACTATACAAGTTATAGCAAAAGGACTTAGATCATTTGATTTACGTATTTAATAAGTACATATTAAGCTTTGTTTAAACAAAGTAGTACTATCCCTGTAAGTTCTGTTGAGGGTCCTCTCAACCCTCTCTTTAAAAAGTTATGATATTTCATGTGGAAGTTGTTCCACAAATAAATATTGGCTTTGCATTTATGTATGCTTTGTTGTGCCTTGCTATTTCTTCTATTACATAGTTGGTGAGGTTGAAAAAAAGGTATTAGTCTATTGGCTCAACATTTGCAAGCTCTCCACTGTTGATCAAGAGAAGTACATTTAAGGCTAAGTCGAAAGGATAAAAAAAAAAATCCTTCCTGGTTCCAGAAGGCCACCAGATTTCTCCTAAAGTAACATCCTACCTGTAGAAAAACCCATTTCATAATTATACTTTATGTTCTTATCTAAAAACATATCCATTACCATTAATGATGACAACATATGTTTGCTTTGTTTCATACCATCGTTTCATCTGTAAATGCTAAGAAGGTGTTTTCAGGGAGTGTTAATGTCAAAGACAGACATTGAACAGATTTCCAGCTCTTGCCCATTAATCATGTATGTTTTCACAGATTAGATTTGCAGTTTGAAGTTTCCTTTTATTTTGATAAGACCATACCTAGGTTCTGCTCACAGTCTTGTGTATTATTTGAAACATTTGTTTTGTTTTTACATTGGATGGTCAGTGCTGAGGCAGGTTCACAGCGTTTGAATTATTTATTTGGTTTCCTTTCTGCAGGTCACGATTTTAGCGGAGTCTGACCTTTCAGCAGCTTGCAAAAGAAATTCAATATTCCCATGTCAAAGGAAAAGTCTGTTGGCCATAGTATATTGCTGTGTTGTTTAGACATTGCAATTGACAATGTGGCTTTTGAGTCCAGGTTGCTCTGAGATAAGCTGGAGGAATGGAAAGAGCTGACAAGTTTTTTTTTATCTATTACAAGTTAAAACTGAATCACCTTCAGTCTTAACCCTTTGAGTGTCAGAGGGGTACGCACTCCTTGCAAAGCAAGGCGTTGCATACCCCTCTGACACTCATAGGGTTAAACAGCCCATCAACCTTTAAAACACAATTTATGCCAAGGCAGCATTTTTGTCATAATTCCTACAGGTTCTATTGTTTATATGAGGAAACCTAATGCTGTTGTTAGTACAGAGAATATCAGAGGATTCCATGGTCTGTTATTCTTTGTAGTCCAATTACTAAATTATATTTGCACAGATACTTTATTTTTACAAAGAAAGTGGTGTGTGGGAAATTATTGAACAATACAAACCAACAGATTTAACCTGAAATCGTTCTCTGGTGTTTTTTTTAAATTTACTTTTATAAGATTTTGTTTTTCTAATTAAAACTATTTTTGTACATTCCACAAAATAGGAATGGTTAAAAACAAAAACATAAAGAAAAGAACATTCATAAATGTTCAGGTATCTTTGAAAGAATCCAGCCTACAACATTGGAGATCAGCTTAATCAGTTATCCAGCAATCCCTGTAGCTTTTAAATCACAAACCAAAAAGGGAAGCAAGCTTAAATGGGTATATTATATATATATATATATATATATATATATATATATATATATATATATATATATATATATGCATTATGCCAGTACTGCACTGTTCTTTATTTAATAACTGATTAGAGAAGAGTCCATGCTTATACCTTTCCCTGGTCCTTCATCGGCACCATTCACCAACAGGTTAAGCTTCCATCCCCAGCCGAGAGACAGGAAACACCCCTCAAAATTCAATAAAAGGAACTCCCCCCCCCAAGGGCATCTTTTTTTGTTTCCTGCCTCGACTGGGATGGAAACATCCCATTCTTTTTTCTCTCTGGCATTTTTATATGCTAACATTTTTTCTTTTGTGCCTACCCAGAGTTTGGTTAAACTCTTCCTCCAGCGCCAGGTCTCTCACTCCCAGGCAGACTGAAGCTTCCTGCGGATGCCTCCATCCATGTCTGGCCACCAGGAAGGCCCCGTTATGCAGTGGGGGCATCTGTATCTGGATCCTCATGTTGGGCCCGCCTGTAGAGTCTTTCCTCTGCCTTGCATCTCGTTCTTTCCCCTTCTCCTCTGCGTGATCTCTTGTCACGGACTGCAGTCCATCTGTTTTGCCAGCACCCAAGATGGTGTCAGACCTCTGATTCGGGCCTGGGACGTCATCAGTCCAGGACACACCTCTGCAATCGCTCTTTCCAGGCGTCTTATCGCATTCCCTCTTCTATTCTTACATTTAAAGGTAGGATTTTTTTTTATTTGGTCGCCTCTTGATAGTCGGCATTACATTTTGTAGTTTTCTTCTATAGGGTTCAAGACTTTGGGGCTGTTTTCCTTTAGGTGGCTTCCTTAGTTCAGTTTCTTCCAGTATTCTGGGTAAGTTCTGGCCCTTAGTTTGCCTGGCTTTTATCTTTGGAGCATTGTCTTTTCTTTTTAAGACATATTTGGTTCTCCTTTTTAGCCTCTGTCCTGTTTATGGATCCAGGATCTAGTACGCTGCAAACTAAGGTCATTGGGTAGGTTCTTTCATTCAGGTAAGATTCATTTATTTTATTATTTTTAAAAGAGTGAGAGGTTGCACTCTTTTTTTATTCTTGTCTTTCCAGCCCTTCTGGTATGGTTTCCATCTCTGCTCCTCCATCCAGACCTTGTTTTGCCTGCAACAATGAAGCCATGGAGGGGAAGAAGATTTGCAAGACCCGATAGCTTGACATCATCCAGGACCCCCCTTCCACATCCATGGACATTTCTTCGGTCATTAAACAAGCTGTAGTCCAAGGGTTCTAGGAGGCATTGTCCTTTATTCCCCGCAAACGTTGCAGAGGAAAAGATGATGATTCAGGGTCAGAAGACTCAGACCTAGAAACGCCGACTCTCAGGGACTCCATTGACTCAGAGGAAGAAGAAGAGGATTCCGCAGATCTTACGGGCCTTGATACCTCTCTGGTGTAACCATTGATCAAAGCTGTACGGCATACTCTGGGGCTAAAAGAACCACAAGACTCTCAGCCAAGTGACAAAATGTTCTCCCGTCTGAAGAAGAAGTCTTCCTACTTTCCTCTTCATCCAGTTATTAAGGATCTTATACTGGAAGAATGGCATAAATCAGATAGGAGGTGCAAGCCCACTTCACTCTTTCTCAGGATGTATCCTTTTACATCATTGGACTGTCAGTTATGGGATTCCCCCCCTAAAGTTGATGCGGCTGTAGTACGCTTAGCCCGCAAGACTACTCTTCCGTTGGGTGACGCTGCCTTGTTCAAACACCCTCTAGATAGACGTTTAGAGAATGACTTAAGGAGAACCTTCCTCTCTATAGGCCTGGCATCCAGACCAGCGGTAGCCTTAACCTCAGTTTCTAGGGCAATGAGGATCTGGCTAGACCAGATAGAGCAAGCTCTGCTTCAGGGTGAATCTCGCTCCTCTATCGTGGAATCACTTAATGATCTTAGATCTGCTATGGATTTCATTATTGCTTCCTCTACAGATCTGGTACGTCTTCAATCCAAAGCAATGCTTCTAGCCGTCTCAGCCAGAAGGGCTCATTGGCTCCGCCCTTGGAACGCGGACAGTATTTCAAAACTTAATCTATGCGGTCTCCCTTTTACTGGCCACATGCTCTTTTAGAGAGAAACTGGATGATCTCATCAAAAAGGCTTCAGGGGGCAAGAGCCTCTTCTTCCTCAAGATAGAAACAGGAACAATGAATTTGGTTCTGCTCGCAGAATCCAGCAGCCGAGGATGTCCTTTAAAGACTTTCGATTTTATCGGCCAGGTAGAGAATCTTCTTTGTCCCAGTCCTGGAAAACTGGTCAGTTCAGTTCCTTTCGTCCCAACAGAGCTAGTTCCTCGGGGAAGGGCATGGAGTTCTCCATTCCTAAACCATTTGGGAAGTTTTGACGGTGTCCAGGTCCAGCCTCTGGGGATCGAAGGCCGCTTATGTTTCTTCCAGGAGGCATTGACCAGAAGCATCACAGACTCCTGGGCACTTCAGGTAGTCTCCCAAGGTTATTCTATGGAGTTTGTTACCCGACCCAGAGAACCAGTCTTCAAACCAACAAGAATCCCTGCCAAACTATCACGGTGCCCGTGCTCCCCTTGTTTTGTTTCCTGTCAGTCTACACTGTGATTGCTCCCATTGGCTGCCCTGTGTTTGTCCCGCCCAGTATGGCCTTTATATACTGGGCTCTGGCACCCATCCCGTGCCCTTTCGTGGTGTTCCTGTACCAGTGCTTGTTTCTGCTCAGTGATTCCCAGTGTACCGACTTGGCCTGCCTGACTACTCTGCATTTTGTCTCCTGCTCCTGTGTACTGACCCAGCTTGGCTGACGTTCCTGCTTCCGTGTACCGACCCGGCCTGGCTGACGTTCCTGCTCCGTGATTCGACCCGGCTTGGCTAACGTTCCTGCTCCGTGATCTGACCCAGCTTGGCTGACGTTCCTGCTCCGTTATTCGACCCGGCTTGGTTGGCACTCCTGCTCTGGTGGCCCCTGTGTCGCCCTGGCAACATTCTGATCCTTCAGGCTATCCCGTTACTGCTACGGCAGTGTGCCATTGGCCTGGTCTCCGTTACTGCTCCTGCAGAGTGCAAGTGTCTGTCTCCGTTACTGCTACAGCAGTGTCCTACGTTACTCAATTCCTGATATTACTCTGGCAGTTCACGTTTGTTCTGCTAATCTGTTTCTGGGCGTTATGTATCCCTAAGCTCTCTATATGGAGAGAGCTCTATCACAGAACTCTCCACACATGGGACTGTTTACACTCCTTGAAGATCATTAACCCATTCAGTACCTTCCTCCTGGGAATCCAACATATTCTGCCTGACCTGTGTCAGTATAGACTGCTATGGACTTTATGGTTATACTGGACCTGTGTAGGCATATGTATATGTAACCTGTCATGTGTCGGTATTATTCTGCTTGTATACTACAGGACCTGTGAGGGTTATTATAGTATTGTGATTTCAATAAAACTGTGTTTTATCCTAAACCACTGTGTCTGTGTGTCCAACAAACCATTACAAAATCCTCTAAAAGGATTTCATTTTCAACCTTCTCGCGGAGCAGGCCATTTCTTTAGTCCACCTGGAAGAAAGGTTCACAGAAATCTATTCTACTTTCTTCCTTGTTCAAAAAACTTCAGGGGATTTTCGTTCTATCCTGGACCTATCCTGGACCTCAAGTCTCTGATCTCTAATACACATCTGTATAGTCGCAGATTCAAGATGGAGTCCATCCACACCATTCTGAAGGTAGTCCTTCCGGGGGATTGGATGATTTCCCTGGATCTCAAGGATGCGTATCTCCACATTCCAGTCTGCCCGGATCACCAGGTATTTCTAAGGTTTGCTCTGGAAGATCTTAATTTCCAGTTTACCTGCCTTCCATTTGGAATCTCTGCTGCTCCAAGAACATTCACAAAACTCCTGTTACCTATCATCACAGAACTCAGACTCCAAGGTATTTGAATATTCCATTATCTGGATGACATTCTTATCGTCTCCCAGGATCAGAGTACCCTACTCCTTCACAAGGACTTAACCATCTCTTTCTTTCTCAGTTAGATTGGAAGAAGAGAGAAGAGTTACCTGATTCCCACCCAACAGCTGCTCTACTTGGGGATTCTATTTGATACCCTACAGTCAAAAGCCTTCCTTCCCTTGGACTAGGCACAGAGCATTTCCCACCAGATACGGTGCCTCAAGGACCGTTCAACAATTTCGGCAAGAAGGTGTATGCGCATCCTGGGCCTAATGTCCTCCACTATCCCGGTAGTAAACTGGGCTCAATGGTTCATGAGACTCCTGCAGCTGACTTTCCTAGATCAATGAGACAGTCGCCTCAACCAGCTAGAGGAGCTAATTCTTCTCCCGCATGAGATCAGAGCCAGTCTTTTCTGGTGGGAAGACACAATCAATTTAATTCAAGGAAAGAGTCTGAGGGACACAGCCTGGACCACTCTTACCACGGATGCCAGCAGGAAAGGTTGGGGTGCCACACTCGGAAACAAAGCAGCTCAAGGATTGTGGCCCTTGCCCTACACAGATTTGCCATCAAATGTGCTAGAACTACGAGCCGCGGCTCAGGCTATCTTCCACTTCACCCCTCTTCTAAAGGGAAGAGCCCTGAAAATCCAGATGGACAATCATCCAGCAGTATTTTATGTAAGAAAGCAGGTTGGAATCTGAAGCAAATCACTTCTTCAAGAACTCGCACCTATCCTCTCCTGGGCAGTATCCAATTCCTCGGATCTAACAGCAGTGTATCTTCAAGGGAAACTCAACACCCATGCAGACTTCCTAAGCAGACACCAGCTGGACCACAGTCGCTGGGCCTTGAATTGGGAGACATTTGGGATGATTGTGCAGAAATGGGGTCTGCCAGATGTAGACCTAATGGCCTCACATCAGAACAACAAGCTCCAGAGATTCTACTTGAGGACGTGGCATCCAGAAGCCCTCGGAGTAGATGCTCTGTCCCAAATATGGAATCAGGGTCTCAACTACATTTTCCTACCCATTTCATTGATACCAAGAGTGCTCAGGAAGATCCGGATGGACCAGGCAGAAGCCATAGCAATTGTCCCTTTCTGGCCTTGGAGACCGTGTATCACAGTGCCTGTGATCCTCTTCTGTCACTCTCGCTTGTGGTATGCTCTGATTTGCTGAGTTGGTTTGGCCCACTCCTGGTGACCTTTTTATGCCTGGCCGTGACACCTGTCAGGTGCCCTTTCGTGGTGTTTCAGAGCCAGTGTTGCTGTTGCTGTGTTCCTGTGTTCCGGATTCCTGTGTACCAATTTGGCCTGTTCTGACTACGCTCCTGTGTTCCTGCTCGTGATTGACCCGGCTTGTCTGAGAACCACCTCCGTGATCTGACCCGGCTTGGCTGACTTCCCGCTCCGTGATCCGAACCGGTGACCTGCTTGATCCTGCTTCCTGCTCCTGTTGTCGCCGTAGCGACATTCTGACTTCCGTTGCTGCTGCCTGTCAGGCTGATAGTGTGACCTCCTTAAACCTTGCAGTGCCTTGTCCCCAGTGCTGAGTCTCCGTGCTCACTTGCAGAGCTGTGTCTCCGTTACTGAGCCTCCGTGATACTTGCCAAGCTATTTCCTCTATACCGAGCTTTTGATCCTTAAAGCTGCATATTAACCCTTGCTGTGCTGCCACCTCCTCAGCTGAGCCTTCTCACTCCTGTACAGAGCCTAAGCTATATCGCACTACTTCTGCTGAGCCGGCCGCGTATATGTTCAGGTTGGTCGGCGGCTCATCCTGTCAAACCGCAGAGTAGCCGCGTTCGTTAACATTGCTTTGGGCCTACTTTCCTTTAAGATGGTGTTCCTAATAGCCATTACTTCCATTAGATGGGTCTCGGAACTTCAAGCCCTTTCAGTCAGGGAACCATATCTATGTTTCAACCTAGACAGTGTCATTCTGAGACCAGTACCAGAGTTTCTTCCCAAGGTTGTTTCTACTTTTCACCTTCCTCAGGACATAGTTCTGCCCTCCTTTGTCCCAGACGTTTCCAATGGGGACAAACCGGAATGGAGTAATCTGGATCTTGTCAGATGTCTTCAAGTGTATGTTCAAAGAACGGACTCCTTCAGAAAGTCAGAAAGACTGTGGACCCTTCAGGATACAGACAAGGATGGTCAGTCACCAAAGCAACCATTTCCAGATGGATTGTTTCCTGTATTTTGAAAACTTATCAGGCAAAAGGATTTCAAACTCCACTGGGTATTAAAGCCCATTCCTGGGCAGCAGAGGCCAGAGTATCATCAAAGGACATTTGTAAGGCAGCAACCTGGGCCTCCAGCACCACCTTTGCCAGACACTACCGTCTGGACGTTTGCTCCAGAGTTCCTTCCGCCTTTGGAAGAGAAGTCCTGCGCTCAGCCTCATCTATTTCTCCTTAATGATTTATAAATAAATCTGACATTTTGCAGTATTTATCTCTCTGGCTGTCTTTATTTCCCTACTCGTTTTTTTTTTTTTAAGCTTGTGTACTCTCCCGTTGGTGAACACTGCCGATGAAGGGCCAGGGAAAATGGAAAATTATTTCAGCTTATCGATATTTTCCTTTCCTGGTCCAGAAGAGGCAGCGTTCACAGGATTCCCCCCTGTATTTCTACCTTGTTCAGGCCTCGGCTAGTTACTTAGATGCCGTTGAGGGGGAGGGGAGTTCCTTTTATTGAATTTTGAGGGGTGTTTCCTGTCTCTCGGCTGAGGATGGAAGCTTAACCCATTGGTGAACGCTGCCTCTTCTGGACCAGGAAAGGAAAATATCAGTAAGATGAAATAATTTTCCATTTTTGCAGGGAGATGTCCATAGTACCTATCATACATACAGAGCCAAGAGTCGATGCTTCTTGTTCATGCAGGCAAACATCACAATGTTACACCTGGCCCTCAGTGTAAAAACTTTTTGTTTGGCTGAAGGAAAACAAAGCTATTACTAAG
Source organism: Rhinophrynus dorsalis (assembly GCA_037306005.1). Lineage (NCBI taxonomy): Eukaryota > Metazoa > Chordata > Amphibia > Anura > Rhinophrynidae > Rhinophrynus > Rhinophrynus dorsalis. The sequence continues at coordinate 271,389,393 of CM074721.1, read as the reverse complement.
GTCTGAAGGTAAGACAGGCATGGGATATGCCTCACAGCAAAGGGTGTAAGTTTGATGCTAATCCATTATCAAATAAAGCTCAGAGTTCAAAACAGCTTGCACAATGCATATAACTAATCTATTAAATAGACCCCACACATGTGCAGGTAATTAATTAATTACATTAAAGAAATACTAGAGACATTTCCAAAGCACTGTATATATTTCTAGCTTGCAAGGTGTTAAAATGTATTCAGTTTACATAGGGTTCACTTTATTTGTGATGACTGGATACTTCAGGAAATTGGAACTCAATGGAATTTGTGGTAGTGTGCAACTATAGTGGGAGTTCCTTATGCTGCCCACTCCACTTTTTCCCATTGAGGATAAGAGGTTTGTTTAATGCATTACTTTGCAATGCATTGCACACATTTCTGGTGCTTAAGGGGTTAACCAATGTGGCTTAAGGATTAATGAAATGTGTATGCAAAGCATATGAGTGTAGTGTTAGGTCTACAGTGCAGTAAGTGCAGACTATTTTTGTGGCTCTGCTACCATTAATACATTTTCAAATGTACTCATGTTTTTGGGGAAAGTCTAAAAAGATGAGGTAAAATATAAAGGCTCTAATGCTATATGTTAATGGAAGAAAATGTTTACTATAATGCTAGATATGGCCTTTCCCTATGCTATAATCTAATGGTAGTCATTTAGCTGATTTGGCATAATATGAGTTGTAGTCTGCAATAATCAACTACCCTGCTCTAATCGTTTGCATAAGATGTTACCACTTTCAAAATTCCTTTTCTGTTTGATTGTGTTGCCTTGTGTGTGTGTGTGGGGGGGGGGGGTAGTGGCTAATGGCTGGCCAGTGTCAACAACAATGTTACACAGTACATGACTGACTAATACCAGCATGGCTCATTCTTATATTGGATTATGTTATTATTTTATGGTTGCTTTTTAGCTACTAAGATGATGTGTGCCCTGTTAGAAACATAGTGGAAACAGTTTATGGAGCTGTTAAACTCCTTACCCTCAGAAGTCTGTTAACTATCAGGATTAGGTATATGTGAAAGTTTTTGACTCAAAAGTAGAAGTTTTTCCACTTTTTTACTGCATTAAAACCAATGAAATTAATGTGTTTCCCCAACATGTGGAGAGTTTCCTTTAGATATTCTTGGTGTGCTAAAATATGAGCGGTGTCAGTTTATTGCATGTTGTCAGTCTGTGCTTGGGAGAGAGACAGAGAAAGTTAATTGTTTTTTTATGCTAGCTAGTTTTGGCAGACAGGCCAAGAGAGGAAGCTGGAGTTGCTTGACAGGAGTATTGGTTGTAGCCAATACCAATTGTTCTCTGGATTTAGGTGTGAAAAAAAAAACTTTTTTTACTGATAAGTGACACATCCAGAGAAACGATATGTTCCTTCCTACCTTAGCTGGCTGGCTAAGCTTGAGTCCGTTGAAACTGAGTGACATACTACATAGACAGATATAAATGCATCATGAATTAAAGACAGACAGGTACAGCCTGATACAAAACAGACAGAAGAGAAACGGGGAGTAGACAAATCTGTGTAAATATTAATATATCCAGCAGTCCCTAAATCGGTTATGCTCATCCGGAAGCTTTCTTGTAATATTAGCACATCAAGAAAGGGCTTTTTACTTTGACTAAATCTCCACTGCAGGACCTCCTGGTGCCGATATATAAAATAATTTGTCCAAACCACATATCATTCCAACAATAATACATTTATTAATAGCTATATATATATAGATATAAAGAGAAAGGCTCATTACATAATTTATGTCTCCTCAGGAGATGCACAAACCCAGGGGCAGCAGTAAGGATGAGTTACTGCTCCAATTGGGTGATTCAATGGGGGAGTGATTTTCACATGAGTTTCAGTAAATTGGACCGCCCACAACTATACAACTTAACAAAAAAACAAAATGGCTGCCACTCGTTCCTGCACCACAGACACACACACACATGCCCCACTCACACAGCACCAAACACACACACACAGCTCCAAACACAACCAGTCACAAACACACTCACACACACACACACACAGCCCCAAACACCACACAGCACCAAACACACTCACACACAGCACCAAACACACACACACACACACACACACACATACACAGCACCAAACACACTCACACACACAGCACCAAACACACATACACACAGCCCCAAACACACACACACTCCACTCCGTTTTATTTTGCTTTTTACCCTGCTCTGCCTTCACATCTCCCACGGTCAGTCACTCTGGTCTCCCAACGGCTGGTGCCGCTCTATGTTCTTATGTGGACTTGCCGCTTCCGTGATCCCCAAGAGCTCCACGGTCTAACGCAGGGTCATCGGTACCTTAACCCCGCAGTCTGGCTAATGACGGCTCCCACTAAAACTGGGTCATGGTAGAACTTGGAAGCCACCTGTCGCGGGGCCTGGACTGGAAGTAGGGAAAACAGGATGCAGGAGAGGGTTATGTGAACACCGTTCACAGCTCACACATCGCCAATGAGGTTGTGATGGTGTGGGACAATGGCACCGCAGACAACTGCCACTGCTCTGTGGCCTAGAAAGGTCTCAATTACATTGCGCTGCACTTTTCCATTTACAGTAAGCTACGGACAATGTACCTTTGCAGTTACTGCAAAGTGAGATGTTCCTTTTTGTGTTGGAACATGCACCATATAAGAGTGTTCCTAATATACGGTGGTGTATTCGTACTTGAGTATATACTATAGGTTTATAAATAGATGGATGTATTGTCTGGATGATTTAGCATACTTTTTGATCATATTAAGAAAATCTACTTTTTTTTGTTTTAGATAAGCTTTTTATTAAGTATTTTAGTATATTATTTATTCTATTAGGGTGAAATAATATCTCCCCTCATAAATCATGATGGGACCTAGTCCCGATGGAAATTACACTTTCTGATTGGATAGCCATAAGGAGGTTTGGTAATTTAAGATACACAGAGTGGAATGCACATGTAGGATCTGTGACAGATGTAACGGGATTAGCTAATTGGCCGATTTCCATCTTATTTTGATTTGAGGATACATTGTTGCACATTCCCTTTCTCTGAAGGTTTAAAAAGCGGATTTTTTAAAACAGAAGTGATGATCCCTGATGAAGTGGTGTTTCAGTCACGAAATGCATAGGATTAATATATTTTTATTATTTTATGCGATTTGTTTATATATATATATATATAAATAAATTGTTGGAATTATCGAGTTAAAACAGTGTTGTGGAGGTGACTGGAGAACACATACTGCAGCCTACACAGATGTCTTGCTAGCCTGGGGCATAGCCAGTTCTTGTGAACAGTCCTTGGAGGCAGGATACAGCCTCCACGTCTAGTGAGTACTCTACCACTGGTGGGTTTATTCCTCTGACTGAACATACTACACTTAGAGGCGGTTTGCTTCCTCCTTTCTTGTCATTTGTTTGTTTTTCCAGATTCTATTGGTGAGGGATAGTACTACCCATACCTCAGGAGAGGCTGCATGGCTGAAGCACCTTCCAGGGTTAAGACACGGATAAGAAACTCAAAAATATTATATTCCTGTATGCTTCTTTTTGAGCGTGCCTAAAGAAACTGTGTGTTTTCCTAATTTTTGCAATCTAACTGTAATCTAATAAAAGTCGTATATATTTATCTACTGAGTCCTGCATGCTCCAGACTTCTTCTGTTTTGTAGTCTAAGTCTAATCTAAGAAAAGTCGTATGTCTATGAGTCCTTCCTTCTCCAGGCTTCCTCATTTTTATAGTCTACCTCTAATCTAAGTAAAGTCGTATATATTTATCTACTGAGTCCTGCCTGCTCCAGGCTTCCTCAATTTTGTAGTCTAACTCTAATCAAACAAAAATTGCAAGTATATGAGTCCTGCCTGCTCCAGGCTTCCTCATTTATGCTTCTTGTTGAGTGTGCCTAAAGAAACTGTGTGTTTTCCTCATTTATGCAGTCTAACGCTAATCTAAGAAAAGTCATATATATTTATCTGAGTGCTGCCTGCTCCAGACTTCCTCAATTTTGTAGTCTAACTCTAATCCAAGAAAAGTCATATGTCTGAGTGCTGCCTGCTCCAGGCTTCCTCAGTTTTGTATTCTAAGTCTAATATAAGAAAAGTCTTATGTCTATGAGTCCTGCCTTCTCCAGACTTCCTCATTTTTGTAGTCTAAATCTAATATAAGTATAGTCTTATATATTTATCTACTGAGTCTTGCCTGCTCCAGGCTTCCTCAATTATGTAGTCTAATTCTAATCTAAGAAAAGTTGTATATCTGTGAGTCCTGCCTGCTCCCGGCTTCCTCATTTTTGTAGTCTAACTCTAATCTAAGAAAAGTCATATGTCTATGAGTGCTGCCTGCTCCAGGCTTCCTCAGTTTTGTAGTCTAACTTTAATCTAAGAAAAGTCGTATATATTTATCTACTGAGTCCTGCATGCTCCAGGCTTCTTCTGTTTTGTAGTCTAATCTAAGAAAAGTCATATGTCTATGAGTCCTGCCTTCTCCAGGCTTCCTCATTTTCATAGTCTACCTCTAATCTAAGTATAGTCGTATGTATTTATCTACAGAGCCCTGCCTACTCCAGGCTTCCTCAATTTTGTAGTCTAACTTTAATCTAAGTAAAATTGTATATCTATGAGTCCTGCCTGCTCCAGGCTTCCTCAGTTTCGTAGTCTAATTCTAATATAGGAAAAGTAGTATATATTTATCTACTGAGTCCTGCCTGCTGCAGTCATCCTCAGTTTTGTCGTCTATCTGTAATCAGAAAAGTCATTTATCTGTGAGTCCTGCCTGCTCCAGGCTTCCTTGGTTTTGTAGTCTAACTATAATCTATGTCTAATTTTGCCTGCTCCAGTCATCCTCAATCTTCCTTCTTCCTTCAAATAGCTACATACATGCTTCATCTACAGTACCATAAGGCTAAAGCTCCACCTTACCCTGTTCCACCATCTTTGTTTAGACCCTTGAAAAGGTTCCACTTATTTTTATTTATCTAATTTTGATTTTATTGTATTTTTAAAAGCATAGTTAATTCCGCAGAATAATTTGGATCCAATCCGAATTTTGTCTGAGTTGAACTGATCCAGTCCGATTTTCGGATGAGCCGAAAAAAAAAAAAAGTCCAAAATTGGATTTTACTGAATTTTTTCCCGTGCACAAGTGTAATTCTCAGTATTACTTATGTAATCATTTAATTAAATTACATTTATATAAATAGGAATGCAGTCGTGCATTAACATCTGTAGCTATATTACCCTATTTATGTCTAGTAGTGGCACTGTTTCTCAAAACAGTCACATGATGATTGGTGCCAGCTCTATATTTGTATTTAATGGACACTATCACTTATAAATAATAGAGGTTAAATTAAAAGAGCTTTCAAAGTTACCAAAATCAGTTTTTTTATTTAGAAAACTAGTTTGAGTTAAACAAATGTGTTGATTATTCTAATTAAAGATATATTAATGTTTAAAAATAAAAGCGGCTCCAATTAATCTTCATAGTATTTATCCATGGAGAGTGTTACTTCAATACTGTGAGAGTTGTAGTTCAATACTAATTGAATGATAAAGTATCCCCCTCCCACCCCTTTTACCTAGTGTAAGCCATCTCGCCTCCGATGCTGGAAATGAGACTCAACTATCCAGATCTCCGTGAGCAAGAAACAATGGGAGAAGATCTTTATCTTGACTCACAAGTGCTCTTTGAGCAATAAAATCCAAGAAATGTCCTACAAATTGCTCTCCTGCACTCCAGTCCTCCTGCATTCTTTTTCCCCGGAGACACCTGATGTGTGCTGGAGATGCGGCAAGTCTCTAGGCACTGTGCTCCACATCTGGTGTGATTTTCCTCTTATTTCCCCCTTTTGGAAGGTGGTGTATTCTATTTTAATGAAATTCACGGATTCTCCTCCCCCCCTCTCCCTGCTCCACTTCTTCTACATCACACGCATATGCCCATACCGCAATACAAGAAATCTGCTGTTCAACATTTGTTGAACAATGCCAATGTGCTTATCCCTTTGCATCGGGGCACATCCTCACCCCCGACTGTTCGGGAGTGGGTCGCATGGGTGGAGAACATGAGAAATATGGAGGACCTTGTTCTTAGGGCAGATAGGCGTTCAGAGCAATACACCACTACCTGGTTGGAGTGGATGCAGTTCCTGGAGGAACAGAGATGCAGCCCCTCTTGGATATTGCTGGTCGGTGACCAGTTGGGCTGCCTTTGATACCTCGATTCCCCCCCCCCCTTTCAATTGACGGGTGCTCCTGGTGCTCGGGGAGGGAGTTTTTCTTTTCTTCCCTTCTACTCCCCTAGCCCCTCCCCCTCCTCCCCCCTCCCAGACTCTTTAGCCAGCTACTTGCCATTCTTCAAACCTGCTATGTTATTGCTAGTCATGGTGGTACGTGTGGGATCACGAAGCTTCCTCTTATGATGCTTTTACCTACTGCTTTATTGCATGTATGTATCATGTTTGAGTCTCACCTATTTGTTGCTGCTGGGAGAAACCTTCCTTCTATTATGTGCCCTCCCTCTTTCTCCCCCTTTTACATTGTATCCCTCTCCTTAATGTCTATTACAAAAACTCAATAAATCTGGATTTACAAATTCAAAATCACCAAGGCTTTTTCATGTAGATTTCCATTCAGAAAAAGTCCTTTAATTATTGCTTATATTTAACTGTCATCCATCCATTATTATTATTGTAAAATGTATAATTTATGACAGGGTTGGGAAGCCTGGAGCTCTTCAAAAGTTTAGAAGTACAAAATCCTTAACAACAGCCTGAGTACCTCAGATTTCCCACTTTTGAAACAAGGCCTCTTTTTCACTGATGTAACACAAAAGATGATACAGTGTTTTGTATCTGCAATCAGCAGTAACAAAAGGGCAGGACAAGCTTAATATTTTGCAACTTTCCAACATTTGGCTAAACCTAGTTTAGAGCAAGTCAAAATTAAATCCACACAAGAATAAACCAAGAGAAAAATCTCTGATGCCAAGGTTTTAATAATTACTTCAATTTGCTTTGGGAACCAGATTGATTCTCTTCATAGCCTTTTGGAAACTCAATAAGTCACTTTAAATTTCCTAATTAAAATTGAAATTAGTAATTATAATGCACAGAAGAACACATCCAATATTCTAAAACATATTTGATTTCCCCTTTGCTGTTCTTCATCCGAAAAATATAACAGATTTTGTCTAATTTAATAAAAATTAGTTAAGCATGCATTTCACTCTAAAATAATTTAGTTGCATACACAAAAGAAGAAAAAACTGTCAGTAATTGGAAACTCTTGCATTTTATGCAGTGATCTTGAAATAAAATGGAAAGAAAGCTCAGGAGATAGTCTAGGTTCACACAAATTGGCAGGACATATTTGAAGAAGAAAGTATAATTGAACTTGGAGAATTGTTATTTAAAGCATTTTCTGAGAACTATGGCTATCATATAATGACTGTTGTTTGTTTGTCCTAGCCATGTTTTCTTACTAGCTTTTAAGCATATGTTGGTGCAGTTCAGGCAAATTGAAATGTGTGTATTTAGAAATCAATTAAATACATAATTAGGAGTCTAGGAGGAAAGAGGCATTCATGTACAGTGTAAGAGATCAGGTTTGCTTAAAGGTACAGAAACCTGCCTAATAATGGTATCCTTTTGAAATGTTGCACGAGTAAGAGCGTGCGACAGTTCAACTATTTCACCATGTCGCCATGATCAAAATGGAGGCATGACAATCTCACGCTGCGTGACAGCGAGAGATTGTCATGTTGCCTACTTAATGGTCGAATACATCTGCAGCACACGGAGGTGCTTCAATTAAGATTATCTATTACTTAAAATGTTGTAGCAGCTGGAGCGCCTCTGTGTGCTGCATACATAATACTCCATGTGCCCTGCATACAACCTTATCAGGATGTTCCTGTAGGTGCCCTGCTATCAGTTTGGTAATCAAACCCCTAATAATAAAACCCCACTTACTGTACCTTAATCTGAGAGCAAAATTCCAATGGCCAATGTGAATCAGTTATGCATGGACTGGTTTCCCAATATTAATCTTTAAATCGTACTTTATGCCATGACTCTCATATTTGCCATTGAAATATTCATAGAGGGGAAACAGGAGTAATCCACAGAAGTCAGTATTCCTTGGTAATGAGGAAGTTTATTATACAGTCTGCTAGAGTAAATCAGGTGACATTTCTCGAGCCTTATGCTTTTTTACTAGAACTGATTGGTTATATAAACTTACCCATTGCCAGTGAATACTGAGTTCAATGGATTTCTTCTGTTCCTGTTTCACTTTAGCTGCCTGGTTAAATAAATGTCCCCATTGCAGAGGAATACTGAATTCAGTGGATTACTTCTGTTACTATTGTGCTCCAGCTGACTGGTTAAATGAAGTTCCCCATTGCCCAGGAATATTGAGTTTAGTGGATTACTTCTGTTCCTCTTTTGCTCCATCTGACTGGTTAAATAAAGTTCCCTATTTCCGTAGAATCTTGAGTTTGGTGAATTTCTTTTGTTCCTGTTTTGTTCTATTCTGGTTAAATAAATGCCCCCATTGCCATATAATACTGAGTTCAGTGCATTATTTCTGTTCCTGTTTTGCTGTAGCTGACTGGTTAAATAAACTTCCTTATTTCAGAGGAATACAGAGTTAATTGGATTAATTATGTTACATTGCCACTGGTGAGTCTATCATCTTATATCAGATAAGAGTTGGTTCCGTGTCAGCCATAGAAATTCAGGAGGCAATTGTAGATGTTGATACCTTTATTGGCTAACTAAACAGATTTAAGATGCAAGCTTTCAAGACATCTTAGGTCTCTTCCTCAGGCAATAGCCAGTAAAGGTATCAACAACTATATTTGCCTCCTAACATCTTACATGTCATTGCATGTAAGGAATACTTCAGTGGGAAGAGCTTGGGCTCCTTGAATCTGGCAATAAGGAATCAACACTAATTAAATATTAATTTTGAGGAGTCAATCCTCTCAGAATTGATTCACAGTTGCCATTAGTATGCTATGTCAAATTAAAGTAAATGTGGGTTTATTATTCACTGATATTAGTGTTCATGAGATGACAGCAAAGTCTCCAACATATTGCTTCACTATGGGTTAATAAAATACCATAACCCACTCTCTTGATTCATAGAAGTGTAACATCATTTTGACACCATTCATTTGTAGACTTACCCATTTGAGTAAAAGTGATTTATGGTCTTTTATGAGCTAATGATTACAGTGTGTGACCTCAATTAGGGTGTAATTTGCAATGATTTAGAACATATTTTCAGAACATTCTCTATGTAATTACTGACTTTGGTCATACTGTGATAGATAAAGAGTGTATTACAACATGGCACTCTATTACCATGAACCAATTTTGCGCAAGAGCTAGCCCCTTTGTCCATTTACTGAGGAGTATTGAATTCATATGAATCAATCTTAGTTAGCCAATTCCCAGTGTTAATTAACAAATATGGATCATGATTGTAGTTACATTGAAGTTCATGGGCTGATACTTATGTATGCAGATTTTGTATATCTTGATGGATTTTACTAAACAATGTAGATGAATAATCATTTGACTGTCAGAGAGAGCCACAACCCATTGCAGAGCAAAGTATTACATATTCATGACACTCAAATGGACAAATAATAATTATATCACAAATATACCTATTTAAAGGTATGCATCACTTGGTAGAGAAACACAGACATTCTGAGTAAAACAGAGTGCTCCTACTGCTGGAAGATGCTTAGTTCAATAGTCATTACTGAGCAAACCAATGAAGCATTTCCATGACTTGCCATTTTAGGGTCATACTTTTACAATTGCACTCTATGGAAGGAGATTTTCAGCAACCAAAAAAAAAAATCCATCTAGAAAAATAGCAACAGTGCCTCCATAAAATGAACAGGTCACTGAAATACTGACTAAAAAGTGGAAGTGTTTTCTTTGTAATAACCTTTGAATAAGGCATCTCTGCATTACTCAGTAGAAAATACTCACACCCTACTACAGTGGGTATAGTTGTGCTGAGGCAAAGTGTCCCACTGGCCCATCACCTCTGCTTCTTCATGCAGAGCCCAACTTTTGCAACTCACATGAGCATCAGGCTGGTCAGTGGAACTAAATGGGCAGTATTTTCAAAACACCTTCCCCAACTTCAAATTGTAATCTGAGGAGGTGGAGCAACAGTGTCCTGGAGTAGGATATATATATTCAATCCCGCCCATTCCTATCCAGCTCTGGTTAAAATGGAAGCAAGGGAGCTTTCTTGCTCCCCTGAATCACCATTTTTTATTTGGCTGGGAGATCAGAAGCTGGGGGCATAAGGAGGGATCCTGATGTCCCCCATGAGGTCTGACTCTATTTTAAATGGTTGGCTGAAGCCCCCTGCCTCCTTCTAAGCAACATAGTAAATGTTTTTCCTTTTAAACAGAGTGGCAGCAGTGGTTTGTTGACTCCTTAACCAATCAGCACTTTCAGTGCCAGAGGCTGGGCTGTGTACATCTCTGGCAATCAAAGGGATATAGCCTGGGGGAAGGACTGGGGAGGAAACAGAAATAATTTGGAGAGAATTATATTCACAATCAAATAGTTTGTCCCTGCTCCTGTAATTTATGCAGTGGCAGGAGGAAGCAGGGTATATACATCACTTGCAGAGCAGGGCAACTTTATAACCTTGTATGCTGCTGGCTCACTACTCTGGTATTTGTTTGCTCGGAGCAGGACTGAGTTTAGCATACTGACAGTTTAATCATCTTATAATGCAAGAATATGAAGGTACCTTGCACAGGGCTGGTGCAAGGATTTTTGCCACCCTAGGCAAAACCTAATTTTGCCGCCCTTTGTGTCCTACCCATTTATGCCCGCCCTGTATGTGTTTAAGTGTCAGTGTGTTTGTGTGATCCCTATATGTGTATAAGTGTCAGTTTGTGTGTGTGTCAGTATGTGTTCCCTGTATGTATATGTATATGTGTGTCAGTGTGTGTTCCCTGTATGTATATGTGTGTCAGTGTGTGTGTGTCTCTGTAAGGATATCAGTGTGTAAGTATGTGTGTATGTGTGCTTCTCTATATGTGTGTTAGAGTGTATGTTCGCTATATGTGACTCTCCCCCTCTTGACTGTTGATCCACCCCCTTTGACACTTTCTTCCCCATCTGACTCTTGATCCCCCTCTTGACTGTTGATCCCCCCTTTGACTCTCTCTCTCCCCGTCTGACTCTTGATCCCCTTCTTGACTGTTGATCCCCCCTTTGACACTTTCTTCCCCTGTCTGACTCTTGATCCCCCTCTTGACTGTTGATCCCCCCTTTGACTCTCTTTCTCCCCCATCTGACTCTTGATCCTCCTTTTGACTGATGATCCCCCCTTTGACTCTCTCTCTCTTTTGTCTGACTCTTGATCCCCCTCTTGACGGTTGATCCCCCCTTTGACACTTTCTTCCCTCGCCTGACTCTTGATCCCCCTCTTGACTGTTGATCCCCCCTTTGACACTTTCTTCCCCCGTCTGACTCTTTATCCACTCTTGACCCCTCTTCCACTTACTCTTCCCGGTGCACGTCTCCCCTCTCCCTCTCTCGAATAAATATTGTCCAGTGCTTCCCGCTGCCCGTCTCTCTCCCAGTGAGTACGTTTCGGTGCACAGTGATGTCCGTTTCTCTCTCCCCACTCCTTCAATCCTGGTCCAGGATTGAAGGAGAGGAGGAGGAGAGATAAACGGGCATCGCTGCGCTACATTAAAAAAAATAGCCAGCCAAGGGAGGGCACCGAAACATACTTTTTTTTTTTTTTTGAGACGGGCATGCTAACTTTTTCTGGGCTCCCCCCCCCCCCGCTATGCCACTGACTTGGGCAGTAAGTGGAGAGCGGGGGTGTGGGTAGGCCCCGATGCGCCCCCAGAGAATGTGCGCCCTAGGCCAGTGCCTACCTCTCCTATAGGTGGCGCCGGCCCTAACCTTGCAGATCCCACAAAGAAGATTATATGAAGGTTCACAGCGGTTAGAGGCAGCAATGAATGATGTAGGCTAAGAATGCAATGTAATTATAACTGCCAAGTACTCTCTTCTAATTGCCTATAAACCTCAGGTGCCTACAGGGGTTGAGCTTTTCCCAAATGTCAGGGATTACACTAGTAAATACTAACAAGGAAAACAGTATTACATTCTTGGCAGTCTTAAAGCACATTCCTCAATAAGCACAATGTATGATGTAGACTCCCTCTAGAGGCTAGTTGCATTAAAAATAGAGAATCTTGGATGGATACCCCTGAATTGACTGGGTTGAACTGAGGACAGAGATGACCCAAAAATTCCCTATCTTCCCAGAGGTTAGGAGAACAATGCCACAGGAAGGCACATGAATGGCTGCAGGCAGGTTCACACAGAGGAACTAATCAGATCTGACATCTGTGGATGTAAATTGTGTAAGTACTTCAGAAAAAGTGGGTGAAACAGTACAGACAGAAGAGGCAGCTATATTTCATTTAGAGGAACTTGATGAGTTAACTGGCAATAAGAGACACTGAAGACAGTAGCTGAAGATGACTAGGTTAACATTGTGAGATCAGTGCAGAGCTATAAGCAGGGACGGGTAACTTTGCCTAGGATAAAACTAGGAGGTCATCAGAGGCAAAGATAGAAGAGTAGTAAAGTTGTTAAGCAAGCAGGATCAAATATCAGGAAACAATCTAGAGAAATTAAAGAAATGCTGGACTAAGGCTCCCGGCACAATAACCTGTCAGGAAAGTGGAGGATTTGACCTTCCTGGAAAGGGGATGAGACACCTGACAGGTAAGTTCAAGGTAACTGCATGGACACTGTATCCAAACAGGTATTCAGCTAAGGTTCCAGGTAACCCCACAGCTGCTTGATCCAGACAGATATGTAGATAATGTTGCAGGTATCCCCATATGCACTGGACCGTCTTAACACCCTGTTGTGAATATGTAACCACTTACTACTGACACTATTTCACCCCATGAATGCAATAGAAGATGCCAATGCATTGCAAAGCAGTACACTGGATACCTCATTTGCATCCAATTGGCTAAATGAAAGGAACAAGGATTATTGCATTATGAGAGGTAATTAGAGAAGGGGAGGAGGCAGTAAAACTGCAGCTCCTTCTGACAGCTCAGCCCTAGCTGGATCCCTCTGCACTGTAAAGACTTCCTGTGTCACACTTTATAATGTTGGATGTAGAGGCATGTCCAACACATTCCATGACTTATCTGGCATTCAAAGGGTTAAAAAAGGGCCTGGAGCAGTACATAGTTAAAAATGCCATTTCATAAAATACTATATGGGGGCCTCATATATGGGGTTCCTGCAAGACCCTCCTGAGCCCAAGACCCCTAGCACATACTGTGAATGCCCTGGTATTAATACGGCACTAACAAGTATATGTGTTCTAGACCTATAATACTGACCTGTAAGAATACATTTTATCTTTGAAATAGGGATGCTACTCCATTCGACTACTGCACTATTTTAATCTAGTCCTATTATCTTACTTCACATAGCTCTAATCATGTTGTCATTTTGTTGTTTTACAGCGCTGAAATATTGTGAAACTTCAAAGAGATTTATTGAGGGGGCAGGGGAACTAGACATAACAAACATGACTGATAAAACAATACATTCGCTTTTAGGGTCTTCAAAAGATTGTGAAGTAATATGTTTGCAATATCTCTTGCATCCAATGCATTAAATATGCACTATCCATTTTTCCATGGAATATGAATAGGTTAGAACATGCATCTGTGAAGTCTGTAAGGGTATTCACCTGAATGATGAAGTTGAGTTAGATCCAAGCTTGTAAGTAATCTGAACTCATTGATTTGAATGGAATGTATGACCTTGTTAACCTTTTGTAGAATTTGATTAATTACCCTCCTTTTGCATGATAATGACCAAGATTTATGAAGCAGAGAGGAAGCCCTCAAGTAGAGAGGTTCTCTCAGGCACCTTGAGAACAATTTCTTCTAGAATCTCATAAGAATTGTAGGGCTCTTTTTCTTTCCAGGATATTATTCTAAAAGCTTGATTGGTCTAATTCTATGACAGGAGTTTTGACTAGGATTGTGATTCTAAAGATGGCCATACACTGTTTTATCCATATAATGTTTACACCTGCTTAGTGCATAGAGGTAATATAAAGCTGATATTGGACTGTATGCATATTAATCATCTAAACAAACGGTAGGCAGGCTTTGACTTTCCAACTGTTGGAAACTTTTAGAAGTGATTTTCTTTTAATATGATTTTTTTTGCAGAAAAACACATTTTCTCTTTTTTTTTGTGAAAATTCCTGTAGACATTTTTGGCTTTTTGCTACTGCCAATGAAATTCTGGTGAGAATTTTACCACATTTTTATGGCAGTTAGAATTTATGCTGCAATACTACTATTGTTGAGTCCTATAGTGGAGAAATCAACAGTTGAAAGTAATGGTTATTAGGCTAAGTACAATGGCAACATAAAGCTTAAAACTGCAGGCTGAGTCCAACAGCAAGCTGATATGGACCTCCATTGTTAGCTGGTGATAGGGCAAGGGGTTATACTCTTGCAAGGAATGTAATGAATTGTTAGTAGGCTGAGTCCTACGGCAAAATTAGCCTCAAAAATTGTATGCAGGATGTTGCCTATGGTAAGATAAGCCTTAAACATTGTTGGCAGTCTGGGTCCTACAGCAATATAAGCCTTAAATAAATTTTAGCAGGTTGTAGGGACCTTTATTTTAAGATGTGATGGGGCAGGTGATTATGTTCTTGCATATAGTATAATGTGAGCACTCTACAACTTGCTATAATGTGCACTGATTTTGCAGTCCATGTTTTGCATTTCTTTCACAGCTTGCACTTCTGTGCATCATTGTCAGCATACACAAGCTATCCTTCAAGGAGCAGGGTAAAAGCAATTAATCTATGACCTATTGCAGTTTGTTTAACACATGTACTGCTTTGTGGGTTTGCCTTTCAAAGCTATGCATGCATAAAGGGGCATGCCAGTGGTATGGGTCTTTATTTATGCCAAATCTAACATTGGTGGTGACCTGCTGCTTCTACACCCCTGATGGAAAATGTACCTGATGAGCAGTGACATATAGTCATATAGTCTACTTTTTTGATGGAATTTTTATGGAAAAGAGAGAGAGTGAAAAATTAAGTTTGAGTTCTGTTGTAATTTGTTTGCTAGAGAGTAAGAGAAGTTGTGTGGCTTATGGTAATTTGGATAAATCCAAAAGCCACAGTAGTAGTAGGATCCCACTTAGACCAGCAGATAATGCTGCCACCCCCACAATATTCCCAGGGTCCTGGGGAAATATTTAAACAAGGGGAATGTTAGATGTGGCTGTGTGCAGTAGCAGGACAGTGCAGGTGTCTGCTGTGTCTGTGATGATAATGAGTGTGACACAAGGGGCCCCTATGTCACACTTGGCACAATTACGAAATGAGAAAGAGACTGGTGGTGGTGATGACTCTAAGGGCAGTGAAGAAGAAGACAGTACAAGCACTTTCTTGGAACAAACCATTTAAGAGTGGCAGAGAAATATGAGATGGGTATCACTACCACCACCATACGATACATTATTCAGTTAATCAAATTACTTCCTGCTGCTGTACATCATAAGAGGATGATCAAACTTGTGTGTCTTTCCTGCACATGGGTATTAGTACTGGTTGTGGTGGGAGTAGCAATGATGGCGATATGGGTCAGGTAGTACTAGTAGTATTAGTACTCCTAGTACTAGTGCTTAGTCAGCAGCACAACCAAAACCATTACAGGTACATCCAGGCAACAACATCCTTCTGTATATCACCCTGCCATATAAAATCATAGCTTTGGGATTATTTTTTCATTGGAGGCAGGGACTGTGCAATTGCCAGTAACCTCAACATGCACAATGTATGACAAGGCTGTAAAGAGGGCGAAGGAGGGGGTTGCAATTTAGTACATCTGCATAAGCAGTATAACAACCCTAAGGGGTGTATAAAAATGTTGAACTCCCCCAAACAAAAATATTAATGTTCTGTTGACACAATTCCCCTTGATCATCCCCATCAATGAAAACAATGTGGTCCAAAATCCCAAGCAAACTTGAGTAAGACAAGTGCAACCCCTCACCAGCCCACAACATATGCAACAATGACATCATTATCATCATCATCATCACCTTTCGCTAGGGTCCAGAGCTCAGAAAATATCTCTATTGTCACCCTGGTGTCCTCGGGGCCCTCTTTGGCACTACCAGCAGACAGTTACAGCGGTAGTACCACCGGCAGAATTTGCAGCTGTGAGGATCTGTCAAATATGTCTCTATACATCACACATTTTGTGGTGCAATGACCTTACATGATTGTGTCGTGGAGGCCATTAGAATACAGAAAATAATGGATCATCTGTAGAGTCTCAACCCTACAAATTATGTCAAGCTCATAGCATAAGGGTACATTTTTAAGAAGTGTTATGACCATGGGTAACGTCAAGTCACACTCCATCACCATGACTGAGTGGATTGTATTCTGGAAAGGACAAATACAACAGTGACTGCAAGCACATTTTGTCTTGGGGAATGGTTTAACATTATTAAGATAAACATATGCTGGTTGTTATTAATGATAGCAGGCATGCCAGGTGTGATCCTGGTCTTTCTCCTTCTTTCACAATGTTTTCACACACACTATACTCATTGCAGTTGTTAATCCTTTGAGCACCAGATGGGTATGCAACATATTGCTCTGCAGTGGTTGGCATACCCCTTTGGCACTAAAAGTGTTAATAACTGCACAGTCCTTCTCTACTCTCAAGGTAAAAAGGAGAATTATTGTGGCGACTAAAAATTCTCCTTAGGTGCACCTAAAGTAAATGTGGATAGCAACTGGGTTAATAGGAACTATCACCACCACTTTTCCCATGTGAACACTGCTGCTGGTTTTACCACCACAATCTGTATGGATGATGATTCCCAGTCCCATTACCACAACCATTACTACTACCCCATGAGAATGATGGGTACAGCAGGTTAATCCTGTGACATTTGATGCTCATAAACTCAGCAGCAGGAACTAAATTATCAAACACCATAATGTCACCGATGAGTGAATAGTTCTGAGTGGTGGATTACCACCTGACACTGTTTGCCATTGGCCTGTAAGTTTGCAATCAATATTTTTCAAGGTTTACCTTGCTGTTAGCCTGCAAAAATGTTTTTCCACATTTGTTATTACTGTAAGCCTGCTAAAAATTATTGTCAAGACTTGTTTTACCGTACACCTGCTAATCTTTTATTTCCAGGGTTTGTCTTGCTGGAACCTGGTAACTTTATAAGAAAAAATATATATAATAAAGACAAATAAAAGGTTGAATCTAACATAATGGAAAGAGATAACAGTAGTAAATATATCATGATGATAATGAATAGGAAGTAATGATAGACAAATTATATTCAGTACTAGTTGAAGACCCCTTTACACGGGCCACAGTGCCACTGCCAGTCGGTCGTGGGGCAGTCATGCTCAGTAGAGACTGCCCCTGCCGCGGCTGATACAGAGCTGAATGTTCCTTCGGAGCGCTTTGTATCAGCCTCGTCATGGGCAGTCTCTACTACGCATGACTGCAGCACGCGCAGCAGTCTCTACTGCACATGACTGCATCATTACAAATTTTCTAGCAAATTATTAAATAGGATAATTTATGATTCCAATATAACTTTGCATTATGATTTGTCAAATATGCATCAGTATTCAGAGGGCTGCTCCCAGCTGTAGATGTTCTCAACTGTGCAAGTCCCTTCTCTTCCACAGTGCTGCTATTCCTATTACATGTGCCATATGAGTCTCAGTCTTGAATGTTTTTATTCCCCTCCTGCTACATGGTACACTTATGATATCTACCAACAATGCTGCTAAACAGACATATTCTAACACAATTAACTAAATAACTCGATGGACAGAAAATTCACGCTTAATGCATGGTGGTCATTTATGGGTTTATACAGCAGTACAAGTTAGTGCTGACCATATATACTGTTTTGTCAATACTCAAGTAGGTCATCACTTACCTGGAACATAGTTATCATTCTAGTATGCTGTAAACATCTCATATACAGTGGGGCCATTCCTTGGAGATATATAGTGTTTATCTGCATCAGTAATTCTTGGAGAAAGTCCATTAGAGATGTTCCAGTGCCACCACTACCATCACCATTACAGATGTTAGACTAACTAGTCTGAGGCAAATGAACTTTGGTCTGTGATGATGATTGCGATAATTAATGATGATGTGTTCTGTAACATTTTATGATGTTTATGATGGTATAAACCCTTTTGTGTACTTCATTTTCACTCTGTTTTCTAGCAGTTGTTTTGTCCCTCTCTCATCCTCCACAATACAATCTTACACTTGATCTAAAAGGAGTTATTTATATACATTCATATAATCATATTCGTCATAGTACTGCTGCTCAGACCTTGACACAAATTCATAAATCTTATGTTTAAATTGGGGTGAATGATGACCAAGATGATTTTTTTATATTTATTTTTAGGCATGTTTACTTGTCCAGACTTACTAGCTCATCTGCAAATAGTTTATAAACAGGCATATTGCTCCTTTTCAGTAGTGTATTATTAATCATTTTCTCTACATCCTCTGTGTTAGAATAAGAGGAGGAGCATGAAGGAACATATTCTGAATCATCATCATCATCAGCAGCATCATCATGAGCATCAATAATTAGGTCATCAGCATCACCAGCTGCTTCCTCCCCAACATTAACATGTTCTTGTAGATTTTTTAAACACTGAAAAATTTTATTGTTACTTTTCCCCTTAGGGAGATTGAGAGAATATTGACCACTAGTTATGTGCTTGGTGTCACTGGCTGGCACAGCAGATGGCCTCAGTGTAAAATCCTTTTTGACTATGGCAAGAATGCAAGAATGCCATCTTTAGTGTTAAAAGTCTTAGCACTGCTAGTGGTGGATCATTTCATGTCACTTATATAAACAGCCTCCTCTTCATAATGTATTGCACAAGTGGCAGCAACCATGGCTGCAGTAAGTTTTTATAGTACAACTATGCTACCACCACCAAGTCCATGTAATCTTCATAGTCCTACTCTATTCTCTTACCTCACCACTATGATTGGTAGTGTAGTGTTGATATTTTGCTGTAAAGTACATCACAGATGTGATGATTAGTCTCTGTAAATTATGTAAAATATAGCATCTTTTACTATCACTGTCCGTCTCAGCTCAGGTGCAGGATCTCCTGCCTGTCACTTTAGTCTAAAGATGCTCTTTTTATGCCCTCCCTATCTGTCATTGTCAGTGTTACTGTCTACAAATCACATCCACACTCCTAGAAACTGCAGCTCAAACTTTGCTTTTGTGCTTCTGCGCTATAAGTTAGTGTAAAAGTTCCAGCCACTTTCCACCAAGCATTGCAGTGTTAATGAGAAATACAGGATAGACCTGTTAGCTTCAGAATCAGAAGCTTTCAAGTTGCAATAAAGTATAAAACACAGGACAGCAGCAGATGGAGCAATAGAATCCATAACAACACAGTATATGCATGCCCCTCTTGTCTTTTTTCTGCGTGGATGTAGAAGTGTGTGAGTGTGTGTGTGCAAAATACATACTTGACTGTTTTATCTTGCATGTATGATGTATTATGCATGTAGTATCTGTCATTCAGTCTCAGTCACATCTCGGGCTCAGCTAGCTCAGGTAGGGAGGATGACCTGCTTCTGTCTATCACTGTCACTTAACAGTCAAATATGATTTGTTTATTTATTTGAATTCCATTTTCTCCCTTTACACCCACACACCTTGCACCCCACCTGCCCAGAGGCTACTACAATACTCCTATCAAGCAACTCCAACAGCACATATGTGCATGACTGTCTCTACCATAGTTACATCAAAATTTTGCAGCTTTCGGTCTCTACAAAGCATACACTAACAACGTGCATGAACTGACACCTCTTTTTATACTGGTGGGTTAGCATGGTGGGAATATGATTGCAAAACTCTCTCTGTTAAAAGGATTTATATTCTTACCATTTATTTCAATGCAATGAATAAAGCAGGGACTTCCCCCAGAAGGTGATATGTGCATACCTGGGAACTTTCATTTGAGGGCTACCCGGAGGGTAGTCCTCTGTTCAGCAGGGGGTAACAAAAATGACGCTAATCGCGTCAAAAAGGGGCGGGGCTTAACTCGAATGTTGGGGGATTTAACCCTTTGAGTGCCAGAGTGGTACCCACTCTGGCACTCAGAGGGTTAAAATGTGTCACACAGAAGGCTGGGGACGGAGGCACAACGGGAGAAAAAAGCGGATGTGGCAGAGTTACTGGAGACCCGGTAAAACTCTGTCAGAACCGGAGTCTCCGGGGCAAATCCGGATAGTTCCCAGGTATGCATATGTGGCATTTTTCACATTTTGGCTTTTGAGATGAAACTTTTGCCCTCCCTAACCATAGCTCTCATCTTTCCCAAACAGATTTTGGGGATGATGGGATTTGAAGTTTCCAAAATTCTGGAGAGTCAGATGTTGTATATTCTTGATATAGACTAATAAAGATGGTTTCTGGTAAATTACAGGAAACATGTTTATGTAAATCTTGGAACGTCACAATTCACAAAACAGACATTATCACTCAATTTAAAGTATACATTAAATTCAGATTCCATATTAATCCATTTGATTGATAGATACATTGCTTTGTCATGCTTTTTTATTGTTTCTGTTGAGGACAAAGTTGGAATATAAACAATATATCAGGAAAATGCAGCAATAATTAACACTTTGAGGTAAGTGTGAGTAATACATGTTAACAGAACAGTTAAATACACCAGAATTATCATTGTTTTATAATAACAAACTGAATCTAAGTAATAGAGTTAACCCTTCTTGGGGTTGTAAATATATCCATTGTATTTACATGTTGGGTCTACAGCTGAATAATAACATCCCACCCAGACATTCTAAGGTAAATGTCAAACACTCAATTTCTTGTAGAACTTCTTGGGTGAACCAGAATGTTCTGATTAACATAGCTTGCTCAATTATTATGTACCGGAGCCCTATCTGGCAGCCACACTATTGCCGCCACTTTCCGTGCCATCACTAGGAGTTCCCTAACAAGGATGCCATAGGCGACTGGTCCAAGATCATCGACTATAATGGAGAAAGTACAAATCTTCCATGATAGGGTCACTGGTTTACTCAAAACAGTGGAAATAGTCCTAATAGATTGTTCCCAGAATGTAAGGCTCCCAGGACAGTCCCACATGAGGTGCCAGAATAACCAGAAATATATGCCACTATCTAGTTTCCCCATTTATTTAACATCACCGGGGTGTAGTAGGTTCTATGCAAAATCTTAAGTTAAATTAATTGATTGTGAGTAGTTATCAAGACGTCCTTAGGACTCACCTTGGCCAATGCCCATTCCCAGTCTTCCAAAGTACCCAAATCCCTCTTCTATGGACTTCTTAGTGAAATATCATCCCTAAAAGTTTATTTCACCAACCATTATATGAACTTTATGTAACTGTGGTGATATTGAATAACACAGTTCACAGAGAAGTCATCCATCTTATATTTATTTCCTTTTTTGTTGTTTATGTTCCTTTTATTTCTCTTAAAGAGGAACTACCTCCCCTTGCAATCATGGCCCCAAATAATTACCCATCTGGCAACTAGCTGCTCAATAGCACTAGTCACCAGAATTATTACCACATTAAAGAAAATTATACACTGCTCCCGGACTGACAGGTAGACATCGTTCCATGGTGATGTCTGCACGCCTGCGCTGTCAGTCCCTTTTGGAGCTGAATGGCTCCTAGCAACACCTCCTAGAGCAGGCTGGGATTGACAATGCAGACAGACGTCACTATAGAAAGATGCCTGCGCTGTATACTACTTGTCAGTCTGGGGACAGTGTATAATTCTCATTAACGCGATAATAATTCTGGCGACTAGCACTATTGAGCAGCTAATCACCAGATGGGTAATTATTTGGGGCCATTATTGCAAGGGGTGTTAATTCCGCTTTAAGTTATGCTTTATCATACTCATTAGTTGAGGCATTAGGGTTTTAAGTATGTGTTTGCAATTACTGTAATTGTTATAAAAAATAGTAATCAATAACTTTGTAGCGAGAATTATGATGACAGGCAGTTTCAAAGCAGCTAGTTTGTTGATCCACAGGGGGATAGTCAACTGCCATTTGTAGTCAGGGAAGGTCTCAGAGGGGTGATACGGCATGGGCTGAACTTGATGGACACCTCTTTTTCTAGCCTCATCAATTATGTTGCTATGTTTTATTATCCACTAGTGTTTTTTTTCTGATTGGAGTTGATATTTACTTATTTATGTAGTATGTACATGTATTCTTTGCAGATTAGGTATATATGTGCCATCTGTAAACAATGTTTTTATTTCAATAATTTTCATCAGCAAATATAAAAAGAATATATATAGGTAGAAGAAGGGGCAGCACCTGTGGGACTGTATAAATAACCAATTTATTAATGAAAAAGCAAAGAATGACCAGTTCTTTGCTTTTTCATTAATAAATTGGTTATTTATACAAGTCCAACGGGTACTGCCCCTTCTTCCACCTCTGTACATCGTATGATTGGGATTGTGCACCTGGGCTTTTTCTCTGTTTAAGAGTGAGTGCCTTCACCCCTTCAATATCAAGATGCATTTCAAAGCACTCTGTTACACAACTCTCCATCAGTGAACGTGCGTGTGAGCGTGAGTGTGCGTGAGTATGTGTATTTCTGTGTGTTAGAGACAGTGCATGTATGAGTGAAATTGTTTGTGAGCGTGTGTGTGAGTGTATGTGTGTATAGCATTTTGTGTATAGCATTTTGAGTATAGCATTTGCCTATAGCTTTTGTCATACAGCGTTTTCATTTTGTGTATAGCATTTTGCATATAGCATTTGGCATTTCATGTATCACTTTTGTGTATATCATTTAGCGTTTTCCATATGATATTTGGCATATTGCATATGACGTATGGTGTATTGCTTTTGGTGTATGGTTTTTTGCTTTTCTCATTTGGTGCATTGTGTAGAGCATATAGCATTTGGTGTATTGCTTATATCATTTAGTGTTTTGGGTATAGAGTTTGGCATTTGGTTTATAGCATTTTGAGTATGACGTTTGGCATACAGAGTTTTGTGTATAGCATACTGCGTAAGGTATTTTGTGTATAGCATTTGGCATATTGCATAAAGCATTTTGAGTTTTATGTATAGTATTTGGTGTATAGCGTTTGGAGCATAGGGTTTGGCGTATTGCATATAGAATTTGGAGTATTGTGTAAAGCATTTGTAATCAAAATCATTCCCCCATTGCAAATCAGGTTTATTGTTAACATTTACAGACTTTCAGCTGTTTGCAATAAACAAAATCATTGTAAATTGCATTTTCAGTTGAAATTGGGGAAACCACTTGAAACATTCGTTGCATTGAGCTATTTCAATTGCTTTTGTTTGATTTGTTCATTGCAAACAGCTGAAAGTCTGTACATTTTGACAATAAACCTGCAATGGTTGAATCATTTTGATTACAACTGTAGGGTTTGGCGTATTGCGTAACACATTTTGCATATATTATTTGGGGTTTTGCATACAATGCTTGGCATATAGCTTATGGTAGATTGTGTTTGGCATAGAGTTTGGTATATTACATATATCGCATGGCATTTTGCATAAAGGGTTTTTTGTATAATATTTGGCATATACCTTTTGGCGTATTGCGTATAACATTTAGAGAATGATGTTTGGCATATAGCATTTTGCATTTTGCTATATCGTTTGGCGTATTGCATATAGCATTTTGTTTATTGCATATAGCATTTTGCGTATAGCATGTAGCATATTGTGTATAGTGGTTTGCGTTAACCTTCTTGCATACAACATTTGGCGATTTGTGTGAAGCTTGTTGTGTATAGTGTTTGGCATATAGCTTTGGCATATTGTGTATAGCTTCTGATGTATAGTGTTTGAGTCTTGGAGCCTAAATATAAACCTCTCTCTACTAGGGGTGGGTGAAAGGTCCCATTTTGTTCTAGTAGATGAAAGGTCCCATTGTGTTCAAGTGGAAAAATCCACTAAACCACAAGGTTGTCTGCCTTTTCGCTTGAAAATCCGCCTTAACCAAAAGTACATATTTTTTTGCTTACTGCTAAAGTTCCTGGTTATTAATTTGCATGTATTTTGTGTTTTTGCGCCAAAAAAGTGACATTTCCAGGAAACAAAACACAAAATTAAGCAGCTACAGAGATTTTGTATTAATTGTGTATCGAAATAAGGACAGCAGAATCTCAGACTGTTGGCTAATAGTATGAGCAGCCATTTAAAAAAAAGGAGGAGCTGAAAGGACCATGATGAATCCAGTGAGTCGGAGGAGGAAGTGACCACCACCAGCATAGAAGGGCCTGGGATGCCTGATTCTCCAGACGTAATGATGCCCAGTCCCTCTACATTAGGTTAAATCTATGTCATCTTCAGCAAAAACACATAAAGAAGTGGGTAGCAGTGAGAGAAGGACAGGTACCTGTGCCTGCTGCTACTTCTGCCAGTTTGCCTTCTGATACTCCTTCTG
This sequence comes from Rhinophrynus dorsalis, assembly GCA_037306005.1. Lineage (NCBI taxonomy): Eukaryota > Metazoa > Chordata > Amphibia > Anura > Rhinophrynidae > Rhinophrynus > Rhinophrynus dorsalis. The sequence goes on along the minus strand of CM074721.1, from coordinate 271,364,716 downwards.
ATACTCAGAAGGAAGAGGAGAGGATGACATGAGTGACAGAAGGGGACCCTAAGTCACACTTGCCATTCGAAAGTACCATGCAGCAGCTAGAGAGTGTTGGGGGTGAGAGAGGGGGTGTTGATATTGATGATAATTGTGATGAAGAAGCTGGTGGTGGGACTAGCTTGACCTAGATCTTACTGCTGAGTTGGATAGGGAAGTGAAAGTTATGATGCAGAGCAGCCAGACTAGCAGGCAAGGGAGCTCACAACATCCCCCTGACACTGTGATTCCCTTTCCCCCTGCATTGTGCCCCTGGGACCTGATGCTGAGGAAAGTAAAACTGGCTAGCAGTCTCATCATCAGCACACATCAGCTGCTTGTGCCTGCTGCTACTGCTGCCAGTCTGGCTTCTTCATCACAAGAGATACAAAGTGTGACAGTAGGGGACCATCTGTGACATTTTCATCATTGCCAAACAGTGTGGCTATCAAAGAACAACAACAAGGAGGGACTGTGGGTCAAAGAACAACAACAAGGAGGGACTGTGGGTGGTGGTGGTGAGGAGGATAATGGTGGAGCAGCTAATGGCCTTTTTAGCTGAAATATATGCAAATGGGGATGGACATCACCACCACTACCAGCAGTGACATTGTGGAGTTTGCTCCTGCTGTAATTCCTGCTGCTTTTGAGTTGCAAGGGCAGCAGACTGAGCAGGCTAGTATGCCACAGACAAACATGGCCACAGTTGAAATGGGATCCAACAGCAGCGATGCAGGACTAGGACAGGTTCCACTTGCCACCAATAATCCTGGTCCTAATTGTAGTTCTGGTTCTCAGGCTGTAGCAGCAGTGAAAGGGATTGTGAAGAAGAAAAAGGCCATTTTTTCTCCACCTTTCCCATCCCCCTTGAGGTCATTGGTGTGGAACTATTTTTCTCTCAGCATTATGCTCTATATGTGATAAGTCAGTGAAAAGGGGAAAGGAGGGAATGCACCTTGGCACAACCGCAGACACCATGACATTTATGTGAATAAACACAAAAGAAATCAGGACCTGCTGTTGCTGTACCCGCTTCCTCTCCCCAAGGGCACTAAGAGTCAATGGGAAAATCAAAAAGGAAGAAAAATAGAGAAACCCAGCCTAAGCCTGAAAGTTCAATGGCAAGAGAAACACCTGGCTCACCATCAGCTTCTTGCACTAGGGTCTAGGGACAACATAGCAATATCTTCTGGTGATCCACCTTTGTCATTGTTACCTCCTCTACCAGCTGATAGCAGTTGTGTTGATGCAAGAATGTAGCAGTTAGTGTCCACCCATTGCACATTCTGTGGTGCACTGACCATATCTGATAATGTGGGGGAGTATAATTACAGGCATGGAATCAAGCAGCATCTGAGGCGATTCCATCACACATAATAAGCAAAGCTGGTGGCAGGGAGTATTCATCATTATTATTAATTCTGCAAGTTGTCATGTGTCCTTAGAGGAATGGAAAAGGGGCATAGTGACAGCAGCAGTACTTAGTTTCTGATGGAATGATTTGACATTGCGCGCCTAAGCATCAAGGTGTTCGCTTTCAATTGTGCCAGTTGTTTGATGTGAATACAGATGTGTCCATTGTTCCCAGTCCTTCCTCTATTTCCTACAAACACTATTCACATTGCAGTTGCTGATGGAAGGCACAGTTCCTTTGTGCTGTAGTGTCAAGGGAAAAGTTAGTATTACAACACACCCATCATTTTGTTGGAATCACAGGAGAAGCATTATTGGCCAACTTCTTTTCCCCACAAATACCTTAAGTGGTGGAGGATAGTTGTGGTGCTAATACCTCCTGCCTCAGGCACATCACTGGAGCTAGTGGTAAGTGGAACCATGATCATCATCACCCATATCACTGCTGTTGTTGATCCCATTCCCATGGAGCTGCCTAACCATCCTGCTGTTTAAACAACTCAGCAGCAACAAAAACAGCAGTAACAAATTCAGCAATGACACTGTGGCAATTGCCAGTGGCCACCATAACATGAAATGTTGGCAGTAGGCCAGTAGGGCATATTTTTTTTTTCTCAGGGTTTGTTCTTTAAATATACCAGAGAGGCCTGTAAAAACAGTGTTTGGGAGCTTGTTTCTAACAAGCCCAAGTCCTGCAAATCACTGTTTCCTCAGGGCTTATGCCTCTAACAAACATGAGTCCAACAAATCACTGGTTCCTTAGGGTTTTTGTCTCTAACAAATTTGAATTAAAAAAATCACTGGTTCCTCTGGACCTGTGCCTCTAACAAAGTCCAAGAATTCACTGGCTCCTCAGGGCTTGTGTTTCTAACAAACCTGGTAGTTCAAAAAATCACCGGTTCCTCACGGTTTGTGCCTCTAACAAGCATGAGTCCAAACAAATCACTGATTCCTCATTGTTTGTGCCTGTAACAACCCCGATTCCAACAAATCAATGGTTCCTCAGGGCTTGTGCCTAAAAAGTGTAAGTCCTACAAATCAATGTTTCCTCAGGGCTTTGACCTCTAACAACAACTCTAAGTCCTACAAATCAATGTTTCCTCAGGATTTGTGCCTAACAAGTCTAAGTCCTACAAATCAGTTGTTCCTCAGGGCTTGGGCCTCTAACAAGTCTAACTCCTATAAATCTATATTTCCTTGGGTCTTGTGCCAAACAAGCATAAGCCCTACAAATCAATGTTTCCTCAGGGCTTGGGCCTCTAACAACAAGTCTAAGTCCAACAAATCACTGGTTCCTCTGGGTTTTGCATTTAACAAGCCTGGGTCCAAAAAAATAATTGATTCCTAAGTGCTTGTGCCTCTAACAAACTTGAGTTCAACAAATAACTGATTCCTTAGTGCTTGTGCCAAACAAGTGTAAATCCTACAAATCAATGTTTCCTCAGGGTTTGGGCTTCTAACAACAAATCTAAGTCCTACAAATCAATTGTTCCTCAGTGATTGTGAAAAACAAATGTAAGTCCTACAAATCAATGCTTTCTCATTGGCTACTTACAACAAGTTCAAGTCATACAAATCAATGTTTCCTCAGTGCTTGTGCCTCTAACAAACCTAAGTCTAACAAATAACTGGCTCCTCTGGGTTTGTGCACCTAACAAGCCTGGGTCTAAAACAAATCAGTGATTCCTAAGGGCATGTGCCTCTAACAAACCTGAGTCCAACAAATCACTGATTACTCAGGCCTTGTGCCTGTAGCAACCCATATTCACACAAATCAATGTTTCCTCAGGTTTGTGTTAAACAGGTTTGAGTCCTTCAAATCAATATTTCCTGAGACCTGGGCCAAAAGAGTCTAAGTCCTACAAATCATTGTTTCCTCAGGGCTTTGGCCTCTGACAACAAGTATATGTCCTACAAATCTATGTTTCCACAGGGCTTGTGTCTGAGAAGTCTAAGTCCTGCAAATCACTGGTTCCTCAGTGCTTGTGTCTCTAACAAACCTAAGTCCAACAAATAACTGATTTCTCAGGGTTTGTGCATCTAACAAACCTGGGTCCAAAAATCATTGATTCCTCAGGGCTTCTACCTCTAACAAGCCTGGGTCTAAAAGAAATCAGTGATTCCTCAGGACTTGTGTGTTACGGTTCAGTACACTCAGACATGGTAGATGTTGGTAAAAACACACTTTATTTAAGGCACACAAGGAATGAAGTAACCCTCACGGGTCCAGTAACAACAGTAGAAACTGACACAGGACAGGTTACAAGCAATTTAACCCACACGGGTCCAGTATGTAATATACACACAATACTGACACAGGTCAGGTTAATGAATTTGATACAGTGTATGAATGTCCAATGTAACCAGTGAACCACTGTAGTCTGCGTAACGAAGGCCCAATGTCGCCTATAGGCAAGGCGAGGCGACAATGACAGGACTGCAACCAACGATACACAGGCTGGTCAGAGCTCATGCCTAATTGGAGGTCCTACCGGAGCAGCCCAACACCGTGTGCACGTACTACCTTAAAGGGTTAATATGCGATAGTATAAATGGATGGCAACCGGAAGCGCACAGCAGAACCAAATGGAGACTAATCGCACAATGAAACGGAGCCCAACAAAACCCAGAGTGGTAGTAGTAAAACGAGGCCCTTCCCCCGAAGGGGTTAATAGCGCTATGGTCTGGATAACGGCAACCACCGGAGGCGCTCAACTGAACCACAAAGGCCAAGCGAGTGCAACATGGTGTGGAGGCACAATGAGGCTCTTGACCACTGGCAGAGTATACTGGCAACCGGAAAAACGGAATACAAGGAGGCCCAGTAAGCTGTAACAGTGCCAGACAGGCAGCAGCAGGAACAGTTCGGAGGAGCCCAACCGGGCACAGCAGAAGCAGGAACCACCGCCACGTCAAGTCGGTACACAGTGCAGGAACGTCAGCCAAGCCGGGTCGGTACATGGAGCAGGATCCTCAGACACGCCGGGTCGGTACACAGAGCTGGGTCGTCAATCTCGCTGGGTCGGTACACGGAGCAGGAACGTCAGCCAGGCCGGGTCAGAACAGGAAGCAGGAACGTCAGCCAATCCGAATCAGTACACAGTATCAGGAACAAGACAATGGCATGGTCAGGCAGTCTGGGGTCATACACTGGATCAGAACAACAACAACTAGCACCAGGCATCAGGTACACCATGAAAAGGCACAAGCAGAGTGACAGCCCAGGGTATAAAAAGGCTGTCACTAGGAGGAGCAGTACAGAGCAGCCAATAGGAGAGCATTATCAGCGAGATGGACACTGGCGCTGTGATATTGTGCCTCTAGCAACCCATATTCCCCCAAATCAATGTTTCCTCAGGCTTGTGCTAAACAAGTTTGAATCCTTCAAATCAATATTTCCTGAGACCTGGGCCAAAAAGTGTAAGTCCTAAAAGTCAGTGTTTCCTCAAGACTTGTGCAAAAGAAGTGTAAGTCCTACAAATCATTGTTTCCTCAGGGCTTGGGCCTCTGACAACAACTCTATGTTCTACAAATCAATGTTTCTTCGAGGCTTCTGCCTAACAAGTCTATGTCCTGCAAATCACTGGTTCATCAGTGCTTGTGCCTCTAACAAGCCTAAGTCCAACAAATAACTGGTTCCTCAGGGTTTGTGGGTCTAATGGTTCTTATCTGCCGTCAAATTCTATGTTTCTATCATAAGGCGGTCCTTAACATAAGAAAAGACCAAGGACCAAAAAAGGTTTGAGGTTTTTTTGTTTTTTTGTTTTTTTTACACAGTAGGAAATTGGGCAGACTAGATGGGCCGAATGGTTCTTATCTGCCGTCAAATTCTATGTTTCTATGTTTCTATGTTTCTAACAAGCCTGGGTCCAAAAATCATTGCTTCCACTGGGCTTGTACCTCTAACAAGTCTGGGTCCAAAACAAATCACTGATTCCTCAGGACTTGTGCCTCTGACAAACTTGAGTCCAACAAGTCACTGATTACTCAGGCCTTGTGCATCTAGCAACCCATATTCCCACAAATCAATGTTTCCTCAGGCTTGTGCGAAACAAGTGTAAGTCCGATAAATCATTGTTTACTTGGGTCTTGGGCCTCTGACAAATAACTGGCTCCTCAGGGTTTGTGCGTCTGATAAGCCTGGGTCCAAAAATCATTGATTCCTCAGGACTTGTGCCTCTAACAAAACTGAGTCCAACAAATCACTGATTACGTAGGCCTTGTGCATCTAGCAACCCATATTCCCACAAATCAATGTTTCCTCGGGCTTGTGCTAAACACATTTGAGTCCTTCAGATCAATATTTCCTGAGACCTGGGCCAAAATGTGTAAGCCCTACAAGTCAATGTTTCCACAAGATTTGTGGAAAACAAGTGTAAGTCCTACAAATCATTGTTTCCACAGGGCATGGGCCTCTGACAACAAGTCTGTGTCCTACAAATCAATGTTTCCTCAGGGCTTGTGCCTCTAACAAACCTAAGTCCAACAAATAACTGCCTCCTCAGGGTTTGTGAGTCTAACAAGCCTGGGTTCAAAAATCATTGATTCCTCAGGGATTGTGCCTCTAACAAACCTGAGTCCAACCAATCACTGATTACTCAGGCCTTGTGCATCTAGCAACCCATATTGCCACAAATCAATGTTTCCTCAGGCTTGTGCTAAACATGTTTGAGTCCTTCAAATAAACATTTCCTGAGACCTGAGCCAAAAAAGTCTAAGTCCTTCAAGTCAATATTTCCTCAAGGGGTGTGCGAAACAAGTGTAAGTTCTACAAATCATCGTTTACTCAGGGCTTCGGCCTCTGACAACAAGTCTATGTCCTACAAATCAATGTTTCCACAGGGCTTGTGCCTAGCAAGTCTAAGTCTTGCAAATCACTGGTTCCTCAGTACTTGTGTCTCTAACAAATCTAAGTCCAACTTATAACTGGTTTCTCAGGGTTTGTGCATCTAACAAGCCTGGGTCCAAAAATCATTCATTCCTCAGGGCTTGTACCTCTAACAAGCCTGGGTTCAAAAGAAATCAGTGATTCCTCATGGTTTGTGCCTCTAGCAACCTATATTCCCCCAAATCAATGTTTCCTCAGGCTTGTGCTAAACAAGTTTGAGTCCTTCAAATCAATATTTCCTGAGACCTGGGCCAAAAAGTTTAAGTCCTACAAGTCAGTGTTTCCTCAAGACTTGTGCAAAAGAAGTGTAAGTCCTAGAAATCATTGTTTCCTCAGGGCTTGGGCCTCTGACAATTCTATGTTCTACAAATCAATGTTTCTTCAGGGCTTCTGCCTAACACGTTTATGTCCTGTAAATCACTGGTTCATCAGTGCTTGCTCCTCTAACAAGCCTAACTGGTTCCTCAGGGTTTGTGGGTCTAACAAGCCTGGGTCCAAAAATAATTGCTTCCTCAGGGCTTGTACCTCTAACAAGCCTGGGTCCAAAACAAACCACTGATTCCTCAGGACTTGTGCCTCTGACAAACTTGAGTCCAACAAGTCACTGATTACTCAGGCCTTGTGCATCTAGCAACCCATATTCCCACAAATCAATGTTTCCCCAGGCTTGTGCGAAACAAGTGTAAGTCAGATAAATCATTGTTTACTTGGGTCTGACAAATAACTGGCTCCTCAGGGTTTGTGCGTCTGATAAGCCTGGGTCCAAAAATCATTGATTCCTCAGGACTTGTGCCTCTAACAAACCTGAGTCCAACAAATCACTGATTGCGTAGGCCTTGTGCATCTAGCAACCCATATTCCCACAAATCAATGTTTCCTCAGGCTTGTGCTAAACACATTTGAGTCCTTCAGATCAATATTTCCTGAGACCTGGGCCAAAATGTGTAAGCCCTACAAGTCAATGTTTCCACAAGATTTGTGCAAAACAAGTGTAAGTCCTACAAATCATTGTTTCCACAGGGCTTGGGCCTCTGTCAACAAGTCTGTGTCCTACAAATCAATGTTTCCTCAGGGCTTGTGCCTCTAACAAACCTAAGTCCAATAAATAACTGACTCCTCAGGGTTTGTGAGTCTAACAAGCCTGGGTCCAAAAATCATTGATTCCTCAGGGATTGTGCCTCTAACAAACCTGAGTCCAACAAATCACTGATTACTCAGGCCTTGTTCATCTAGCAACCCATATTCCCACAAATCAATGTTTCCTCAGGCTTGTGCTAAACACGTTTGAGTCCTTCAAATCAATATTTCCTGAGACCTGGGCCAAAAAAGTGTAAGTCCTACAAGTCAATGTGTCCTCACGACTTGTGCAAAAGAAGTGTAGGTCCTACAAATCACTGTTTCCTCAGGGCTTGGGCCTCTGACAACAACTCTATGTCCTACAAATCAATGTTTCCTCAGGGCTTGTGTCTAACAATAGGGATGGGTGAAAATTTTCACCTAAAACCAAAATCTGTGAAAAATGGAACTCCCCACTTGGTGAATAATGTCCCATGAAAAGTTTTCCTGCAGGCATATAAAAGAGTGTCAGGCTCTCACAGCATGCCATTCTGTGTTTATGAGATGAGAAAGCAGCATGTTTCTGAGCTAGAGAAGATAGGCAAATAAAAGGGAGTTGAAGCTCAGTTTAGGCATTCTGTTAGGTAGGAATTTGTTCTTTGTAATAGGTGAGTCTGGTGGCACTTTGGGGAAGAAGAAGGGAGGAAGGAGGTTGACCTCAGATACCCCAATATTCGGTGTGACTGACAGGCAAGACACAGGTAGCTGGGGTCCAATTTGCTCGCTGATCTTGCTGTTATTGTCTCTGTGCTGGGGAAGTCTTGGGAAAAAAGTTGTTGATTTTGTTTTTAGTTATAATTTTTATTTGGGACAGACTGTTATAAGATATGGTACAAAACTAAAAAATTAAGAAAACAACAAAACAAAATATTGATAAAATAATAAATACATAAATAAACAAACAAACAAATAAATGTATTAAGTGACAGACAGCTGATGTGAACTGTGTGACTGAGGCAGACTTGATTGACAGCAGACGAGATTGAGAATTTTCTTGAAGGCTAAGGCAAGACATCACACTCCATCAGCTGTGTACTGTAGAGAGTAAAAACACACACAGTAGTTGAATAAAGTCCAGCAAAAACACAAGGGGCAGGCAGAGAGGGTAAGGAGGAGCAATGCAGGGACATGAGTGTAAAGTGGTAGTTGAAAAGCTGAAGCCATGTGCAATAAATGATGATGACCCCTCTACTCCCAGGGAGGATGCAGTTTGTCAAGGTCCCACAAAAGTTCCACCACCACCATCACCAACACCAGTAAAAAAAAATGCATCAGAAGAACCCTGAAGATGACAACGAGTCACATTCTATTGTTGATGATGGCAATGGCTTGAAGGGAGGTGTAGCAGCTGAACCAACTGCTGCATCTGACAGTGAGACAAACAAGCACCAAAACAACTGTCCTCAAAGTAGTAGCAAACTTTGTGAAAGTAAAAGAGATTGTTTGACACATCTAAAAGCTTAGAGGAATATAAGGTCAAGAAGCGGCAGGTGATGTTGATGCTGAGAATGACCTAATGATTACTGATGATGATGACAATCTAGAATATATCCCTCCAGCATCCTTCTCTTGTTCAGATTCAGATGGAGCTGAGAGTGATGATGACATGACCACAAAGTTAGCAGAAAGGCAAAGGCTCAGTCTTCCACCACTAAAAACTAGCAATGTGTATGCCTATAAACTGTTTGAGAAAACCATTGGAAACTCTGACCCTGGACAAACAAAGATGTTCAAAAGTACACAGTCATCCTGTCAGTCATCATAAACATCATTTCCACTTCCAACTCCAATTCCCACTCAGCCACACACACGCACACTTGTGTTTAGTAACCAGCAACAACAACAGCAACACAGGTTATTAACATCCACAGTCTTAGCTATGATGAGTGCTTCCACTGCTTATAGAAGTGCTTCACCTTTGACACCTAGTAGTAGCAGTAGAATTGCCTCAACATCTATCCCCAGTAGAAGTAGTAGCAGCTTCTCATTCCATGAAGTCCACAGTATGGAAATACTTCACTCAGGATCCAAAAGCTATGACAGAGAAAGTCAGGCCAAATCTATTAACAACAGCACAGATGAGGAGGAGGAGGGATGTGAAGAAGGGTTGCTACAATCTACCACACTTGGGACCATACACACACACACACACACACACACACACACACACACACACACACACACACACATATATATATATATATATATACACACACATACACACTTCAATCTAACCATGCCAGTCCCCCAACACCACTACCATACATAACTGCTGCATTATAGATTGTACATCATCATGAATATGTGCTAGTATTAAGCAGGAACACATTTTTCAAAGGCAGATGTTGCTGTAGGACTCATAACTTTGATTTTCAGCTACTTATTTATCCACTGCAACCCTCAGAAGAGGTAATATTGTGCTGAGAAATATTGCACCATAGGAAACATAGGTGAAAAATGTTGGGAATTGGAGAAAAAGAGGAAAATTAAAATTTTTTGCTTTTTCACGAAAAGTCATATGGGAAATTTGTCTCACTTATTGCCTACCCCTACCTAACAAGTTTAAGTCCTATAAATCAATTGTTCCTCATGGCTTGATCCTCTAACAAAAAGTCCAAATTCTATTTGGTACCAGAACTTGTTTCTCAAGAAGAGTGGAGATGACATTGCTAAAACATGCACCTTTTCTGGGTTCTGAAAAACGTTGACAAAGAGAAGCGATATAGAGGAAGGGACTTGAATTCTATGTGGCACACTTCTGATATCATCTGCAAAACCACCTGGTCCATTATAGAGGATGCCCAGGCATCTTGAATAAGGTGGAGAAGGCCACCTACACATGGCAATGGACCAGAATTCCACAAGCAATGCAACGTTTGGTTGTTAGAATTAGATTTTGCAGTCATTTGTGCTGCCAAGTCTGTCTGGACTTTGCGGCAGGATGCGTTTGGGATACTTGAAGGATTTGCACCCTTTACTTCTCAGATCGGAGGGGTACGAAACCCATGCATCTTCCTTGCCATAAAGGACAACTTGGAGGAAATCTTGGCCAACAAGGTGCTCTTTCCACTAGTGGCATCACTAATGATCTGCTTCAGGTTAGGACACCAGTGATTTCTTAGAAGATTGTACTGCAGACCAAATCCTGAGCCACAGGGTGTGGAGAGTGAAAACAGAAAAGGCTGAGGATTTTCCAGAAAACCTGGCCACACCAAACAGGGTTTTAGTAATATAAACTCCCCACACAGCAATAGCCCTGTTGACCCAGGCAGAGGTGAAAATAGGTCACAGCACTGCCCCAGTAGGTGCAAAGCTGGCCTTAACCCTTTGAGTGCCAGAGAGGTACACAATGCATTGCAAAGCAATGTGTTGCGTACCCCTCTGGCACTCAAAGGGCCAAGTAAAACATCAAGCCTCGTATCTACATGATCCTAGAGCCCTGTAGCATCCTTTAGGAGAAGGCAGTGTTCTTCATCAAATATGAGATAAAGGAGTCAATAGCGGGGAAAGAAACCCACTGTGCCAGTGCCTCAGCTGTAAAAGGATATAGCTTGGAGAATTGTTTATTAAGGAAAAGTCTCTTAGATGGGGTTTTCCATTCTTCCTTAAGGATCTGATTAAGAGTGTTATTGGGAGGAAAGACTGGAGAGTCTTTCTTGCTCCTCTGGAAAATATCCACAGAGACAGACCCACCATCTGTACCCTCAGAGACCTGAAGTGTCTCGAAAACTGCATTGATGAGCCTATTTAGAGCAGGGACAGGGTCAGCCTCATAGGAATCTCCATAGGAGAAGGAAGAGCCCATATATTCATCATCCTCGGAATTTAATTCCTCATTAGAGGATACCCCAATAACCTGAGTATGACCTTTTAAAGCAGGTTCAACCTGTTTAAAAGTGGGTAAAGTTGTATGATAATGTAGAACCCCCTGAACAGGATAAGGGATAGCTGCCACTGATGATAGCAGAGTTGTAATTCAAGCTTGCTCTTGGTCAGTGCTGGATGGCCCTGGTGGAGTGGCAAAGGCCACAGTAAATGAAAGGTATAGAGACACAGAATATTCCCTTGGAAGCCCAGTTTAGCATTACGAAGTGAGGGAAATAAGGGATGCCTCTGAATCCTTTGTCTTAGATTTCCCCATATACTCCTTAGGGCCGAAAATGTCCAGGGAAAAGAGCCTAAAACTAGTAAAGAACTTAAGCATTTCCAGTTTAAAGTGAAGCCCTTAGAAATACCTAAAAAGTACTTTTATGGTACTCAAAGAGTTAAACTGAAGAAGAGAGCATGAAAGTCAACCTCTGCTTAGGATAAGCAAGACTGAAGTAAGATGGCCAGCAGTAAGTGTAACAGCCAAGCAGAAAGAATTCAGGAACAGGGAGATTATGGGAACTGAAATCTACTCCCTTGTTTGTTGGCTAGCAACATGTGGCTCTAAAGCCATGGGCGGGAGTGCACACAGTAGACACTCACAAAATGGACTATGCAATAGAGCATGAGTAGACAAGAAGAAAGAGCCCCCTTTGACCATTCCAGTCTTAATGATTGATATGTCCCATAGAAGTTTCTCACATTCAAGTCAATGGAACAAAGATGGGAGGGCTCCAGTTCTTAAGGGAGCCACACCATTATGATCATAATAATAATTAAAATGAATTTAAATAAAAGAGGTGGGGGTTTGAAAACAAGCCCCCAAGGAACCAAAAACCGCACCAATGCCCAAATACAATGAAGAACAGTAGAGAAAGGGTTAAGCTACAATGCTACACTGCACTCATCTGTACCACAGATCCAATGCAGACAAATAAGAGCTATAAATGAGTGCACTAAATAGCAAACACTGAGACTGGGAGAGAAAGCTTAGCATATGGCATACAGTGGATCAAGGCATTCAAAGCGTTACTCACCAATCTTCTGTCTTCCGACTCCCATCTCAAGGAGATTCAAGTCATGAGAAAAAAATTTGTTATAAAGTCAACCTCCACAGGGAAAAAGGTCCATAAGGCTCCTGTGAACTGGACAATCCAACTCTAGAGAAGCCAGTAATGGATGCCCATCTATTGGGGGTCTATACAGCCCCATATCTAAATATAAAAACAGTGAAAATCCCTGAAAAACAAAACAAAACTCAGATTATTGCCACTGTACTCCTTTCAGCTTTGCAAAGCACATGAATCTGGAAGGCGGAGTTTGAGCTGGGTGAAAAGGAGGGAGTCTCCGCCCCAAAGAACCTGTCTTTTGTGATGTACCCTGCCCTCTTGGAGGAGGAGCTCAACCCCATGGATCCTATGTTTTCATTTAAACTTTTGAGTGCCAGAAGGGTATGCAACTCCTTGTAGCGAAAGGGATTGGATAACTCTCTGGCACACAGAGGCTTAAATCAAGGACAATATTTATTTGTTCCCCATAGCGCAGTTGGTTTGATTAGAGTTTGCTCCTCTTTAGCTTACTGAGTTCCAAATTTGAAGGGAATTTTGACTTGTATTTTGCAGTTAATTTGCCTCAGAATTGCCCCAGTTTGCCTTTATGCATAAGGCCATGTATATTTATTTTGTAAGGGAGTGATTGCCATTAAGTTATGATTTGATTTCTATATATCTTAGTGATATACCTGTTGCTTGTAAAGTTCAATAATATATCTTAGATTTACTCACTTGCTTTTTAACATCCTACCAAATTGTGTTTTCTCATTGTAATCCTTTGCTCCAGCTGAGCTTGTCTGTGAACATTGACTAGATGTCTGCAGAATGTAAATGCTTTTCTTTAAAGATGAGACTGGAGACGTATTTCCAAAGGAACATTATCAGACTAAAAGCATCTATACTCATTCTTGTTTACAGATCTGAGAAAATACATATTTGCAATGAGGCACCTTTGGGGCCATATCCAAAAAAGAAAATATAAACAATTCTGAAACAAACCAACTGTACCATAGAGGAGAAATAAACAATCATATTGTGTTAACCCCTTAGCGACCCTTGACGTACCAGTACCGTCAAGGGTAAATTTGCTCCAAGGACCCTTGACGGTCCTGGTACGTCAAGGGTTAAACTCTCCCATCGCGGCCGCATGGAGCAATGGGAGAGCGCTGGCTGCTTGTTACTAAGTGTCCCGGTACTGGGACACTTAGTAACAACCAATAGAAACTTTGTTGCAACATGTGATCCGCTTGATGAGCGAATCCCATGTTGCAAAAGTCCCTGTCATATATCTCTGCCTCCCTCCATCTTGCACACTGCTGAGGTGGAGAGAGACAGAGAGAGATCGTGCTACAGCATTGCAAATCGTTCCTGAGTGAAAGCCTGTGTGAAAAAAAAGAATTTAACCCTTTGATCACTGGTTCGCAGTGATCAATAAGTGATCAGTATACTGCAGATCAGCGTTTACTGATCTGTGGGACACCCCCCATCCCCCTTGTATTTTTTTTTTTTACATTTTTTTTATTTTTTTTTTTTTTAATAAAAATTGAATAAAAAATATAGTGTAGGTAGTTTAGGTAGGTAGGTGGGTAGGTTTAGTGTAGGGAAAGGTTTAGGGACAGATTTAGGTTTAGGGAAAAAAAAAAAAAAAAAAAAAATATATATATATATATATATATAATAAGTATAGTTTAGATAGGTAGCTCACTTGGGTTAGGTAGGTTCAGGATATATGTAGGTTAAGGTAAGTTTTCGGGTTAGGTTTAGGGATAGCGATAACGTAAGAAAAAAGAAAACAAAAAAAAGTTTTTTTTAGTGGGCAAAATGCAGCGCAGGTACAGCGTTGAAGAGGTATATGCCTTTTTGGCAACAGACACTGCGTCAGATTTTGATGTAACGCAGTTTTCAGAAAGTGAGAGCAGCTCTAGTGATGACGCTGGGCCTTCTGTCACGAAAAGATGCACTGCCCCAAGAGCTGCCCCAAGAGCTTCCCTGGCAACTGCCCCAGCACCTGCCAAAAATCCTGCCAAAAGATCTGCCAAAAGTATTGCCAAAATACCTGCCAAAAGAAATGCCCCCAGTGCTGCCCCAAGAGCTGCCCTGGCAATTGCCCCAGCACCTGCCAAAAGATCTGCCCAAAGAAATGCCCCAACACCTGCCACTCCTGATCATAATGAATGGGTATCGCCAATCAATTTTTGCCCACAAATCCCAGAATATACAGGCACCCCAAGGATTCAAATTGATGTGGAAGGATTTAACCATGATAATTTTTTTGATTTGTTTTTGGGGGAAGACATTTTAGGTGAAATTGTGTCCCAAACCAACTTGTATGCAGCCCAGTATACTGCCGCCAACCCTACAGCTTTTGTAGTTAAGGAAGAAATATGGAAACCCATAGATATCATAGAATTTAAACAATTCTGGGCCTTAATAATGGCAATGGGTATAATAAAAAAGCCAAGTATCCGATCCTACTGGAGCAAAAACCCCATATGTGATACCCCTATATTCTCCAAGACTATGACCAGGTCCAGATTTGAAATCATTTTGCACTTTATGCATTTTAGTGATAATACCCTGTGCCCCCCAAAAGAACACCCCCAGTATGATAGACTGTACAAAATTCTTCCCCTAATAAGCAATTTACAGAAAATGTTTGCCCAAGTGTATGTGCCCCAAAAAGAAATTAGTGTAGATGAATCCCTAATGAAATACAAAGGCAGGTTAGGGTTCAAGCAGTACATCCCCTCAAAGCGTTCCAAATTTGGTGTAAAATTTTATAAATTGTGCGAAAGTGCCACAGGCTACACCCAGGCTTTTAGAATTTATGAGGGCAAGGACAGCCAACTTGATCTTCCTGGGTGCCCCGAATTTATGGGAACAAGTGGGAAAATAGTTTGGGATTTAATTTACCCCTTATTAAATAAAGGCTATCAGTTATTCCTTGATAATTATTACACCAGTCCCCTTTTATTTAAGTCTCTTTTTTGTTTTGACACCGTGGCCTGTGGCACTGTCAGGTGCAATTGCAGGGAGTTGCCCAAAATACTAATAGATACCAAATTAAAAACTGGGACGTCCTCATCTTTGTGCCAACAGGAGCTGCTGGCAGTGAAGTTTAGGAACAAAAAAGATGTCTACATGCTGACCACCATGCATGTGGCAGTCACTGTTCGTGGCAGGACAGGGGTAATGAGAAAGCCAGTCTGCATCAGGGACTATAATAAAAACATGGGGGGGTGGGGTTGATCTGTGTGATCAACAAATGCAGCCATATCTCGCAATGAGAAAGTGTAGGGCATAGTATAAAAAAGTTGCCATCTATATGATGCAGACTGCTGTACATAATTCTTTTTTACTTTTCAAACTGGCAAACCCCAATCAAAAATGTAGCTTTTTACAATATCAGCTACAACTTATTTCCCTATTTTTATTTAATGGTGCGTCAGAAATAATTCCTCTGCAGGATTTGCTACAGAAAGGTAATACGGACAGACACCACAACTTACTGTCCTGATTGCCCTTCCAAACCTGGCCTCTGCCTTGGTGACTGTTTCAAGGAATACCATTCAGGCACAATGCAGTAGTGCTGTAAAGGTTCTTTTATTATTTGGCCTCTTTTTCCCCCTGAAATATCCTGTTTTTTATTTTTCAAAACACATCCCTCCTTAGATCTAACACTATCAAAATATATCTCTGATAATAGAAACACACATGTTCCCTACTGGGCCTAGTAACTCCCCCAAACCCTGACAAACCTATGCATATGGGGCATTGCCGTACTCAGACAATGTAACTCACCACTAATGTAAAGCATTTAAAAAATCTGCAAATATCATCTGATTAAAATCTAGAGCAACACTAAAATATAAATGTGAAAAAATGGTGTTTATCTGCCTTACTGCAGATTTTGGGAGGGATTGGTGATAGAGTGGCAGTGAAAAAATTGATAAGATGCAAATAAAATGAAAGCCAGGGTTGTCTACTCTTCTACAACATATACTTTTGGGGGTAAAATTAATTGCAGCATTGCCAAACAGACCAAAATGAGACAAGGCGCCAGTTGTAAAAATGGCATGTCTGTAAAAGGAAACTAACATGTTCCAACTGGGCCCAGTAGCTCCCACAAACCCAGACAAACCTATGCATATGGGGCATTGCCGTAATTAGATGAAGGAGCCAAACACTAATCAATGCAGTTTATAAAATCTTCACCTATTCTGTGCTGAAATTCACGTTAACACTGAAGTCTAAGTGTGAAAAATGCTGGTTTTTTTTTACTTACGTCAAGGTTTACGAGGGATTGGTGGTAAAATGATTGTGTACATAATTTGAAAACACACCTAAAATGAAAGACTGGGGTGTCTGCTTTCCAAAAATATACACTTTTGGGGGGAAATCTTAAAAAAGAGCACTGTTACACAGCCCAAATGACAAATGGCACCAGTAACGCAAGCTGTGAAGATTCAAAGTGTGAACCTGGAAACGCACATGTTTCAGTTTGGGCCCCGTAGCTCCCCCAAACCTTGAGAGCACTGGAACATAGCCAAAAATGAGTAATGGCACCAGTTAAGCAAGATGTGAAAATTCAATATTTGTTCAAAATTGGGCCCCATAGCTCCCCCAAACCTTGAGAAACCTATGCATATGGGGTATTGCCGTACTCAGAAGAAGGAGCTGAACACTAATCAATGCATTTTTAAAAATTCTTCTCCTATTCTGTGCTTGAAATCCACACCAACATTGAAACGTAAGTGTGAAAAACGCTGAATTTTTTACTTACATCAAAATTTACGAAGGATTTGTGGTAAAATGGCTGCGTAAAAAATTTGAAAACATACATAAAATGAAAGCCTGGGGTGTCCACTTTCCAAAAATATACACTTTTGGGGGGAAATTTTAGAGTGGAGCACTGTTACACAGCCCCAAATGAGACATGGCACCAGTGATGCAAGCTGTGAAAACTGGAAACTGGAAACGCGCATGTTCCAATTTGGGCCCCGTAGCTCCCCCAAACCTTGAGAAACCTATGAATATGGGGTATTGCCAAAAAATGTGTGTTTGCGATTGTGTTTGGATGCAATGTGTACAATATGTAATAAAGTGTACTTTGTGTTTAATTATGATGCAACTGTTGTCTAACTACTCCACCTCTACCTCTCACCAGTGAATGTGTGCCTCTCTCTCTAATAACCTCTGCTCCTGGGGACCTGTGCACTAGCTCATAGAATGAGATACACAGACAATGTTTGAAGGGTTTTGGGCTTTTTATACTTTTTAGGCCTCATATTGATACTTTTGTGGCATGTGATTGGCTGGCCGTTGGATTTGCCCTTGCTAACGCTTAACTTGACCTTTCTTTCATCAAACGTACAGCTATTTCCTTAGAGGTTGACGTTTAGAGTGCCTTTTTGGTTTTGGCGTGGCAAATAGTACCGAACCATGGAACTCAAAGGGTTAAAGGGGAAATACTCCCTAAGAATAAAGGTTTAATCTAGTACACCACATTTGTCACAAAACAAGCAATTTAAAGGTTGTTTCACAAATCCCAAAAAACACTAAACAATTAAACACATTTATTCATTAAATTATCTATCACCTCAAAAGAAGCATAGTTAATTTTAAAGACTCTGTACTAGAAACTACCTATCTGTTGTACTATCCATTTGTTTGTAATATAAATGTTTCTTTTAGAAATTTACCACACAATTAATTAATCTATGTAGAGCTCACACACCCATACAATTTCTAAAAATACTGTGGGGGTTATGAACTAAGGTGTGATAAAGAGGTGATAAAGTGGAGATGACTTCTCCAGTGATATCACTTCTCCAGGTTCTCTTCTATGGAGTCTATGCAGTAAGATTTCTGAAAACTTGGAGATCTAACGGCTCGATTTAATAATCACCAGTAAAACTGTTGGTAGGGCAAAAAACTGGATACCAAATGGTGCACACATCCTATATTATAATTCGCTGAGAATGTTTGTCAGAAGCCATCATGTGCAGTAGAGACAGCTGCACACACTGCAGTCATGCGCAGTACAGACTGCCTGCACCGTGGCTGATACGGAGCGGGGTGCTCTGAATTTAGACCGTAGTCCTCTCTGCGCACCTTCCTGGGACCGCTTGGTCCCAGGAAGGTGCGCAGAGAGGACTCCGGTCTGAATTCAGAGCACCCCGCTCCGTATCAGCCACAGCGCGGGCAGTCAGTACTGCGCATGACTGCAGCACCACCAGTGTTGGCCCGTGTACACGGGCTTTAAAACTAGTCTCCCATATGACGATAACAACATATAGAAAAAATTAACCCGCTGAGTGTCAGAGAGGTGCGCAACGCATTGCTTTGCAACGCATTGCATACCCCTCTGGCATTCAAAGGGTTAAGTTCTTGATAAAACAAACTAAACTCTTACAGTGACAGATCAACTTTAAACTGAGAGGCCTAACTTACCACAGTGAAGGTAACGGACATGTCATCCAGGCATAACTAAAGGATTTAGCTAATACCACTCACAATTTATCAACCATACCTGATCCCCAACATACACTTTTGCATTCTCCAGGCTACTTCCTCTGTTCCTCCTACAGAAGGGTTGCCAAATCATCCTTTTGGAAAATAGACACCATGAAAAATGCATACTGCCGGATTACATGGGAAGTTGGGAACCAATGCAGCCCAATAATTGTCACTGCAAGCATGCAATTTCCATATGCATCACTTTTTTCAAGGAATTATTTGGCTACCTTATGCTATAGGAACTCTTATTCTATGCTTCCAAGACCTCCCTGTCTCTGTTCTATGGTGGGTAATGAATAACTATATTACTAATATTTGGTACATTTGCTTCATTACAGTTCTACAGCTTGAGAAAAGTAACCATTTTATTTCCTTCCCTACCAAGAGTGAAGCATGAAACTACACTCAAATTTTCTATTGGTCTTTTTAAGCGGTAGTCTAATTACATATACTTGGTAAAGAAAATTCCCAATATATTTCATTAGGGATTGTAACCCTTTCAGTGCCAGACAGATATCCAGAACATTAAACTCTTGAACAATCGGGATGCATGCAAACATTGTAAATCATTCAGGGAGTTAAAAAAAAAACAATTTAAATCAATGGATCTGTTGATAGTTTTTATTTGTCCCTATTGTTGTACCATTTCATTTACCCCAAATTGCTCCATTTTCTTTTATACATTAGGACCCTATCCCCCGAGAATTAAACCCTGCTTAAAACAAATAGGACAAGAGACATTCTGGACAATACTTTTCTTGGGTTTTGGTCAGGGTACTAGCTTTTCAGTATCCCATTAGTGCAAATATTACATTTTTAACCATTTGGATGCAATGCATTAACAACTTCTCAACCATCTTAGGGTAAAATCTTTTATCCTGTCTCTCACTTTCCTACCCTGGGCCAACTAAAAATGTGCTGATCTAATATTTTAGTATTAATATGTCTCTGTTTTTCTAGAATCAACATCCACATGCTCAGCTACCACTGAAGCTGATGTACTAGGAAGTGTGGAACAATTATGGGGAAAACAAAATTCACCAAAGGAAACAAATAAGAATTCCTCTTTGATTTAAAGGAATGAAAGAGATTTAAAGAAATATCTGATCTGATATACCTTATTATTGTTTTCCTGGCTCAACAATTAAATTATACAATTTGTCCCATTCTTCAAACTCTTATTCCTGCGAATCCTCTCCTGTTCCTTTTAGCATAAATCTTACCTGCTACTCTGAGAAACAAACCACATTCGAAACATCTCCTTCTTCAATTACTGAGTGCTGCAAAGTCCCTGATACCGACTCTGTGGAGGTCTACTTCTCCCCCCACCATCCACCTTTGGGCCCTGAAAGTCTCACATTTCTGCAACATGCAATGCTCACATGCCTTTTCCACTGGCAAGACAGAATTGTTCCACTTTCTTTGGCAACCGTGGTTGACCTACTCTGCCCGTCTTCACCTGACTCACACAGATATTCCAGTCTAAGACACTTGTAAACTACCTTTCACATCCCCTCACCCTTTTCTCTTCCCTCCCCACCCCCTTTTTTTTCTCTCCGTGTTCATATGTCCCCTCGTTCTTTTGCTTCATCTTGTCTTCTCTCTAGATACTATGCGTTTACTCCTCTTTCTCCGGCACTTTCCTTCATTCTTTCCTCTCTTTCTCTTATCTATTGCTCTTCTTTACTGCCTAGGTGCTCCCACTGCTCACTGCCTCTGACAGACTCCCATACATATAAATATTTGTTTGTTCTTGTGTTCATTATATACTTGGAACCTGTTACTCCTCTACTTGATTATCGTTTACCATTACTGTCTCATTTTGGCTATTGCTAAATCTCTCTTGGTTTGCTACTTCTGTATAAAATTTTGATTATTATGATGACTTCCCATCAGCAAAATACTTGTTATATGGATGCTGTTCTCCCTTTGGCTTCCTTGAATCCTTGTTGTTGTTAACATCCTTTGTATATTTAGATTTTTCTAAATAAAGCTTTAGAAATGGAAATAAATAAATAAATAAATTATACAATTTGTCAACATTAACACCTTCTTTACTTATTGAATTTTGATATATAACTTGTCAATGTAGTATGATTGTGATAATTTTTGTAGTAAACATAATGTGTTACTGCTTAGCTTTGATTGTGAGACTTGACAGATAATGTCAGTTTAGACACGCAGACTAGTCTTTACCTAAGTTTTGCTTTTGGAAATGTATGCATGTTTTTAGAAAATGGATTCAAAGCCTGCCAATATCAAGATTTGTTTTATTGATTGAAGTTGCTAATAAAGGGTTTTGCAGGGTCAAACTATTTTTATTTACTTTGAACAAACAGTTTGTAAATATGTTATCACACTCTAGCTTTTGAATATGTATATTCCATGCAACATAAATAGAAGGTAAGAAATACCATTATTTTTTTTTTTACCAGTCTAGTTATACAAGTATTACATGAACTTTATATAGCTGTATATTCTTTATTAAAGTATAGAAATGTAGTATCCCTGTTTTTTAGTAAATCCTCCTTGTGATCAGCACACAAATGGGTACATTTTTCTAGTTCCATTCAAAGTACCATAGTAAATAGTTTGTGAGGTTAACGAAGACTGGTGTCCATCATGTTCAACCTTTCCTATCATCATTGTTTTTGTTGAACCACAGGAAGGAAAAAAAAACATTGCAGCCATTTACAATTATGCCACAAATGAGTAGAAACAAATTACTCTAAAAGGCAATTGGATATCTCCCTAGATCAACATCCTATATCTACAGAAACATTTGCATGGGACTATAGGCATCCTGAATGTGTACGGTTGTATCTAGGTATGGGCAAAAAATTTCAAACTGAAATCGGCAAATAATGGCATTTCCCACTTGGTGAATAATTTCCAGTGAAAAGTGTTGTTTTTCTGCTTTTTTTGCCTGAAATCAACGGGAACACTGAATTTACACACAACACATAGCAAATATTATTTTATTTCCTAAAGGCATATTATAAAAGGGGCAAGATGGTGTCTGTGTTGGTGGATTGTGGGGAAAGAATCAGTTGAACATGGAATGTTTTTTGAGGGGGTTTGTTTACTGGTATTGGGGGCAGTTAATAAAAAAATAAATCCTAAATACAATTAAAAAACCCCATAAGACATGGTATAAAAGGGGTCTAAAGAGGGTGCCTGCATTGGTGGGGGGAGATTGGGGAAAGAATCAGTTGAACAGGGAATTTGTTTTGGGGGCTTGTTGTATGTAGCTTGATAGAGACAGGGACCCCCTTACTTAAGCTGCCACTGGGGTAAACTGATACTTGACGTGAAGAGTATTTTGTAGAGAATGATTAGTAAGATTTGTTGCTAGATGCCCGAACCCTGAGGAAACATTGATTTATAGGACTTAGACTTGTTTGGCCCAAGCTCTAAGGAAACGTTGATTTGTAGGACTTAAACTTGTTAGCAACAAGGACTATGGCTTTTTGTATTTTTTTTTTTTTTTTTTTAAAGCACAAGCCCAGAGGGAAAAAAAAATGCCTACTGGCCTAGTGCCAGCAGTTCATACCCTTTTGGCCATTGGCCACTGGCCTTGATTAGATGTGGAATTTGTGAATGCTGTTCTTGCTTCTGCTGCTGAGTTGTTTAAGCAGCAGGATGACTGGCAGCTCAAAAGGAATGGGAACAACAACAGTAGTAACATGGGTGATGGATGGTAAGGTTCCACCTGCCATGCCTAGCTCCAGTGATGTGCCTGAGGCAATAGCAGCACAATAATTAGCCCCCAGTATATGTGGAGAAAATAAGAAGTTGGCCAATAATTCTTCTCTACCTGCCCCTCCTCCACAATCATGGGTGTGTTGTTACTAGAATTGAATTTTTTCCCTTGAGAACAGGAACTGTGCCTCTCATCAGCAACTGCAAAGTGCACGGTGTGTGTGGTAAATAACACCTGGCACAACTGCATCCAGCACCAGAGTACTGCCGCTGTCAATATATCCCTTGTCCACATCCTGCTAAGGACACATGACAACTTACTAACAGTTAAATAATAATGATGAACCCTCCCTGCCACCAGCTTAGCATATTCTACGGGATAGAATGTCTTCAGATGCCAGTTGATGCCCTGCTTGCGATTCTCCTCCACCACGCTGCCATGTGTGGTCAGTGCACCACACAGTATGCAATGGTGGACATGAACTGCCACATCCTAACATCTACAGAGTGGCTAACATTTGGTGGGGGAGGTAATGATGAATGAGGTGGATTGGTAGAAGATGTAGTTACCCTAGAGGAAGAAGGTGATGGTGAACTAGTTGTTGTGCTCATCACTGAACTTCCAGTCTCTTTCTGGGTTTCTCTATTCTTCCTCCTCATTGATCTCCACCTCGCCTCTTGTTGCCTTTCTGGAGAGGCAGGGGAGTACAGCATCAGCGGTACTCGATTTCTGTGGTGGGTGTTTAAATTTAACATGTTTGACATAAATGTCTTGGTGTCCTTGTTTCATGTGTATTATCATGGTGGTTGTGCCAAGATGTGTTCCGTCCTTTCCCCTTCTCCCTGACTTGTCACTAATTGTGCACAGTGTTGTTGGTGATGACTGCACTGTTCCTGCCCCAAGAGAAAAATAGTCTCACACCCATGACTTCAGGGGGTAGGCAACAGGTGGAGAAGAATGGCCTCTTTCTTCTTCTCCTCCACATTCCCTTTCACTGTCTGAGGCAGAGGATGATGTTGCTGCTGTTGATGCAACTGCCTCAGAATCAGCACTGCAACTAGGACCAGGACCGGGCGGCTGCTACAGATGGCAGGTAGGTCAAGACGCAGTCCCAAGAGTGACGCGTGGGATGACACTGAGGCATCATTTAGAGTGATACAAACCCAGCGCCAGCCGAAGCGGAAGCGTTGGATCTAAGGTAACTGTGACACCTAATTCTCATTTGAACACTCTTATGGATCTTCCATTGTAAACCTTGCCTGGTTTATTGATTCATTGGCTTCTGACCTCAGCTTGTCTTCTGGTGTAGATCCTGAGTTTTTCTTTGTACCATTCTAGTGTGATCTTCTGACACTTGGCTCATCTTCCGGTCATGTCTTCTGTCTCCACCTTCTGTACCTACAGTTGAGTTATTTCCTGCTTCAGATTGTGACAAGACTGACTTCACTTATTGAATCTCCCTGCTGCCAGCCGTTACATTGTATCCTGCTAATCTCCTCACCTTCAGTTGCTTCTGTGAATGCCTGCTGCTGCTATAGATTGGACCTCTGCTACATTGGATCAATTATCTGAACTTCTTATTGATTGTTGCAGTGAATATTCCCATTTCTGCTACAGATCCTTGTGATGAATACATCAGATCCAGGTTATCTCTGCCCCTCAGCTGATTCTGTGATTTCTGCTGCTTCTGCTAAGTGGGTCCCTGTTATTGCTACATCTATCCAGTTTATCTGATCAGCCCATTGGATGCTACTTTCAGTCCCTGTCACTTGTTTTGGTGTACGGCATGCATCTGATTAGCCCATCAGCTGCTTCTGTGAATTCTTCAGTCGCTGCTACAACTAGATCCCTGCTGTTGATTCACTGTATCAGATCAGCCCATCAGGTGTATTCACCACATCCTGTTTCATTCCTGAATCAGTCAGCTATTAGCTTACCTGAGCATCTGTATACTAGTGCCAAGTGCAGCACACCAACTTTCATAAAACTAACTTTCTCTACCTGCTTCTAGAGTCTGCCAGCTTTGTGATCTACCCATATTATAATGTTTTATTCAGTGTAATTTGCAAGTATCATTTCTTTCCTCTAACACTGAACTTCCTGTGTCATCTGCCTTAGGATCAGGCTTCTTTCTCCCAGGATAGCTAATCTTACCATCTCACTGTTTCACTGGTGTGTTCATCCTATCATCTAGCTAAATGGCCAGCATCTTTAACCATGGCTTTAGCTGCATCAAGAAGAAACTCAATGTAGTCTATCCTACCAAGGAACACCAATATAAAGTATCCTTGATAGTAAACTGAAATAAAATAGTTGTCATAAAGAAAAGGCCAGTACAACCTTACAATATAGTCCTTATATAAGAGGTTTCTTCTCAGCTTGTTGTAATTGGCATGGAAGTCCAGTAACACAAACTAAAATAGATAAAGAACAAACAACAGTGCAGAATACCCCTCTAAGTGTAGTATATTCACTGCAGACACACTTTCACCCCATGCACTAAATATCAGGGTCACCTGAGCTCACAGAGGGCACAGCAAACCTCCTGTATAAGCTCTAGGATATCCACCTTGGTGCTACATAATAAAAGTAAAATATCAGCTAAAAATAAACCTCAGTGTGTTTTGTAACAGTGGTTACTTTCTATTGTTACGAAATGCTTTGAGCATTATTTTTAGCTGATATTTAAAGCTTTTTATCTAGGTGGCCCTGATATTTAGTGTATTCTGAATCCTGATTAGAGGACAAGCAGAGACGTAGAGGAGGTAACCATCCTGGGTTTTATACCAGGAGAGCTTTATATACTTAGAGGCTGTATTCTGAGCCTCTAAGCAATGTAAGTACATTTCATATAGAGCATGGTATGAAGGCGTGTCCAAAGAATTCTGAGCTGTTGTTTGTTCTTTAGCCGTAGCAAGGATACACCAGTGGCTGCCATCACACTATAGTATCACTCTCAAGTCTTCACCCCCTAGCACCTGCTAGACTAGCTTTCTGTGAAAAGTATGCACTAGTTGGGGTACTATTGGTTGTTACAATATATTTTTTTTCATTTTTGAATCAACTGTAATATTCTGGTACAATATCAGTTGAAGGACTACATTACCCATAACCATATCCTTAGAAAAAGACTTTCAAAAGACAACCTTGTGGCAGTGATTTATTGCTAACATCTCAGCATCACGAGTAGGGAGAATCCCTCACCTTTTCTATAGGTATATCATGGACACAGTAAACTGGCTACCAAAATAAGGACCTGTGATATGCATAAAGCCCAAGAAGGGCAAATGTGAGTGCAAAATCATAAGCTGATTTTGTATTTTGTTTCATTTGTGAATAATAAGTTTACTACACAGAGATTTTTTCTGATTTTTTTTTTGCTGTGCTGTTTCTACTTTTTTCCTGATTTTCCCCTCTCTATGGGAACTAAGCAATTTTCTAACTGTACTGCAACATAGGAGAAGCATTATCAAAATGTTCTATCTAAGACATCCATCAAGGTCATCCTCTCATTAAGTCAGTCTATTTCATTTATATTGGCTTATCTCCTTAACCCTCATCTCTTCTCATCCTATATATATTAGCTATATTGGCATGGCTTTGCCCCTGCAGTTAATGTAACAAATAAATAATAAAAAACAAAAGTCAAAAGTTCCATGCAGTTTTATGCATGACTAAATAAACTTAGAATTGTCAGAGACATTGCCATGATGGGGAGGAAATGGATAATTTTTCTTTTAAAACAAATTCTCTGAAAGTTTGTTTTTAAGATGTGTGTAACGATCTTATGTTATAACAATGACTCCATTTTAGAGACAAAAGGGGCCTCTCTTTACCTAGACAGGAGTAAAAATAGTTGAGTGAATTCTACGATTAAATATGACTATCGTGGAGACAGCAGGACTGATAAGGGATTCTACCATATGGGAAAGTCTAGTAGGGTGACATATTTATGTCAAGTCCAATGACCTTCTGGCCATTCTTATCTGTTGATATGAGACAGATCCAGACATCATATGTAAAATTTTAATGTGGAGTAAGAGCGCCATCATGAAAGCACATAGCGTTATTACTAGTTCTTTGGAATTTTTCCATAATAATATGCGTGATGTCATAGGGAAAATAGAGATTAGGAGAATCCAATCAGATAATACTGACGATGTCACTGCATAATGAGATGGATCTCTATCCAATCAGAGGAGATTCTGATAAGGGTAATTTTACATTATAAATATGTACGTTTTGAGAGAGAAGGGGCTTTTTCCTCTTGGTTTCCTGGCTCTTAATTTCCTGAAGTGTACCTGGCTGGCTGGTAAAGAGATACTAAGAAATATTTATCGGACTGGTCACTATATCTTTCCTTATTTTAATTCTGCAAAATTCAAAATCAAATATATATTTCTTCTATATTTGAACAAACATAGTTTTTCTTATAATTTGTCTAAATCGGACTGGCCACTCAATTGTGACCAGTTATAATAAGCTATATTGGCTCTAGTAATTCTGAATTAAGCAGAATTAATTAATTAATTGGTATATTGTTATTTTTTGCCAGATAAATGTAAAATAGGATAGCAGTGAGATCTATTTATCCTTGTTTATAAATTAGTTAATATAATCGTTGATATTTCTAGAATATATTGTGTTCTAGAAAGGTTATTATAGCTAATATTCGATATGGGGGAATTCTTTGAATTCAGTTATTAACCTTTCAACTGCTATTTGTCTATTTAATTTGTGGTGTTTCTTTGGATTTCTTTGTGTGTCTTTTGGGTCTAAATTTCTGTACAGTGAGAAGTTTATTTAAACCTCACACTAGACAAAACAAGTCGCCATCTTGGATGTGGCATCCTATAGTTCTAAGTGGATTAACCTTTAAAGTACCATACAGGTTTTACATAGGATTGCTATGGTCATGTGTATGATATATGTTACATGAAGTTTGGTATACTGTCTAGACATATATTAAATTGATTCTGAGTATATTCTTGGTATAATCTATTATATATGTTTTATTCAGAAGGTATGCAATATTTGAAATTGGTAGATAATTAAATTATAGTGATTTAAATCTGGGATTTTATTCCAGTTAGTATCTAAATTTGGTTATTATATATGGTATAAGGAAATTGTCAGAGGACCTGGCTTAATATTAAAGCTGACTCACCTGACAATATACCTTAAACCTCAATTAACATAGTTTATACAGTTTCTGGGGCAAAGGTATTCATATATGCTGCTGCCAACTGTATTTTAAGTAATTGTAAGGATCAATTATCCTTTTCTATGCTGCTGAGTTCAATTACTGTAATTTAATATTGCTGAATATATCTATGTGTGGTTAACCCTTTAATTGCTGGCAATGCTAATGGTGATAATTGTGGTTTGAGTTACTGTATATCTATTGTAATTGCTGGCCACTCATTTATATCATTGTTGTTGACACTTTATATATATTATATATTACTTAAATAAATTATATATATTTTTGCACAAATATGCGGGATTGGTTATTTTAATCAATTTGTTACTGTGAAGTAGCATGTCAATACCTAATATAGTATAAAGTTCTCAAATTTAATTTTATCTATTTATGTGAAGATATCCAACCTAATTGGTTCTCCTGTTAACCCTTGAATATCTTCTATAGAATCTGATATGTTTCTGGTACTAATAGGGTTAAAAAATTAAAAGTGGATTTACATGTAGGACTATCTTCCCCTGACATCAAGGTAAATTCAAAAAGGAGACAATGTTCATCTCCAAAATGGTGTGCAAAGCATTATGTCACACAACTGTCCATCAGTGAGCAAGTGTGTGTGTGTGAGTGAGTGTGTGAGAGTGTTTTTGAGCGAGAGTATGTGAGAGTATATGTGTGCGCGAGCATGTGGGAGCATGTGTGTGCTTTGCTTGTAGTGTTTTGCTTTTTGTGTATTGAGTTTTGCATAAAACATTTTACGCATAGCATTTTGCATTTTTCACATAATGTTTTATCTATAGCTTATTGCGTCTTGTGCTTAGCGTTTTGCGTATAGCATTTTGTGTATAGCATATGGCATTTTGTGTACAGCATACAGCATTTTGCGTAAACCTTATTGCTTATAATATTGCTTATATTACTTATATTGTTTTGCATATAGCATACATCGTCTTGCAGTTTGCATATAGTGTCTCACATATTGCATTTTGTGTATGACATTTTGCACATAGAATTTTGAGTACAACGTTTTGGTATAGCTTTTGCTTATAGTGTTTTGCATATTGTGTATTGCGTACAACATTTTACGTTTTTCATAAACCATTTTGCATCTAGCATTTTGAGTATAATGTATTGCTCATAACATTTTGCTTACAGCTTTTTTGCATTTTGTATAGAGTGTTTTGAGCATTGCTTTTTGCACATAGCGATTTGCTTTTTCAGTATAGCATTTACTGTATTGCGTATAGCATTTTGCACATAGCATATTTTGTATAGCATATAGTTTTTTGCACATTGTGTACAGATTGTTGCATACAGCGTTTTGTGTACTGCATTTTGTCTATTGCATTTTGCGTAGAGCATCTTGAGTTTTGCTTATAGCAGTTTGTGTATGATGGTTTGCATATATCAAACAGGTGCTAATGATCATCAATTTAATATATAGGTTGAAAAACAATCACTAACTAAAACAGAAACAGAAGAGCAGGAGGAATAAAACTGGGTGAGGAACAGCCAAACTCAGATAACAAGGTGATGTTGCTGAAGACAGTTTAATGTCAAAAGTCATACACCATGGCAAAACTGAGCACAGAAACAAGACACAAGGTAGTTATACTGCATCAGCAAGGTCTCTCCCAGGCACAAATTTCAAGGCAGACAGGGATTTCCAGGTGTGCTGTGCAAGCTCTTTTGAAGAAGCACAAAGAAACAGACAACGATGAGGACCGTAGGCACAGTGGTTGGCCAAGGAAACTTAGTGCAGCAGATGAAGGACACATCATGCTTACTTCCCTTCTCAATCAGAAGATGTCCAGCAATGCCATCAGCTAAGAATTGGCAGAAAACAATGGGACCCTGGTATACCCCTCTACTGTCTGGAGAAGTCTGGTCAGAAGTGGTCTTCTTTGAAGACTTGCGGCCAAAATGCCATACCTCCGACATGGAAACAAGGCCAAGCGACTCAACTATGCATGGAAACACAGGAACTAGGGTGCAGAAAAATGACAGCAGGTGCTCTGGACTGATGAGTCAAAATTTGAAATATTTGGCTGTAGCAGAATGCAGTTTGTTCGTTGAAGGGCTGGAGAGCAGTACAAGAATGAGTGTCCGCAGGAAACAATGAAGCATGGTGGAGATTCCTTGCAAGTTTGGGGCTGCATTTCTGCAAATGGAGTAGGGGATTTGGTCAGAATTACAGGCAGATACTTATCCATCATGCAGTACCATCAGGAAGGCACCTGACTGGCCCCAAATTTATTATGCAGCATGACAACTTACCCAAACGGTGTAAAGAAGAACAAGGAGTCTTGAAAGTAATAGTATGGCCCCCACAGAGCCCTGATTTCAACATTATTGAGTCTGTCTGGGATTACATGAAGAGAGAGAAGCAACTGAGACTACCTAAATCCGCAGAAGAACTGTAGTTAGTTCTTCAAGATGTTTGGAACAACCTACCTGGTGGGTTCCTTAACAAACTGTGTGCAAGTCACATCAAATATTTAATTGATTTAGATTTTTCTTCCGTTCATTCACTTTGCATTTTGTTACTTTATGAAAATAAACTAATAACATGTCTATTTTTATAAAGCATTCTTATTTTACAGCATTTTTTCATACCTGCCTAAAACTTTTGCATAGTACTATATTTATATACAGTATATATATATTGAGAAAGGCCCTCAGGGGGCTGAAACATTGATATAAAACAATAAAACATTACTTTAATCTTCAATACAAAGACCCTAGTGTGCTCTTGTTGTGTGGTGGTCCCACCATACATATTGTGTTGTACATGATTCATGCAGGCAGCACCGGGCAAGTGGCAACAAATTTTTCTATACTTTTTTTT
Source organism: Rhinophrynus dorsalis (assembly GCA_037306005.1). NCBI lineage: Eukaryota > Metazoa > Chordata > Amphibia > Anura > Rhinophrynidae > Rhinophrynus > Rhinophrynus dorsalis. The sequence goes on along the minus strand of CM074721.1, from coordinate 271,334,089 downwards.
TTGGAGTGCCTACTTCTTCCTCTCTCTCCTTCTCACTCTCTCTCTGCTAGTATGAAAGCCTGTATACAAGGGCTAAAGTGCGACCCAGCGGCCTCTGCTGCTGCCCCGGACCTGGGAGAAGAGACAAGCGGGGAGCTGTCTAGAGTTCCCTGCTCCGGATCAGCGTGTTCGGCCAGTCTCTACTGCGCATGACTGCATCATTCCAGCAGTCTTTACTGCGATGTGCAGTTACGCACACAGGGAGCTTCGCAGGCTAGCGCTTTATACATATATATATATACATATATATATATATGTGTTATTGATTTTCATATTTATTTGCATTTTGTCCATTTGCACATGCACATTTTATATAAAATCTTGTGTATAGTGATGCTCCACTAATAAAAGCTAGACTGCTGTGTGAGCAGGGGGGAAAACAGCTAGGTACATCCTCACTGAGATCCAACCTAAAATACAGCAACAGGTCTGCTTGGGAAAACAACTAGAAGAAGTAAATTAGACATGCAAAAACTAGTAGCAGTAGAAGCACTCCTACGCATTCTGGGGCACAGGGGCATATAATAGTAGTGTTCTAAATATGTCAAACAGTGTGCTGAGATTTCCTTCATTTTCAATAACACCTAGGGCTCCTCTGGCTTTCCTTCAAATGCAAAACACAGAGGATTATAGCAAGAGTTATTGGATACCCGCACCAGCTTCTGCCACCAGCCCCATCTCTACTCCCATAAGTCATGTTGTTAAAGCAATAAAGTTAAGTAGTTCTTACTCTATGCTCTGCCATCCCACACTTACTGAATTCTTAGACAGGAAGATTAAAACTACACACAAAAAATCCAAAAGAACATGGTTGATATGCTGCCCTATTCAAAGTTATTTTTCAAGGATGGCTGTGCCAGAGTTGTACAAACAAGAGGTAAGTGTTGTGGACAAAGGGCTGGAAAGATCATACGACAAGAATCACCTGACAACAATATATAGACAAATGGCCAGAGTACAGATTGTCACAGGTCACTAGATTTTCTTCCCATTAGTGGGCAGAACCAGTTTGCCACCTTAGGCCACCTCAAATATTTACTCTTGCTCTGGCAATACTATTAGAAGACAGCAGCAGGGTATCCTGCACTATTGCTATAACACTTTGTGCATATAGTAAGATAAGAGTTCAAAATATTATAACAAATCTAGCTTTGAAAATAATTGATTGCAGGCTTGCAACAATGCTTAGGCAAGCCTTTAAAGATGTTTGCAGGCATTAGGGTTACAACAAAGTAGCCTTGAAAATTGTGTTTGCAGAGTTAAGCAAGCCCTGAAAAAAATCATATTCACTACTGTCCTTGTGCCAGCAGTGCTAGATGGTGGTGGTTAAAATTATGCACCCCTCTGTCTCAAGTGCTGATTTCCACAAGATACCATCCGATCCAGCTTAATATATTGCATCGTACTTACTATATCCAATGAGACTGCACTCAGTGACTAGCACAAAGAGTAAATTCTGTCATAGATGTGAAGTGGTGGAGGACACATTCCTGTACATGATATGGGTATGCCCACAGGTGAATGAGTTCTGGACAGGGGTTATAAAAACAATGGAGAGGGTTCTGGAGAGGCCGCTACCTCTCACTCCTAAATTACGTGTGATGTCGATCACCCCTGATGAGGTACACAAGGGTTCTATAAGGATGCTTCTCAGAAAGCTTCTTATTACGGCCAGGAAGATGGTGGCCATGCAGTGGATGGCGGACAGAGCTCCGATTTGCAAATTGTGGGTTGAACTGGTGATGCAAAATCTACCACACTACAAATTGGTCCATCTACACAGGGGCTGGCTGATGATCTAGAGGACCACAGCATTTGGAGTGAGGGGTGATGGACATTGTGTTACATCGGGCTGGGGGTGACCTGGGGAGCTTTAGGGCATGTGAGTTGAGACCTCAGAGTTATACTAACTGGGGAGTGGTATGTGAGGAAAGTCAACCACCTCAGTGCAATGGTATCACGGTTCCCGTGATTACCTGTCAATCTCTGCTGTGGTGTGTTCCTATTGGTAGTACCTGTTATGCCCGCCCAGTATGGCCTTTTTATACCGGGCCTTTGGCTGGTGCCCTTTCGTGGTGTTCCAGTACCAGTGCTTCCGTTGCTGTGTTCCTGCATTCCTGTGTACCGATTCGGCTTGTCTGACTATTCATCTGGTTCCTGCTCTGTGTATGACCCGGCCTGGCTGACGTTCCTGCTCCGTGATTGATCCTGCTTGTCTGACGCTCCTGCTCCGTGTATGACCCGGCCTGGCTGACGTTCCTGCTCCGTGATTGATCCGGCTTGTCTGACGCTTCTGCTCTGTGTATGACCAGGCCTGGCTGACGTTCCTGCTCCGTGATTGATCTGGCTTGTCTGACGTTCCTGCTCCGTGTATGACCAGGCCTGGCTGACTTTCCTGCTTGGTTCCAGTTTGCTGTGATCCGGCTCCAGTGAGACTTCGTCTATGTCGCTTGGCGACATTGTGAACTGTCAGACTTGTGCCTCTTTTTGCTGACCTCCCACTTGCTGAGCTTGTTGCCTCCGTTACCGAGCCTGTCCATTAACTCTTGCAGTGCTTGTTGCCTCAGATTAAGGGCCTTCGGTTAACACCTGCTGAGCCTGTTGCCTCCGTTACCGAGCCTTCTCACTGACACTTGCAGTGCTTGTTGCCTTAGATACTGATCTATCCGTTACTCTTGCTGAGCTTGTTGCCTCTGTTACCGAGCCTGTCCATTAACCCTTGCAGAGCTTGTTGCCTCAGATACCGAGCCTCTCCATTAACACTTGCTGAGCTCTTTGCCATCCTTACCGTGCCTGTCCGTTACTCTTGCAGAGCCATGGTGATTTCCGTTACTGTCTACTTAGTGCTCTTGCCATTCACATGACCCATTACGCACCGGAAGGGTGCTACTGGCTCTGGTCCTACTCACCTCTAAGTAGTGTTGGTGTATCCGTTTGCGCACCACAGGGTTCTACTAGCTCTGGTCCCGTTCAGTTCTGGCAGTGTGGGTATCCGCTGATGCACCAAGGGGTGCTGCTGGCTCAGGTTCCATTCAGCTCACGCAGTGTCACTAACACATTCAGCACCGCGAGTGTCATTGGCTCTGATCCCATTCAGCTCACGCAGTGTGGTTATCCAATTACGCACGGCAGAGTGCCCTTGGCTCTTGTATTTAGTGGCTCTAGCATAAGTGGTTGGTCTTGCAAATCGCCAGTCCTTGAGGACTACTGTTTGGACTCACTACCAGGTGCTTCCACCTTGCACTGCAGTCTCTGGCTGCTCTTATCCACTACTGGGCGTTGTCTTACACACCACATCAAGGACTGATTATTGCATTGGACTTAACCCTTGCTTTGCTCTGTTCCATTGTTTGTACAGTATTGCTCCTTACCCATACTGTGTCTGCTATATTACCATATTGCCTGCAGTTACGTGTAATTACCTATTTCTGCCCTTAGGGGGCCGTGTTCATCATTTGTTCTCAATAAAATTGTGTTTTATTTTTTACCTCTGGTCTGAGAGTCTGCATAACCGTTACAAATGGGCCTGTTTGGCTTCTGGGTGGGGGCGAGCGAGATGGGGATGGAGAGTGGTGGGGAGTAGGGATGGGGTGGGAATTTTAAAGGAAGTAAAAGTTTTGGGCTTGGCCAAATAGTTGTACCTACATTGCATGTGATTTCTCATATGTGATTGGTCTCGGTCTGGCTTATTAATAAAAACAATTTATAAAAAAAAAAAAAAAATTATGCACCCATCCACCAGTGATGAGTGGAATTTGATAGTGATGTACTTCCTATTGCTGAGTCATCTGAGCATCAGGATTTTATTGCTGTATGACTCTGAGATCATCAGGCTCATAAATTGGGATGGTGGTGGAACTAGCAGCAGTGGTGACGTGAGAAAGGTGGTGATGTGATTGCTACTAGTCCTAGTGCTGTAGTGCTATTGAGGCTGCAGCAACAACATAACAAGCCCTGAGCACTTCAGATGCATGTAGTGAAAAAAAGTTGATCAATCATGCTTCTCATGCAACTCCTCTAAAATCACATGTTGAAACATTTTTCCTGGGGTGCTGGAAGAAGTTGTGCAGTTATCAGGAAATGCAATGTGCACAGTGTGCGAAAACACTGTGAAAATGGGAAAGTACTAGGAAGAAATGCATTTGGTATATATATTCTCATATTAAGCACAATTATAACTACCACCTTGATGCTGTTGTCAACAATATTTTAGCATCCTCCAAAAAAAATCAGGAACTGCTGTATCAGTCACAATGGTCTTTGTCTGCTCTAATAAATACAAGTCAAAGGATGGTTGTGTTGGGAGACTTTGATAATGTGATGGATCACAAGGCTTAAGAAAACTAATGAACTTTACCTGTCATCAGCTTACCCTTTTCTTAGCCTTTATTGTCTGCAGATACTCCCTGAGTTCCTTCTTTTAATTTTTCTCTACCACATTGTCATATGTGGTCAATGCACCACACAAGGTGCAATGATTGGATACATAATGCCAAATCCCAATATCTGGAGTTGGCATTACTGGTGGCAAGGGTGGCAGTGCCAAGGAGGAGGAGGAGTAACCAGAAGGTGCCATGGGGTGAAAATAGTGATGTTTTCCCAGACCTTAGTACATGAAGACAACAACAACATGTGTTATTTTCATTGTTGACCTAACGGGCTGGTGGGGGGTTCCATTTGCTTTTATGTGGGATTTTGGTACCCATTTAAAAAGTCGCAGACAAAACAGCATGCATGTAAACGGCACATCGCCATGATGAAAAGAGCAACATGAGAATCTCACCCTGGATCAAATGCACAAAATTCTCATGTTGCCTCCTTAAATATCATTTGAACCTGCATCCATTAGTTCCTGCATACCTTCATTCACTATATTTAACCCAACAAGTGCATACATTCCTCCAAGCAAAAATATAGTACCCACCAACACGGCACACACACAGAGAACCCTCATACCTTAACATAGCTTTAACCCTTTGTGTGCCTCTGACCTCTGTTCATCCCCTCAGTCAGTCAGTTTGCAAGCCTGTGTCTTTGCAGATATTGAAGCAGAACTTAAAGACACAGGCATGTAGACCTGACTGACTGAGGGGATTAATGGAGATCAGAGGCACACAAAGGGTTAAAGCTATGGCAATGTATGCTGGTTCTCTGTGTGTACCTTGTTGGTGGGTACTGTATTTTTTCTGGAGGCATGGATGTGCTTGTTGGATTAAATATTGGGAAGAAAGCTATGCGGGCACTAATGGATGCGGGTATAAGCAATGTTTTAGAAGGCGACTTAAGAATCTTGCTCGTTTTATCCAGGGCGAGATTCTCATGTCGCCCTTTTCATCATCACGACATACTTTATGACCGTTTACACTCCCGCTGTTTTGTCTGCGACTTTTTAAAAGTGGGATTTTCATACATGTTCTTTGTGCACTGGGGAGGGATGGAGGCATAGTTTCAGCTGCACTTGAAGTTGATTTTATTATCCTGGGGGATGGTTTCACATGCCTTCCACACACATATGGGTAGTTAATACAGAAATGCAAAAAGTCAGAAAAATTCTCTATGGGAATTTTTGAGGAAAAAAAGTCCTCTTTTTTTGTGAAAATTCCCACCCATAGAAAATACATAACATTTCTGCTTTTTTGCAGTAAATTGCCAGTAAGAACTTTTTTTCCCTATGTTTTCTATGACTGCAAGATTTCATGTTGTAATAGTATTTCTTCTGAGGGCTGAAGTGGATAAATAAATGGCGGAAAGTAAAAGTTGTGAGTCCTACAGCAACATATGCTTTGAAAAAAAAATGTTAGCAAGCTTAGTGCCTTTGTCCTTTGCACACATCATGTCCTGCTTAAGTATCAATGGCACAACCATCCTTGAAAAATAATTGTGGCTTGGGATATTCCAGCAGGATGCAACACATGAAATCAGTTCTTGAAAGCCTCTTTTCAACAAAACAAAAGGACAGCAGGTCAACCTCCAATATTTTGGCAAGTTTACAGGCATAGTTTTGCATTATTTTTGTGCAGGTTTTGACTGAAGAACTGTGTGACTACTGGCTTAATGACATGACTTGTGGAGTTGGTGGGGGTGGTGGCGGTATGTGTAGGCACTCTATGACTCTTGTCATGTCTGTTGCATAGTCATACTTTTCTGCAGCAGAAACATAAATTCTTTAAAATCGTTGTCTTACACTACTTATGTTCAAAACATGTTCTGCAATATAATAAAGGTTCATAGTGTGAGGAGAAAAGAGAGGTTATTATGTCCTATGGGATGCATTGTTTGTAGTTGGTACATCTGAAAGGCTATCCTTTCGAAGGTCCTTTCTCATCAATTCACTGCTGTGCAATTTAGTTTAGCTATTATTTGTAACCACTGTTCTTCAGAAAAGTCTATCTGAAAACATATGTTCTATCTTGTATCAACATCAATGGTGAAATTGTTTTATGTCTAAAATACCAGAAAGAAAGATAGTTATCCAGCTTTTACCATGAATGAAGTTATTACACAGACAAATGTGTAATTTACTGAATATTCAGAGGAATTGGTTCTGGCATGAAAATCAAAAATGGAAATTATTTCTGAGATACTTTTACTCAATTACTATTACTATTATTAAGTGGAGTGACAAATGATGCTATTCAAACTACATGCACGATATACTTGTTTGATTGTTTGGACTGGAATACTGATTAAAGACCCAAGGGATGTGCAATTGTATAAATTAAACATTGGTCATGCAAACTAATTTACTATGGGTTTGAAAAAAATCTACATGAAATGTAACATGCTATGTAGTGATCAGCAAGGACTTGATGAAATTTCTACAAATGTTATAAAAATTATTACAAGAGAAAATGGTGAAAATAACAATTTACATTTATTCAAATAGAGTGGATATAATTTCAGTGGAAATTAAAACTCACATTGATTTCATATTGCTTTCAATGGAGCAAAAACCTAGTAACTTAGATGGTTTCATTTAATTTTGACTCCACATATTCTGTAAGTGCATAGTATTGCTACGATCCCCCTGTGACTCAGATGCTAATGCCCTAGAGACCATTAGCAGAAAGTGATGTTGCCAGTCTCACCAACATCATCAAATATTATAGCAGGATCAGAATGGTGTGTCCACCATGTTGGGCATTGTGGGATTGAAATTATCATCTCCACCATACACTTTGGTGGTAGTTGAAGTACTGGCTGTGAAATGAGACACGTGGATGTTCCACTTTTGACTACCAGTGTTTGTGATGAGGTAACAGCAGAAGCAGAAGAAACTGAAGCATCTTCAGGTGCATCAGGGTGGAAGGTGTGAAGTCAAAATGACCCTTTTTGATCTCTCCCATTCCCATACCTGAAATCATGGGTATGTGAATACTTTTCCTTGGGGTCAGGGACTGTACAAGAGTATAGAACTGCAATGTGCACATTCTGTGACAAGTTTGTGAAGATGGGAAAGTAGGATCCAAACCATGGTTCATACACTGTAATAAAGAACAAAGGGCATAACTTCCCTGAGATTAATGTGGACCTGTTCTCCAAGAAAAAAAAAGCAGATACTGCTGTCATTGTACCTCCTGTTAGCCCCACCAACACAAATAAAGTGGTCCCAAAAAGTTCCATGGAAAAGTGTGTAAGGCAACTCCCATCACCCCAGAACATTGACAATATCACCTGTGTCACTATCCTCTAGTGCTAGGTCTGAGCTATAAAATCTCATCCATCCTGTGTCTTAAAGATGGGCAAAGATGCAAACACAGCTTAATTCAACTTTATAACAACTTTGTAACTCCAGAAGTTTTAGACATTGAGTGCAGTAAGTTATATATAGCTCTACTATACAGAGCTCACTTGCTGCTCCATATTACACTGCTGTGGATTAGGATCCATTTCATACAGCAAATGGGAGGTGTACTCTACAGCAGAACACAACTATTGATATGTGCCACTGCTCTATATTAGAGTTCCAGAGACTAGTGACCAGGCTTAGTGTTCAGAAATCTTCCAAAGGTTGGACACCCACACAGTATGGGAGAGCGTTTTTATAACTCTGCTAGCCACCTGCCCCATCCTTAATGGACACTGAACTCTACCACAATCCAGAGAGATCTATCCAACTACGGAGCCTTATGCCTAATATATATGAGCTCATTGACTTTATTTTTAACCAGTGATATAAGTGATTTTTTTTTTGCGCTGGTAGCCTTTTCTTACTTTATTATAGCTACATTAGTCTGTACTATTTTTTTAGCATGCTTTAAAATAAATGTATTTTTTATAGGAATTTGGAGCACTCTCCTATATTTTCTTTGTATATTTTTTTTCCCCCCATAATTTTCAAACTTATTTTAGCATTGACATTTTGAGCCACAAACTCTGTGTTTACCAAAACAATGCTGTCATAAGGGCAATTAAATGGTTCCAATTCACTAAATATATTCTCTTTAACACTTACTTGACTGATTAGATAATCAAGTATTTGTTCATTTTGTTCATTTACTTGTAATATATCTCTTGACCCACAGTCTATTGTGGTGGAGTGAACTATCTGTAGTGCATGTCTGCATACAGAGTATAATTTTATTGTTGAAGGGATACTAAGTTGAGTCATCTATTAAAGGTGGCAGTCTCAACTTTTGTTTTTAAATAGCAACTGTGGCCTAGACTCACGAAAGGTCAATTCTGTGGCGATATGATTTTATGAATGTGTTCGAAAAACTTTGACATTTAGATGTACACACATCAAAATATTCACTAAAATGTTTTGATGCAAGGGTAGGGTTGCAGAAGGTCCTTTTTAAGATCCAGGATTGTCAAAGTGCTGTCGATGTGGACAGGATGTCCTTCCCTTTACCAATACTATGACAATTCTGACGTTTAACAGCAGTCTCTCCGCTGCCCTACTTGGCCATTAGGGGAGTGAACAGAATGCTTTCAGCACCATAGACAGCATCGCTTCCTTATACCTCTGAGTGCCACAGGGATGTGCATGACTAACCCTTGTGGCACTCAAAAAGTTAAAAAAAGTACACCAAACACTACACAATTATCCCCTTAGCTATGTATCATAAATTATACATGTTGTGCACTCCCAGGGGAACAAGACTGGGTGCCAGGCAGCATCTATGGGGATTTGTGGCTGCCACTTTCCTGCCAGCTTTGTTCCCGTGCCAGGTGGTAGCCATAGAACCCCATATATACTGATTATGCAGGAAAAACACAAAGAGGGCGCCCAATAGTGCCTGTTATATCAACAATTAAATTGTTAAAAAAAAGGTTAAATGGTACTCACAAGTGTAATGGTTGTGGAGGGACGTATGTCCAAACACAACAGACCAGGCTTACAGAGAGTTTAACCTGTCCACAGGATGCTGCTGGTTTCTCCAATTTTTTTTCTTTTAAGCATAAGGCTTATGCTGAATCTGATGAAGTAGCCAGGTCTACGAAACATCGTTTAGCTAGCCTTTGTTTTTTATAGATATTTTTAAAAAAACATATTTTTAAATAAAAGAAAAAAATTTGGAGAAACCAGCAGCATCCTGTGGATTTTATACTCCAGTCCGGTGTTACCTGAACAGAGACAGGTTAAACTCTCTGTAAGCCTGGTCTGTTGTGTTTGGGCATAAGTCCCTCCACAACCATCACACTTGTGAGTACCATTTAAAAATTTTTGTCAATTTCATTGTTGAGATAACAGTCACTATTGGGCACTCTCTTAGTGTTTTTCCTGCGTATTTTACACTACCGGAGAGTTGTTTTGAGGAGCGACCTGCCATCAGCACTGTTGGGGGGACAGTGTCAACATACCCCCCAAGCGAGAGTATCAGCAGTCACATATATGTTGACCAGATCATAATGTATTGTGAGTACATTTCTTAAACCGGTGTCATATTTGGTTGGTGTCATCTTTTGACGTTATTGCACCAGGAGCACCTTCCTTCTTTTTGTCTTGCATATATACTGCTTGGCCCCCACACTTGTTCTCTTTGTCCACTGTTAGCCACAGATCACCATGTACACTGTCTGACCCTCTCCAACCACTTCCCATTGCCCAATTCTAGCCAAAAATCCCCATTGGCACTGCCTGGGCAAGGGAAGAAGACTGGAGGTGTCAGGCAGTGTATGTGGGGCTAACATACAATGGTGATGTTCCCCATGCTCACCCAACATGCTACACATCCAACATACACTGCCCCCTCCGACATACTGTCCCTTTTTATAATTCAACATGCTGGCACTCTCCAACATACTACCCTCTCCCCCTTTTTAATTTGACATGCTGGCCCCCTCTGACATACAAGCCCCTGCTTTTTTTATTTGACATGCTGCCCCCTCTGACATACTATCCCCCTTTTTTACTTTGATATGCTGTCCATTTTGTTCAATTGCATATGTAGTTCAAAGTTAACCCTTTGAGTACCAGAGAGGTACACAACTCATTGCTTTGCAATGCATTTGTGTACCCCTCTGGTACTCAAAGGGTTAATAGGAAAGGTATGCGGCTGCGTACCCTTGCCTTTATTTGCATAAAAAAATGCTTATTTATTTAAAATAAACATCAGACCTCCCCTGATTCCCCACGGCATTGATCACTTATCCAGTAGGGTAGGTGATCACTGCATGTGACAAGGAAGGCAATTGCTGCTTTTCTTTTCTCCCCACTCAGGCTGGCTCGAGTTGGATATTCAGCAGTGAACCCAGTCATTGGGTTCATTCATGAAAAGCGCTGAACTTTTCATGAATGAATAAGTCACCCGGTTTGTGAATGATTTGGTGATTGATTCTTTCATGAAATGAATGAACCCAATGAAAGGGTTCACTACTAGGAATCCTATGAGTAGGGAGGAAAGGAAGGCAGTAACTGCCTCCTTGTCTCCCACAGTGATCAACTATCCTACTGGAAAGGTGAACAATGCCTGGGGGGCATCTCATGGATCCTGATACCCCCTGAGAGGTCTGATATACATTTTTAATAAATAAGTATCTGTTTACACAAATAAAGGAAAGGGTATGCAGCCGCATACCTTGCCTATTAACCCTTTGAGTACCAGAGGGGTACACAAACGCATTGCAAAGCAATACATTGCATACCTCTCTGGTACTCAAAGGATTAACGTTGAACTGTATATGAAATTGATCAAAAGGGGCTGCATGTTGAATTAAAAAAGGGGGGAGGAGTATATCAGAGGGGCCAATATGTCAAATTGAAAAAGGGGGGGTAGTATGTCGGAGGGGGCAAGCATGTCAAATTAGACAGTGTACATGAGGATCTGTGGCTACCAGTGGTCAAGGGAACAAGTGTGGTGTTCAAGCAGTATATATGTGGTTCTAAGGCTACCTTTGAGCAGGGGAACAAGGCTGGGGGCAAGTGGTAACCACAAGTCCCCATAGATGCTGCCTGACCCCCAGTCTGGTTCCCTTGGGAGTGCACAACATGCATCTTATATTATACATAGCTAAGGGGATAATTGTGTAGTGCTTGGTATATTTTTATTTAAACCTTTGAGTGCCATGGGGGTGAGTAATGCATATCCCTATGGCACTCAAAGGTATAAGGGAGTGATGCTGTCCATGGTGGTGAAAGCATTCTGTATACTCCCTTACTGGCCAATTAGGGAAGCAGAGAGACTGCTCTTCAGCTTCAGAATTGTCGTAGTGTTGGTGGAAATCCCTTCAACACCAACAATAGTTAATAGTCTTGCTTGCTTGTGATTGATTGAGGGCTGTTACTGTAAAAGAAAGTACAGGGAGATCCCAACTTCGTCAATCTCAGGTAGCTGAAGTTGAGACAGTGAACTCTGACAGCAGAGGCTGCTATTGGAGTTTAGCATATGTGTCAAAGTGCCACATTAAAGCAGAACTACTACCCCTGTTCAAATTTGGCCCAAATAAATACCCATCTGGCGACTAGCTGCTCAATAGCGCTAGTCACCAGAATTATTACATGGTTATTAAGAATTAAACACTGTTCCCATACTGACAGGCAGGAAACAACGCAGGTATCTTTCCATAGTGACGTCTGCACACCTGCACTGTTGGTCCCTTTTGGAGCCAAATGGATCCTAGCAACACCTCTTAGAGCAGGCTGGGACTGAGACTGCAGATGCAGAGACATCATTATGGAAAGATGTCTGAGTCGTTTCCTGACTGTCAGTCCAGGAACAGTGTTTAATCCTCAATAACCATGTAATAATTCTGGCGACTAGTGCTATTGAGCAGCTAGTCGCCAGATGGCTATTTATTTGGGCCAAATTTGAACAGGGGTGGTAGTTCCTCTTTAATATATCAACACAACCCCTTGCATATGAAACTGTCTCATTATTCAGCATTTCCATATGTAAATGAGTAATTATGCTTAATTTCCATATGGAAATAGGCCATTGTTGATGTGATGAATGAAAATTCGTAAACCTGTCGGATGGATGTCGATGTGGGCATATTTTTGTCTGAGTGATGGTGATGTGATGTCATATACACTTTTGTGAATACTGTCAATGTGCCTTTGACACTGCTCTGGCAGGACATCAACATTTTCAGCCCTCTTTAAACTTTAGTGAAGCTAGGCCTTTGATTGTACACAGTACATGTTTACTTAATTTGTAAATATATATTTTTAATGCATACTGATAAAAATATACTTTTTTCACCATCTACTCTCTGAACTGGTCTTCTTTCAAATTACTTATGGTTTGACAACCATTAGAAATGAAGGGAGCCAAATTTCTCCCCTTTACCATTTAATTTTTTGTGTTCTGGATTAGGCCTGCAATGGCACTTTAATATATGACCAATAAATTATCATAAGCATCTTCTATGTTACACTTTATTTGACCCAGAAATGTGCTACTGTTGGGTAGTACATCGGCTTTTGTCCTCCCCAAAACAAACTGGGCCTTACTCACCAAGCTAAAGACAAGCAATTCTTCAATCTCTATTAACAATTAATTTACATCACGAGATGATTGAAGAGACTTATACTTTGTCACTCCATCAACTAAATGTCTCTGACACACCCTTCATTTTTTCTTTGTTATTTTGACACTCTTGGTCATGTCACTTTGCAAACTCGGAGTCTGGGACCAGATATGCATACCGGTTGTAGCACTGTTTGTTCATATATGCCTTGAGAAAGGTCCTTACTGGACCGAAACATAGATAAACAGAAAAAAATTTATGACAGTCATGTGAGTGCTTTCCTACTACATTTGCTTAAGAACCAGGGTGATTGTTGATTGAAGTTCTGAGTGCTGAATGACTACCAATTTAGATAGATAGATAGATAGATAGATAGATAGATAGATAGATAGACACACCAATAAATAGTAATGTGTATGGAAATACTCTGTGTGTGTAGATAGATAGATAGATAGATAGATAGATAGATAGACAGACAGACAGACAGACAGACAGATGATGTAGACAAACACATGGACCCTAGCAGCCAGTGTTATGGCCCTTCTTGTAGGGAACTGTGAGAATATGACCCTTGAGTGTACTTTATCTTTATTGTATTTTTACTTGTCATGTATTCTTTTCAATTTCTAAGGCTTTAAAAAAAAAATAAGTCAACACATCTTTATATTTAATTAAATTTTTCAGATTGATTAATACCTCATAAATAATTTATTAAAGTGTATTTATTTATATATTCAAGAAAATGTTTGAAGCTTGATAAAGTAAATAAATATAGGGCCACAATATGAAAACAATTCTATTATAGACTGATAGGTCTGATAGGTTTGACAGTGCCACCTTTGCTCAGGCAGAGTTATTGATAAAACTGACGTGTTATGATCCTGTCCTCTCCTCAGCCTGGTGTAGTACCTCACAGTGCTACTAGCTTTCTGTGGTGCTGTTGTAGGTTGCTGCACTTGCTCTAGGCCAGATTATACTGATCAGTCAGATGAGTTTCAGTTCAGTTTCTTTTCATTTTTGGGCCATGAGCTAGTTGCACCCTGAGTTCTTGAGCTGACTGTATCCCTTGCATTCCTATGCCTCCCTCCTGTGTTTCTGAGCTAACTTTATCCCAGTGCACAGAGGCCCAGTTCTCCGTGCCCAGAGGCCCAGTTCTCCCTGCCTAGAGGCCCAGTTCTCCATGCCCAGTGGTCCAGTTCCCCATGCCTAAAGGCCCTGCTTTTTTTCTGTTCATTGAATGTTTTGTTGTGCATTACTATTGCATGTTCCATGTATGCATATATATCAAGGCTCAAAATTTCCACTCGCCACTAGCCAATGGTGAGTGAAAATTTAGCCCTGGCGAGTAGAAATTCAGCCCTGGTTGGTATGTTATGGCTTGCAGTGGTGAGTAATTTTTCAGGTCTGGCTAGTAGCAAAGGACTTCAAATTTTAAGCCCCAATATATATAATACAATTGTGTTCCCTTTAATTGTGTGTGTGCTGGTTTTCTTGCTGTCTGGGTTCCAGTATTTATTTACTTTTGCTGCTGTGGTCAGCACCCCTTCCTGACCAGTAGCTCGTGACAACATGTTACTGATGTTTGAGAATTTGAATTAATAGTTAGTGGTCAAGACTACATGTTTAAATGCAACATGAGTGCTTATTTTTGATTACTTGGTTGACTGAAGATTAGAGTAGACTGGATTAAACAGTATGTTGTTATTAATCAAACCCTTTCACTAGCAGCTTAATGAAAAAGAATTGTATCTTTGTTTGAAAAAAGTCTTTTCATGAATTGATAATATAATCTCCAAATCTTACTGTTATTGTAAAATAAAAATAGCAGTCTAAAATGAAGTGTGTTTCTAGACATTTACATTCATTACAGTAAGACAAAATAATTAAGTAATTAACATGGTGAAATTCATAAACACAGTTAAAGTAAATCAAATTTATTGAGAATGCAATTGTCGAAACAGAAGGACTGACTTAGGTTTTATGCAAAACAAGGAACATTCTTATAAGTGATCAGATATAATAATGCACCATATTATTCTTAATTGCCTAGAAGCTAGAGATGTCTTCAATGCATTGTAAAGCTCTATAACATCCAGAGGAAGAATTAACTTTTTTGTTTTGTAATGCTTAATGATCCTATGAGGGTGCTTTCTGAAATCAAGCGCTGAGCTGATTTACAAACCTTGGTAAAAATGAACATATATTGAGTACAACTATCCAGGAAAGGGTCCACAGTGGTATTATGAGAGTTCCACTTTTGTACAATAGCCTTTAGGTACATGTTTACAAAGAAGAGAACCTGTGTAAATTACTGTTCAGCATGAACTAGTTAATAACATGAACATAGACAAAGAAAATTATAGTTATTTTTATCACATCAGTTACGTGCAATAATCATGTACCAATCTTTAGAGAACATGAAGAAATAGAAAAATTCTTTTCATCTTTAGGTCGGCCTTAATTTAAAGTGAACCTGCGATCAATAGATATGTTTAGTTCATTTTGTAGAGATAAGAAACAGCTTATTCTTGTAAAAATAATTTGTATGGTGTTGTACTTTATACTAATTAGTTTGTGTTGTGCCATAGAGAGAACAATAAGTAAGTTGGCTTATATATTGATGCAAAGACTGCGGAGAAGGCATGCAATGGAAAGAGCTAGGGAACACCAGCAATCCCCAGACACACCTGATCAACAGCCTTCACCTGCTGCAAGTGAGGAGGCTCTGGCTCAAGAGCCACACAGGTGCCCATCCCCACCTGGAGGACAGCACCTGCCTGCAGATGCACAGCTGCAGCAATAGGATGTTCCCCAGCAACGGAATGCTCCCAGCTGCCACAGGGACCCCTGGAGCAGCGTAGGATGTATAGATGACCGCCAAGACCTAGGGTATAACGCTCAAGGGTCACTCTCTTTGGAATGATCGATGATGATGTGATTGATCGCTACAGGTAGAGGCCGCCCAGCATCATTGCCCTGTATGAGGTCATCAAGGATGAGGTGGATCCGATTTACATCCACAACCATGCCCTATCTGGCTTGCAAAAACTCCTGTGTGCCATACACTTCATGGCAAGTGGCGACTTCCAGTCGACTGAAGGTTACACATCTGGCATGTCACAGGCCACATTCTCCATGGTGCTGGCCCAGGTCTTGCCAGCCCTCAAAATCAAGGCCAGTAGGTATATACATTTTCCCACCACCGACATGGAGTGGACACATTTGACGCAGGACTTTTACGCAAGGGGAGGAATGCCCAGGGTCATGGGTGCAATAGATTGCACCCATGTCAGTTTCAAAGCTCCAGCACGTGATGCATATATTGTCATTAACCACAAAAACTTCCACTCCATGAACGTGCAGATGGTGTGTGACAGCAGATTATGAATGTCTGTGCAAAGTATCCTGGGAGCTGTCATGATTCCGAGATTCTCCAAAACTCCTCAGTACACAGAGACTTCGAGAATGGAACTTATACAGGGGGATGGCTTCTGGGTGAGTTCACAATACTAAATCACACCACATCCACAGGTGTACACACAACACTGCTCACCATGCTCCTGACTCACAGCTAGTACGTCCACCTCGTAAAACATCATTCACAAAACATGTGCTTCCTGTCTCACCATGTCACTCACTTTCCACAGGTGATGCTGGCTATGGATGCAAATCATGGCTCCTCACCCCGGTCACCAATCCCCAAACAGATGCCCAGGAGCGATACAACCAGGCTTATGGCAGAACGAGGAATGCCATTGAGTGGACCTTCGGTGTCCTCAAGTCCCAATTCAGATGTCTGGACCACTCTGGGGAAGCACTGCATTACGCCCCAGGAAAAGTGTGTGACATCATAATGTCGTGTGCAATACTGCACAATATTGCAGTGGACAATAGGCTGGTGGATGATATCCAGGCCCCCCTATACCTGAAGTGCCGTGGACATTGGACATGGTGGGGAGACCCTGAGAGGGGTGAAGATGAGAGACAGGCTCATCAGGGACCACTTCAGCTGTGAGTATGAGACAGGCATTCATACAATCCATGCATGTTCATCATCAGTCCTGTGAATTGGTGGCAACACACTAACCAGACCGCACATGATGTTCTGTTTCACCCCACAGGATAAATGACACATCCTGACACTGGCAGCAGTATGGCCCCAAACATCATCCATATCGTGGACATGGCATATTGTGTTCGGGGATTCCAAAACCATCTTCCATTCCCTTCTCTACATTGACATTGCTACCTCGAGGATATCATGCATACCCCCATGAGAACCAAGGTACAACACATAACCCATGTTCAGCATCTTCCAGGGCTTGATTGACAGCAACTAAAGTAATTTGTCATGATCATAGCCAGAGCAACCATGGTACTCTTGTAGCGAAAGAGTGTTATCCAGTGCAATGCATTGGATAACACTCTGTCACATCAGGGGTTAAAGGGCCATTGGAGTCAACATGGGACCTATAGTTTGCTAGAGCTGAAAAGAGCAGCAGAGGGATGGATCTACAGTGGTATTGGTACACAACATAGAGGTCATGAAATGTGGATCAGATCTCAAGGAACACCATGCTGACCTGTGTGTGTGCAGTGATGTGTGTCCCTGACATAAATACACACATAAACAAATATGTCCTAATAGCACCATGAAACAAATACATTTTCCCTGCCACTGTCACTCTCACAGTGGCAGTCCAGATATATTTGTTTCATGGAGCTATTAGGAGATATTTATTGATGTGTATATTCATGTCAGGGGCACATATCCCTAGGGCTGTTTGACTTCCCCTTAGTTCTCTCCATAATGGGTTACAGACAAGTGTACTCCCCTGTAACGGAAAATATTAAGGGGGTAATGATGTTGAAGTTGTTGCATGATGATCAGTTTGAGGGTGCTGCTCCAAATCCTGTACTCTTGTCCCACAGGCATCCATAGCACGATCCATCCTTGAACAGAGGAGTTTCCATGTGACTGGACTGAAGCCTTGACAACACTTCCATGAAGCTCACTTCTTGATGTTTCAAGTGATTGTATTGGTGATGCAATGTTTAACCTGATGTTCACAACAACCTCTACTGGAACATTCACATATCCACACAAGACCCAAATTCATGTGTGTACTAACATCCAGGTATCAATCCTGTACAGTAAGAATGCTCATTTACAGAGCTAACAAACCTTGTGGACAACACATGAGCAGCTCAGTGTTTTTAAGGTATTCATATTTAGTTTAAATGTACCTTTTGTGTGCTCATACAAGTGTTCATTGCATATATAAGTAATATACCCAGGCAACACATGTATGTTTTACTGTAGTTTGAGACACAGTAAAGGGGAACCATCACTGTTCTATCTGTGTCTGTATGAATAAATGTTGAATTAGACATGTCTTAAATTGGAACCACACTCAAGGCTAGAGTATCGCTCATACATGGGAAGGCATGACCCACATTACAGGAGTCCACTACTTGTTTGGCCGTGACTGGACTCTGTGATGCATTAATGCAAAGAGATGATGGCAGTGATACACTAATGTGTGTTGTGAGTGATGAATAGGTGATACAGGGGACATACTACCATGCTGATTTCATTTCCACGGTTTCTGTGTTACTCAGTGTAATGTAGCAAACACATTGAAATCCTAGGGTGAACATTGGGTTCCCCAGTAAGTCAGTTTGACAATTAGAGTTTGAATCAAAGACTATTTTGCTGCATGTTCCATCTGTCCTGCTTGCTAGTTCTATGCTAAGTCAAATAGCTGTATGTTTGGTTAACACCTTAAACACAACAATTGATGCAGACGAGTGTTCACAGTGTTGCACCAGTTGTTGTGCTAAGTGGTATGTATTGTTCAAATCAATCCACATCATGGCCATATAACACTGTCATGTTATTTGGCTCCAGGGATGGATTTCCAGTTGAATTTGTACAACGGTGTGTGAGAACCCATATTGTAACATCCCACAAACATGTTACCTAGGCTGAAGTTTTGTTCACTGCATTGCTTGGCAATGCATTGGAGACATCTCTGCCACCCAGTCTATCACTAAACACAAAGCATATCAGACAGGATTCAAAAGCACAAATTTTTTTTATTAAGGGGGAAAATAATAAGTTGGGCAGTTTATTTTTTTTTGGGGGGATGCCTTCGACTGGGTGCCAGAGGTAGATGCCCTGACTTTCTGCCTGGTCACTCTTTGTACCCTTGGTGTACCTTCAGGAGTCACACTGGAGGGAGTGGTGGGTGCAGTGGACCCCTCTGTTGACCACTGCTCCCTCTCTTCACACAGGTTGTCCCTGCGGTTGTGGTCTTGGAACTCCACCAGCAGCTGCCCCATCATGTCCATAATCCCGGTATGGTACTGATGGAGTTGTATGGTCTGTACCGTGTGCTTTACCTCCAGGGCATGTATCCTTGCTTCAATTCCTGAATTGTTCATCCGGGATTCCCTTCTGAGCCTTGTGAGGTTCCTATTGGCCCACTGGAATTCCCAGATTAGCCTTCTCTGAAGCACCATGCACTCCGCCTCCATCCCCCTCATGCATGTACTGGTGGAGGTGGATGTGCCTGCTGAGTCTGCTGGTGTGGTTGCTGCTGGTGGAATGTCTGCTGCTGCTGTGTCTTCTGCTGCTGTTTCTGCTGCTGCTGTGTCTTCTGCTGCAGTGTCTGCTGCTGCTGCTGCTGAGTCCGCTGGCCGAGAGGCTGCTGTAGATGATGGGCGTGTGTCCACCACATCTAGGAACTCACAGCTGCTAAATGATGTCTGTGGTGGTGGTGGAGAGGTAAAGTGTTCCCTCAGTACAGGGCGCTGGGGCTCCCCAATCAGGCCCAGGTGTTGGTAATCCAGTGGCCAAGGGTCATACCTTGGCCACTGGTACATGCTTGGCCCCCACCAGGGATCATACCTGGGCCCATGCTGGGGAGCCATCCATGACGGTAGGTCCATCTGATGGGAATATGGGCCATATTGAGGGGTGGCCACTGTCCCTGGCAGGCATTGTCTCCCTGGTAGTGGTGGTGCTGCTGCTGGAGGGTAGTTTCCTCGTTGAGATTGTGGGATGCATCTGGCTTTCCTCCTGTGGCATCCAGGCACTGTATTGGGTTGGAGCAGGTGTTGGTGCAGGTGGAGCAGCTGGTGGAGCATCAAGTGTTGGTGCAGGTGGAGCAGCAAGTGTCAGTGCAGGTGGTGCAGGCGGAGCAAGTGGAGCAGCAGGTTGAGCAGTTGGTGGAGCAGCAGGTGTTGGAGCAGGTGTTGATGATAGGTATGGTTACCACCATCTGGTCCCCTCCTCTGTGTACTCCTCACTGGGTGGTGATTCAGCCTCCTCCATGAGCTACTGCTGAGCTGGAGGCCAGTAAGCTGTGTGGGTAAATGAGATGGTGTGATTAGTAAAAGTAGCAATAACAGGATTAACAGGATAGTAATGGTTAATTTCACCTTGATGTTATATTATAGGCATTCAAAAGAGCTGCAGATTCCAGTCATTGACCAGACGGAGGCTCTTCAGCAGAGGCAAAATTGGGCTATTTAGAGGCAAATACTTCATTGGTATGGTCTACAAATTGTGCTTGCAAACCACACACACATTCCAAATTCATATTTATCTTTGAATAGCTCAATTTTGCCTCTGCTGAAGAGCCTCTGTCTGGTCAAATGACTGGAATCTGCAGCATTTTTGAATGCCTACAATATTACATCAAGGTGAAATTAACCATTACTATCCTGCTAATCCTGTCATTGCTACTTTTACTAATCACACCATCTCATTTACCCACACAGCTTACGGGCCTCCAGCTCAGCAGGAGCTCATGGAGGAGGCTGAATCACCACCCAGATACAGATATATCCTACCAAGATATGAACCCAGAGATCAGTTCAGTACGTTTGTGTCATGGTTTGTAAGAACACTCAGACAAGTTAGTAAGGTAAAATCAGCTTTATTAAGAATAATAAAGTGCACAAGGTCACCCTTCACAGGTCCAGATCCGGACAGTACCGTGGCACTTCCCAAATCTGACACAGGTCAGGGTGCAGGAGAATAGCAAAACAAAACAGTAATACAGCGGGCTGGATCAGACAACAGGAACCAGGAACAGAACCTCAGCAGTACCAAACCTAGGAAGCGTACCCAACTAGCGAGACGGTAGGTAACTGCAGGGCAGAATCCCTAGAAAGCTAGGGATAGAACGGAGAGTGTCCTGGAGAGTGACCTGGCCTAGAAAACTAGGGGTAATGGAGGAATGGAAATGGTCACCAGAAGTGCCCAGATCTCAGAGGACTGGATGGAAGGAGGCTACAATACTGGACACAGAAAGTGACCAGATTCCTAGCAAGCTAGGGTAACCAGAGGCAACACTGACAGGCACTGGCAAGGCACTAGTCCCAGGGGACTAGGGTAACCGGAGGCAACACTGACAGGCACTGACAAGGCACTAGTCCCAGGAGACAAGGGTAACCGGAGACAACACTGACAAGACACTAGTCAGCAACGGATCGGGTAGTAGCCACAGCCAGGATCAGTACACAGAGTGGTAGTCAGCCAGTCCTAGTCAGCAATGAATCGGGTAGTCAGCCACAGCCAGGATCGGTACACAGAGAGGTAGTCAGCCAGTCCTAGTCAGCAACAGATCGGGTAGTCAGCCACAGCCAGGATCGGTACACAGAGCGGTAGTCAGACAGTCCTAGTCAGCAACAGAATCACGGAGTAGAAGAGACAGGAGCAAGGTCAGGCAAAATCGGGTCATACACGGAGCAGGAACCAACAGCAGTACAAACACCAGGTACAGGAACACCACGAATGGGCACCAAAGTAATGACAAGACTGAGGTTAAAAAGGCTAACGCTGGGCGGGACAGAACCCAGCGGCCAAAAAGAGCCCAGCAGGAATAGAATAGGAAGTAGCAATGTCGCTGGCAAAGAAGATGATAGTTTGCTTGCCTTACTGGCTATATGTGTGCAACCATCAAAACTTAAGTTTTATTGATATCATAGATCAAAACATACCTAATATATCCCACCTTACTTAGATGGGATATACTAGGTATGTTTTTACTTATGATATATTTGTACACATATAAAAGGTACATAGATGTCATAGCATTTTTCTTTCTGTGTACATATACATTTTTAAAAGATCTGCAGTACGATTCAACTGTTTTTCATCCCTATCTTTTTAGTTTTATCCCATAGAATGCAAGATTTCTAAGTAGTTGACATGTGACTCTCTGTCATCATGGTATCCTATGCATTACGTTGTGATGCATGGGATACCACCATGGCAATCACAGACTGATGAACTTGATAGGATCCTGTCTATGAGGTCTGTTCCAATTCAATCCTGAAGGGCAACAATCAAGCCAGTAGTGAAGGATATCTTTGAATGAGGCCTGTTGTTTTTCTGGATAAGCCCATCCTTCTGAATGAGTCAGCCATACTCAATCAGAGATATCCATCTTTCATGGACTGTTAGTCAACAAACTACAGTGGTTCATATTTGGTTCCCATGTGTATCCTGCAAATAGTGGCTGGTATAACATCCATCCATCCATGGCATCACCACTCCTGAGGATCCATGTGGGAATCAAATATGAGACGTGTTATTTGAAGCTAGAGTAAATGACTGCATACACAACCCCAGGGCCTACATTTTTCTCCTTTAATTACTGGGAATTATTTTAGGCCTGTGTGTTGCACATACAACCAGTTATTCTTAGTGGCACTGTGATGTGTGACCTGATCCATCCTTTTTGTGATTCAGTAAGCGGTAATGAAGACCTGATGAATTGAACATGATGCTGACTTCTCCAGTGATCTCATTTCCCCATTTCCAATGGTACCTTAGCAACTTGATTCATGTTCATAGACTAACATTGGGATTGTTGAAGTGAGGGTGTGTAAGGGTTAATTTCTCTCCAACATCTCTTTTTCACCGCTTAGTGAATGTCCCCTGTGTAGCATGTAATTGTTACCCTATCGACTTGTGTTTGTTTTCTGGTTAACCCTTTGAGTACCGGAGGGGTTGCCAAAGCATTGTTGAGCGATGCATTGATAATCCGTCTAGCACTCAAGGGGTTATGTGCTGGTTTTCCTGTGGATACATGGGTGACATTGTGTAGGAGCAGTTATGATGATTAACATACAACACTTTTATGAACATGGTTTGTGTGGATTGTGTGTGATCAGCACAGCAACACGAAGGTTAACCTGGGACTTGGACAGGTTTAGGCCTGGTTGAACCTTGACATTTGTCCTTGTATTGTGCCCTGTTTTATCCCTCAGGGTGCTGTGTTGGTCCAGTTGTGTGGATGAATGATGGGCATATGTTGGTATGTGACTGTGTTTGTGTGTAATGGTTGTGTGGGTTGATGTGGTGTGTGGTTATGTGATGATGCACTTATCGGTAGTGTGGAGGCTCCTGTATTCACCAGTGTCCGATCCTCCAGGGACCCCCTCAATTAGTGTGGAGGACATGGTCTGCTGCAGCATCTCCTCCCAGTGGTTGTAGGTGATGTCTACTGGTGGACCACCTCCGGTGCCTCGGGCATACAGGGTGGCATCCCCCATCTTCTTTTTCTCCTGCCTCTTGCAGTCGCCCCATGTCTTTTTGATGGAGTCCACATCCCATCTGCAGCTGGCCACCACATTCACCAGGCTGCACATCTGGTTCCAGGCAGTCTTCCTCCTCGCAGCCAGGCCAGGAACCCTCTCCCTCGGAAAGAGGACACTCTCCCTCTACAAAACAGCCTCCACGAGAGCCCTGTTCTCCTCTTCCGTTTAACGAGGATCCTGTCCTCCTCAGCTCCGGCCTGCGAGGAGCCAGAACCAGAGTGTCCTACTGTCACGGTTTGTTATGACTCTCAGACACGAAGTTAGGTAAAAACACAACTTCATTGAAAGTTTAAGACAACCCCATAGGGTAACATACACGTTCATATATATATTGCAATGACATAGAACATAAGCAGAGATAATAGCGATACAGGCTCTACCAGCCCTGCCAGTATACCGGGCAAGGCAGCCAGGAGGAAGATACAAGGACTAGATAGGCTCTACCGGCCTTGCCAATATACCGGGCAAGGCAGCCAGGAGACTGGTACGAGGAAAGTGATAGTCTAGAGGCTCTACCGGCCTTGCCAATACCGGGTAAGACAACCCAAGATGGTAAAGAAAGGAATAGGTTCTACCGGCCTTACCAATATACCGAGCAAGACAGCCTGACATGGAGTAGGTGGCAACCACTAAAACCTCGGTGACTGGCTAGGTGGAAAAACCAGTCACATGGATGGCATGCAGAGGCAGATGGAATAACGTGGCAAGCCAATGAGAAATATAGGAGCCAACCAGTACCCGCGTACTGAGGAACCAACGGAACACCAGAGCTGCCTAGGACATGACAGCAATAGTAAACATGGAGCGAACCAGTACCCGCGTACTGGAGAAACAATATCACTATCAGTGCAACAATAGCTGGTAGTAGTGGAGCAAACCAATACCCGACTACTGGAGGAACCAATCTCTCATGCGGTGCAACAGCAGCCGGTCGTTTGTGGAGCGAACCAGTACCCGCGTACTGGAGAAACAATTCTCTCATCCGATGCAACAGCAACCGGTATTAGTGGAGCAAACCAGTACCCGCATACTGGAGAAACCAATCTCTTATCCGGTGCAACAGCAGCCGGTCGTTTGTGGAGCAAATTAGTACCCGCGTACTGGAGAAACCAATCTCTCATCCGGTACAACAGCAGCCGGTGTTAGTGGAGCGAACCAGTACCCGCGTACTGGAGACACAACGGAGGAATAGAAATGTCGCCAGAGCGACTATGGAGGACTAGCACACTGCAGGCGAATCAGGATCAGGAACACAGCTGAGGAGAACAGGAACCAGCACTCCAGATGGTCAACCGGATCAGGAACAGCAGCAGGAATAGGCAGCAGGAAACAGCGACAAACAGCAACCTCCACCGGATCAGGAACGGATACGGGAACCAGGGGACTGATGATCAGGAACTAGATGATCTCAGGCAAGCAGGATCATAGCCAAGGCCCAGGAAGCTCAGGAACTCAATAAAGGTGCGAGCAGCATAAAGACAACACGAAAGGGCACCCAAGGGGTGCACAAGCTCAGTCTAAATAGGCAATGCAGGGTGGGCTGAAGGACGCCAGCCAGTGGAGAGCCCCCTACAGGTAACTGACACAAAAAAACAGCAATCACGGGCACTGTGATACTAGCACAGAACAATATTGACAATTCTGACAGATGGCTTCAAAGCAAATATCATATTGATCCGGGGAACTAATAATTCCCCCTCCCCACACACACACACACTTGTGACTAGAATGGAAATGGCTCCAGAGGGCTTTTTTTTGCCTTCAACAGGGATGTTTTTGGCATGGGCTGGACTTGATGGACACATGTCTTTTTTTCAACCTTATCTACTATGTTACTATGTTTGTTCTTCTTTATGCTAAAGATAGTTCTTCATGACTTTGGCTGTGTGTTTGCGGTCCTTGTCATGCTGCAGAATTAATTTGGGGCCATCAGATGCATCCCTGATGGTACTGCATGATGGATAAATATCTGACTGTACTTCTCAGCATTGAGGAGACCATTAATTCTGACCAAATCCTCAACTCCAAGCCAAGAGTCGTGAGATGCTCTGAGCATAAACAAAAGCAATATTTCCTGTTCTACGGCTAGTCACTGCTCAGAGCATCAAATTTAACTCTCTAGTCCCATTACAGAGGAGAAATTTCTACTTACATATTAGCCAAATCCCGCTAAAAAGGCTGTTGGTAATGATAATGATAATCTTAGTTGTGCATTGAGACGGATGTAT
Organism: Rhinophrynus dorsalis; assembly: GCA_037306005.1. NCBI lineage: Eukaryota > Metazoa > Chordata > Amphibia > Anura > Rhinophrynidae > Rhinophrynus > Rhinophrynus dorsalis. Next base: position 271,308,290 of record CM074721.1, on the reverse strand, counting down.
TGGGCTTGGGTGGGGGTTCCTTTGTGCCTCTGTATACTGTGGTAGAGTACTGGGCCCACTGTTAATCCACTTGTTAAGACAAGCAGCTGGCACAATCATCCTTCATGGTGATTTGCCTGTAGGCAGAACATCAATTTGGTGATTGAGTATTTAGATCACACTTCCACAATTTAACCTACTAAAATAGGCTTTTCTCCTTTGACAGATGTTTGGGTCCTCTGGCAGCCCACCCAGCAGTACTGCGGGATGACTGACAAAGGATCCCTAACAACATTGATTGAACGAGATCTGGTGAATTTGGTCTGTTTTTTATCAATGACAAGGGGCATATTACTAATAATACCCTTGCCCTGTTGCTTGTGTTTGATATATGAATGAATACAAGCTTTTAGAGCCTTCCTGTAGGGAGACACTATGTATGTTGTCATTTGATCTCTCCCAGTAATGTGCAAATTTCAAGTTTTTTGTTATTACAAAATTGTTAATAACATGCAGTGCTTACCGGCAAACAGTGTTTGATAGTGGCTGTCTGGGTGCCAGTGGCATTCTGATGGCCTAAGATATACTTTCACACTTTTTGATGTTTAATATGTTATTTTCTTTACTTGGACATGTTCATTTACATTTTTGAAGATGTCATATGTTGATTGGACTTCCTAATTTATTACTTGTCTGGATGATCACTCGGATGACCCAGAGGCAAACCACATCATCTATTCTCTAGTCTTTCAGGATGGAGCAGGATGCCTTTCATATAATTAAAGGGTTGAGCACCATATTAGGACTCAATATCATCTACCCATTGAAGCTAAACTTTATTTTCTGGTTCCTTATAGCACTACATTCGAAGATAAACTTCCATCTATATCTATAAGGATTCCATGACAAGCCATACACTTGTGACACTTTATGCTTATGGATCAGTTACCACCTCCACTGGGATGTGGATCCAGTTTGTCAGCCTTTGTAGCCACCAGCCTTACAATAGGACTTTGTGATGTCCACTGAACAGCATGTGAAGAGCCATGGGACTTTATCACTACAGATTGTAGAAAGAGTGATGTGTACAGGCTTTTTTGCTGGTTTTCATGAATGGGAACCATAGTTGCCGTGAGTGCCAATTATTAATGGTTGTGTGTTTACTATTGGGGGCGTGGCCTGACTGCTGTCCAAGATGGCTGCTTAATTTTTTTGCTCCTGAATGCCTAGGCTTCTAACCTCTCATTTACCCTGTTTGGGCTTTTGTTTGCACATATTTTATACCATCGGTGATCTCTTCATGCCTCATAGCAGACGTAGGGGCATCAGCCACCCTACTTCAAAGAAAATATCTGATGTCCTACCGATTCGGAATCGGAGTGGAGGAGGCATAACCATGCCGCTCGGCACCCATTGTGCTACGCAGGACTTGGAGAGTCAGCTTTAGTCCCCGGCCACTCTCTCCCAAGTCCTCTGCTTTGAAGAGACTCCGCTTCTCACTTCTACTACCTTGGAGAAAGAGAACCATCCTTCGATGACCTCCTCGCCAGCTCATCCAGGTTGAGCACACGCTGAAATGCCATGAAGAAACTATCCAGTAACTTACCTCTCGTCAGTAAGATCTTGATAATCGTGGCAGATGCTGTAATTTAGAATCAAGGACTTCCCTGAGTTGGTACCAGCTAAGGACTTACCTGCTTCGCTGCAATCTCTTTTTGCCAAACTTTTGGGCACTCCGGATGGTCATCAGTGAAGACTGATTGTGCCCATAGAGCTCTTCAGCCTAAGGGTCATCCGGGCTCCCATCCTTGGGACGTAATCTGCTGTCTCCCTAGTTTCTCTGATAAGGAGAAGATTATGTCAAGGAATAGGGAATTCACCGAAGTCAAGTTTGCAGGATGTGTTATTCATCTGTTTCACGACTTGTCCCCGCATACCTTGCAGAAGCGATGGGCCTTACGTGGCCTAACAGATCATCTCCACAATCTTGGAATTCGCTGCAGACGGGGCTTCCCATTCCATCTAACAGCAACCCATAATGGCACATCAGCCTTGCTTAATGATCCCTCGGAGGTACCGGAATTCTGCCGTATGCTGGGCTTGGATCTACCTGCCAGAATAGTGGCTCCTGGGGATACGACTGACAACCATGTGACTGACATCCCACCTAAAGAAAGGAGAGATCGCTGGCCAGTGGGAGTGGGCCCAGATTCTAAGAAGAGTAGGCTGACCCCCAGTGACTGCCTGGCGGCTGTTCCCTCCAAGAACCAGGAGTGACTTTCTCCTTTTCTATGCATATGGTTCCTGATTGCCTGAACTTGGACCTCCCATGGGCTTGAGATGCCCCTGCTATCTTGGAGCTGTGACACTGGTATTGGACCTTGCTTGAGCTCATGCGGGTTGGCCGATATCGGTCTCCCGTAGGGGTTTGGGTGACGCCTCAGACTTTCTAAGTTTTTCTGGGGCATGGTGTGCATCTTATTTTGTGAGGTGGCGCGGCCTTGTCTCGGTCAGCCCGGCCCTGGTTGTGCCTGGGCCGGGCTGGTCGGGATGATGCCGGGTTGTCGTCTTGCACTGATCGTTTACTGTATATTTTAATAATTTCACTGTGACTCGGATATGCAACTGTTTGATACAGGGTATTTTTTCCTGGGTGGGGGGGGGTTCCTGGGTCTTGCCCGGGCTGTCGCCGAGTTGCTCGGCAGAGTGTCGGTGGCGGTGCGAGTGACGCCTTGGGGTCCTCTTCCTCTTTTTGCGGTGGATGGGGGGGATTGAGGGTTAGTGGGTGGATGAGTCAGCCTTCTCTGAGCCATCCTTGTTCGGGACTGGAGTCCTCTTCTGCTGGTTTAGAGAATGTGGTATCCTAGCTTGTGATGTTCTACTCTTATGTACGTGTTTTATTTTAATGTTTTAGTGTTTAAGGGACAGTGTACTGATGTCAGGACTGGTTTCGCTCGTCTGCTCCTTTCCTTCTCCCCAGCTGGCCTGGCATGTGGGGGGAGTACTAGATGACTGAGTCTCTGTCCTTTTTCTCCTTGCACCCTCTTAAATTCTGTTCTAGGTTAGGGTTTCCTAGCTTTGCCTTGACCTCCTTTGATTGGGCATTTCTGCTCCTGGCTTGTGCTGGGGTCCTCCTTTCCCCCCATTGTGCCCTGCTTTTGGGTGCCTTTGTATTATTGCTCACTGATAATTTTATGTCTGCATTGTGCTGTGAATCCCCTTGCCCTCACTATAATGCATATATATTACTAAATTTTCAGAGCCCTTTAGGTTCTACTCGCTGGTGCTTGTCTAGTTGCCCTCTGCTCAGTAGGGGTCCACTTCCTTTCCCTTCACCCCTTTTTTTTTTTTTTCCCCTTCCTTCTTTGGAGTGCTGGCCCCTGCTGCCCAGACTGGCACTATACTGATTAGCATGTGACTCGGTCTCAGCAGCTTGTTTCTTTTTGTTAATACTGTCACTTATGTTTGCTTTTTTTGAGTCTTATCCCGCACCCCTCCTATATTTGTTGGAATAATAGGACACTTTTGTCTCCTAATTCTCTGCTATTCTTTTGAGCCCCCCTTGCCACACAGTTTTCCGTGATTTTGGCCAGTTTTGGGATCACCTTTTTCCCAGTAATTGCATACCATTTTGCGGTATTTACATCTTCCTTTTCCTTTTACTCCTTTTTATTTTTTCTCTTCTACACTTATATCTCTTAGCTGTATTCACCTTCTGTATCTTACCCCTCATCTACCTCTTTTCCTCTTTTTCTTTCCTTCTGTACTCTCTCTTTTCGCCATTGGCTGGTGTTCTCCCTTTTCTTTGTTTTCTATTCCCTCCCCATTATCATTGTTTTGTCTTTCTACTATTAGTGGGCCCTTTTCTCCCTTTTTTTTTTGTTTTTTTCCTCTTTATCCTCTTCGGATTCCCCTGACATCTGCATTTCTCTTAGTCCGGTGGTGCCTTCCTCTCTCCGCGCGGGTAAGTGGCTGCTCCCTTTATACAGCTAATTCCAAATATTCACTGATACCTTACTAGTGTTGAGCGAGCATGCTCGGCCGAAGCTCGGTTCGGCTCGAGCATCGCTCTGCTCGGCACATGGCGGTACTCGTACGAGTACCGCATGTGCTCGCCCGCCATGTTCGGGTCTCCTCCCTGCACGTTTCGCGGCTGCTGCGCAGCTAATAAACGTGCAGGGAGGCTCTGACATCAGTGTAATGCCAGCAGCCATGTTGGCTGCTGGCATTACACTGATTGGCTGGCCAGAACCCGTGATCGGGTGCTGTATAGCACCTGACCAGCGAGTTCGGCTCAGTCTTAGCCAGCGAGAGATGAGGATAGGAAGGGAAAGTCAGTGTAGGGAGAAGAAAAGCGATTGTGAAAAAAAAAAAAGACCCAAAAGTCCTTTTTAGGACTACTGTGTGTGGGGGCAGCAGTTTATTTTGTTTGGGGGGGCAGAGATATAAAAAAAAAAATCTTCATATATTCTGTTCACTGTGCCTAGCCGCAGATTAGCAGCACATTCTGTTTAGTGTGCAAAGTTGCAGATTAGAGCACATTCTGTTCAGTGTGCAAAGTTGCAGATTAGCAGCACATTCTTTTTAGTGTGCAAAGTTGCAGATTAGAGCACATTCTGTTCAGTGTGCAAAGTTGCAGATTAGCAGCACATTCTTTTTAGTGTGCAAAGTTGCAGATTAGAGCACATTCTGTTCAGTGTGCAAAGTTGCAGATTAGCAGCACATTCTTTTTAGTGTGCAAAGTTTCAGATTAGAAGAACATTCTGTTAAGTGTTCAAACTGTAAAATATCAAAGTCACATATTCCATTCACTGTGCGTAGCCGCAGTTAAGAAGCACATTCTGTTTACTGTGCAAAGTTTCAGATTAGGAGAACATTCTGTTAACTGTGCAAACTGTAAAATATCAAAGTCACATATTCCATTCACTGTGCGTAGCCGCAGTTAAGAAGCACATTCTGTTTACTGTGCAAAGTTTCAGATTAGGAGAACATTCTGTTAACTGTGCAAACTGTAAAATATCAAAGTCACATATTCCATTCACTTTGCGTAGCCGCAGTTAAGAAGCACATTCTGTTTACTGTGCAAAGTTTCAGATTAGGAGAACATTCTGTTAAGTGTTCAAACTGTAAAATATCAAAGTCACATATTCCATTCACTGTGCGTAGCCGCAGTTAAGAAGCACATTCTGTTTACTGTGCAAAGTTTCAGATTAGGAGAACATTCTGTTAACTGTGCAAACTGTAAAATATCAAAGTCACATATTCCATTCACTGTGCGTAGCCGCAGTTAAGAAGCACATTCTGTTTACTGTGCAAAGTTTCAGATTAGGAGAACATTCTGTTAACTGTGCAAACTGTAAAATATCAAAGTCACATATTCCATTCACTTTGCGTAGCCGCAGTTAAGAAGCACATTCTGTTTACTGTGCAAAGTTTCAGATTAGGAGAACATTCTGTTAACTGTGCAAACTGTAAAATATCAAAGTCACATATTCCATTCACTGTGCGTAGCCGCAGTTAAGAAGCACATTCTGTTTACTGTGCAAAGTTTCAGATTAGGAGAACATTCTGTTAACTGTGCAAACTGTAAAATATCAAAGTCACATATTCCATTCACTGTGCGTAGCCGCAGTTAAGAAGCACATTCTGTTTACTGTGCAAAGTTTCAGATTAGGAGAACATTCTGTTAACTGTGCAAACTGTAAAATATCAAAGTCACATATTCCATTCACTGTGCGTAGCCGCAGTTAAGAAGCACATTCTGTTTACTGTGCAAAGTTTCAGATTAGGAGAACATTCTGTTAACTGTGCAAACTGTAAAATATCAAAGTCACATATTCCATTCACTGTGCGTAGCCGCAGTTAAGAAGCACATTCTGTTTACTGTGCAAAGTTTCAGATTAGGAGAACATTCTGTTAAGTGTTAAAACTGTAAAATATCAAAGTCACATATTCCATTCACTGTGCGTAGCCGCAGTTAAGAAGAACATTCTGTTTACTGTGCAAAGTTTCAGATTAGGAGAACATTCTGTTAACTGTGCAAACTGTAAAATATCAAAGTCACATATTCCATTCACTGTGCGTAGCCGCAGTTAAGAAGCACATTCTGTTTACTGTGCAAAGTTTCAGATTAGGAGAACATTCTGTTAAGTGTTCAAACTGTAAAATATCAAAGTCACATATTCCATTCACTGTGCGTAGCCGCAGTTAAGAAGAACATTCTGTTTACTGTGCAAAGTTTCAGATTTGCAGCACATATTCCGTGTAATATGAAGAAGGCGGGTAAAAAGGGACGGGGAAGTGGACGTGATCCTGATAGTTCAGGGCGCGGGTCAGGACGCGTAGAAACTGTGCCTGGTGCCAGAGCACAAGACAGAAAGACATCCACCATACCTAGCTTCATGTCTCAGTTTACAGGGCGTCGCAGGACATCACTCTTGAGGTCCGACCACTGCGAACAGGTGGTCGGTTGGATGTCAGCTGATACTGCTTCCAGTCGGTTAAGCACCACCCTGTCTTCCACCAAGTCCACTCTCAGTAGCCAAGAGTCTGGTCAACATAATCCTCACCCTGATCATCCTTCCTCCCACCATAAAGGATCTGGTCAAAGAAGTGATCCCACACTGGGATATAGTGAGGAGCTCATCTCATCACCAATCCTTAATTTGAACCTCTCTCCAAGCACGCTTGCAGAGGAACATGACATCTTGTGCCCTGATTCACAACCTCTAGAGGGTACCCAATCACAAGAAGATGACAGAGGGGAACGGCATTTAAGGTCAAAGGAATTGGATGATGATGATGATGAGACACAGTTGCCATTAAATCAACCACTATTACTGTCTCAAGACCTTGATGAGGAGGATGATATACAGTTGTCAATGACTGAGTATGTGGTGGGATCAAGACATGAGGAGGATGATCAGAGTGAGGAAGTGGAGGAGGACTTGGTGGACGATGAGGTGACTGACCCCACCTGGGAAGGTGTAGAGCCGAGCGATGACAGCAGTCCTGAGGGTGAGCCATCTGCAGCACCGCAACAGGCTGGAAGAGGCAGTGGTGTGGCTACAGAAAGAAGGTGGACCGCACCAAACCGGCCCGCAAATGTTCCACGGAGCACCCCCTTGCGTAAATCTCCCTTGCCAAGGGGTAGGTGTTCCGCGGTATGGCGTTTTTTTAAGGAAAGTGCGGACGACAAAAGAATTGTAGTTTGCAACCTGTGCAACACCAGAATGAGCCGAGGCATGAACACTAGAAACCTCACCACCACCAGCATGATCCGACACATGGCATTCAAGCACCGTAATAAGTGGGAGGAACGCCCGGATCGCCAATCTGTGTCTGCAGGCCACACCACTGCCTCCTCTTCCCCTGTTTTCGGTGCCGGTCAATCGCCTGTCGAAGGCGCAGGCCCGCATACCTCCCGCCCTGCACCTGTACCATCTGAAGCACCATCAGCGACCACATCCACTTCCCTGTCCCAGCGCAGCATCCAAATGTCGTTACCCCAGGCATTTGAGCGCAAGCGAAAATACCCAGCCACCCACCCACAGGCCATAGCACTAACCTCACACCTTTCCAAATTACTGGCCATCGAAATGCTGCCATTTAGGCTTGTGGAGACTGAGTCCTTCCGCAGCCTGATGGCAGCAGCTGTCCCTCGGTACGCAGTCCCCAGCCGCCACTACTTTTCCCAGTGTGCCGTCCTCGCCTTACACCACCATGTGTCCCGTAACATCACCCGTGCCCTGACCAACGCAGTTACTGGGAAGGTCCACTTAACGACTGACACATGGACAAGTGCTTGTGGCCAGGGACGCTACATTTCCCTGACGGCACACTGGGTGAATGTCGTGGAGGCTGGGAGCGACTCGGACCCTGGGATGGCACAGGTGCTACCCACGCCGAGGATTGCGGGCCCTACCTCCATCAGGGTTTCCGCCAGCACCTACGTTATTGGCTCCTCCTCCTCCGTTTCCACCACCGAATTCTCTGCGCGCAGCGCCACTCACCCATCAGCCGGTAGCTGGAAGCGGTGTAGCACTGCAGTGGGGAAGCGTCAACAGGCCGTGCTGAAGCTGATCTGCCTTGGGGACAAACAGCACACGGCCTCAGAGCTGTTGCAGGGGATTAGTCACCAGACCGAGCAATGGCTCTCGCCACTCAACCTGCAACCAGGCATGGTTGTGTGTGATAATGGGCGTAACTTGGTGGCGGCTTTGGAGCTCGGCAAGCTCACACACGTACCATGCCTAGCGCATGTATTTAATTTAGTGGTTCAGCGATTTCTAAAAACCTACCCCAATTTGCATGATCTCTTGACAAAGGTGCGCCGCGTGTGTGCACATTTCCGTAAGTCATCTACAGCTTCAGCCGGCCTCTTGAAGCTGCAGCAGCGCTTACAATTGCCAGCTCACCGGCTGCTGTGTGACGTGAGCACGCGCTGGAACTCCACCTTCCACATGTTGGCCCGGCTTTGTGAGCAGCAGAGGGCAGTAGTGGAGTACCAGCTGTTACACGGTCGTCGCCTCTCCGTTCAACTTCCTGTAATCAGAAGTGAGGAGTGGGAATGGATGTCAGACCTCTGTGAGGTTTTACGCAATTTTGAGGAATCGACACAGATGGTGAGCGGCGATAACGCTATTATCAGTGTAACCATCCCACTTCTGTGTCTACTGAAACGCTCGCTGCTCACAATTAAAACCGACGCTTTGCATGTGGAAGAGGTGGAAATGCGGGAGGAAGAGCTTACACAAGGTGATAGCCAGAGCACCCTCACTTCGTCTTCTCAGCGACAATTGGAGGAGGCGGAGGAGGAGGAGGAGGAGGAAGACACGGTTGCCTCCGCTACAGAGGGTAGCCATGGAACTTTAGTTCCATCTCTTCAGTGTGGGTGGGCAGAAGAGGAGGAAGAGGATGAGGAGATTGAGAGTCATCCTCCTGGTGAGGACAGTGAAATCTTGCCTGTTGGTACTCTGGCACACATGGCTGACTTTATGTTAGGCTGCCTTTCCCGTGACCCACGCGTTATACGCATTTTAGACAACACGGATTACTGGGTGTTCACCCTTCTGGACCCCCGCTACAAAGAGAATTTCTCATCTCTCATTCCTCCGGTGGAGAGGACAAGCAAAATGGTGCAATACCAGAAGGTTCTTGTTGAAAAATTGCTCCAAAATTTTCCATCTGACAACGCTGGCGGCAGAGTACGTGCTACCTTGGCCAACCGAGAAGGGGAGAAAAGGGGAGCACACAGCAGTTCCGACAAAGGCAGGGCAACACTCTCCAAGGCGTGGGACACCTTCATGACACCCCGCCAGCACCCTCACCCTGATGCGCAGCCTAGTGTCACAAGGAGGGAAAAGTTTTGGAAGATGGTGAAGGAGTACGTAGCAGACCGTGTCAGCGTCCTCAATGATCCCTCTGTGCCTTACAACTACTGGGTGTCCAAGCTGGACACGTGGTATGAACTGGCACTCTACGCCTTGGAGGTGCTGGCCTGCCCTGCCGCCAGCGTTCTGTCTGAGCGGGTATTTAGTGCTGCTGGTGGCATCATAACAGATAAGCGTATCCGCCTTTCCACCGAAAATGCTGATAGGTTGACACTTATAAAAATGAACAAGGCCTGGATTTCCCCTGACTTCTCCACTCCACTGGAGGAAAGCCCCGGAGGAACATAAAGTCACTTTATATATGTTATTTACAATGATGGGAATACTCTGTATTCCCATTCACCCCTTCCACCCAAAAAACGGGTATATGGTTGACTCTCTTCCATATACCCTGGGATATAATTTTTATATAGGGCCAGCTCACCAGCGGGCCCTGTGATATAATTTTTATATAGGGCCAGCTCACCAGCGGGCGCAGTTTGACAATTTTTGTATAGGTCAGCTCACCAGCGGGCCTTCTCATATAATGTTTTATTGGGTCAGCTCTCTAGCGGGCCCTCTCATATAATGTTTTATAGCGTCAGCTCACTAGCGGGCCTTCGCATATAATGTTTAGGATGGTCAGCTCCGCAGCAGATCCTCACCCATAATGTTTTAGATGGTCGGCTCAGCGCACGTTTCCCTCTTAATCATGGCCCCAGTTCAGAAAAATCGAGGAAATTTTTGGGAGAATTTGCCTTTGCGCAGGTTTCCCTCTTAATCATGGCCTCAGTTCAGAAAAATCAAGGAAATTTTTGTGAGAATTTGCCTCTGCGCACGTTTCCCTCTTAATCATGGCCTCAGTTCAGAAAAATCAAGGAAATTTTTGGGAGAATTTGCCTCTGCGCACGTTTCCCTCTCAATCATGGCCTCAGTTCAGAAAAATCAAGGAAATTTTTGGGAGAATTTGCCTCTGCGCACGTTTCCCTCTTAATCATGGCCCCAGTTCAGAAAAATCGATGAAATTTTTTGCAGAATTTGCAGATGATATACAAGTAAATATACAGCAAATACTGTTTGGTAACAATTTTTCGCCTAAAGTCGTTTTTATCTTCCTTTTTGTGTGTTTTACGGTCAGTCTGTAAAAATGGCGTACTACGGGCGAAAGATCGTTCCCAGCAGCGATGTTGGAGTCCAAGATGCATCCAGACATCCTCCCTATGCTGTCCCTGAACCATTTCTGTGGTGTTTCCATCATTTTCTGCCCTTTTCCTATGGACCAGGCACCCTCCCCTCATCAGAGCAGGGGGTGCCTGGTGTAATGGTCGAGTCCTCCCATTGACTTCAATGGGGCTCGGGTGCTCGGCCGAGCACTCGAGCCTCCGGGGGTGCTTGGTCAGAGCACCCGAACACCCGAGCATTGGGGTGCTCGCTCATCACTATACCTTACCCATCCTGCCGCACCCCTCTCTTTTTGAACCCCTCTTTTCCTCCTGGTCAGATCTTATCCTCCTTTAGTGTCTGGAAGCGATTCAGTTTACACACCATTGGAGACCTCCTTCAGGGTGGTTCAATCTGCTCTTTTGACTCCCTATTGACAGCGGATCAATTACGGCATTATCATCAGGTCAGGCATTTCTTGGTAGCTTTGGTTCACCGTTTTCCCCATCTCGCTGCCTCCTCTCCATTGTCCCCATTTGAGACCTTATTCACGATTCCTTCATGTTTTCACCGACCTCTATCGAGATGGTACCGTTTCTCCCTCTCCCTGATGCCATTTACGAAACCGTCTTTTTTCTGTGCATGGGAGAGGGATCTATCTGTTTTTCTGCCGTTGGCAAATTGGCAGCGAATTTCTTGTAGACTGCTTTCTTCTTTCCCTGATGTGAGCTCTAGAGAGTGCAACTATAAGTTACTTACTAGATGGTACCTTACACAGCAGATCTTACATCAGATGTTTCCCGGTTCTGTCTCAGCTGTTTTCTGGCGTTGCTCTCTTGATGAAGGCTCAATGTTCCATTTGTGGTGGTCTTGCCCTTCCATTGTCAGATTCTGGGCTGAAGTCGTCAAACACTCTACTCGTATATTGGGCCACCCCATACCTTTGGATCCCTTATTTATTCTTTTTGCTTACCCACCTTCGGATTTGCTGAGTTTTTCTCTGCCACTGCTCTCCTTATTTTTGGTACTAATGTCTGCGGCGAAAGCCATGATCCCGCTTCTTTGGAAATCTTCTACCTCTCCCTCAATATCCGCTTGGGTTTCAAGAGTCCAGGTACACCATTCAGCCCAAAGGCTTCATGCCAGAGCTACCAATTCCTGGACTCGCTTTTCATCTATGTGGCATGTCTGGGAGAGATACCTGAGTTCTGGTGCACTGCCCGTGCGGTGAGGGGAATGCCTATAGATTCTGTGTTTCTGTCTTTCTGTGTTTTTTTTTTTTTGCTCTTCCTTTCCCCCCCCGCTCCTGCCCTTCTTTCTTCTTTCTCAACTCCTTTTCTGTTCTCTTCTGTTCTCTTTCGTCTCAACTACCCCTTTCCCCGTCTTTTTCTTATTCTTTTTATATCCACCCTTCTTCCTTCTTGCTTTTTCTCTTATCCTTTTCTCCGATGTCTTTGTTTACACACTGCTCTTTCTAATCTTGTCCTGTTTTTTTGGGGGGATTTTCATCATGGCTCTTTCTTTTATTTTTTTATTTTCTCTCTATTGTTTTCATCACTGCTCTTTAATGTTTTTGATACTATGATATGCAATCAATGTTCTTGATATATACTCCTGGTATGACTCTGTGGTCACAACATAATACCCTTATATATCTTTTTACCAGGATTTTGTTGGATTTATGTTTCCTTTCCTTTAATGCTTATCTTGCCTTTGTATTGAGTATTTTGTTGACTCCTGTGTGAGTCTCTTTGCCTGTTTGTACTTTTTGCAGTACTCAATAAAATGTATTAATATATATAAAAAAAAAAATAATGGTTGTGTATCTACTATCGACTGCTGTTATTGCTGGTCGCATTGTGTTCAGCCTGTATCTCATGGCACTTGTGGAGAAGATCATTTCAGTGATTTGCGAGTGAGACACCCATTGATTAACTTGCTGTATTGCAGATTTGCATTTTTACAGTTTGCATAGTGTACACGGTGAGTATCACATCAGGCAGAATGGTGTCACTGACTTTTTCCTCATGTATTTAGGTGCAATTCTACATCTCACACTATATATAAGTTCACTTTTTGTTTGATTCTGGTTGTCCTGAGAAAGGCCCTAGAGTGGGGCTGAAATGTTGATGAATAAATACCCCAATTTTCCCTTTTTCATAAGTCCTAAGATTGCTCTTGTTTTTTGGTGACATCACCAGTGATGTGTGTGTGTATCATCATCTTCAGTTGTTGTTGAACTGCAAGAAGAAGGCCTCCTCAGCAAGCCTCCAAGAACGCTGGTCCTGTGCCTTTTGTTGTCACTCTGTACCATCTTGTCATTGGCCTTCTTTGGTGTTTGGTAAGGAGCGGAGCTCGTTCCAAAATTAGTTTGGTCCATCTACCATCATGTCTTCTTACTATGTGACCTGCCCATTGACATTTCAGGTGCTTTTATCTTACAATGATGTCATAAACCTTTGTTTGCTGATGAAACGTTTTTCAGTCTTCTTGTGTTATGTTTAGAATTTGATGCTCCGTACCTCTCTGTGTAACCTTATGTTTTTGTATGGCTTTGGCATTCATTGTCTATGTTTCATAGCCATACTTAAAGACTGGGAGGACACATTGGTCAAAAAACTTTCACTTGAGATAGAGAGGTAAATTTGTCTTACAGACAGTACTACTAAGTTTTCCAAGTGCTTGCCATCCCACTTTTATTCATTACTCAGTATGCATCACGGTGTTTCCATCTATTAACATTTCCTGTCCAAGGTAAACATACTTGTCAACTTCTATTAGTTCTTGTCCATCTACTATGATTTTCCTTGATATGGTAAATTTATTAAACATGACTTTTGTTCTGTTAATATTAATCTTCTGACCAAATGTTTTCTTTCTTGTTGTAGCTCTTCAGTGAGTTCTTGCATTTCTTCAGGACTAATGCAAAGAGTATGATACCATCTGCAAAACATAAGTGATGTAGGTAGTCTCCAGTTGGATGAAAATATCTTTGAAACAAACAGAAAATATTTTTGTGGAGATTGGGTCTCCTTGTCAGATGCCTTTTTCTGTGTTGATCTGGACTTTTTCATTGTTGACCAGTATTGATGCAGTTGCATTTTCATATATTGATTGGAGGATATTGGTGTAAGCTCTATCTATTCCTTGGTTGATCAGGGCATCAATTATGTTTGGCTTTTTTGCTTAGTCAAAGGCATTTTAGAAGTTAATGAAGGGTATACATAATGTAAGATTGTATAGTGCCACTGTGACTGAATGGTTGTAACCCAGAGAAAGAAATGTGTCTGTTTTCAGTGTTTGCCATTGTCTTAACGTGTTCCCATTCTTGAAACCTTAATGTCGCCTGTGTGTGCATGCATTAGAGAGGGTTGTCCAGTTACTAGCAGTAAATGGGTTGGTTAGTGTGTAGGATGTACAGAGGAATGGTGCCATCCAGTCTAGCTAAACACAGAGATTGTGCTATGAGATAGCCAGTGTTGGTCAGATAGAGGGGGGGGGGGCAAATCTGTGTGTGGAATGTGTGCATATCCCTCCTTACATCAGGCCAAGCAGAACAGACCTGGTAGATGGTACCTGTGACATCACATCCTGTAGGGGGTGGGTAGAAAAAAGCTGGGAGAGAGAAGGGAGAGAGAGACAGAGTTGCAGAATGTAGGAGCAGAGAGAGAGCCCCTCTCCAGAATGGGGGGAGGCCTGGGGCCAGCCTGGAGTTGGACTGGTCCAGGTGCTTTCTAAGGGACTGGTGAATGCCCTCACAGGAAGAGTTAGAGTGAGTGGGCACTGTAGGGCCAGGTCCCCTTTTCAGTTGTGAGCTGTAAGTCAAGGCGGCTTCAGACACAGAGAGAGTACCCTGATGTTCCTACCACAAGGATCTTAGGATGTCTTCCCCAACTCCTCTGCCAGGACTAAAAGATACAAGGAACCTTCATGTAATCCAGCAGCATGTGGAGTGAGCAGGATGCCTACTCTTGCCTTTAGTGGGACTATGAATAAGCTCCAGCATTAAGCTAAAATGGACTGTGAGTATTATGTGTAACCCCTGGCAAGTTATGCAACTAAGAAGAGAACAGCAGAAGTGTTTAGTTTTTATGTTTTACCCCTGCTTGTTTGCCTGTAATTGTTGTCTTATGTTTTGTGCTGTGACCACTCTAATAAATGCAATTTATTATCTTTTTGTCTGACTGGATAAATCACTTAACCCTCGGTCTACCAATAAGTAACCCCTGTACCCCGTCACAGCCACATTAAGTATTGTATCCCCTACTTGATAGGGTGAGAGCTGAGGTTACTACAGCTAGGTAAGACAAAAATAACTGCATATTCTCCTAAGGAGGCTTTCAAATATATTTTTCATTGATTCTACCAGCTAGGAGGAGGAGACAATACTCATACTACTTAGCCCTGGATAGGGACACAGAAGAAAGATGGCTACAGCTACACCTTCTGGAGCTTAAAGGGATAGTAATGTTTCATAATAAAAGCAGCTCTAATTAATCTTCATAGTATTTGGGACATGGAGAGTGTTATTTCAATACTGTCAGAGTTGTAGTGCAAGAGTAATTCAATGATAAAATATTCCCCTCCCGCCCCTTTTACTGATATAACACTGCTCAGCTTAGAGCAGCAGGGAGTGTCCAGGTAGATTGCAGAGAGGGATAATCTTCAATTAAGATAAGGGAAAAAGCTGAAAAACCTGTCAAGGGGGGGGGCAGGGTTTTCATTGTACTCATAGTAAGAATATTGACTCTTGATGTGAGCTGTCTGGTCTATGGATTGGATTCCACATCTGAGGAATGGGGGCTTACACTAGGTAAAATGGGCGGGAGGGGGACACTTTATCATTCAATTACTCTTGAACTACAATGCTCACCGTATTGAAAGAACACTCTCTATGGCTCAAATACTATGAAGATTAATTGGAGCTGCTGTTTTTGTGAAACATTACTATCCCTTTAAGGGTGCACTTCACCAACCAACTACACTATAGTGGAAAAATGAAAATTCCTATGTATTTAAATCAGGCTTTTATTCCACTGAATGCTATAGATGGTGCTGTCTGGTTACTCCACAACTGTAACTATTTAGCTTATTCAATTGAATTTGTAATCAATTAGATTTCAAACAAAGCTACTTAAAAAAAAAAACTTGACATTTTACAATATAGCAAGTAGCATATATGAACACATAAACTGCTTAAATGTTTTCACCTTACGTGTTAATTTTTATTAGGAATGTAAAAGTTTTGCAATTACAGTTAAAGTCTTTCAGTGTCTAAACAATATAGTAAAACTATATTGGTTCTAAAATATGTAAAACTAATTATCTTTTATACAATTGGACAGCATAAATGGATTCAGTATTATAGTATTTTTACTCTGGAAATATTTCATAACTGAACTGTCTCTATATCAAAGTCTTTTAAACCCTAAATACATTACTATAATAAGTGGTGTGAATACAATATGTTTTTATTAAATTAGCAACAATTCTTCCAAAACTACAGAAAATGAGCTGAATGATTGTTCTGGAATTTAATAACATTTATATATCTTTAAGGTTATCAAGGGAAATATAAAAAATAGCTAATTTTACGGATGGTTAATCTATTGTGTCCTTGAGACTACAATAAACAGAGTTTGGAAAGTAGAAAATACAATTACAGTCATAACAATGTAGTATAGTATGTTCCTCCTCAGATGAATGAACATTTTGGTATATGATTGTACAAAAGTATTAATAACAGAAATAACATATTCTCTCTTAAAAAAAATAAGAATTTTGATGATCCAAGAGACAAAAGAAAAAGTGGCAAATAGTGTAATATGTACACACTTAATAACCTGCAGATGTACAAGAAATCTACTCACATTAACAAGTGGTCAGAACTTCGATGTCAAACTTATCTGACAATAACACATTCTGAGAGATTTAGTGCTCGATATAGTGCCCTAAGCCCCACATCAATACATCCAAAGTGCCTAAATTGTGTCAAACGTTAGTAGAATTAACCCTCTGAGTGCCAGTGGGGTATAATTACCCCACCGGCATTCATAGAGTTAATCCAAGTAAAAAACATCACATTACAAGTTGCACTTACCATTAATCCTGATGTCCAGCGGAGTCCTCAGCTCCCTGCTCCTCCTCTTTCCTTCTGTTCTCTATCTTCGCTTCTTTCTTCTGTTTTCACTTCTTTCTTCTATCTTCACTTCTTCTGTCTTTGCGTCTCTCTTTGCTTCTTTCTTCTATCTTCACTTCTGTCTTCGCTTCTTTCTTCTCTTCTTCCTTCCTGTAAAAGAAAAGTATATATAACTACAATGTGGAATACAAGATTTAGGTTAACCCCTTGAGTGCCAGAGGGGTACACAACGCATTGCGCATTGCAAAGCAAAGCGTTGCGGACCTCTCTGGGCTCAACGGGTTAAGTTAGTGCCCTAGAATATACATTATATGTCTCTAAATAAAATATGCCCCCAAAGAACAAGTGCGCAAATATGGTAGATATTCTCAAAATAAATAAATGATTCCTTAGCTTAATAATATAACTGTCTCCGCTGCTGTGCATGGCCACAGAGGCAGTGGCAGCGGAGGCAGTACCGTGAGCTACAGGTCCCCCTTCCTTTCGGGCCGATGCCTGTTCCGTATTGAGGGAATCAGAGCAGAGACTGCCTTTATATATGGGCAGCCTCTGATCCAATTCCCTCACAACCATTGGCTGAGATGTGCTGACACACACATCCCAGCCAATCAGATTTGAGCGACTGTGCTTCAAACTGATTGGCTGGGATGTGTGTGTGTGTGTCTGCTTTTAAATCCACCCCTTAATCTGTCTCTGTTCAGGCAACTCACGGTTTCCCCATTTAGCTTTCCAGATCTTACGATAGAACAGACGGAGGTTTCACTTGAAAAAAGATTTATTTAAAACATTTAAAAGGTTTAAATATTAATTTGTTTCACGGCTGAAGGTCTGCTTTCTTAAAGCTTACAAGCCAATCTAAAAATAACACTGTATCAAAGAAACTGCCGCAAGAAATAAACCCACATAAATACTGTTGATATGACGGTAGGCTGAGCTGAACCATCAATCAAACCCATGTCCTGAACTCAAAGTGTCACCTCTGCTGGGAGATTTATGGGAATAGTCTTTCTACATATAGAGGTAATACATACACATAGCCTTAAGACAAATGTGTATTAATTTCTAACCTCCATAACATACTTATCATAGTATTTAAAGGGATAATAATGTTTCACAGAAACATCAGCTCCAATTAATCTTCATAGTATCGGGTCCACGGAGAGTGTTACTTCAATACTTTCAGGGCTATACTTCAAAGGTAATTTAATGATAAAGTTTCCCCTCTGCCCATTTTACCTAGTGTAAGCCACCTCCCCTCAGATGTGGAATCTGGTCCACAGACCAGACAGCTCACAGCAAGGGACAATCTTCTTACTGTGAGAACAATGAAAGCCATGTCCACATTGACAGGTTTTTCAGGTTTTTCTCTTATGTTAATTGAAGATTGTCCCTCTCTGCAATCCACTTGGAAACTGCCCTGCTGCTCTGAGCTGAGTAGTGTTACATCAGTAAAAGGGGTGGGAGAGGAACACTTTATCATTCAATTACTCTTGAAACTACAACTCTGACAGTATTGAAATAACACTATCCATGGCCCAAGTACTATAAAGATTAATTGGATCTGCTTTTATTATGAAAAAAGTCATACTCATTATCATTGATTAAGCAAAAACATAGGTCATCAACATCCACAGCCCTACCTATGAGTGCTTCTGCTGCTGCTGTTTGAAGTGCAGCCCCCCGACACCAACTGCTATTATTATTGCAACATCTAGCCCAATATTAGTAGTAGCAGTAATAGTCCCTCAGAAACACCTCAATCAAATATGTATCTTGGCCTAGGCCGACTAGGCCTAGTGTGGCACCCACCTGATCGGATACCCCGCCCACCCAAACTGAATCACAACAAGTATTGAGCCCACCCACTCAATAATTTTCCTGGGTGGCGCAGCACAAGCAGCATGTGTATACATACAGGTCAGTTTTTCTCTCTCCTATATCTGTGGCATTGGTGGGCAACCAGATTTTGTTGGCCTACAGCTCCTATCATCCAGTGCTGATGAGATGGAATTTTTAGTCCAACAACAGCTGGAGAGCCTGCTGTTGCCATCCCTGGTTTATAAGGCCAGAGAATTGAATTTTGTGAGTGAATATCCTTTGCAGTTAACTGTGTGGCATAACGAGGATTAATGGTACATTTTCTCTCTGGATTACTTCAAGTAACATTCCTAGCAAACGGATACCCAGCACTAAAATGGGTAATCAAGATAAACTGACTTTAAATGGGGCTCCACTTGAGTCTGGCTAAGGGAGTGTTAGGGCATCATGAGGGACACAAATTCTTTTTAATGCTATCACTTTAATAAAGCCAGGGCAATTTTCATTTATGTACACCCTCACGGGACCTTTTAAGGACCTGAAAGGTGTGCAACACATTCCCTAGCAATGAACCTAGCAAAACTCTGGTCCTTAAAGGGTTCTACTGAACCAGCACCTGCCTTTCCTGACAAGTCTGAATGTGGCCATTGACCCTTTGCAATGGGTTGCATACCCCCTGGCATCCAAAGGGTTAACCCATATGAAAACAAGATGGATGTGGGAAGCACATCTCTATGGTATTTAAAAATATTAATCATTGGCTATTTAGTGGTCAAGGTGACCTTATGGTCAAGAAATAAACCAAACCAACCATGTGTTGGTAGACAAGATATTTCTGAGGCACGGACCCTTACAGTGCCAGACAGTGGCTGGTAAAACATTTCCTACTCATCAGGTAAACAAACTATTTAACAGTATTTGCTGGAAATAGCTTAACCTTTCTTCTGCCAGGAGATACTTTTGCTGATCAAGGAGCCATGGGGTACCTGTATACCAGGAACATGTGGTGTACTTATTAATTTGGGCATGTGTAGCACACCCCTTCTGGGACTCAAAGGGTTAATATAGAGAATGGAGTCTCAGTGTTTTATGTATACCCTCGAAACTGGCTCCAGAGTCACTCTCTGTGTTATGCTGTTTCATCTCACTTTATCTCGGGTACCGGAATATGAAAAATGTTTAACTCTTTGAATGTCAGAGGGTTGTACAACACATTTCAAAGCACAGACCTCTGGGCCTCAGAGTTAAGCCAGGTTGCTCTTAAAGGGATAGTTATACTTAAGATGCAAAAAAAAATATGTTGTAGGGTTTTCCCCTAAGTAAAACAAGGGTACTCCCACTGCTGAGATATTTTCTTAAAAAATTATAACAGCTCAAACTTGAATTTTTTAGGTGCAATATCACAGTGGCCAGAAAATTTACAATGGTGCTGTTGCTACACCATCTTATGGAGATTTATGGTCTATGGACCAGAGCAGTCCATAGGATGGTGTAGCAACAGTGCCACTGTACATTTTCAGGCCACTATGATATTGCACCTAAAAAATGCGAGTTTGAGCTGTTATAATTTTTTAATAAAATATCTCTCAGCAGTGGGAGTACCCTTGTTTTACACAGGGGGATAAACCCTACAACATATATTTTTTTACATTTTAAGTATTACTATCCCTTTAATTTTAGCTTGAACAAATGAGAATGCATTATAGAGGTCCATAACATTCAAGGGGTTAATAATCGCAAACCCTGAAGGGCAGCGATTCTGCTCTGTTTGCCTTAATCCATGCTAAATAAAATTAATTTAAGGATTGACAAGGTTTTCAGGAAACATAAAAAACCCTAAAATTCTTTTGTCTATATTTGTGTTATTTTGTTGATTATAATGCAAGGTGTTCTGTCATTGATTCACTGGATAATCTACTACTATTTAGAAAACTAAATTATACTTATAAAAACACATCTTTTCTCAAACCAGATTAACAAAATGAGATTTGTGGTTGTTTCTACTTATTCCTTCCAGACTTGCTTTGCTGATTTTTGAAATATATGTTAAGTAACTCTAAGAATGAAATTATGTAATTGGTTAACTTTTTATCATATCTAAAATATCTAAATTTATATGGAATATACTGCTAGTCCAGCTTTGTTTGTTAACACATGCCTGAAGAAGGGACCTTATTGTACTTAATTAAAAGGCATCACCTTTATATATAGAGCTACTAAAGTACAATAAATCTCATCTACTCTACTGGCTAACACGGTTCCACCTTTTTTTCAAGATTGGAGGCTATGGGGTAGATTTAAAGACAGCCGTTAGCAAAAACAAAGCACTAACGGGTGCGTTAACGTGTTGTAAGCCATTTAAAGGTCTGTCTTAAGAACAGCTAACAGCAGTTCACAAATCCTTACGGCCGATAGACTGACGTGCATTGAGGCGCATAGAACAAGATTCCCCAGAGCCATTTAAAAGAGTGCGGTACTGCTAACAGCTGAAAAAAGATACAGCCAATTGAGTCGCAGTCGTTGGAGCTGCAGCCAGTTTGGTCAGAGTCGGTGGAGGTGCAGCCGGTTGGGTCGCAACCGGTGGAGGTGCAGCCGGTTGGGTCACAGCCGGTGGAGGTGCAGCCAGTTGGGTAGCAGAGAGCTGTGGAGGAGGTGTAGGTGGTGAGTACGGTGGCCAGCTGCTGATCCCCTCCTCTGTATACTCCTCACTGGGTGGTGAGGTAGCCTCCTACACAGGCTTCTGCTCTTGTGGAAACCCGTAAACTGTGTGTAGAAATGAGATTGTGTGATTAGTAAACATAGCCATGATAGGATAAAAGTGATATCAATGAAAATAAAAATATATGTTGTAGGGTTTATCCCTCTGAGTAAAACAAGGGTACTCCCACTGCTGAGGGGTGTTTCATTCAAAACGTACCACAGCTCCAAGTTGAATTCCTTTGGTGCAATATCCCAGTGGTCTGAAATTGTACATTGGTGCTGATGCTACATCATCATATGGAGATTCATGGTCCCGGGACCTGAGCTGTCCATAGGATCGTGTAGCAACAGCGCCACTGTACAATTTCAGGTCACTGGGCTATTGCCCCTGAAATATTCAAGTTTGAGCTGTGAGACTTTGAGCAGTGGGGCTAACGTTGTTTTACTCGGGGGAGAAACCTTACAACATATATTTCCCCTTTCACATTTTGAGTATTACTATCCCTTTAACGGGATTGCAATGGCTAATTTCACCTTGATGTAATATTGTAGGCATTGTATAAAGATGTGGATCCATGTTAGGCCTATCCCTCCTACCCTCATGGTTAGACAGATATTGCTGTATGTGACAGCTGGAGATATCTGTAATTTGACCACAAGGGGGCTCTTCAGCAGAGCCAAAATTGCTCCATTTGGAGATGAATACTTCATTAGAATGGTCCACAGAGTGTGCTTGAAAACCAGGCACACTTTGTAGACCATTCCAAAGACGTATTCATCTCCAAATGGGGAAATTTTGGCTCTGCTGAAGAGGCTTCGTGTGGTCAAATTACAGATATCTCCAGCTGTTATATACAGCAATATCTGTCTAACCATGAGGGTTGGAGGGATAGGACTAACAACGATCCACATCTTTTTACAATGCCTACAATATTACATCAAGGTGAAATTAACCACTGCCATCCTGTGCAAGGTACACAGAAAGGAATATGGTCTGATATATATGTGGATATGTACCTTTCACTTGGGTACAAACATATCCTTACTAGATATGAACCCAGAGATCCGTTCAGTACATGTGATTGTCTTGCTGCCTATATATGTGCACCCATCACAAACTAAGTTTTATTGATATCATAAATACAAACATACCTCATATATCGCATCTAAGTAAGGTGAAATATACTAGGTATGTGTATTCTGATGATATCAATAAGAGTTAGTTTGTGATGGGTGCACATATATGGGCAGTAAGGCAATCACACGTACTGAACTGATCTCTGGATTCACATATTGTTGGGACATATTTGTACCCATTTGAAAGGTACCTATCCACATACATATCTGACCATTTTTTCTTTGTGTACAAATCTTTTTTGAACAGATCTGCAATGTGATTCAAGTGGTATTCATCCCTATGTTATCAGTTATTCCTGTACAATGCAAGATTTTGAATTATTTTACATGTCACTCTCTGGTTGTCATGATGGTATCCTATGCATTGCATTGTGATGCATGGGATACCACCCTGGCAATCAGAAATTGATGTACTTGACAGGATCCTGTCCATGAGGTCTGTTCCAGCTGAATCCTGAAGGGCAACAATCAAGCCAGTATTGAATGATATCTTTGATTGAGACCTGTGTTTTTTTCTGGATGAGCCCATCCATCCTTCTGAGGGAGGTAGCCATACTCGATCATAGATATCCATAATTCATGGCCTGTTGTTGAGCAGACTACAATGGTTCATATTTGGTTCACATATGTATCCTGCAAATAGTGGCTGGTGTACCATCCATCCATGGCATCAGCACTCCTGAGGATCCATGTGTGAATCAAATGTGAGATATATTGCATGATTGCATGCACAACACCAAGGCCTACTTTTCACCTTTAATGCTGTGGAGTTGTTTTAGGCCTGTGTGTTGCACATACAACCAGTTATTCTCAGTGGCACTGTAATTTATGACCTGCTCCATCCTTTTTGTGATTCAGTAAGCGGTGAAGTAGACCTGGTGAACTGAAATGATGATGACTTCTCCAGTGATCTCGTTTCCCCATTTGCATTGTTTTTTATGGAGTCTATACAATGGGACCTTTGCAACTTGATTCATGTTATTGGATATTCTCCATAAACTAACATTAGGATTGGTGAAGTGAGGGAATGTAAGCGTTCATTTCTCTCCATTATCTCTTTTTCACCGCTTAGTGAATGTCCCCTGTGTGGCATGTAATCGTTAGCCAATCGACTTGTGTTTGTTGTCTGGTTAACCGTTTGCGTACCGGAGGAGTTACCAAAGCATTGTTGATCGATGCATTGATAATCCCTCTAGCACTCAAGGGGTTATGTGCTGGTTTCCCTGTGGGTATATGGGTGACATTGTGTTGGAGCAGTTCTGATGTTTAAACATACAACACTTTTCTGAGCATGGTTTGTGTGTATTGTGTGTGATCAGCACAGCAACGTGAGGGTTAACCAGGGAGTTGGACAGGTTTGAGCCTTGTTGAACCTTGACATTTGTCCTTGTATTGCGTCCTGTTTTAAGCCTCAGGGTGCTGTGTTGGTGCAGTTGTGTGGATGAATGATGGACATATGTTGGGATGTGACTATGTTTGTGTGTGATGGTTGTGTGGTTTGATGTGGTGTGTAGTTATGGGATGATGCACTTACTTGTAGTATGGAGGCTCCCCTTATCCCCAGTATCAGATCGTCCAGGGACCCCCTCAATCAGCGTAGATGACAAGGTCTGCCGCAGCCTCTCCTCTCATAAGCTGAAGGTGATAGGGACCACCTTGGGCGTGCAGGGTGGCATCCCCCATATTCTTCTTGATCTGCCTTTTGCAGTCACCCCATCTCTTTTTGACTGAGTCCACGTCATGCCTGCAGGTGGCCACTGCATTGACCCAGCTGCAGATTTGGTTCCAGGCAGCCTTCCTCCTCACAGCCAGGCCAGGGACCCTCTCCCTCGGGAACAGGATGGTCTCCTTCTCCAGCACAGTCACACGAAGGGCCCTGGTCTCCTCCTCAGTATAACGGGGATCCCTGATCCTCTCCTCCTCACCTCCAGCCTTCAAGGAGTCTGAACCAGACTGCCCTGCCTACGCTGCCCCTGCCTGTGTATGGTGGTTCCCACCATGTACCCCTCATCCCACTGCAGGTTCTGTCTCCATCCTTTGTGTGCCTGCTCTTCTGGGCCAGCTCCCCATCCACCCTGTGGATCTCCCTTTCCCACCCCCTCTCAACAGGGGTGTCCTTCTCTCCTTCCTCCTCCTCCACTTCTCTCCCCATCCCTCTCTCCTGTCCTCCTCATCTAGCCATCACTCATACCCAGGCACTCACAGACACACTTGATCCCACTCACTCTCTGTCACACTCTTTCACTCACAGATTCACACTGTCAAAATAAAGCTTAATAAATGTGTAAGGTGTTGTAAAAAAGACTATGTGTATGTATGTGTATTTGTTTATGTTTGTATGGGTGTGTCTGATATTTGCAAAGTGTGACATGTGTCATATTCAGTGCACCTCTCTCCAAACTCCAAAAACTCCTTCTGCCTCAAGTGTACACACCTCTCTCTCGATCACTAGCCTCCACTCTTGGGTCCTGTGCCCTAGCTCACTAAAACTCTAAACACAGACAGGATGTGACCATTATTTTGGGGTATATATAGGTGTATTTGAACATTTTTGCAACTTTGGGGCCTTGGGATTAGCTGTAGGTTTGAATTTTGTTTGTGCATCTATCAGGGTTGCTAGCCAATGCCAGCCGTAATGTAATATTTTGACTTAAGCTGTGTTTTAACGGGTGATTGGGACGCACGGTGATGCGAAAACAGGTGTGACACAGGTTTTTATTTTACATGTTTTTGTTGTGCCTACACTCGATAGCTATTCTTGTACACATACCTTTAAATCCGCCGTAAGTCATGTGTTCTTTACGGCAGATGTGCCTTTTTTACTTAGCGGCTGGCTTAACGCGAACCTTTAAATTTAGCCCTATGTGTCTTCATTTATCTTGAGTAAAGTATGTTCTATGAAACAAAATGTTGAAAAAATAAAAATGTTCGGAATTGATTAAGTAAAGACTGGTTAGTTTATTTAAACTTTCTTAAACCCCATCCTATATTGACTAGCAGCTGAACTGGTAAGTGATATAATGGTTATAAAACATAGGATCATTATTAGTAAATTCACATTGATGCACACAAAGGTCTCTTTTTTGCTGTGTCGTTTTTATGGAACTTCTGTTACTTCTTATATTTGGGCCATGTTTGAAATAGTTGCCACACAATCTTACAAAAATGAAACATAAGTAGCATTTAAAACTTATAAAATATGAATAAAAGTCTAAAAGAAATTGCAAGATAAGAGAAGGTCAATTAACCATAACATGCACCAGCTAATTTATAGTGAATTAAAATATACTCCAAAGGCAATGGACTACAATACACATCTAAACTATTTAAGTGTGGTCACAATCTAAAGTAGATATTCCATAAACCATCCCCTCATCCCCTTTGTTGGATCTCAAAGGATCAGAAGCAGTAACTGGCTGAATCCTGTAGTCGACACAGCAGCCGGGGGCGTGATCTTGAAGCCCAAACTCCTGGCTGGAGCATGCCCCCTTTTTAATGACCTCTTCTTCTCCAGAGTAGGTGACGCATACAGTCCTTCTGATGCTTATTACTTAGATGAACTTTCTCGATTCTGGGGCAAAACAACAACACAAACACAAATCCTTATTGATTTAAATGAGACCTTTAACCCCTTGAATGCTAGAGAGGTCTCCTGCATATTGCAAATTATGAGATGGAAACCAACACTAGCATTCAAACCTCATTTAAAAATGGGAGTTTTGGAAACTTCTATTTATCCCCTGTGGTGGCATTGGTTTGCTATTCAGTTACTCTGGTTATTAGTACATCAACGTCTAATAATAGTGTATTTAGTTTATGGCTGAATTATTAATCACTCCACAATGCACAGAGACTAAAAAGTGGGAAATATCTTCAATGTATGATCTTATATAAACATCTTAGAAAAGAAGAGTTCTGGAAAACAAGGACTGCACCAGAGGCAATAAATAATGCTTTATGCTTTCAGCATTTGTATTTTTTTCTGAAAGTAATACGGAGCCAAACTGGACTTTGAGGGATATATTCAGACTGGGACTCCTTCCAGGTTAGGGCAATGGAGTTGTGGGTCATTTTGTGGATAGGAACATTCAGCTGATTTTATCAAGAGAGCATTTGAGTGCAGTTTCAAGTGACAGATTTTTCTATTATGCAGTCAGAACAGTAATAGAGGGAAGCATCATTGTCTGTTGAGGGATGACAAGAATAATAGAGAAGATGTACAGAGGGTCATCATAAATTATAATTAGGATGTCATTTGAGTTAGAATTATAGTCAGAAAGCATAGATCTGATTCACTACTAGACCACCAAGATTCAAATATAGAAGGACAAATACTAGAGCTATAGTACATATATATATGTATGTGTATATTCATGGCTATAGCACAGTCCTCCCCTTTTTATTGGTTTTGATATGTTTCTAATGTTTAAAATGTAAATTTTCTATCATTTAGATTTTTGATTATGTATGTATAATTTAAGATATCAATGGGATTATAAGATTATGTTATATATTGAACAAAGACAAATGATCAAACCTTTCCTAGCATTTAGTGAGTTTTATAGCCCCATTAAATGAATGGAAATTGTATGATTTTTTTTTCTCAGTGATGCAGTTGGCTTGCATCAGAATTGCTTCACTTTTCTTTTGTGGAAATGGCCAAAAGGTATGGATTTCATTGCAGTTGGTCAAGGGTTTTATCTACAAATATCTTAGACTTCAGTGTGATAGATTGTGTTAGATAAAACCTGTTGATATCAACTGCATTAGAATATAGGCCTCTGTAATAATGCTAATTATTAACTTGCTATTATGTTTTGGATAGCCTTATATTATTATTTTCATATTCATTTTTAGTTTGACATCCTTGAATAAAAAAATGACCTTGAATGAAATAAACAAACAAAAACATATGAAGTATATTTACCCAGTATTTTTTCATAAATGTTAAAAAGAACAATTTTAAAATGAAACACTAATATGGGATCCAAATAACACATATTAATTAAAAAATGCAACAAAATGCATTACTGCTGGGCACACACATTGTACAGCACCTATATTTATTTAATCAATGAAACTAGAGTCTGGGAGAGGAAGTAGTACCCATATTAACAAAATGCCCATGTAATTGGTCAGTGACCCCCTCCTCTACAGTAACAGAAGCAAAATCTCAAATAAATCTAGAATTGCTTCTCGCACAGGCCGGTCTCTTCTTGGGATGTTTTGAAGTTTTCTATCCAGATGACAATAATAGTGAAAAAGGATCATATTAAAAAAAATATATTTAATAATATGAAATGGATTAAAAGAGATCAATCTCTAATTTCTTATTCTCCTATGTTTTCCACCACTGCAATATTTCCCACCACAATATTACTTCTTCTGATGGCTGCAGTAGAGAAATAAATAGCTGAAAGTAAAAGCTTTGAAAAATTGTTAGCAGGCTTAGTGTCTTTGTCCTTTGCCCATAACTTCCTGCAAAATAACTGTGACTTGGGATATTCTATCAGGGTGAAACACATGACATCAGTTCTTTAAAGTCTCTGTTGTCAACAAAAGAAAAGGGCAACATGGCACCCGCCAACATTTTGGCAAGTTTACTAATCCACAGGTGTACTTTTGCAGTGTGGTATGGCAGTACATAATAGAACTGTGTAACTTGCTTTAATGAGATGGCTTGTGTAGGTAGTGGAGATGGTGGTGGTATGTGTAGGCACACTATTACTCCAAAAACAAACTCATAGTCATACTCCTCTGCAGCAGGAGCAAAAAATATTGGCATGCTCTTTGACACATAAACAACACTTCTATTATATACTACAGAGCCCCTAGCCACCAGAAGACAAAAGGGGGAGAGCATCATAGTGTATATTGTATAAACATATCAATATATTTCCAAAACAAGGAGGTAATACTACTCACATTTCTTGGATGCTACTATATTATGTTTAATAGCGAAAAGGCTTGTGGAGGATATTAACACTGCCTCCACACAGATATCCAGTCTGGAAGTGCTCAATCACTCCAATCCAATTCCCACGCAGAAGGCTCTAGAGAATGATACAAAACCAAAAGAACACACAGGAGGAGAGCTTGGGAACCCAAATATATCAGATTATATGAAGGATCATTTATAAGTGTATACTTACAAGATCCCTTCCCACTGGTCCAAGTATAATGGAAACCGGTGAGATCGCTAGTGGGGAACAGCAGCCGGTCCGCCCCACAAACAGACCAGACTTGGTAATGGCTCTCCAAAGTGTATATACCACATGAGATCAGAAAAAATGGACCAAAATAGATGAATAAAAAAAATATATTTATTAAAATAATTTAAAAATAAGCAATTCTCCTGACATGTTTTGTAGTCTGCAGACCACTTCTTCAGAGGTGCAAACTGGTCCACACTGATCTCCAACTTTAAATACCATACTATACAAACATACAATACAAACAATAGGTTGATTAAATTTCATATGATCCAATCGGAAGACAGAATCAATTAAAGTATGCACAATGTGTCAGAATCTTTAATCTTTAACCCATTCCTCAAATCATCACTCTCCATACCATGGAGCTATATTAAAGACACACTGTGCATACTTGGTTTTCACACATATATTCAAAAGTACATAATCGAACTATAAAATAGGGTCACAAATATAGACTCATTCTCAAAAACACGTATCCATATATATATATTCAGTGAAATGTCCATGATTAGCTTTTGAAGGAAAGCCGGCGACCCAGGTACAATGACGAAACCTATGTCCGTCCTGTCCTTAAGTAGTCCACTATTTCCCCACAAATTGAGAGCACCTAACTGTACCCCACATTAAGGGCTCGATCCAAATGTTGGAGTTAAAACCAGCGTGAAGAAAAAAACTGCATGGTGAGGTCAGGCAAAATGTGCAGGTTTTGAATGTACATAAATTTTTCAGGCCTATGCTCGTTAGCCATTCTGGTAAATGGAGAACTGAATATACATAAATCAGATCTGGCTAAAGGCCATTGGTCTTTTTGCCTTAATGGCAGTTTTACCGGACACAAGTGAATCAGGGCCTTAGTGAGAAAGAAGTCCAAACTGCACAAAAATAATACAAATGTATGCCTATGGAAGTTATGTCATGTGTTGAAGTAGGTAGATAGTTTGTTGCACACTCACTGCACAGTGCAGCAGGCAACGGTAGCAACACAAGTGTACTGGTGGTATCCCTACAAGTATTCATCCTATAATTTTCTGCTCTAGCTCCCTCTCTGCTTTTGTCACTCTTTCTATTGAATAAACTTTGAAGCATGACAGAAAGTTCCAGTATTTCTCCCTGCCATTGAAAGCATAAGTAGAAACCAAACTTTTTGAAGGAATTCATTGGCACTACTGAAAGTATGGAAATGCAATGTATTTTCTAGCATTGTAAGGATGAAAATGGAAGGGCGAAGACATTATAATATACTTCCTCAGTGTAAAGTGATTGTTCTGTGTGGTCTTGTAAACTGCAGAAATCTGGATTTTCATTACATTTTGTCTGCAAGATGTAAAATCCATTTGCATATAACCATTTTATTTGATTAATGAGAATACAAATATTTCTTGCAAAACAGTGTTAAGAAATAAATTAACTGTAGCTCAGGTTCTTTAGCAGAATGAAAGGTGATTTATAGCTTTTCTTCTTACCATGCACCACAAATGCCATAATTATGCTCTGTGGTTATTGTGCTCTGTATGTGTCATGTAAATGAATTCTTATTATACACAACATCACCTTACAAATGTACATTCAGAAAAGTTCATCTCAGCTGTTGTTCCACTTATGTTTTAGCTGATGAAATCAAAACAATGCTGTCTCAGAGGTGAAATGGGGCAAAGGTTATTTTGGTTTCTCAAAGGTATACTTTCTGGAGTTAGGTTGAACAGGTTATTTTAATGTATAATCATACAGGCAATGATCCAAAGATAATGAATTATTAACATTAGTTTTGTTGTAACACAGTACACTTGCCCTGTCTAGACTTTAGAAATGTGAGACTAAACAAAGGTAATCCTTCTATCACCCAAACATATTGTGAAGGAAACAGCTAATTGTTCATTCCATGCATGAGTGCCATCAGGCAATGTCAAATTAAGATAAGAAACAAGACCAGGACTGATGGCACTCAGTGGAAAATGTATCTCTGAATAATTTTGCTGATAATTTAAAGGCTGTTGTTGCTACTGAACCTCTGGTTACAGGATTTTTCTGCCAATAATTACAGCACACTACTGCTTATTAACTCTTTAAGGAAAACAAAGGTGTGTAACACATTGCAAATAAATGTGTTACATACACTTATGAACCTTAAATAGTTAACACAACAGTGTTCAGTTTTGAGCTGTATAATAAATGCACATGTGCTCTTTCAATATTTGCTTAATTTGTTTTTCTTGCAAGTAAAAATGTTGACAAAAATACTTTTTTTACATAAAACCTGCTTGATGCTGCTGCTTATCATAACTAGAAAATCAGAATACAGGTTAAATTATTTAATATAATGTTTAAAGGAGTTTAGGGTAGAGAAATTTAGAATGTTAGGGTGCATGGTCCTCCTTCCACTGTAAGGAGGTTATTTTGTTTTCTCAAAGGTATACTTTCTGGCGTGAGGTTGGACAGGTTATTTTAATGTATAAACACATAGGCCAGCTGCAGGGCATAATTCTTGTACTCACCAACAGGTAACGATGAGCTGTTGGTAATTTTAACTACCTTGACTCCTGATTCCAACCAGAAGCAAAGTAAAAGGAGTAAGTGAACCATGCAGCCCATGAGCAGCAATTAAGTACTTTACATAGGGTTGCATCAAAGATGAAAGGGAATGGATTGGGTGTAATTGGTAGCTTCTGCAACACACATAGCACAGAATGATTTTGAAGTGACTGGTCAAAGAGGCTGAAACTTCAGTGGGATGGGTGACTTCAAATATTTGCAGTGTTATGGCTTGATTCAATTGGGTCCATTAAGAAAAAAACAGCTGACAGCGGTTTTGAAAACACAGTAATCCATTCAATTGTCCATCGTATGAACAGCTAATAGTTTTAAAAACACAACAGAGACCTATGGAGCAAAGATACCCAGAGCCATTCTATTGTGTACGGTAGTTCTAACTCCCAACAAGATTGATGCATTTTATGGAGTAAATTCTACATCACACAACAGCCAAAAAAACGCCATCAGACAAAATAAAGTAGAGAAACAGCAGCTTACACAACACACAGCATATAGTACATGTACACCTATGGCAACATTAACCCCTGCAAAGGCAAACAAACACAGCAACAATGCAACACAAAAAAGTCACAGACAAACCACAAAAACATATCAGCCCTGCAGCGACAATGCCTTCACCAGGCATCCCAAGCTATCACAACATACCCCAGAACAACAGGGTTTAACACACAACAACCACACCTGTCAATCAAAAGTAAACCCAGCTCCCCTGAGCCCAAAGAGACACAATATGAACCTGACAACATCACACACACACCTGACAGTTACACAGCAGTCACAACAGATCAGAAAAAAACAACACACACACACACAGACAAACACCTGGGCAAAAAATACCATCCCATTGATCACTACCTATCCAATGACCGTGCCTGGACAACAACCCACCACTGTCTTAAAGGGACATATTGGCATCCTCAGATGTGCAGTTTTTACAGTGAGACCACTCAGAAAGAGACAGTGATAAACAGAGAGAGACACAGAGACAGAGAGAGATTACAAACATTATGTTCACATACCTATTTCTTCAGTGACAGAGGAATTGAAGGCGTGCATCTTCCCCTGGATAACTACAACAGGCAGTAGTACCCCAGCTGCTACAACCAGATCTCCCACACCTGCCACAGTTACCTGTGGAGCAGTACAGGGATTACAGACATCCACACAGACTCAGGATATTATGTACAAGGGTCACACTTTTGGCAATGATGGACGATGTCAGAGACAGGTACAGGCTGACATCTCACAGCATCATCCAGGTGTATGAGGTGATCAAGAATAACATCGACCCCATTTACAACACCAACCATGCCCTATCTGGATTGCAGAAGCTCATGTGTGCCATCCATTTTGTGGCAAGTGGATCCTTCAAGTCCACACGAGGATATGTATCTGGCATGTCATAGGCCATCTGTTCAAAGGCACTGACTCAGGTGTTGGCAGCACTCAAGAGTAAGCCCAGCAGAAACATCCACATCCCCACCACCAACATGGGGTGGACACATGTGAAACAGCAGTTTGACACAAAGGGAGGCATGCGAAGGGTCATGGGTGCCATAATTTGTACACATGTGCAAAGAAAAGCTCCAATACAAGAGGGACATCTGTACTTGAATAGGAAGAACTTACATTCCATGAATGTACTGATGGTATTTGATACCACTATGAGGATAACCCATGTCTGTGCAAAATATCCAGGCACCTATCACTCCTCTGTACACAGGGACTTTGAGAATGGGACTTACACAGGCAGTTGGCCATTAGGTGAGTCAACACAACAGACATTACAAAACAGCCACAGGTGCACTCATACAACTCATGGAAACACAGCCTAGCATGGTCATGACACACAACAAGTACTTCATTCACATAACATATGCTCCCTGTCTTACCATGTCACTCTCTGTCCACAGTTCATGATGGCTATGGCTGCAAGCCGTGGCTACTCATACCACTTCCAAATCCCCAAACACTGGCACAGGATTGCTACAATGAGGCACACATAAGAACAAGAAATGCCATTGAGCGCACTTTCGGCCTCCTCAAAACAAGATTCAGGTGTCTGTGAGCTCGTACCTGGGACCATATTTGGCTCCATCCATGTGGTTAGGTGTGGGCCCATATGAGCCGTACTGTGCGGTGGGAACTGTCCCTGGCATCCAGTACCTTCCCGTTGTTGTTGGTGGGGCCATGAAGTATTGTCCTGATGTGGATGGAGGCATCCAGATTCAAGGAGGCATCCAGTCAG
Organism: Rhinophrynus dorsalis; assembly: GCA_037306005.1. Lineage (NCBI taxonomy): Eukaryota > Metazoa > Chordata > Amphibia > Anura > Rhinophrynidae > Rhinophrynus > Rhinophrynus dorsalis. The sequence goes on along the minus strand of CM074721.1, from coordinate 271,274,972 downwards.
GAAAGGGTGTTTATGGCTGGCTATACTCCAGTGGAGCTGCCGGTACTGGTGCTGTTGGTGTTGATTTTGACCACCTGCTTGCCCCCTCTTCAGGATCGTCATGAAGGAAGTCAATGGGGTGTGGTCCTCCTACTGTGCTGAAGGCATGGATGCTGTATAGGGGAATGAGTTGGTGAGATTAATCATCTGAGGTCTGACAAGAGGGATGTAAGACGATGACAATGACATGTGAATCCTTGAGTGTCAGGATGGTATCCAATGCATTGCACTGTGATACATGGGGTTCCCCCATGGCAATCAATGATTGATGAGCTTGACATATTTGTCGAAGTTCAGTCCTCAGGGCCACCAACAGGCCAGGATTGAAGGTTTTTACTGATTAAGCACTGGTGAGTTGATCACATAGGCATAGGGAGCAACAACACTATGGGCTCTAAATAAACCAATTCCCCTCCTTGCCGTTCCTACACCTCAGGATACAAAGCATTATCAGGATCATTACTCAACTATTTTGTCATTGTTTTTAAAGTGTGCATTGGTTTTCTCTTGGGCCCTAATGTTCTGTAGTTTGAGGCCTGTGTGTTGTATATTCAATCGGTTGGCCTCAGTGGAACTATGATGTGTGAACTGATCCCTGTGGACCAGTGCAATGTAACCCTATTGCATTGTGTTGGTCATTGGTTAACCCTTGGAGTGCCAGAAGGGTTGATCATGCCTTTAGCACTCAAGGGATTACGTGATGACCTACTCATGGCTGCATATTTAACATTGTGTTGGAAAATGACAGAGTTTCACATGGAAACTTGATGGTGAGCGTTACAACACAGCAACAAGACGGTTAGATATGGTATTCACAGGATTTGTTCTGCTGTACCCATCCTAGATCTACTTGGATTGTGAAGTATATTGTCCTAGTTTGAATCCCCTCAGAACTGTGTTTGCTCAGTTGTATGAATGAATGCAGGCCATGTATTTGGTGTGACTGTGTTGGGTTGTGGTAGGTGTGAGGTATGCGTGTTTGGTATATGGAATGATGCACTTACCGGTAGTGTGGAGGGTGTTGTCATCCCCATTGTCTGATCTTCCAGGAATTCTCTCAATGGTCATGGCCAACACACTGAGCCTGAGCATCTCCTCCAAGGAGTTAAATATTATGTTGTGTGGGGGAACCTCTCCAATCTTCTCTTGACCAGCCACTTACAGTCGCCCCAGTGCTTCTTGATGTAATTTCTCCTCGTAGGAGTATTTGAGGTCCCTCAGCCTCTCCTCATCAACTCCAGCCTGGGATATGTCGGTGAAATGGCTTGAATGTCCTCGCTGCGATGTCTCTGGCTCATTTCACTGGCAGTTCTGTCCCTGTCCTGTTCTTTGCTGAGTCCCCCTCCACCCAATGGATCTCCCTATCCCACTCCTACCCTGACAGAGGTGGCCTGCTCTCCTTCCTCCTCTCCTACTCCTCTCCCCATCCCTCTATCCTCAACATCTCACACCCACTCACACTCAGGCACTCACACAGGCCCTGTCAGACACATTTGATCCCATTCATTCTCTGTCACTCACTGACTCACACTGTCAAAATAAACAATAAAAAATGTGTAGTGTGTTATAAGTTTAAGGCTGGGCTTGTATTTGTGGAAGGGGCTGCAAGCCCTCAAATATCGGGCCGCATCCTCTCCCACTGGGCTCTAAACCTAGCTTCCTCTAAGAGTGCCTTCGCCACTTCCAGCTCCTAGCTCCTCTCATTAAGCCTACAGTAGTTCTCCTACCTGCTTCTATGGTAAGATTTATGCTCAATGCTCCATTTCCATTAATTCAGCCTTCCCTCCTTCGGCTTACAGTAGTGCTTCGGTTTAGCTTTTCGGTCAGATTCAATGTCCTAGGCCACATCTTCACCGTTTGCCTTTCTCCATGTCCTTCTCTGCTTCCTTCCGGCACCTCATTAGCTCCATCCCTTTAACATCACAGCTTATCGGCGCTCCTATCCTCTGTCACTCCTGTTACAATCTGCTACGACTGCCGTGGAGGGCCCAGTTATTCTATGTACTGCCACGCTAAGGTAGTTCCACAGGCCACATCAGGCCAGTGTTATCCTTCCTCCATTTCGTCGTTTCCGAATCTCTACTTCTCCTACCGATTAGTTTCAACTAATTACTAGTGATGATCGAGCACCCCGATGCTCGGGTGTTCGGGTGCTCTGCCCGAGCGCCCCCGGAGGCTCGAGTGCTCGGCCGAGCACCCGAGCCCCATTGAAGTCAATGGGAGGACTCGAGCATTACACCAGGCACCCCCTGCTCTGATGAGGGGAGGGTGCCTGGTTCATAGGAAAAGGTCAGAAAATGATGGAAACACCACAGAAATGGTTCAGGGACAGCATAGGGAGGATGTCTGGATGCATCTTGGACTCCAACGTCGCTGCTGGGAACGATGTTTCGCCCGTAGTACGCCATTTTTACAGACTGACCGTAAAACACACAAAAAGGAAGATAAAAACGATTTTAGGCGAAAAATTGTTACCAAACAGTATTTGCTGTATATTTACTTGAACTATCAGGATCACGTCCACTTCCCCGTCCCTTTTTACCCGCTTTCTTCATATTAACCGGAATATATGCCGGTAATCTGTGGCTAGGCACACGAAACAGAATGTGACGCTAATCTGCGGCTAGGCACACTAAACAATATGTGACGCTAATCTGCGGCTAGGCACACTAAACAATATGTGACGTTAATCTGCGGCTAGGCACACTAAACAATATGTGACGCTAATCTGTGGCTAGGCACACGAAACAGAATGTGACGCTAATCTGCGGCTAGGCACACGAAACAGAATGTGACGCTAATCTGCGGCTAGGCACACGAAACAGAATGTGACGCTAATCTGCGGCTAGGCACACTAAACAATATGTGACGTTAATCTGCGGCTAGGCACACTAAACAATATGTGACGCTAATCTGCGGCTAGGCACACGAAACAGAATGTGACGCTAATCTGCGGCTAGGCACACGAAACAGAATGTGACGCTAATCTGCGGCTAGGCACACGAAACAGAATGTGACGTTAATCTGTGGCTAGGCACACTAAACAATATGTGACGTTAATCTGCGGCTAGGCACACTAAACAATATGTGACGCTAATCTGCGGCTAGGCACACGAAACAGAATGTGACGCTAATCTGCGGCTAGGTACAGTGAACGGAATATGTGACGTTAATTTGTGAATTTGCACACTAAACAGAATGTGACAATAATCTATGGCTAGGCACACGTTTAAAATGGCCCTTTTTGTCGCTGCGTTGTAAAATAATTGGCCCTGTGCACCTAACAGAATATGTCAGCTTGTCACTGCACTGTGAAATATTTGTCCCTGTGCACCTAGTACAATGTCACCTTAGAACATGTCCCCCCCCACAAAAAAATGAAATTCTGCCACCCCCAAAAAAAATTAAATGCTGCCCCCACACACAACAGTCCTAAAAAGGACTTTTGGGTCTTGAAAGAGTTTCAACAATTTTATTCTCCCTACACTGACTTCCTGTGCATCTAGTATTATATGTCACCTTACTAATATCCCCCCCACAAAAAAAAAGGAAATTGTGCCCCCCCAAACAAAATATAAATGCTGCCCCCACACACAACAGTCCTAAAAAGGACTTTTGGGTCTTGAAAGAGTTCCAACAATTTTATTCTCCCTACACTGACTTTCCCTGCCTGATCGCATCTCTCCCTGGCTAAGAATGAGCCGAACTCGCGCGTCGGGTGCTATACAGCACCCGATCACGGGTTCTGGCCAGCCAATCAGTGTAATGCCAGCAGCCAACATGGCTTCTGGCATTACACTGATGTCAGAGCCTCCCCGCACGTTTATTGGCTGCGCAGCAGCCGCGAAACGTGCGGGGAGGAGACCCGAACATGGCGGGCGAGCACATGCGGTACTCGTACGAGTACCGCCATGTGCCGAGCAGAGCGATGCTCGAGCCGAACCGAGCTTCGGCCGAGCATGCTCGCTCATCACTACTAATTACATACCACTTGTCTTCCTTTGTTTCAGGGGCTGCAGGACCATCAAGCATCAGCATCATCCAGCATGTCAATATGATAGCTTAGCTACTATAGGTACTTTCCCTTCTTATACATCTCAAGTCTTTCCTCCCAGCTTCATTTATAATATCACTATAACCAGTTATTCTTTCTTAAGCTTGCTAGGGGTGGGCGAAACATGTGAAAAATTTCCTACAAAGATTTTGCCTTTCTGCCTATGCAAAAATGTCCTACATTTTGCCTATTTTAACAAATTTTTTGCTTATTTTAACACATATTTTTGACTATAGGTACTACATTTCCCAATGTAATGCATTTGTCCTTTGCCCACAACAATAACTTCCTGCTTAAGTGACACTGGCACATATCCATGTCCCACTCAGCCACACACACCTGTTTTGAGTACCCAGCAACAGCAACACAGGTTAACATCCACATTATTATATATGATGGGTGCCTCTGCTGCAGCTGCTTTAAGTGCATGAATTCGTGTTTTCTTTAAGTGCATGAATTCGTGTTTTCTGTGTCTATGTGAGAATGTTCCAGTAAAGGCTGCTGTGAACATCAGGTCAAACATTGCATCACCAACACAATCACTTGAAACATCAAGAAGTGAGCTTCATAGAAGTGTTTTCAAGACATCAGTCCAGTCACATGGAAACTCTTCTGTTCAAGGATTGATCATGCTATGGATGCCTGTGGGACAAGAGTACAGGATTTGGAGCAGCACCCTCGAACTGATCATCATGCAACAACTTCAACTTCCTAATCCAATCTATCTTTTTCTTTACAGGTGAGTACACAAACCATTGCTTCGTAATGTGTTGTGTACTCATCTGTAACCCATTATGTAGAGAACTAAGGAAATGTGAACCAGACCTAGGGATATGTGCCCCTGACATGAATACACACATCAACAAGTATGTTCTGAGACCTCCCTGAAACTAATGGATTTGGGCTGCCACTGTGAGAGTGGGAGTGGCAGCCCAATTTTATTTGTTTCATGGAACTATTAGGACATATTTGTTGATGTGTGTATTCATGTCAGGGGCACACATCACTGCACACTCACAGGTCATCATGGTGTCCCTGGAGATCTGATCCACGTTTCATGACCTCTATGTTGTGTAACAATAGCACTGAAGATCCATCCCTCTGCTGCTCTTTTCAGCTCTAGCAAACTACAGGTCCCATGTTGACTCTAATGGCCCTTTAACCCCTGATGTGACAGAGTGTTATCCAATGCATTGCACTGGATAACACTCTTTCTCTACAAGGCTACCATGATTGCTCTGGCTATGATCATGGCAAATCACGTCAGTTTCTGTCAATCAAGAGGTGTAAGATGCTGAACATGGGTTATGTGTTGTACCTTGGTTCTCATGGGGGTGTGCATGATATACTTGAGGTACCTATGTCAATGTGGAGAAGGGAATGGAAGATGGTTTTGGAATCCCCACACACAATATGCCACGTACATGGTATGGATGATGTTTGGAGCCATACTGCTGCCAGTGCAGTGCTGTGTCAATGATCCTGTGGGGTGAACATCATGTGCAGTGTGGTTAGTGTGTTGGCACCAATTCACAGGAATGATGGAGGACTTGCGTGTATTGTTTGAATGCATGTGTTATACTCACAGCTAAAGTGGTCCGTGATTAGCCTGTCTCTGATTTGCGCCCCTCTCGGGGTCTCCTCAACATGGCCGATGTCCATGGGCACTTCAGGTATGGGGGGGCCTGGATATCATCCACCAGCTTGATGTCCACTGCGATGATGTGCAGTATTGCACACACCATTATGATGTCACACACTTTTCCTGGGGCATACTGCTCCCCCCAAGTGGTCCAGACATTGGAATCGAGACTTAAGGAGGCCAAAGGTCCGCTCAGTGGCATTCCTCATTCTGCCATGAGCCTGGTTGTATCTTTCCTGGGCATCTGTTTGGGGGATGGCGACCGGGGTCAGTAGCCAGGATTTGCATCCATAGTCAGCATCACCTGTAGAAAGTGAGAGACAAGGTGAGACAGGAAGCACATGTTGCGTGAATGATGTTTTGTGTGGTGGATGTACTAGCTTTGAGTCAGGAGCATGGTGAGCATTGTTGTGTGTACACCTGTGGATGTGGTGTGATTTAGTATTGTGAACTCACCCAGAAGCCATCCCCCTGTATAAGTTCCATTCTCAAAGTCTCTGTGGACTGAGGAGTTTTGTTGAATGTATGAATCATGAGAGCTGCCAGGATATTTTGCACAGACATTCATAATCCTCATGTTGCTGTCACAAACCATCTGCACGTTCATGGAGTGGAGGTTCTTCCTGTTGATGAAGATATGTGCGTCACATGCTGGGGCTTTGATACGGACATGGGTGCAATCTATAGCACCCATGACCCTGGGCATGCCTCCCCTTGCGTAAAAGCCCTGCTTGAGATGTACCCACTCCATGTTGGTGGTGGGGAAATGTATGTAGGTACTGGCCTTGCTTTTGAGGTCTGGCAAAACCTGGGCCAACATTCGAGAATGTGGCCTGTGACATGACAGATGCGTAACCCTCAGTGGACTGGAAGGCACCACTTGCCACGAAGTGTATGGCACATAGGAGTTTTTGCAGGCCAGTGAGGGCATAGTTGTGGATGTAGATGGGATTCACCTGATCCTTGATGACCCTATACAAGGCAATGATGCTGAGCGGCATCAGTCATTCCAAAGATGGTGACCTTTGGGCAGTATACCCTGGTCCTTGGTGGTCATCGATACATCCTCCACTGCTGCCAGCTGTGGAGCATCCTGTTGCTGTGGAGCATCCTGTTGTTGTAGCTGTGCATCTGCAGGCAGGTGCTGTCCTCTAGGTGGGGATGGGCTCCTGTGTGGCGTTTGATCCAGAGCCTCCTCACTTGTAGCAGGTGAAGGCTGTTGATCAGGTGTACCTGGGGGTTGCTGGTGCTCCCTAGCTCTCGCCCTTGCACGCCTTCTCCGCAGTCTTCTCATCTCTCTGTCTCTCTCTGTCTCTCTCCCTGAGTGGAAAACAAGCCACAAATGAATGTAGTGAGTTGTCCCTTTAAGTATGTGGTAGGGCGTTGTGTAGGTGTGGTGATGTAGAGAGTGCTGACCAATGTCCAGGTGTTTGCAGGTGTGTGTGTGTTTTATGATGTGGTGTGTTGTGATTGGTATGTCTCTGCCAGTTGTGGGTGTGAAGCTGTGGGGTGCAGGTTGCGTCTGGATAGTGTGGTGATGTTTCCCAGGTGAGCTTGTTTTGTATTTACATGTGTCTGTGTTGCGTGATGACTCCCATTGTTCCGTGCCATGTTGTGTTGGTGTTTTTTTGGAAGTCAGTGTCCCTGTGGTGTTGCTTGTTGTTGTGTGTGTGACAGTGATTTGTGATGTCTGCCCATGTGTTATTTTGGCATTGCACAGGTTAATTTTTCCATTTACATGCTTGTGAGGTAAGCATTTTGTCTGTTTTCCTATGTAACGGGTGTTTTTTTTTTGACCGTTAAGCTTCTAACGGCTAAGCAAACTGGGTCTTAACTTTTGTCCGTTAAGTGTATCTTTTTTCACCTGTTAACAGTACCACAAGCCTTTAAATGGCTCTGGGGAATCTTGTTCCATGCGTCTCAATGCACGTCAGTCTATTGGCCGTAACGATTTGTGAACTGTCGTTAGCTGTTCTTAAGACAGACCTTTAAATGGTTTACAACACGTTACCGCACCCGTTAGTGTTTTTTTTCTTTTTACTAACGCCTGCCTTTAAATCTACCCCCTGGAGCTATTTTATGGCAAACAAACTGAGGACAAGTAAAAAAAATCCTATTGATATAAATAGGGCTCTAAACCCCTCAAATGCTAGAAAGGTCTCTAACACTGTGCTACACTTGCATTTCAAGGGGTTAAAAACCTATCTGAATAAATTCAGACCTTGGGAATTTGTACTTGCACCCTGTGGTACATTTTCTTTGCTCCAAAATGTCTACAGTTTTTCTTTTACGCCAATCTAAATGGTAGTGATGGTGGGAAGTGTTTACCTCAACACTAAAATAAGTGAAAACTGGAACTTCATGCCTAGACAGAAATTTCCCAAGAAAATTGCTGTTTTTCCGCCAAGCTCATTGCATTGAAATCAATGGCAGGAATGAATTTATACACAACACATACAAAATGTTATTTTATTTCCCAAATTCACAGTATAAAAGGGGTCTGAGGGTGCCTGTGTTGTTGGAGTCTGGGGAAAGAATCAGTTGAACAGGAAATATTTGGGGGGGGAGTTGTTGACTGGGATTAGGGGGGCATTTAATAGATAAACAAAAAATAAATACAATTAAATAAAAAAATAAAAAATAAAAAATTGATCAGTAGCTTGACAGAGACAGCCCCCACCCCCCACCCCAACATAAGCTGTGACTAGGTCACACTGATACCTGACGGTATAGAGTATACTAGCAGTGTGGGATGGCGTTGCCTGTTTATTTTATCAAGAAATACTTAGCCCTTTTAGTGACAGAGAGGTATGCAACATATTGCAATGCATTGCATACCCCTCTGCCACTCAAAGGGTTAATGTAAGCCTCACTGACACAGGACTGTATATTTCATGTATATGACATGACACACATGAATGTATATATAATTTATACCAATGTACACACTGTACATCACACATACACACATACACACACACACACACTTTGTATACCAATTTCCTTGGCTGATGTGGGTCTGTGTGCTATAACACATTAGATACACTTTGTGTTTATTGTGTTTGGATTGTAACACAATCAGTAGTGACAGACAGATTTACATTGTGTACTGGTTTCCAGACTAACTTCTTTAATTTAATCTTTTGTGCTGATTTTTAATCCAATTACTTTTGGTATGTGTTTGTGTATGTGTGTGTATGTGTGTGATCAGACCAATATTCCAGCAGTTTAACTATTGAGTCCCTCACGATTTATTATTCACACGGAAGATGCACAAGGGGTGCAAGACCAAAATAGACACATTGGGGAGAGAGATAAAAATAAAACCAGATGGATAGGTACTGGAACAGTGAGCTAATTTTGATAGAAAGATAGATGGATAGAATTAAAAAATTGACTGCCGAAATGACTTATAAAGCAGAGGTCTGAAATTGACAAAAAGACCTCAAAGAACTCTATGTACTCATAACTTTCAGGAAAAACTGAGTTTGGGTTTAACGTGTCAATTCTCCCAGTTGGGTTTGCAGAGCCGATTACAGACAGGGTGAAGGTGGGAGCCTGCACAAGTAGGAACTGGGGCTGCACCATCTGCTGTGATAGAGAGCCAGACCGGGCACATCAGTCTGAACTTGTCCTGGCACAGAGCCCCTCACTAACCCACCTGGGCACTTCCAGCGGGCACTATACCCACACTATGTGGGATTTCACTGGATTCTGATGGCTTTAGCTCTGTGATTCTTTTGACGCATGGACCCCTAGGCTGGTGGATGAGCCCTGTGTCTGTGTGTGTACAGCAGGTGTGTGTGTCATGCGTGGATCCAGCAGGTGTGTGTGTCCTGCGTCGATCCAGTGGGTTTACAGAGATCTCCCCAGTGGATACTGTCTCTCCTCCCTGGCTCACATGATGCTGCTGCCAGCCTGAGGATACTTCTGCTGCCTCCTCCTCCTTGCCTGGGATTTAATAACCAGAGGAAGCCACTGTGCAAGGCTCAGTGTGGTTGGGGTCCCCTAGTGCCCCCCCAATCCTGGATCAGTATCCTGTTGCCCTGGATCTGCCCAGCGACTATGCTGCTGAGGGAATACCCTCTTTCTTCCCATAATGGAAGCTGGAAGGGCATTACCTGTTACAGTACCAGGAAGATTCTCATGTCAAGTACTGAAAGTTCGCATGTTGCTCCGGCTGTATCCCATCATGCTGCCCCGGAGATGTAATAATGTTAATAGTGTATCCGTCTCTGGCTCACACTTGTGCTTTCTTGCTCCAGCTCTTTGTGTCCCTATAAAAAGAAATGTTTATGTTTAATAAAGCAAGTAGTGTAATTAAATTCACTGAAAAATAGTTCCAGGGAAGAATGCACTCCTGTCCAAAGCATAAGCAATTAAGGCTGGATGTATTAATATGTTTCCAAGCTAAATTGCTTTTTATAGGGACACAAAGAGCTGGAGCAAGAAAGCACGAGTTTGAGCCAGAGACAGAGCGCAAGAAAATGAAACACTATTAACATTATTACAGCTCCAGGCCAGCATGATGGAATACAGCCGGGGCAGCATGCGACCTTTCAGTACTCGACATGTCATGCAGTGCAAGATTTTCATGCCAACATTTTTATTATGGCGACATGGTAACTGTTTCATATGGTCACACACTCTTTTGCATGTGACCTTTTAATAGTAAACCCAGGAATGGATGTGAGGGGTAAGGAATGCACTCATGGGTGATCCTGGCTCTCTTGCTTCTAATGCACAGTAGCCCAATCAGAGGAGAGGGTATAAGGGCGAAGGCCAGGCACTTTCCTGGTGTGGCCTCCCCTTCATCAGACACCCAGTCATCTTAGGGCAGGGACTGGCTCCCTTCCTGTAACTCCTCAGCACCATGCTTAGACTCTGATCTGCACCACTGTACAGTATGTGCGTTTGCAGGACTATTGAAGTGCAATGTGTAAGGGGGTTGAGCTGCGAGCGAGACATCCTTTTCTTCATTGTCGTGCTGCTTAATGCTCCTGTGTTGTGAGCAATAAATCAGAAAAAACACCCATGAAGTCACTGATAGTCTGCAGAATGTGCCCGGCATGGAAGGACTGGAATGAGACATGAGTATGTTCCTCAGGGTGGCAGCAGAAGAAACTAGGCAAACTCCTTGCAGACATTTTCACAGGGCCCCATACTCATTCCTGTGAAAGTGACACTCCATTGTAAACTTCTTGCTGTGTGTGACTTGCTGCAGAGATTTTCACAGGAGTGAGAATGGGGCAGCAAATCACAACTCTCTGTATGTTGGAGAAATGTGAATGGAGGAGACATGCTATCTCCTCCTCCTGACCGCCCCAGGGTGTGTGTGGCACATCTGGAAAATTGCTGGTCACATGACCAGCTTCTCCTTTATAGTATCGATTGTAGAGGATGATTTGTAGGACTTAGACCTGTTAGGTACGAGCCCTGAGGAAAAATTAAAATGCATGACTTAAACTTGTTGTTAGAGGCCCAAGCCCTGAGGAAACTTTGATTTGTAAAACTTTCACTTGTTCGGCACAAGCCTTGAGGAAACATTGATTTGTAGGACTGAGACTTGTTGTTAGAGGTCCAAGCCCTGAGGAAACATTGATTTGCAGGACGTAGGCCTGTTTGGCACAAAACTAAACTAAATGGGTTCAGCTTAGTTACAGCATTGATCTGGTGAGTAATGCCCCACATTCTATATGTTACCAGTATGCTTAGCTGTTCATAATGCCTTCTGTTACCATTTGGAATAATAATTCAGCAGGTCACTGGTTTATAACAAAATGATGAACTGCATCTTTGAATAATGAGAACCCTTCCCTTTATATCCTTAATTTGTGCCTGCTATACAGGAACCCACTCTATTCGATTATATTCTGTATTTATTAGTGGACATACCTGTTCCAGTCAGCCCTGCTCCTGTCTATTTTTCTGAAAAAAACCCAAAACACTACAGTTAATGTGTCGGTAATTACCCGCTCTCTTGTGAATTCTCCTGGACACACCTCTAAGGCTTACTTGAAATATCAGCATTGGGAACTTAGTTTATGAGTATAGTGTCTCACCTCAGAGCTGTGTTTTGCCTTATCTGATTCCTGTCGTAACATCGGACCATTGTACAACCATTCCCATTGTCCTGTCTGCTGCCTGCATTGACCCAAGCCTGTTAAACAATCATTCTTCTGTTTTCTATCTGCCCTGACTGAAGCTTGCTAAATGACAATTCTGTTTTCTGCCTGACTGTCTTGACCCAGGCTAGTTTACCAAATAATGCATCCTGTTGCCACATCCCATAATCCAGCTGTATGTGATTGCTCCAGTCTCACCTCAATAGAGGAGAGATGCACTAAGATGTGATAAATTGGTGATAAAGCGGAGATGAGTTCTTCAGTGATATTGCTTCTTCAATTGCTATGTTATTCTATGCAGCCAATGCATTAAGATTTCTCCAACTTTGTGCATAGGCTCTATAGAATAACATAGGAACTGAAGAAGTGACACCACTGGAGGACTCATCTCCTCTTTATCACCTGCTTATCACACCTTAGGGTATAAATCCACTGGTGTCTGATATTTGACTTTTACCATCAATACCACTCCTTAACATCACTCACTAACATCACCCCTACTAGAAATTAAAGTGTCTTCTCACTGTGTGAGCTAATCTACAGGTAGCTCTCCAGTTCAGTGCCAAACTCTTACTATGAGATCAAAGTTGTGGCTAAACCTCATCCTTGCATTTCTAGTAAAGGTTCTTTCTTGTTTCTCTGTCTGTGACCAGTCCTGTGTATTAGAACCAATTTCATCAATAGTTTCTGTTCACCTAGGACACTGATACCTGTTGCCCTGGTCAGCTATCTGAATCTGCACTGCAAGTCTGTGTCCTGTCTGGTCAGTTAACATGACAGATTCAATTGCATAATGTTCCAAAGTTTTTTCTCATCGGAAAGGTCCAGCATAGCAGCATGTACAGCAGATTGCCTTCTAGGGACATCAAAAACAATTCTGAAGGCAGAAATACATTGGTTCTGAGTCACTGAGGATTGGTGAGGCTTGGTCCAGGAGCGTAAACATTAAAGGGATAGTAATACTTCATTTTAACTTTATTTTATTTTGTAGGCATTAAAAAAACATGAAGAATGATATAAGTCTTATCTCTGAAACCTTTATGGTTTAAGAGATATTCACAAACAAAGTATCCCCCCCCTGTTCAACCAGATAAGAAGGGAGATGCCCAGGTAGACTGCAGAGAGGGACAATCTTCAATTAAGATAATGGAAAAAGCTGAAAAACTTGTCAAGGGGGGAAGGGCTTTCATTGTTTTCATACAAAGAAAATTGTCCCCGTCTGTTATCTGTACTGTCATACAACCAGACTCACATCTGAGAAGAGATGGCTTACACTAGGTAAAAGGGGCGGGGAGGGGAACTTTGCTTGTGAATATCTCATAAACCATAAAGGTTTGAGAGATAAGACTTATATCATTCTTCATGTTTTTTTAATGCCTACAAAATAAAATAAAGTTAAAACGAAGTGTTACTATCCCTTTAAGAACAAGGCTTGACATTTTTGGTAGGGAGATAATGAAGGTAGTGAAGAGTCATGAAAAGAGCATATCTCTGGCTGGTTGCAAAAGTGAAGGAGCTTCTTGAATTTCTATTTGTCCACTATGGTAAAAATGGCTTGTCCAAGTATTGTTTCTGTTCTTCTTAGTACATTAACAAGGTTATGTAACTATATAACTAAATTAATATTTAATGATGGATTTATTGCAGCAGCTTTATTTCAGAATGACAATACTAGCCTTATAATTGCCTTGTTTTCCATACAGGATTCTGGTGTTATATTTTTTAATCTAAGCTTATAATGGACTTCTCAGAATTTGTTAACGTAATTATAGGTGTAAATTATCAGAGACAGCATCCTTTCTGAATAGAAATGTGGTATGTAAACATACATTTGCCTTTGTATGTATTAACTGGTCCCTGATTCCTACATGTAGAGAAGTAGCCATATGGCCTGGATAATGCATTGCATAGGGTTCAAAGGAGGATGTATAATTTGAAGAATTGGTTTTACAAATGTAAATGTTTGCACTTACTTTTTCACCATATATATAATACCCTTGTGTGTATATTTATACATCTGAAACAGACTGGAAAATCTGACTCCAACAAATTATATAAAATTTACAATATTTCAACTGCATTCTCAGAATTCCATGCAATAATATGTAAATAAAAGTACATAATGCTTTCACTTTTTAAATGCCATATTCATGTAAATATGGGTCCCTCATCTTATGCTTGCTTAAGAACTTACACAGCAAATCACAGGTTGGAAATGCATGAGCCAATCAAATTCCTTGGTTCACAGATGTATGACCAGTTCACTGAAGCAGAAATTGTGGGCATTATCAGGTTATATTGTATATGTTACGAAGAAGGCCTGCACACACTGAGGTTGATGTGCTAAGAAAGGTGTTGCAATTCTGGGGGACACACCAAATGCTCAACCAATAGAAAATCCCTATCGATTTAAGTGCTAGGGAGATCTCCAGTATATCGCTTCACTCTTGAGCTTTCAAGGGATTAAAAACTCAATTTACATTATTGTAAAACACTGGCATTTTTGTTTGTTCCCTATGCTGCAAGTAGTTTTATCCAGGACTGTACCACTTTTCCTTAGTACAACAGCCTTACTGTTTTCACACATTAAAGGGATAGTAATACTTAAAATGAAAAAAAAAATGTTGTAGGATTTATCCCCCTGAGTAAAATAAGGGTACTCCCACTGCTGAGAGGTATTTTATTAAAAAATTATAATAGCGCAAACTTGAATTTTTTAGGTGCAATATCACAGTGGCCTGAATATTTAGAGTGGCACTGTTGCTACACCATCCTATGGACTGCTCTGGTCCCGTGACCATAAAGCTCCAAAGGATGGAGTAGCAACAGCGCCACTGTAAATTTTCAGGCCACTGTGATATCGCACCTACAACATTAAAGTTTCAGCTGTTATAATCTTTTAATAAAATATTTCTCAGCAGTGGGAGCACCCTTGTTTTATTCGGGGACATAAATCCTACAACATATATTTTTTTACATCTTAAGTATTACTATCCCTTTAATAAATGATCAGAGGGGTGTGTAATACATTGCACAAGCTTCTGGTCCTTTACCACTTTGCTTCTAACAAAGTTTCCATCCACTCAGAGGCCCCTATAAAACTGATGACAACCTGGATGACTACATCACCTAGCAATTGGCAGAAAAGTGAGTACTGCCAGGGACTGAGGTTTACTTGTCTTTAGGAGGTAGCTACCCCTTCCCTTGTTGATGGGTGCATAACTGATGTCATCATGTATGATACTGATGATTTCACTTATGAGACCGAAACCCATTAGACCATCAGGAAAATCTTTTTTTTATTGAACTGAGTAGGGGGAGGCTCTTTAAGAGCCTGTATCTCATGTCCCCTGCTCCTCCTTGAATGAAAGCACCTCCTTCAATGAAACAGGGGAATCCCCTCTTTGTTTCAAGGGTACTTTTTAACCTGTTGAGTGCCGAGGAGATGAGCAATGTATTTCTTACCCAGCTCAAATGCAAAGGATTAATAGTGAGCCTGTTAGGTGAACTATAGATCACTCAACATGTTATATGTTGTGGGGGTGGTACCCACAGATCTCTCCCACATGCATGCAGATGCACACATGCACAGAGCTGTACACATACTTGTATGTATACACATACAAACATGTAAACATACACGTGTGCAAACACAAACATATTTACAAACTCACACGTATACACCTATATGCACACTCAGCAGGGGGACAGTCAAACCCCTTTTTTTCTATAGCTGGTGATTTCATAGCAAACTGAACTAGAAATTTAAATTAGCACTCTGTGAAATTAGAATTGTGTGTACTTTGTGTACTTTATATATAATCAGCTGCAAGCACCTCCGCTGGAAGCTGATAAGCACACATCACAGCCAGTGTCTGTGAGGGAATTAGAACAGAGACTGCCCATATACAAAGGCAGTATCTGTTCAAATTCCCTCTTTGTGGAATGGATATCGGCCAATGTAGTACCTGGGAGAACATGTGCATGAAACTGACATTCTCTGCCACGGAGAAATGGTAAACAGACACTATATTTTATACAAAATGTTGTGGCACTAGAAGTATTTATGGGGACAGTTTTAACTGACCTTCTCCACCGCTGCCGCCTCCATGCCTGCCCACAGTGGCGGAGAAATGGTAAACAGACATTATATTTTTATATGAAATGTTTGCGGAACTAAAAATATTTATGAAGACAATTTTAAATGGACAGGATGTATTTTTTTAAAGAAATTACCAGTACATCTAAGCATTCTTTAACCTGTTGAGCACAAGAGAGGTACCGTTTCGTACCCCTCTGGCACTCAATGGGTTAAACTATGAATAGATGTGCGGGTTATGTTAAGCAAAATTTATTGATTCCTATCTGGGGTTTTTTATTTTTTGTAGGTTTAATGAAAAGAAGATACAAAAAGCAAAAAGACTGAGTAAATACAAGAGAAAAGAAAGAAGATGAGAGGTTACAAAAAAAGATAGAAGAAAGAAGAAGAGAAAAGAGGAAATAGAAGGAAGATAGAAGAAGACAGACAGTGGACAACAGGTGAGTGTAACACAGATAGATTAACGATCGGAGCTTGACAGTGTGTCAGGAACCAATAGCTTTTTTCCTTTCATGTTCCCATTATTGACGCTATTTAGTGGCATTTTGTGAACTTTACGAACAAAATGGATCTTTAGCCATAAAACCTTTTCTGTGGCCTAACATCTGTTGTGCTTACAGCTAGTAGGGCAATTGAATACAGAATTAGATATTTTTTTTGGTCTGCCAGTACCCATTTTTGCCCTACCAGCTGTTTTATCACAGACAATTGAATCGAGTCCTGAGTGCGCGGCATACATTTAATTGATCTCCTTTAGATCCAGTTTTTGTTTTCACAGCTCAAGTACACTTTCTGCAGTTCACTCACTTGATTGATTAATGGCTTAATTGATCATTTAAAATACAACACATATTTGGTCCTAGCTCTCCACTTTCTTGAAAAATTCTGATAATTTTTTTAACATATTTGAGACTGAGGAAGTGCTTACAGTGGGCATTATCAACCTATTACACATTCTGTGATAAGTAATGGAAACAAAACCAAAAACAGGTCTGCATATGCTCACAAATCCTGACTTTCTATTTAAAATTGCACTGCACATGCATAGTGGAGTAGAACTAAGTATATCAGGAATGGGTGCACCTTTTTAAAATGTAGATAATGAAACTGAATAATCTATAAATTTGGATGTAGCACTGGCAAAAGTTTTCTACATAGCAGCAAAATTACTTTTTTTTATCAAGACTTACTAACTTTTTTTATTGAACTGATTTCAACCAAATTTATAGAATTTATAGGGTCTGGCACTACCTCCTATACTACTAAATTTTAGTATGTTTGTCATTGGATTCAAATGTTATAAGCAATTGAAAATATACATGTGACATAAAAGTACCTTTTGACTTACATAAATATGGTTGAGAAACTAAGATGCCATGATGCATTGCTTCAAAATCCTACAGAGTTCTTTGGCCCTTTAAGTGCCAGAGGGGTACGGAATGCATTGCTCTGCAATGCATTCTGTACCCCTCTGGCACTCAAAGGGTTAATATACAAATGTTTATAAATGATCCCATACTGTTGTTTGTTTCTAGCATAATCAGCATGGTAAATTACACTTATCAAGAAAATAACAAGAGGCTCTGTACATTTCAAATCTGAAATTTTATTGTATTTTTTATAAAAATCAAATTTCTCTTACTGCTAATCAAGCATCAAAATTGGTAGAAATATGCAGCATGCATAGCTGGGCCTCATTTTCTGTATTTGACTTAGAGGGAACATTGCAGTTGACTATTTTAGAGATTTAGCAAGAGAAGGAAGAACTGCTAAAATAAACAGCGATGTGCGAAAGACAGAGAAAATATATTTTAAAATATTTACTGAATTTATTGTATGTCAGAGATTTGCCACCAATGACTCATTGCCAGTTTGCTAGATGTTCTTTCACATTATCATGAATTACATTTGAATAAACATGTTAGTGCCAGAGAGGTATCCAGCATTCACTAAGCAGTGATAAAGAGGTGATAAAGTGGAGATGACTTCTATGTTATTCTATGGAGCCTATACCCTAAGATTTCTTCAGCTTTGGAGATCTTAGTGAATAGGTTCCATAGAATAACATAGGAATTGGAGAAGTCATCTCCACTTTATCACCTCTTTATTATCTCTTTATCCCCGCTTAGTGAATCTTCCCCGTTGTGTTACAATGGGGGAGATTCACTAAGCGGTGATAAAGAGGTGACAAAGTGGAGATATCTTCTCCAGTGATATCACTTCTCCAGTTCCTATGTTATTCAATGGAGCCTATGCACTAAAATGTCTTCAACTTTAGAGATCTTAGTGCATAGGCTCTATAGAATAACATAGGAACTGGGTAAGTGATATCACTGGAGGATTCATCTCCACTCTATGACCTCTTCATCACTGCTTAGTGAATTTCCCCCAATGTGTTGAGTACCTCTCTGCCACTCAAAAGGTTTAATTGACCATTTGAGTGCCAGAGCTGTACGCAACGTATTGTGAAGCAATGCGTTGTGTACTCCTCTGGCACTCACAGGGTTAAGCCTACTTTTACTGATCAAATTCTTTTTACATATTTTCTTTTGATGAGCTTTACATAGAAAATGCTAGATACAAATGTCTGGAAAGCAATCTCCACTTCCAATACATATAACTCAACAGAATACAAATTATTTTTTTCAGCACTCAGCTTGCAGAAGATTGGATCAAAGCCAAATAGATAACTTGCAAAATGGTGAAAAAATGCTCTATCAGCTTGTTGTACAGAAAAGTGGTTCTAAATCATATGCTATTAGTAACAGCAAAAGTCTGGCATAAAAACACCCAACGAAGAAGGGAGATCATTTTGACATTAGTAAATCACTTTCCCCAAACAGCCTTTCCACAAACATATAGTAAGGTCATGCAACCTGACCCATAAAAGGAAGTGATGATATTTGTTGAGAGTGAATTTGTAGCTGGCATACATAATTATCTTCTATTCACCATAGTGTGTAAAGCATGAAATATGCTGAGTAGTTAAACTAGTTTTCCCTAATGTTAACTTTAAGTGAATAGAAAACACTTAAGAAAGAAAACAAACCATCAATCTGTCTATCTAGCATACCTACAGCACAGTCAGGAACTGATAAATGTCCATATTATCCAGATAACAGACACTTTAGCCAGGTGTACCTAGATAAAGTAGAATATTTTTTTGCTAAATTCACCTCCATAATGTTCCATTACCTAAACCTAAATCAGTACCCCCACCCTCTCTAAGCACATCTGTGACATAACTATTTGAGTTTAAGTGATTTGCATAACCCACTTTAACCCTTTGAGTGACAGAGTGGTATCCAACATTGCTTTACAATGTGTTGGAGTGGATACCCTTCTAACACCCAAAGGGTTAAAGCAATACGAAGGCACTTTGTTCCTAACTCCTACACATAAACTCTAATACTAAACCAATCTTCCAGCTTTAAACACTATTACCCACCCTGCAAAATCCCTAACGCTAACAGCTATAACTTAAAGAAAAAGTAAACTTTTTTTTTGAAAACATAAGTTATAGGGTTTTTCCTGTTGAGTAAAATAAGGGGGCATCAATGCTGATTTTCAAACATTATTATTACTCAAACCTATTTTTGTAATCAATAGTAGCGTTAACTAGTGTCTAAAAGACTCTTTTTTCATAATGTACTCTCTGGGAAACCTTGGGAGAGATGCACTATGGTTCAATGCTGTGGCGATATGTGTCTGCCGATGTGTGAGGAGCACATCACCTTGGAGATAAAGTCATACATCGCCATATGCACTAAGAATTAGGTATTCAGTGGGAGGTGAGAGAAGCTCCCCATTAGCATGCAGAGTTGTCAAACTGCTAGTGATGTGGAAGGAATGCCCACCCTTACACATTGCCAGTACTTTGAAAACCCTGAAGACTGAGAACATCCTTTCAGCTTCCCCAGCTACCCATTGCTCAGACTTCAGCACCACAAACAGCATCACTCCCTAATTCTTTCAGTGCCATAAGGATGTGGATTGCATACCTCTGTGGTCCTGAAAGGGTCCCAGAATTAAAGAATGGCAGAGAAGCTATCTATTGCCAATAAATACAGTTTGCTGCTATCTATCACAGTTTTCTGCCCTTCTGTACTCACCTATCCATCTTAGCTGGCTATCCATTGATCAACTGGTTCAGGCAAACACAGGACTCACAAGCTATCCTGCCACTGAGTGCCTTGTGAGTACCGCAGGAAGGGGAGAGAACAAAACAGAATTTAAGACTCTCTTTCACCTCTTCACTCACTCCCTTTAACTTCTTCCCTCACTGACATTTGCCTCCTCCCTCACTGCCATTTGCTTCTTATGTTATGGGCATTCACTGTCGTTCCTTGTCCTGGTCCTCAGAGGGGCAGTCTATCTCTCCATCCTCATGGCTATACTTCAACCTTTTAGACAGACTGCCATAGTCCTCTTCTTCACACTGCTTGTACAAAAATGCAGAGTAGCAATGACCAGAAATAGTGGTTAAAATAATCTCACAATGACTGATGGTAATTGTATTGCAGAATGCGAGCTGGTGTGTGTGTATATATATATATATATATATATATATATATATATATATATATATATATATATATATATATGCCTTTCAAGAATATAGACAATATTAATACTGGAATAGATGTGTGTGATGATCTGACTGACTAAGCGCCCAATGTAAGTTGCCTGGTTAGATTCTGTGAAGTAGATTCCCCACAAAGAGGTGACAGACTGCTATCTGATATAATATGAATGAGCACAACAACAGGCAATACAGGTATATTGCAAGGCAGGTCCCAGTGGGCCAGATGCTAGGGAGTGAAGACTAGAGAACTATCACGGTGCCAGTGCTTCCTGTTCTGAACGGCGACATTATTATCACTGCTGTTCTCTGATTGGCTGGTCTTAATTGCTCCTACTAGGGCTTGCCTTTATATACCCTGGTATGTCCTCCCTTAGGCGCCCTTTTGTGGTGTACGAGTTCCTGAATTTATTTTGTGCTTTTGCTGATTCATGTATGACCTGGCCTGCCTGACAACGATTACATTCCTGAGTTCCTGTTGCTGCCTCCGTTGCTGACTGTATCCTGGCTGAGAACCCGCTCTGTTGCTGACCGTATCTGGCCAAAAACCCGCTCCATTGCTGACCGTATCTGGCTGAAGAACCCCCTCCGTTGCTGACTGTATCCTGGCTGAGAACCCGCTCCGTTGCTGATCATATCTGGCCATTGCACCTATCCGTTGCTGACAGTATTTGGCTATCTTACACGCTGTGGCTGTTGCCGACTACGTTATTACTGTGTGTTGTCTGTGCCACTTGGTGACCCCGTGAGGTCACCGGTTTCCAGGGCCTTGCAGTTGATTCTTGGTGTGCGCCGCGGGGGATGTTTTCTATCGACCAAACGCTGACCCTTGTGCTTGAGCTGCTCTATGGCCATCTAGGCGGTGTGTGCAATCGAAGTACCAGTGCAGTGTTCTACACACTGACTGAGTTACTCTGATCACTCTCTGTGTCTGCCTCCCTAGTAGCGCTGGGCTCACTCCCTCTGGGAGTTGCAGTTACTCTCTGGGCATTGTCATTAACCCTGTATGTACCTGGAGCTTCCAGGTAATAGCACTACCGTTCCTTACTGCAGAGCCGTGGGCTCAAGAACCAGCATTGCAACTTCCACCTTGCAGGTTGAGGGACACTGGTTGCGTTCCTATTACTTACCATATAACGATCCACCCCTAGCGTTCTAGGGTTTTCCAGTAGCAGCTGCCTAGGTCTCCTTTAACCCTTTCAGGGTTGGTCTGTATATACACGGTTGCCTCCTGCCAGCGGTCTAGGGCCTTGACCAGTGTTGCCTCGCTCCAGTTGGGTCAGTACCCAGGCGTCTGGGTTGTGCCAGACCTCCACTGTGGACTTCATGCCACTGTAGTCCTGTTGCTGTTCCTGGACTGTGTACCCTTTACCTTGCCGGTTCTGCCAGAGTCCTTGAATGTCTATTGGTTCCCAGTCCATTCCGTTTGCCCTTATGGGTTCCAGTACCCAGGCGTCTGGGTTGTTCTGTCCTAATTCGTGGACCTCCTCTGTTGGCACCTACCCATCAGTTCTGGGACTGTACCTCGAACCTCACTGGTTTTGCCAGACCCTGTCATATATACATATATTGTTACCAGTATCCTGATTGTCTAGTCCGGTCCTATTCGCTGTACCCATTGTATATATTTTCCTGTTCAGTATTGAGGGTCTTAGGGCCTACATTTGAGTATGCACTTTACTCTAATAAAGTTATTTTAACCTTACCGTTCTGTCTGAGTGTTCATCTAAAAACCTTGACAAGAACATAGCTAGGTGGCAGTGGCTGCTCTCTGGGTTGCTTTGCTGCGGCCTAGGCCAAGTTAGAGATGCTGGCCGTAAGGCCAGATTAGTGCCAACTGGAGGAGCCTGCTTGCACTCCAGATAACAATCCAGCAAACAGTACCTACCCACTGAGTTTGAAGGTGATACTTAACAAATAACCTACCTACAATAGCTATAGTCATAGCTGTCATACAGGAGCACTGAGGTCTGGAGATCGACTGAGAAAACAGCAAACAGGATTGTCAAAGTCACACCGGAGATCAATGAGATAGAAGCACACCAAGGTCAAGATAGACTGTAAGTCAGACAAGCCAAATCAGAAACAGGCGGGCAATGCATAACAAGGCAGCAGAATGAGGAATGGTTGAATTAACTGAGCCAAAGTTGGTAAAAGGATTTCAAATCATTCAGATGATTATGGCACCAAAATGCAGAACAGGAGGGAATTTGAAGGTCCATAAACAAAACCTCAGTCAGGAATGAGACAGGAAACACTGAGGCTCTATAAAGGATCAGGGAAAACACAAGATAAGACAGGGAACTAGGATCTGGAAAAAGGAAAAGCAAATGAAAAATCAGAACATGACAATGTGCTACTTACTTGAAATGCAGTATGTCTGAACATATAAGGAATAAAAAAATGGCTATTGTTCTGGTACAGGGGAGACCTTACATTATGGTTCAAATATGAAAGCATCTTGAAAAGAGATCAGTAAGCACACCCCTGATCAGTCTTCGATGTGATGTTTTCGTGATCTCTTTCAATTAATCAAGGTGAGCCAGCACCACTAGCTTTTCCAATACTCTTCTTAATGTACGGAGTTCTTTGTCTAATAGTTGTGACAGTGGAAATAAGCCATTGCTGATGTGTTCCGTGCAAAATCATAAACCTTTCAAAAGCATGGTTGATTGATGGTGATCATGGCCGACTGGTGAAGTTTTGATGGTTATGTGATGGAGAAGACATTTTAGTGTATATTGGTAATATGCCATTGACACAGACCCGACACAACATCACTATCCTGAGCCCTTATCGAACGTTAGTGCATCTTGGCCCTTGAGTCAATGATTGTGGATCCCCATAGTACCACCTGGTAACCAGAATACAAAACTGGAGTTTAAATTAAAAAAAAAAATCATTAAAAAAAATAAAATTGAATTGTACCGTATGGATTTTAGATATTATCTTTGATCACATTTCAATATTGTTCTTTTTATATATGGGTTATATATTCTTTAAGTGTTTCTATATTTAATAATAAATTCTGTTTTTAATATTACACATAAACACCTTTCATTGTGTGCTGTCTCCCCCTTGCACTATATTCTCATTGTTTTACTCAATAGGCAAAAGTCCTTTGACATATTTATTTTTCTTTTCATTAAAAAGCTTACTCTTCCTTTAAACTTAAGACCTAACGTATCATCTAACCTTACAACCCAACACCAAGCATCTAACCCTGTCTAAAAACACCTAAATAATGAATTCCCAAACTGCTCCTCAAGGGTGCCTAATAGGCTACGTCTTTGGGATTTCCCTGCACAGGTGTGGTAATCAGAAAAACAGCCATTTGATTATCTTACCTGAGTACAAGTAGAAAAATCCAAAAGTGTTCATTGGCCAAGTATCACGTCACCCCAACCCCCACTGTCCATCCCTCAAAGTTGCACTGCAGACAGAAGGAAGTAGATGGAAGCAAAACCTATAGAAATGCATACTTGGTTTCCAATGGTGTATAAAGATCTTTCATAGTGAAAAACCTTAAATCCTATATAAGCATATAAATGCTGCTGATAAAAGTCACCGATGATGTAGCATGGCTATGACAGTCAAAATCAATAGATCCAAATGTAAAGTGAATCAGAAAATTCAGTCTGGATGATGAGCATTCTGAATATGTCACTGGCATCATGGTATTATAATGTTTTCTTACCAGACAATGTTTACTCAGCTCCTTACTAAGGAGAAACATACACAGAAATTTGGACAAAAAAAAATCTGCTAGTAACAGGGTTGCCTATATATAGTAGCAGAGGTTAACAGTATTAATACTGGTGATCCAAACGCAAACAAAAAGTCCATAGTGAAGGTACCACACTGTATTCATAGTGTAACTTACACATTTTGCACAGATGTGCAGATACTGATCACAGTCCAAAGTGAGAGGCAGCCTTACAGCTAGCATAACAATTAACTAGTTTACTGGTGATATATATCTGTATATAATTATATACTTGACATCAGTCGGGAATACAAATTCTGGTACCAGTGTGCTGATGTAAAATATTTAACAAGGCAGTAAAATAGCAAATGATTGATCCATATGTCAGTTTCCATCAACATATTGAGATAAAAAAATATAATCTAGGATGTACAACACTTCCACTATTGGTGTAGTTCTGAGAATAACATGTTTTCCATACAGTGTAAGTGGCATTATTGCCACTAAATTATGTCCAGTCTCATGTGCAGGCAACCCAGAAGCTCAGTTCCATACTGGGTCAACAACATTCTCAGTTATCCATATCAATGCCAGTCAGTATCAATAATGCAGATGATTACTGATATGCACAAATTCCATAGTTGGTAGCTGAGTGTAATTTACTGTGAGCGGCTAACAAAGTAACCACTATATAGAAGTGCTAATCAATCACTAAGCAATTGTGTATTAAGCACAAAATCCCATACCAGGTAGGATCCATTCAGAGGACATCTCACTACCATTATGTACATCCATAGAAGAACATAAATGGACTCCACTCTTCCATTAAAAATCACTTCATAATGAATTATACATTATCAAGAAATGATGATGCCTGCAGAAATAAAAGAAAAAAGTTAAGTTTCAGTTTGGTTCAGACCTCTACGGTGTAGAGTGTTTAGTTTGTAGATTTCCCTCTACTTGAAGAAGTAATTGATGCCAATTTCAAACACTGAGGGGGGTTTCAGTGTATGAACCAACAGAACTGGCATACATCTGAATTCAGAGATACAGTGTATCTGCTGTACAAAATGCCTAGCAACAGGTTCACTGGAACATCCTTGGCTTCAAAAACCTTGCTAATGGCACATTAGTGGTTGTTAACCCCTTAACGCCCGCTGACATTCCAGGACCATCACTGCTGTCCTGGCATGTCATGGAAGTTTGTGATCGCAGAGAGCACAGATCACTTCTGTATACACACACATGTATGTATATATATATATATATATATATATATATATATATATATATATATAATGTGCCCTGGTCCACCAGTCATTAAGGGTTTAGTCCTTTCTTTTAGCATTGCTGTAGTTTAGCCACATAGTACAGTCCACAAGGATATCTTATTATGTACACCACAAATCCTTGATATGGAATTCTGTGCCCATGTATGTGTTGACCATTATCAGATAGGTACAGCCCCTGCATTTATAAACCCCAGCGGGACTAGTGAGCCAATCTGTGTTTTTGTCATACATACTGACTGGATCTGCCTACAGTAGGTAATCACATACATTTGTTCTCCAGGTGGTAAAAAAACGAGATCTTGACACCTAATTTATTATCAACTGATATTATCTACCAATACCTGTAAATTGCCTTCATAATCTTCAGCAATGAAGTGGTGTAGGTGGTGTAGGTGGTTTGAACTTTGAATACAAAAGTGGTTATTCTTATCATTAGCTTGGTTAATATGCTCGGATAAAGGAGTCTGCCTATCAGCACTTTAGTCATAAATGGCTGCAGGATCATCCTCTCTTCTATAGATCTCAAACCTTCATTGCACAAACTGACATCCAATCTATTTCTGATGACTGTAAGCATCTGTGAGTACGGTTACTAAGGTAAACCATGCCTTAAAGGGGCAGGTGACTGCAAGCATGAAGCAAATGTATTGTAATCAGTACTCTTAGTAAAGATTCTTGTTCTTAGAGTTGTATGTTCAAAAGAATAGTGGAGGATTTCTGGAGCAAATCATTTTAACTCTGTAACTGTTAGAGAGATATCCAACACATTGTGAAGCAATGCGTTGGATATCTCTCTAGCATCCAATAGGTTAAAATCACAATTTAAATGAATTTGAATTTTTGGATGTTTTAGTTAAATAATGCAAATGGTTTGCCCTGGTACACCTCCACTTTTCTTTTGAACATATAAATTTAAGCCTTTCATTTTCACAATACACTGTCATGTCCAAGAAACCAACACTAAGAGGATTGTAAGTAAGGGAAAAGCAAATGGTGGAGTCAGTATAGTTCAGTGTCCTCCTATTGTCTGCTTTACACTTATCTACCTGGCTTCTGGACAGATAGATGCTCATTCATTGTACCTCTATTGTTTAGCAGTTGCATTTAGTTCCAGATCTCTATGTTTGACCCCAGATTGTCAAGGACCTCATGCCTAATTCCTGATACATCCGACTTCCAGTGTTCGACCTCAGCCTGTTTACAACCTCCTGCTTCATTCCGGTTTCATCCAATGTCCAGTGTTCGAGCTGACTTCGACCTTCCATCTATCTGATTCATCTAACATCCAGTGTACAACCTCAGCTTGTATTTGTCCACCTGCTTGCTTGTCCATTGATCCGACTCCTGGTATATGACTTTGGCTTATCTCCAATCTTCCCTTGCTTGCAGATTGATTTGAATCCTGGTATAAGACCTTGGCTTGTCTCATACAATCCAACTGCTGTACTAGGTGATGCATTTAACTCACCCTAGTTCCGACTTTCCACTGCTTACTCTCATCTTCTTCCATCCGAGTTGTCTACCATACATGGTGTTCAGTGTATTATCACGCTTCACAGCCGGCAACTTTAACCCTGTCTTACTCCACGTCAAGGCTACACACTGCACTGCCACCACTCTCTAGAGTTGCTCAGAGCATTACAGGAAAAATGAACTATATATATATATATATATATATATATATATGATTTTGAAGATGTTGCAGTCCTTCTCAATACTCCTACCTCAACCCAGACTACTTCTGTGGTACCTCCTACTGGATCTGTGGCTTCCTTAGCATCAGAGCGGTTTAAGCCACCCAAGATTCCTGTTCCTGTAGGGTACTACTTCTGAGTGCAGTGGTTTTCTAAATCAGAGTCTATTGCACTTTAAGAGCTTGCCACAGTATTTTAGGTCGCATTTTAACCGCTGTTTTAAAAGCAGATTTTCCCTCGAAAAGCAGACAATAACGTGGTTTTCATAGGATTTCTCGCGGGAACACCGCAACAACTTTTGCCCAGCCCTAATCATCTCCTCTTACCTCCTCCTAAGTATCACAAAAATGCACACATGCAGCAGTAGCAGCAGGCACAGGTAACTGACCTGTACTGCTCATACTGCTACCCACCTCTTCCTGTGCCTGTGACCCCCAGATCCCAATAGACCATGTTGGGGGACTGGACATCATTGGGCCTGGGGAATCAGGGCTTCCAGACCTTTCAGTGCTAGTGGTGGTCACTTCTTCCTCCTCCTCAGACTCACTGAATTCATCATGTTCCTTCCAGCTCCTCCTTTTTTTGTCATCCAGGTCCTCAAAGCACAGATTATGAGACTCTGCCTTAATTTTTCAAAATTTATCACGGCAAAAAAGCCTAGCAACCTCTCTTCTTCTCTAGCTGCCTCCTGAAAATGTCATGTTTTTGGCACGAAAACATGAAGAAAATGTAAGTAAATGAGCAAAAAGT
Source organism: Rhinophrynus dorsalis (assembly GCA_037306005.1). NCBI lineage: Eukaryota > Metazoa > Chordata > Amphibia > Anura > Rhinophrynidae > Rhinophrynus > Rhinophrynus dorsalis. Next base: position 271,246,989 of record CM074721.1, on the reverse strand, counting down.
TTGTAGCCCTTGAAGAGAATAGCAAAAATTTTTTTGCAATAGGCAAAAATGGCAAAAATTTTAAAGGCTTTGTTTAAACCAGATTTCCCTGTGTTCATGAGAACAAACAGGACCTTTTGCCCACCCCTACTTCTGTTCCTGGAACAAGATACCCCCCCCCCCGAGACCTTCAGGCTTCCTGGTTCCTCTTCCAGGTCCACAGAGTCCACGGACACATCTTCCAATGGACATCATTGTCGACCTACCATCTTCCAATATGTTCAGCATAATTTGAGTTGTGGTGGACCAGTTCTTACAACAGGCTCACTTCACTCGGCTCTTCTATCTGTACCTCAGTTAGCAACCATCTTTATCCGTGATTTGTTCCAACTTCATGGTCTTCACCTCCACATTGTGTCAGATCAAGGACCTCAGTTTGTCTCCAGATTCTGGAGAAGCTTTTGCTCTCGGCTGGGAATTGAGTTGTACCTCTCATCCGCCTATCACCCACAAAACAATTGGCAGACTGAGTGCACCAACCAATCCCTGAAGCACTATCTCCGTCACTGTGTTGATGCTCATAATTCCAATTGAACAGAATATCTTTCTCTGGCTGATTCTCCTTCATTAAGCAACATCACAAGTCCATTCAGTGCTCACCATTTTATTCAGCCCTGGGATACCATCCTCACTCCATGCCAGTATACATCACTACGGGAGTTCCTGCTGTCAGTTCTATGGTGGAAGATTTACAAATTCACTGGTCCACTATTCAACAGCGCCTTAAGTCCTTGGTGGAACAATTTAAACGGGCTGCTGACAAGCATCATTCTTCACCTCCAGCTCTGGTGCCCGGTGATAGAGCATGCTTCTTCACCAAGCATCTGCACCTTCTACAACCACCTGCTAGGTTTGGCCCATGCTTCATTGGACCGTTTCACATAAGAAACTGTTGTCTCAGGTGTCCTTTGTGTTGGACCTTCCTTGCTCCATGAGAGTTCCACCCCTCATTTGTGTTTCTCTACTGAACTTTGCAGTGTGCAGCCAGCTTTCTACAGTCTCCCAAACACTGCTTTCAGTTTCAGACTGATAGACATGAGGAGTTCAAGGTTTAGAAAATACATGATTCTCGCCTGGTTTGAATCAATCTCCAATAACTTCTGGAATGGAAGGGCTATGGCCCAGATGAAGAATCCTTGGTACTGGCTTCCTGCTCTTGTTAGAGATTTTCATCATAGATTACCAGAGAAGCCTGGTTGCTCGGAGGGCTCCTGTTAAGGAGGGGGTACTGTCATTCCATCTGAGTGAGGTTTCTGCCTCTGTTCTGCCCGACCTCACACTTCTGGCAGGTTGATCCCCAGCAAGGCCTAGCAGCCTCCAGGAGGCTTGTCGGATTGGTCCCACCCATCTGCAGTACCTCGTGGTTATTCTTCTTGGAGGTTGAATAATCCCAGTCTACACTTGAGGTTCCAGCCTCCAGTACTTGGTATATGACCATTAGTCCAATATCGACTGTAAGAACCAGCAACCCATGACCAGCATACAACCTCTGACTGCAAGTCGTACAGTGACTATGGAAGCCTTCATCCTTTGACCAGCACCCAACATCCAACAGCTAATCAAATTCAACTAAGTGATTCTACACCAAACTGCCTGAGTTTGACTTCCAACAGTTTGCCATACATGTGTTTGACCTGTCTTCAATTCTGCAGGGCCAGCAAGGATCCCCTTACTCAGAAACTTCCTATGACCACCAGCTTTGCTCACCAGCATTGTCTCTAACATCTAGGGAGTTCATCTTTTGAGCATCACTACACCTACACTACAAAAATAGCAACAAAATAAGCATATATATATATATATATATATATATATATATATATATATATATATATATACACAGAATCCATTGGTGGAAAGCACTCACTCTCATAAGGAATTTCTGCCCAGATGAACAATCCCATATATAGATACAAAATGCTAACAAAGAGGGCAGCACCCATGGGTCTTTTATAATAAGCTTTTTAATTTATTCAGCAACAAAAACCGTCAACATCTTGGTCCACACAGGGACCTTTTTCAAGATGCTGTTACATTGATTTACCTCGTGTTTTATCCCTTCATCCGTTCTGTTCACGTTGCTGGCGCTGGTGACGTCATTACCTCGGGCTCGTTCATTAAATAGCCCATGGTGGACCAATCACAGTGAAGCAACATCAACCAATGCATAGTAACGAAGGTTAACAGTGTTATACCTTGTTGGAGTGTGTTCACTCTCATCCAAAGCTTGGATCATGGTTACTACTGAGTTATGAGACTCTCATGAGGTTATTGTGAGGAATCGTGTTAGTGTAACTGGAAAGCGCTACCCTGTCCGTTCAATCAGTACCAAATATGGTCCGATGTACCGGTGCATGGAGCGTATCTTTCCATGTTACCACGATCCCTTACCTCACAGGAAACATTACTCTGGGCAAAAAGACAACCAAGACACAAGATACCTCACTATAAATAAGTTGTGTCAGAAATACATTAGCTTGTAAAAACTAATATCTAACAGGCTGCAACGTGTCACTGATCTAACTAGTACCCCAATGTTGACATAACATTACTATGAGCTTCCTCTCTATTAACAACGTGTTTGTGCAGTAACTCGGATGCACCCCTAGTGGAGACAAGTTCAAATATTGATCTAAAGTCGTCATATGGATCTTTTCTAGGTAAATCTCCATAGAGCGTTAAATAAACTCCAAATAGTCTCCACACAATATCTAAATATAATAATAATCCCAATAGCCTTGTGACCCTTAGTTCATGTAATGTCCAGAAAGAATCCAGGATACTACTATCTAATAACAATTACTAAGGAATAAGATGATTTTCAACTATCAGAATGTGACATATCCAAAGTCCTAGGACTGATATTATCTCCTGAAACACTGACTCCTTCAGAGACCACTCTCCTGGATCTATTCTGTGACGACTGAGGAAGTCTGCCTGACAGTTTTGAAGCCCTGAGAGGTATGTTGCCTTGATTGCCAGAAGGTGAGTTTCTGCCCAGGCAAAGAACTGAAGAGCCACCTGGTTGAGTGCTCTGCTTCTTGTTCCTCCTTGGTTTTGGATGTAGCTGACAGTTGTCATGTTGTCTGATCTTACAAGTATAGCCTTCTTCTTTAAGTGGCTTAGTAGCGCCTTCAAGGTTTTCCATACAGCTAGAAGCTCCAGAATATTGATATGGAGTTTGGTATCTTCTTCTGACCACTTTCCCTGAACTGATACTTGCTTCCATATGCCTCCCCATCCTGTCTTGCTGGCGTCCGTTGTCATGACCTCCCAGACTGGTTCCTGTAATAGTCTGCCTTTCTGTAGGTTTAGAGGGTTGCACCACCAACTTAGCTCTTTTCTTGTGGAGGGTAACACTGGAATCTTGAGATTTGGATTGAATGGAAGCTTCTTCTTCTGGAATTTCAGATAATTTATCTGAGTGAGCCTCCCATGGAACCTGGCCCATGGTACTATATGTTGGGCCGAGGTCAGGTTTCCCAGAAGTTGAGAGAATGATGACGCTCTGTGCACATTTCTTCTCTTGAAGTTCCGTACTCTGTCCAGGATTCTGTTTTGCCTTTCTTCTGATAGTCTGGCTAGTGACTTTGTGGTGTCTATGTTGATTCCTAGAAATATTAAGTTCTGGACTGGTATGAGTTGGCTCTTCCTGATGCTGATGAGCCAACCTAGTTTTGATAGAAGATCCAGGCAGGCCCTGGTTGCCTGTAGAGTGTCGTCCAGATATGGGGCTACTTTGATCGCCTGTGTTCTTAGTTCCTCCATAACTATGTATAGAATCTTTGTAAATACCCTGGGATCCGATGCCAGCCCGAAGGGTAGGACTTTGTATTGATAGTGATTGCCTCCCATATGAAACCTGAGGTACTTGCGATGTGTTTCCTTTATCGGGATATGATAGGAGGCATCTCTGAGATCTATCCATGTCAGGTATGCTTTTGGCTATATGAGCTTCAGTATGGATAAGATTGTCTCCATTTTGAAATATCGAATTCTGATGAATGAGTTCAGTTTCTTTAGATCCAGAATGAGCCGCAGATCTCCAGAAGGTTTGGAAACAGCAAAAAGCGTTGAATAAATTCCTTTGAACTGCTGTTGGTATGGCACCTTCTCTATTACATTCTGGACCAAAAGGTTCTGAACAGCTTCTTTCATTTTGTTTATCAGGTTTTTGTTTCTGATAACTGATGTCTGAAAATGATGGTAAGTTGGGACAGTTTGAAATTCCAATGAGTACCCTATCTCTATGATCTCCATGACCTGTCTGGGTGAATCTTTTTCCATTCGTCTGTGAAATATCCCAGCCTGACCCTACTGGGATGAGAGATAGGGCCTGGAGACCTTCATTGCTGAAACCCCTCTTTCGCTGGAATTCCTTACGGGATCCAGCCTTTGATGGTTGAGATCGTATTCTTTTCTTTTGGTCATAAGAGGTTCCAGGCCTGTATCTACGAGACTCCTGAAAGGACTGTCTTCTGTATTTTGAAGATCTTGGAGGAGAGGGTTTCTGATGCCTGTCTCGTGGCAGAAACTGACTTTTACCTCCTGATGATTTCTTTATAATTTCTTCTAATTGGTCGCCAAATAGCTTGGAACCCATGAATGTTAAGGAAACCAGACGATTCTTAGATGAAGGATCCGCATCCCATGCCTTGATCCAAAGTGCTCTTCGTGCCGTCACTGATAATGCAGAAGATCTTGCCATCAATTTGATGTTGTCTAGAGATGCATCGCATGAAAAATTAACTGCATCCTTGATAGTTGATAATTCCTTGATAAGACGTGATCTGGACACTGAAGAGTCTATCTTCTCCTCAAATTCTTTCAGCCAAATTCTCAGTGTGCGGAATATACAAGCCATAGCAGTAGCCGTCTTCAAACTGTGACCTATAGTGACAAATTGCTTTTTCAGGGCACTGTCCACTCATTTGTCCACTGGATCTCTTAGTGTGGTGCCGTCTTCTAACAGCAAGGTGGTCCGGCGGGAAATCTGAGCCACAGCAGCGTGTACTTTTGGTGGAGAGGACCAATTGGACACGTCTTCTTCAGCAAATGGATACATCCTTTGGAATCTTCTAGTCATGGTGGAACTCTTATCCCCCTGTTTCCATTCTGTTTGAATGATATCTTGAATAGAACTATGGACAGGGAATTGAGGAGATGACTTTTTAAAACCAATAAAGGCAGCATCCATGACATTAAGATCCTTCTGGACTTCTGACAGACCCAGAGATTTTCTCATAGCTTTGATAAGTCCTTCCATCTTGTCTATGCTGAAACTACCTGTCTCCTCTGTTAGTTCACCTTCTTCTGCTGAAGACAGGGCTGACTCTAAATCAATAACGCTCTCCTCTTCCTCTTCCAAAATCCTAGATGTCCCCTCTTCTGGATCACTAGGCCTGGGTCGTTTCCTTGCTGATTCCTGCATAGAGGAAAAGGTCTCCTGCATGGATGAACGCATCCATCCTAAGAAGTCCTGGAATTGAGCAGGGATATCAGGTCCAGCTGCTTTCCTGAGGCATTCAGAACATAGTTTTGATCCCTCTGCAATAGGCAATTTAGAGTCACATCCAGCACATGACCTGGCCTTTGGTGTGGCTTTAACTTCCTTAGAAGAATCAGCCCCAGCTTTAGGTTTGTCAGCCTTAGAATCCTTGGGAGTGGACATATTGAAAGTTCCCCCAAGTTCCCAATATGCAGGCAACACAATTATGCTGTATTATATTTATATCTATATATATCTATGGCTATCTGCAGCAAAACAGACATAAATTAAATAGACTTACTGTTGCAGACCTTGGCAGCTTGTCTTCTTTTATTCCCCAGCGTTTAGGTGCATGTTTTTGCTTTGCGTTCCACCCTTGGAACGCACGCCGCTTCACTTCCGGTTCGCGACTTCCTTCTCTACCCGCACATCCAGAACGCCGAAGCTGGCTCCTGCAACGCCGCGCGGCTGCCGAGAAAGGCTGACAGGGCGCTGGGGACAGCACGTAGCCGCCCAGGAGAGCCCAGGTACCCATGCAATTCTTGGTTTATAGCGCTCTAAACGGCGCTAGGGTTGGTTACATTTTCCCTCAGTAATGCAGTTGGCTTTTAAGGCCAAGCGTATAGAAAAAACAGGTAAAATAAATAAATTTTAAAGAAGAATAAGAGGCTCCTGCCTCTGTCCTCCATCTGGTAGGACCAAATAAAAACTGAGGAGGAAGGGTGGAGCAAAGTTTTTAAAGACATAGATTATTGGTCCTACCAGCTGAGGGGAGGAGATAAATCCCAGTATTGCCATGGATATGGACACAGAGGAAATATATATTGGAAACACTATTGTAAAAAATTGCACTTCTCTGTTTGGTCCATAAATCTTGCGCTGACAATTTTCTACCACCAAAAATACAATAATCCTGATGCGGCTCCTATGGTGGCTTCTTGCAACCACCCCACCAACGAAAACTATATGCACACAATAGAGGGGCAAAACAGGACGATCTAAAAGTGGTGTTTAATCAAATCTACATATACACAATAAAATGGATCCACGTACAAGATAACAATATATAGCAAGCTTATCTCTCTCAGAAGTCTTGTATCCGGAGTTCTATCCTTCACTCTTTCTCATCCATAGTAGTCATCGGGTATATAGAAAAAAACAATAGATCGAATCAGCACTCATTAACTCTTAATCGAGCTCAGCATATACCAACCGGCTGTTATAAAGTTCTCACTGGACCCTTTTTCTCCGGGACTCTTGTATTTTCCTATGTGTACGTGTTATTCTCGCTTAATCATTATACCAGTATTCTCTATGGGGAATCCTGACACTGCTGGGAGAGATTCGGCACGGTAAGTGCTGCACCTTTGACACCTAATAGTAGTGGCAGTAGAATTACATCAACATCTAGCTCCAGTAGTTGTAGTAGTAGCAGAAACCACACATGACAGACAAAGCCAGGACAAATATATTAACAGCAGCACAGATAAGGAGGTGGAAGACAGATGGGACCACTGCTATGACCGATAAGTAATGTGTGTCAATAATCTGAGAAGGATGATAGAAGTATGACAATGGTAAAAATACATACACAAATCACACCATGCCAGTCCCTCACCACCACCACTACAATACATATCTGCCACATTGTAGGTTTACTTTATTTTTATTTTATTACTTGATATCATCATAAATATGTGCCAGTGTCACTTAAGCAGTGTTGTGGGCAAAGGACAAATGCATTCTGTATGCTAACACATTTTTCAAGCCATATTTTGCTGTAGGACTCACAACTTTGACTTTCAGCTACTTAATTGTAAACTACAGCCCTCCGAAGAAGTAATATTACAGTGGAAAATGTAGTACCCATAGGAAATATAGGCGAAAAATGTGTTAACATAGGTGGAAAATTTGTTAAAATAGGCAAAAAGAAGGAAATTTCTGCATAGGCGGAAAGGTGAAATTTTTTGCAGGAAAAGTGAAAAATCGGCACGTTTTTCACACTTTTCTCCCACCCCTAGTTGCTAGATCAGCTGGGCGCCTTTATCACATTGAGTATCTATACACACACACACACACATATATATATATATATATATATATATAGAGAGAGAGAGAGAGAGAGACCAGAGAACTCCCAAATGAAGATACCAGACCACTCTTTCCTCACCTATAAAAGCCACAAGATTGTTTTAAATATTTACACCCACACCCCAAGGGAACAATCAGCTCTGCACACCAAGAAAACCTATGCATCAAACTGATGAAAACAAATCCCCTGTAAAGAAAATTTCTATACAGAGTGAGTGAAATTCAAATATCCTATATAATAATTCACTAAAACGTGTGTAACACCGCAGTCATGCACAGTAGAGACTGATGCTCGTGTTGCAGTCATGTGCAGTAGCGACTGCCCGTGCCTCGGCTGATACAGAGCTGGACGGTCCGAAGGCACGGGCAGTCGCTACTGCACATGACTGCAACACGAGCATCAGTCTCTACTGTGCATGACTGCGGTGTTACACACGTTTTAGTGAATTATTATATAGGATTATATAGGATATTTGATTTTCACTCACTCCGTATAGAAATTTTCTTTACAGGGGATTTGTTTTCATCAGTTTGATGCATAGGTTTTCTTGGCGTGCAGAGCTGATTGTTCCCTTGGGGTGTGGGTAATTCAAGCTAAGACATAGAATTACAATGTTGGAAGAAAAAGAGACTGAACACAGGTAGTACTCTCACAGATCTTCTTCCAGTGGGTCTACCTCTGTTATCACTATAAGCTTTTTATTGTAGTCCCCTGTCATTCTGCGTTACAACGTCAATCAATTTTCTTGCACTGATTGTTTTAAAATTCAGAAGGGTCTCACTTTGTGCTGCGTTTTTTTCTTTTCACTCCTGCAATGATCATGGATCTGCATCAGCAAAATCTCATCAGCATACCTACAAACTCTCCAAATCTGCCCCAGAGACTCTGCTGTTTAGTGTGAATTACTGGATGCTCATTCATCCTCCTCTTTTCCACCCTGTTCCACCCATTTCAAACACACTTCCCACCCACTTCCCCAGCCCAATCATGGTAAGCCCTGTCCATACAATTAAGTCACTCCCACTTTTTTGATGCAAATCATGTCATTAACATAAGTCTGGTTGCAACCCTAAATTTTCTCCAGGAGCTCCACAGTAGGAAGTTTCTAGGTATGCTCATCAGCTCACATCAGCATATTACTACTCTTGTGAATAAAGAGCTCATTCATAAAAGTGGGCTACTTGATCACACAGCACACAACAAAGTCCTAGGATACAAGTTGGCAAATTATGCCAATTCATTTGATTTATGTATTGCGGCCTTTATCAAGGCTATTATGTCAGGGACATAAGTGTAATAAAAATAGATGAAGATGAAATATTAAAATGTTCAGCACTTTGACTTTACATATTATACATTTGTAGACTATAGCAAAAAAAAATGTGTATATCATTCTAAGGAAAAAAGTGTAAGAAAGAAAAGTTGGATGTTTTTGAAGGAAAGTGAAATACATATAAAGAGGCAAATGGAAATAAGTACTATTTAATAAGATGATGCAAAAATGTGCACTTATTTTTAGACACAAATTTGAGTCCCTTTGAAATAATCCCGCTATAAGGAACAGGTATAATGAATGTGTATTTTCCAACAGTATTTTGAGTGACATATAAACTTTTAATTATAAATACTTACAAGGACCATAGGGGTGTATAACATATTGCTTTTCAATGAGTTGCACAAATCTTTGGTTGTCAAACTGTTAATGAGTACACAAGCTACTGTATAAATAGGAGATTATACTCTCTAAAATACTGATGAACTATTATGGGGACTCTCAGCTCCAGTCATTGGAACCCACCAACAAGTCATGTTTTAAGCATTTCCCTAATTAAGCACAGGTAGCTTATCTGATCCACTGATTGCTCAACTGAGATAAAGCAGAGATATTCTAGAAATAAGACCAATTGGTGTTGCATGAGCTCTTTTGTTAAGAATCACTGATCTAATGAACAGTTTGCAGACTGAAACAAACAGTTATTGTAGACATGGTCCTCTGAGTGTTTATGCAAAATGTACAAAATGGAAGTAAACCATGCAAATTCTCAAGGAAATGGATGCTAAATGACCTTTATACATATTGTTTTAATTTAAGTGCTCCATTGTATAGGTATTTGTAAATATATTTGGTATGATGCAGTATTGGTAACATTGGTTTGAAGAACTGTAAAGTAACATAAAGGAACAGTTGTTTGATATCAGTGGGATCTCAACCATTTACTGTTTGAGCCAAAAATGTAAATTGATACTTCTTCCATTCATCTATTTCCGGCCAAAGTAGAGTTGGCACTTAATAAAAACTGTGGTACACAATGTTGAACAGATGGGCTACCACAATATATGCCAATTGCAAGTGATTTTTTTTTCTGTTGGAAAAATACAAGTGGAAAAACCTAAGTAAATAAATAAATAAAACAGGGATAACAATAAAATGTGACATACACTTACTCAGTACCCAAAAGGTAATCTAGGCTGGATGCTTCTTTTCTATTCTCTCATTTCTTAATACTGATATATTTTTATTAAAGAAAAATACTTATAATTATAATTGACTAGTGGAGAATATGTGTGTCTTTCTACAGCCCATTTGAAGATGGGAAAACACTTTACTGTTTCTATCCCTTTGCTTCACCCCACTGGTACTGTAAGACCCAAACTTCTAGATTTAAAGGAACACTAACACTAAAAAACAAATATGTAAATATCCTGTACTATCCTGTCCATTATCATGTTTGTAAGCTATCCTTCTTCTAGATTACTGATACACATTACTTCTTGGTCATAGCATTGGTCCCAAATGTGGTAGATGGTAGCAAACCTTCACATCCTTTCTCCTCATCTGTGCTGCTGTTAATGCATTTGGCCTGTCTATCTCTGTCATGTGTGGTTTCTGCTACCTGATATATTAAGATGGTATGAGATGTTTTTAAGAATGTTAGTCTCACAACATTGATAGTTGATAGCCACGCTCTATTGTTGTTTTGCTAGTAGTCCATTGGGTTATTGTTTCTGGCTTGAAGGTAGCTATCCTGCAAGTATGCAGATACCATCTAACATGCAGTGGGATCACTCCTAGGAACTACAGAGTGTTCCTATGTGTCAGTTACCCACTCTCAGAAGATATGTGCCTCCACCTGTGCCACCACCAATGTTGTATTTTTGCTGCCCCGCTGAGACCCATTAATTGCCGTGTGTTCAGAATGGGATGTCTTGGTTGATGATATAGCTGCCCCTGTTGCTGCTGCTGTTTGAAATCCATTGCTGTCTTCTTTTTCACTATGCTGTCTAGATTTTTTTGTGCCCTAACTTCCTTGACAGAATCTGATTCCTCAGAGAGAGATGCTGCTGATCATCATGACTCCTAGTTCTGACAAACTGCTGATGGCTCTTTGGCAGAAATTCTGAAATTTTATGTTTAAAGCAGGGGTCCAGCAAAGTGGCAAGAATTTATTCCTCATTGCTTTTAATGTACCTATGTGAGGATCTTGTTCAAAGCACACTAAAATGTCTGTGGTCAGCTGATGCATGTCTGTGTTATGGTAATCATTCCTCATTTTTTTCTGCAATAAATATACCAGAGGTAGAATTTCACTAATTCCTGCCCCTATGTGACTCATAAGCAACATGGTTGCCTCCTCAAAGGCTTTCAGTAATAGGGATGGGCGAACATTTTTGCCTCAAACCAAAATCAGATAATAATGCCACTTCCCACTTGGCAAAAAATGTTCTGCAAAAAGTGAATTTTTTTTCGCTTTTTTTTATCTTTCTCATTACATTGAAATGAATGGGAACATTGAATTTATACACAACACATACCAAATGTTATTTTATTTCCCACAGGAAAGGTATAAAATGGGCCTGAGGATGCCTATGTTGGTGGAGTGCGGGGAAAGAATAAGTTGAACAGGGAATTTTTTTGGGGGGAATTTGTTAACTGGGATTGAGGGGGACAGTTAATAAAAAATAAATACAATTAAAAAAACCTCATAAGACATGGAATAAAAGGGGTCTAAAGAGGGTGCTTGTGTTGGTGGGTGGAGTCTGGGGAAAGAATCAGTTGAACAGGGAATATTTTTGGGGGGGTTAGCTGACTGGTGTTGGGGGGACAGTTAGTAAAAAAATATATAAATAAAATAAAAAAATAAAATAAAATATGAAATTATTACATAACGTGACAAAGACAGGGACCCCATAATATAAGCTGCGACTGGGGCAGACTGATACTTGATGAGATAGAGTATTTTTTAGAGGATGATTTGTAGGACTTGTTGTAAGTGGTCCAAGCTCCGAAGAAACATTGATTTGTAGACTTAGACTTGTGTCAGACCCAAGCCCTGAGTAAACATTGATTTGTAGGACTTAGACTTGTGTCAGACCCAAGCCCTGAGGAAACATTGATTTGTAGGACTTAGACTTGTGTTGGGCCCAAGGCTTGAGGAAACATTGATTTGTAGGCCCTGAGGAATAAGTGATTTGTAGTCTTCTGTTTTTTTTATTTTTAAAGAAGAAGCCCTGAAAAAAGCCCTACTGGCCTAGTGCATGCAGTGAAAAAAGCACAAACAGAAGGCACTCCTAGTGTAGTATCCTCAGTTTAAATATTCCCCTTCCCTTGGATCTCAATTGATACACTCACAATTTAAAGTGGACAATGTTGCACATACGTGCCCACTGGACTTTCAAGCAGGTGGGATTTATTCAACTGCCCCCACAAATAGCATTCCATGATTCTCAGTCTTCTGGAGATTATATGGGCTGCTCCTTATCATCAACCAGCCACAGGCTCAGAAGCATATAGAAGACAACAGAAAGGGTGCCCTAATAGTGCCTGTTAACCTTTTAGGCACCAAACATGATAGTAATGTGAAAAGGTACTCACACTTAGAAGTGGCTGGTCAGTGACATATGTCAGAAAGCCAGCAATAACAGTATGCAGGGAAACTGGACCTGTCCCAGCTCAGGATAATAACAGGATCTTCACCAGTGGTATACATGAGATGCCAAAAACGAACAAGCTGCTCCAAAACAGTCTTCCAAAATATATTTATTTGTATATAAAATATATATAAAATCAAATAGAATAAAAACCAATTACTGTCATATGTCACTGACCAGCCACTTCTAAGTGTGAGTACCTTTTCACATTACTATCATGTTTGATGCCTAAAAGGTTAACAGGCACTATTAGGGTGCCCTTTCTGTTGTTTTTTGTCTTCTAGTGCAAGCAGGTTATGTTGTGGCAGCCAATGGCCACTGGTCATTGTCAAATGCCCCAGTGTAATTGCAGAATTTTCGTCTGCTGCTCTTGCTGCTGCTACCGAGTTGTTTAAGCAGCAGCATGAACAGACAGCTTAACCCTTTGAGTGCCAGAGGGGTACACAACACTTTGCTTTGCAATGCATTGCGTACCTCTCTGGCACTCAAAGGGTTAAATGGAATGGGATCAACAACAACCATAACATGGGTGATGGATGATGAAGGTTCCACTTGCCACGACTAGATTCAGTTATGAGCCTCAGACAGTAGCAGCACCACTAGCCCCTACCACTTTAGGTATATGTGGACAAAAGAGTTGGCCAATAATGTTTCTCCACCTGCCACTCCTCCAAAATCATGAGTATGTTGTTACAATATAAACTTTTCCTTTGTGAGCAGGAACTGTGCACTCATATCAAACACCTGGCATAACTGTAACCAAACACCATGACACTTGGTCCATAATATAAAATTATCCCAGCAAAAACCAAGTACTGCTGCTGTCACTATGCCCCTTGTCCCTGCTAAGGACATGTGACAACTTGCAGACAGTTTAATAATAATGATGTACCTTCCCTGCCACCAGCTTAGAGTATTATGTAGGATGGAATCTCCTCAGATGCCACTTGATGCCCTGCTTACAATTATCCTCCACCACATTACCATGTGTGGTCAGTCCACCACACAGTGTGCAATTCGTTTACATGGACTGTCACATCCTGACATCTACTGAATGGCTATCAGGTGGAGGGTAGGTAAAGATAAACAAAGTGGATCACAAAATGATGTAGTTGCATGATCTTCCCATGCCCAGACCCTAGAGCAAGAAGTGATTCCATGCCCAATGTTTCACTCACCATCGAACTTTCAGCCTCTGGCTGGGTTTCTCTATCCTTCTTCCTCTTTGATTTCTGCCTCACCTCTTGTTGCCTTTGGGGAGAGTCAGGGGGTACAGCAACAGTGGTGACCTATTTCTTTGGTGGGGTTTTGGCTTTAACATGTTTCACATAAATGTCACTGTGTCTGTGTTTCATGTGTGTTATCAGGGTGGTTGTGCTAAGGTGCGTTCCCTCCTTTCCCCTTTTCATTGATTTGTCACAAATTGTGCTGATGCACTGATTACTGCACTGTGCCTGTTTCAGGAGAATAATAGTCCCACACACACAGGACTTCATGTGGAGGGTAAAGGTGGTGAAGAACGGACTCTTTTTTCTTCTCCTCCACATTCCCCCTTCACTGGCTAGGACAGAGGATGATATTGCTGCTGTTGCTGCTACTGCCTCAGAATCAGCACTGGAACTAGCACCAGGAGTATTGCTGCTGGCAAGTGGGACCTGTCCTAGTATCACAGTGCCCGTGCTCCTGGTTGCAGGCGGTGACATTCTCACTTCCTTGTTTTGACTGCCACATTTCTTATTGGTCCTGGTACTTGACTCCACCCAGGGCCAACCCTTTTTATACCTTGTCATGTCAGTAGACAGGCACCATTTCATGGTGTACGTGTACCTAGCGCTAGTTCCTGATGCTGTGTATGACCTGGCCTGCCTGACGACGTTCCTTAGTATCCTGATCTGTTCCGATTCCATTGCTGACTGATCTGGCTGAGAACCCGCTCGATGCCGACTGGACTGGCTGAGAACCCGCTACGTTGCTGACTGATCTGGCTGAGAACCCACTACGTCGCCGAATGGACTGGCTGAGAACCCGATACGTTGCCGACTGATCTGGCTAAGAACTCATTACAATGCTGACTCGACTGGCTGAGTATCAGCATCCGTTGTTGACCGTACTGGCTGAGATACAGCTGACATGGCTGGCTGTGCTAGCTCTAAACTGCTTACATTGCCAACCGTTGGGCTGAGCACTTGCTCATAGTGATAGCAGTCACTATGAGCCCCTCCTGCATCAGTTTTGTTTTAATAGCAAAAAGGCGAAAAACACGTTAATCAAGGGACGAAAACTTTCTAGCCATTCAAAAAAATGTGAAGAAAACTGTGAAGATTTTAAACTCTGTATTTAAAGCAGATTTTCCAGAGAAAAAAAGGACAATTAATTTTTTTATTGGGAACACGACAGGATCTTTTGCCCACCCCTGGCAGGTGGTGGTGGAACTTCTGGTGGGACCTTGACAAACTGCATCCTTTCCGGGAGGAGAGGGATTATCAACATTTATTGCACAAGCTGCAGTAACATGGCTGCAGTTAGTTTTTGAACTGCACAGTTCCAACATTCCCCCTCCCCCTGTCATTTGTGCATTTTATGGACATTTGTCAACAACTGTGCTTGTTTTTACTCTATAGTAAACAACACAACTGAATGAGTGCGATGTCTTGCCAAAGCCATTAACACAATTGTCAATGTCATCTGCTGTCTATCAATTCTGCCATAGTCAAACACCTCACGTCAGGCTCCCAGTCAGCTGTCTATCACCTAATATATTTAATTATTTATTTATTTATTGCTATTATCATTTTTTTTAAGTTGTCCACCCTATCTTATCACAATCTGTCCCCCCAAAAAAATTATAAGTAAAAAACAAAATCATCAACTTCTTTCCCCTTACTTCCCCAGCACTGAGACAATAACACTTTTCGTGGGAAATGTTTCACCAAGCGGCAGTGACATTTTTCTTTTTGCGATTTTGGTTTGAGACAAACATTTTTGGCCATACCTAATTGAAATGAGTAAATGAGTAAATCATTTTCACATATGCTAGACATAATTTATTGATATTTAATGTTATGTCAATCTATTTAATGTTTTGATGTTAGTTTTCCTTTAAGCAAGTCTTCTGATATCAATCTGTGTGGCTACTGATTGCAGCAATGATCAAGGATTCATGATCAAGATCTTATATGATCCATTATAGTTCCCCATTAGTATCAGAATGTTGTAATCCTATAATGCATAGCCATAAATATTACAAATTATATGAATGTGTCACTGTTTGTTAAGACTCTCAGACATAAGGTTTAGGTAAAAACATAACTTTATTGAAAAGTTAAAGGCAATCCCATAGGGTTTTCATACACATACAAACAATACATAGCAGATAATGACAATAGCAAATAGGTTCTACCGGCCTTGCCAATATACCGGGCAAAGCAACCCAGGCGAGTCTGGAACAAGAGGCTCTACCGGCCCAGCCAATATACCGGGCTGGGCAGCCTAACGGGATACCAGTGTAGTAGGCTCTACCAGCCTTGCCAATACCGGGTAAGGCAACCTTAAGATGGAATAGTAGGCGGTTCTACCGGCCTTACCAATATACCGGGCAAGGCAGCCTGACGGAATACCAATAAGTAGGCTCTACCGGCCTTGCCAATACCAGGTAAGGCAACCTTAAGGTGGCAAAGTGAAAGGTTCTACCGGCCTTACCAATATACCGGGCAAAGCAGCCCAAAGGAAGGTGACAACCACAGTAACCTAATGACTGTCAGATGATAATGACAGTAAGATGGAATATAGAGGTTACCAGGTCAAGTGGTTTCACAGTAATCAGAACTCTCATGCCCATATAATGTAGGAATCAATGCTGTTAGGACTGGACAGCGCACTCGGAACCATCAAGAAACTGACTGCAAGTCAGGGAGTAAACCAGCGCCCTACGTTAGGAACACACAGGCAGAATGAGAGCCGCAAGGCTTAGTGGAGCAAACCAGCGTCCGCACGCTGGGACCAACAAACTGAATGTGAGCAGCAAGGCTAATGGAGCAAACCAGCGTCCGCACGCTGGGACCAACAGACTATAAAGTGAGCCGCAAGGCTAATGGAGCGAACCTGCGTCCGCATGCTGGGACCAAGCAGACTGTAATGTGAGCCGCAAGGCTAATGGAGCAAATCAGTGTCCGCACGCTGGAACCAACAGACTGTAATGGGAGCCTCAAGGCTAATGGAGCAAACCAGCGTCCGCACGCTGGGACCAACAGACTGTAATGAGAGCCGCAAGGCTAATGGAGCGAACCAGCGTCCGCACGCTGGGACCAACAGACTGTAATGTGAGCCGCAAGGCTAATGGAGCAAATCAGCATCCGCACGCTGGAACCAACAGCCTGATTGTGAGCCGCAAGGCTTAGTGAAGCAAACCAGCGTCCGCACGCTTGAAACTAACAGGAGGAAATGTCGCTGAAGCGAATAAAGAACAATGTCGCCACAGATGCAGGAAATGGAAGCAGGAAACAACAGGAACCAGCAGAGAAGATCAACCGGATCAGGCACGGCCACGCAGACTGGCAACAGGAGCATCAGCTACTGATGAGAACAACCGGAACCGGACTGGAACTGACAAAGCAGGCAGGAACTCAGGAACAGGTTGACTCAGGAACTCAGCAACAGGCCCAATCAGCTACTGCAGCAAGGAGGAAGTGGATGCTGTCAAAGACACCACGAAAGGGCAACCAAAGTTTAAAAAGGCAATGTGAGGTGGGCTGAAGGCAGACAGCCAATGGGAGCCCCCTACAGGTGATAGACACTGAATTGCAGCAATCACGCACACCGTGATGGAATGTTAAAATGCAATAAAGAATATCCATGGTCTAGAGGCATTATGGGATGAAAATTGGATGAAAATTAGATTGATCTTTTTCTCCCCCCCCCATCCCTCTATTAAGACATAATTTGAGCACCATGTTTGTATCTATTTTGGGTATAAACAAGCTCTTTTGGTGGTCTTCTGTAAAGCAACTTGAGAAAGGGCCAAGTTGTGACTGAACCATTCATGGATTGAATCTACACTATTGCTACCATGGAAAAGAACTGTGGGGGAGATTTCTAAACAAGGAGTTCAGAAAAATGGCTGTAACAGTGTCTTCTATAGTTATAAAATTAAGAACACCAATTTAGGAGGGCTGTATGCCATGTAGTACATTTTAAAGAAAAATGGAGTAACAACTTTTATAAAAAGTTGTGTGGCAAATTTATAAAGAAATGTTGCTGAGACAATTTTGCAACAGAATTTTAACCAGATTCTTCAGATATATTCTGTCTTTAAGCATTCCAGGCATTAACATCAGAGCAATAATGCCATTTTTATAAAAACACCTTAAATCATTTATAAATCACTCCTGACATTATCTCTAGTTGCCATGACTTAAGGATGGTTCCTTAAAAAGTACTACAAATAAATCCTCCTATATAATAATTCACTAAAACGTGTGTAACGCCGTGACATGCGCAGTAAACACTGCTGCAGTCATGCGCAGTAGAGACTGCCCGCGCCGCAGCTGATACAGAGGTGTATCAGCCGTGGTGCGGGCAGTCTCTACTGCTTGTGACTGCCCCACGACCGGGTGGCAGTGGAACTGTGGCCCATGTAACGGGCTGTTCAACTAATATATATATATATATATATATATATATATATATATATATATATATATATATATTGATAGCAGGAAAAGGAAACACAACAATTAGAGGCAGATGCCTGGATGACAGATGTCAAGGAGATGGTATGTAGATAAAAAATCAGTACTCACAGGACTTGTCAACCACCCCCTAAAAAAAACAAACAAACAAAAAAAAACAAATGTATTAATGGTCAATGTTTCCATCCCCTTCTGGGATCTTTTTCAAGAACTTGGTCTTACAAAAGATCCCAGAATAGGATGAAAGTGTTGACCATTAATAAATTTGCCTTTCTGGATTTCTGAAAATAAGTTCATGCAATGTAAAAGCTGTATAGGTGACAGGAACACTTAATAATAGAATTTTTGCATTTTTTTTGTGTGTCTATGACTAATTTACCCATTAATTAAGTCTAATTGTATTTGCCTGTAGAAATATCTGTTTTATTTGTTTTATGAATTAATATTTGTATTTCCAAAATTCACAATGCAGGCAATTAAAGTGCTTAATAATTGTTAGGCATTATGCAAAAAGAAATGTTATATATATTATATTAAGTGCAACATTATAGTCAGAATTGTAGTAATTTAAATATTAATAAAAAAAGTTGTTAGTTGTTTTCAAAGGCATGCCAGTCTATTATTTGATATGCCTTCACTAATCAAGAAATTGTTTTCAGGTTAAGTTCTTCAGTATGCTATCTAAAGAAAAATATTGCAGAAAAGACTGGAAGGCCTATAAACATTTATGGGCTAATTAAAATAACTATTAAAAATAACGATGTCTATTAAGGCATTTCAATAAACTGACCTCTTGTAGATTTCTACCTGCCTCATTCATACAGTATTTGAACTCCAGATTTCCCCATCAGTCAGACAAAAGTCCTTGCTTTATCCTTTAACTTGTCTAGCTTATGATCCAACTAAAGCTATCATCTATCATCCATCTGAGCAGTATATTTTGAATTCTGCCAACAATTAAAGCTTTAATCTCTTGTTCTCTGTGGAGGGCCAATAGGGGAAATTTAATGCATGAGATGTAAATTTTGCTGGCACGAAAGCTGACATAACATTTTATAAGGTTTTTAAGCAATTGTGAAATCAAGGTACATGAGTTTGGGATGGTTAAGAATTGCATCTAATTTTAAATATATGTAATATTTAAAGAAGGTTCATAGGCTTCTATTAATTCAAGAAATGTCTCTGTGTCTCTTATTTTCCTATTCCAGTAAGGGTAAGGAGTGATTTTCTAAAAATAAAGGTACCAGGTCATCTCATTCACTATGGGTGCATTACCCTGTTTGATGTATGTAATTGTGTATTGCTCTGCTTATCTCATATCATGCCAGATAAAATATGACTGTGTTATCGACCTGGCAAGATTTGTCTAAATACAAAATAATTGACATACTATCAAAATAAAAAAATATATAAAGAATGCTTACATTTATTATAACTAGGGGTGGACAAAAGGTCCCTTTGTGTTTCCTCCAAAACTACCTGGTTGTCTGCTTTTTAGTGGTAAAATCCATCTTAAACAAGCCCCTTAAAACTTTCACCTTTTTCGCCTACTGCCAAAATGTTTAGCTAATTTTTATCAATGCCTAAAAAGTTCAGACCCATGCAATTCACATTTTCACTAGTTTCCAGGAAATTAAACAAAATTAAGAAGCTAGAGAGATAGAAAGGATGCTTGGTGATTTCATAGCTATTTATATAGCAAAATAAGAGCAGCAGAGGCTCAGAGTGTTGGCTAAGAGAATGACCAGCCATCTAAAAAAATGGAAGTGCTAGAAGGACCATGATGCATCCAGTGAGTCAGAGGAAGTGACCACCACCAGCATAGAAGGGTATGGGAGTCCTGATTCCCCTGATCCAATAATGCCCAGTCACCTGACATCATCCCTTGGGATCTAGGGGAAATTTGCAAGCAAACCAGCAAAGGTACATGAAGAAGTGAGTAGCAGTGTGAGCAGGTTAGGTCAACTACCTCTGCCTGCTACTACTGCTGCCAGTGTGCCTTTTGAGATGAATTCACATTTGCCATCCCCAAGCAGTCCCACTACTGCTAACACATAGCAGCTAGAGAGTGTTGGGGTGAGGGAGGGGAAGATGTTTGTGATGATAGTGAAGCAGCTGGTGGTGGGACTAGAGTAACCGCTGTAGATCCTCCTGCTGATGTAAAGGGGAAGTGATGCCGAGCAGCAAGACTAGTAGTCAAGGGAGCCAACAACATCCCACTTACCGTGTTGTTCCCCTTCCCCAGGCATTGTGCTTCTGGGACCTGATGCTGAGGAAGGCAGAACTGGATAGCAGTATTAGCATCAACACAGATCAGCTGCCTGTGCCTCCTGCTAGTGCTGCCAGTTGGCCTTCTTCACCTGAAGAATAGAAAGCAAGTGTGACAGTAGTGGACCCTTTGTCACATTTCTCATTGTTGCCAACCAGTGAGACTCCCAGGGAGCAGCAGCAGCAGCAAGGGACTGGTGGTGTTGATGAGGATGACAGCTGAGCAGCTGGGGTGGAAGAGACATTAATGGCCTTTTCAGTAGAATGCGAGAGGGAATAGGAGACGATATGCAAATGGGGATTGGCATCACCACCACTGCCAGCAGTGCTATAGTAGAGATTGCTGCTGCAGAGATGCAAGGGTAGAAGGCTGAAGAGCAGCAGGCTAGTGTGCCACAGACCACCGTGACCACTGCGGGAATGGGGTCCAACAGTAGTTGTGATGGACTAGGACAGGTTACACTTGCCAGTAATACTCCTTGTCCTAGTAGTAGTGCTGATTCTGAGGCAGCTGCAGCAGCACCACCATCGTCCTCTGCCCCATCCAATGAAGGGGCTTTCGGAGAAGAAGAAAGAGGCCATTCTTTTCCACCTTTCTCCTCCCCCCTGAGGTCATGGGTGTGGGACTATTTATCTCTTGGGGCAGGCACAGTGCATTCATCAGCTACTCTACTGTGCATTTTATATAACAAATCAGTTTTAAGAGGAAAGGAGGGAACGCACCTTGACACAACCTCCCTGATAACGCACATGAAATCGAGATATCATGACATTTATGTGAAGCATGTTAAATCCTAACCCCTCACAAAGGAAATTGGGAGCGCTGTTGCTGTACTCCCTGTCTCTCCCCAAGGGCATTAAGTATCAAGGCAGAAACTGAAGAGGAGCAAAAATGGAGAAACCCAGCCAAAGCCAATACCGGGAAAGGCAACCTTAAGTTGGTACAATGTGAGATAGGTTCTACCGGCCTTACCAATATACCAGGCAAGGCAGCCTTGGCTGCAAGTACTGGATAGTAGCAATGGTGGCCTCAGTGACTGGCTTAAGGTGTAATAGACCAGTCACCTAAGATGGACAGACTGAGGCCCTCTGAATAGACAGGATGGTATAGGCCCCCTATAACACAGGAGCAAACCAGTACCCGCGTACTGGAGTACACAATCTCTACCGGTTCAGCGGGCAGCTGGTTGAACGAGGAGCCAACCTGTACTTGTGTACTGGAGTGACGGAAACTCTACTGGGCTGTCTAGGACTGAACAGCAGCCGGTTATGTATGGAGCGAACTAGTATCCGCATACTGGAGTGACAGAATCTCTACCGGTGCTGCCTAGGACTGAACAGCAACCGGTCATGCATGGAGCGAACCAGTACCCGTGTACTGGAATGACAGAATCACAACCGGTGCAATGAGCAACAGGTTATACATGGAGCGAACCAGTACCCGCGTACTGGAGTGACAGAACCTCTACCGGTGTAATGAGCAGCCGGTTATACATGGAGCGAACCAGTACCCGCGTACTGGAGTGACAGAACCTCTACCGGTGCGATGAGCAGCCGGTTATACATGGAGCGAACCAGTACCCGCATACTGGAGTGACAGAATCTTTACTGGTGCTGTCTAGGACTGAACAGCAACCGGTCATGCGTGGAGCGAACCAGTACCCACATACTGGAGTGACAGAACCTCTACCGGTGCAACAAGCAACCGGTTGTATATGGAGCGAACCAGTGCCCGCATACTGGAGAGTAAAACACAAGTGAATGAAAATGTTGCCAGGGCGACTGGAGGAGAGAGACACACTGCAGGCGATCCAGGAGCAGGAACACAGCCAGTGATGGACAGGAAACAGATCTTCAGGCAGTCAACCAGATCAGGAACGGCAGCAGGAAACAGCAGAAGGGACAGCAACCCCAACTGGATCAGGAACAGATGCTGGAACCTGCTGGCAGACAGGAACTCAGGCGATTACAGACGAGCAGGAACAGAGTAACGGCCCAGGAAGCTCAGGAACCCAATGCAAGTGCAGGCAACATGGAGACAACATGAAAGGGCCACCAACGGGTGCCCAAGCTCAGTCTAAATAGGCAATACAGGGCGGGCTGAAGGCAGGCAGCCAATGGAGAGCCACCTTCTGGTAAGTGACAAAGAAAGGCAGCAATCACGGGCACCGTGATACCTCCCCCACCAGCTGATAGTAATTCTGTAGATATGTGTATGTGGCATTTTGAGTCCACCCATTGCATATTGTGTGGTGCACTTATCACACATGGCAATGTGGTGGAGTATAATAGCAGGCATGGAATCAAGCAGCATCTGAGGAGATTCCATTCCACAGAATATGCTAATCTGGTGACAGAGAGGATTTATCATTATTATTAAGACTTCAAGTTGTCTCGTGTCCTTAGTGGAGTGTCCTATGCATACACTGTGCACATTGCAGTTGCTAATGAAAGTTTCTTCCTGTTGTAGTATCAAGGGAAAGTTAGTATTCCAACACACCCATGATTTTGGAGGAATTGCAGGAGGAGAATCATTATTGGACAACTTCTTTTGTCAACATATACCTGAAGTGGTGTTGGCTATTTGTGGTGCTGCTACTGCCTTAGGTGCATCACTGGAGCTAGTGGCAAGTGGAACCGTGATCATCATCAACCATATCACTGTTGTTTTTTATTCCATTCCCTTATCTTCCTGCTACTTAAACAACTCAGCGGCAGCAACAAGAAGCAGCTATAAATGCTGCAATGACACTGTGGCATTTACCAATGGCCAGTGGCCACTATAACATGACCTGCTGGACCTAGGCCAGTAGCGCATACTTTTTTTCTCAGGGCTTGTTCTTTAAATATACAACAGAGGTCTATAGAAAACAATTTTTGGGGCCTGTTTCCAACAAGCCTCAGTCCTACAAATCAATCTTTTCTCAGAGCTTGTGCCTGTAACAATCCTGAGTCCAAAAAAATCACTGATTCCTCAGGGCATGTGCCTCTAACAATTCTGAGTCCAAAAAAATCATCAATGATTCCTCGGGGCTTATGCCTCTAACAAACCTGAGTCCAAACAATCTTAACTGATTCCTCACTTTCAAAGAGAATTTTTCCACTAGGCGGGAATTGCTAGTTTTCACCTATTTCAGTGTTGAGGTTAAAACTTTCTCACATCCCTAATTATAACCCAAAATATATATAAATAACACAGATTACATTAGCCCATCCCAGGGATCCCAGGGCAATCACACATTCTAAAAACAACAAGTATAACATTAAAGTTCCCACCATAGCAGTGATGCATTCCCAGCCTACACCAAATTTCTGTGAATATATCATAAAAAATGTTTGTTATAATCAATATAAATAACAGATCTTTATTATTTGAAAATAATATATTTGGTTATCACGATGAACAGTTCATGGAGGACAGACATCACATTTCAGGAACATTTTTTTCACACCAGAAGTGTTGTTGATATACAGACAAAAACACCTCTGGAGATATGCCGTCTGTCCTCCATGAACTGTATGTATCTTGTTTTTTGACAAGCACACAGGTCTTCTATTTTTCTGGTAGTTAGTGCATCTCAAACACTGTACACACACACACACACACACACACACACACACACACACACACACACATATATACATATATATATATATATATATTTATATACAGAGAGAGAGAGATCATCAGTGTACTTGGGGCACCGTGCATTTAAAAAAATATAATTTTAGCAATGTGCTTTAATTGAGATGCCAGTTTATTATAAAAATACCGTGACATAATATGTCATGTAAGTTTACTTTATTGTGAAGTCATTAAAAAGGCAAACTTGCTCTGGGATAAAAAGCATGGTGGGCCCTATGTATAAAGAAAGTGGAACAATTCTGGGACAACCAGAACTACTTGAATGTTAAAGATGTGTCAAACTCATTGCTTTGCAATGTGCATTCTGTTGATTAAAGCCCCATTTAAATCAATGGGAAATGTTATATGTCCCCTATAGATCAATTAGCTTGCTCCAGAATTGCTCTTTTTCTTCCTTTATGTGTATAGCTTCCAAATGAATACCACAACCTTCTGTCACACAAAAAGTTAACTTCTGACCTGATAGGTACATTTGAGGGTTGCATATGGACACAGAATTTGACAAAAGCACAAATTAAAAACTAATATTAATAATAATACAGACATTAATATTTCTCTTTCCCCCACCATGTCATTTTCACCAGCTCTCCCTCCATCCATGTTTCTCTCTCTCCTGACCACTTATGTCTCCCTCTCCTCCACCCATGTTAGTCTAGCTTCTGCACCTATGTATCTACCTCCTACTCCGTACACCCATATCTTTTATATGGTCTCCTCCTCCACTCATGTCTCTCTGTCTCCTTCCAACTATTAATCTTCCTGTCTTCTTATCTCTCTCTCTCTTTTACAATCAAATTCTGTTTCATCCTCCCCCAATAGTCCTTCCCAAAACCCCTCACCTCCATCTCACGCTTACTTTCACTCTCTCCTGCAACCAGCCACCCCCCCAGCAACTCGCATGCCTGGCCGCAACATTATTTATGAACTAGCTAAACTCACTGGTGAAGGATGAGTTCAGCTGTCAGATTTAGCAGCTCCTGTATGTGGCTGGTTCAGCATGGTCTCTGTGGGACAGAGAAAGCATACGTGCCGGAACACTGATCTGGAGATCTGTGCCAGCACAGTGCACAGACCTCTCACTACTTCACACACATTGTGGGCCAGGCAAGGAAGATTTTCCGATCTCTCTTACCGGCCCATGATCACACAGCCCACCAGGGGATGCCCAATCCCCTGATAGGACAATCCGCCCCTGATTACATATAATATTAGTACCATCATATAGATATTTATTCTTTGAATAACTATTACTACACTTAGAACTCTTGTGCACTACCTTTCTCTTTTTTATTTGTTTCATGTTTACACTGGTTTGAGAGGACTCTGTTCCCCTGTCTGCAGCACAGAGTACCAACTAGCAGATATCCCCACCCTACATCAAACCTTTCACCTCAAGGCTCCCTCTAATAGTGAACCAAAGAACAGTTGGGAATCACTTGATGGAAGCCAGGCAGTGATATAGCACAGGAGGTTTCCTGGGATTCCTTGCCAGAGAAGGTGCGGGGAGAGCCAGTTAGGAGAAAGTACTGACTGGGCTACAAGCTCAGCTTACCGGATTAGAGGCTGGAAAGACACAGGAGTGGTCATGCTACAATCAGGGTGAATTAATGCAGAATCCAGCAGTGGGAAATAGAGAAAGTGAAATGATTCTTGAGTGAAAGACAAAGGCAAGTTAGGTGGTTTGTCAGAGGGGGACATGGGGTATCTGTGGTTGAGGAATATACTGATATTAGTAGTCTCAAACAATTCTGACATGGTAAACAATATACAGGTAAGGGAAAATGTAGGCATTAGTGACCACAATACTGTGTTCTTTCATATTTATGTGAAATATTCTAACAAGGGATTAACCAACAAATTACATTTTTAAAAGGCTAATATTTACAGTGCTAAAACCAGCTTTAAAGGAATAGTAATACTTATAATGTTAAAAAAAATATGCTGTAGGGTTTATCCCCCAGAGTAAAACAAGGGTACTCCCAGTGCTGAAAGGTGTTTTATTCAAAACTTATTACAGTTCAAAGTTTATTTTTTTAGGTGCAATATCACAGTGACCTGAAATTGTACAGTGGCGCTATCGCTACACCATCCTATGGACAGCTCTGGTACCAGGACAGAACATTCAGTAGGATGTAATCTTCACTGAAAAAATGCACAAGAATAATGGAATTTATTTAAAATTTTCTTAGATAAATATACACGTCGATATATGCCTGTCAGTCTCTGAGTAGGGTCAAGCAAGGAAAAGGACTCAGGTTAACCAGTTCACAGTTCCTCTGAGTTCGAGACTGGATCAGCAGGTACTAGGAGGCTCGGGAAGGTTCAAGACCATAGTCAGATTGCAGGACAGAGTTCCCTTTAATCGAGGGTCTCGAGGTTAAGATAAGGTTCGAGGCAGGTTCGAGGTCTTGGGGTATCGATAATGTTCGAGACAGGTTCGAGGTCTTGGGGTATCGATAAGGTTCGAGACAGGTTCGAGGTCTTGGGGTATCGATAAGGTTTGAGGCAGGTTCGAGGTTTATGGACTACGAATCCTCTATTCTCTGCTGAATCGAGTTTGGACTCGAGGCCCAGGAAACTGGAAGCAGGTAAGGGGAATACGAGTTCCTACACCCTCGACTGGCCGGGGCAGTCACCGGAGCGGCCGGTGATGGCAACTAGTGATGAGCGAGCATGCTCGGCCGAAGCTCGGTTCGGCTCGAGCATCGCTCTGCTCGGCACATGGCGGTACTCGTACGAGTACCGCATGTGCTCGCCCGCCATGTTCGGGTCTCCTCCCCGCACGTTTCGCAGCTGCTGCGCAGCCAATAAACGTGCGGGGAGGCTCTGACATCAGTGTAATGCCAGCAGCCATGTTGGCTGCTGGCATTACACTGATTGGCTGGCCAGAACCCGTGATCGGGTGCTGTATAGCACCCGACGCGCGAGTTCGGCTCATTCTTAGCCAGGGAGAGATGCGCTTAGGCAGGGAAAGTCAGTGTAGGGAGAATAAAATTGTTGAAACTCTTTCAAGACCCAAAAGTCCTTTTTAGGACTGTTGTGTGTGGGGGCAGCATTTATATTTTGTTTGGGGGGGCACAATTTCCTTTTTTTTGTGGGGGGGATATTTTTTAAGGTGACATATAATACTAGATGCACAGGAAGTCAGTGTAGGGAGAATAACATTGTTGAAACTCTTTCAAGACCCAAAAGTCCTTTTTAGGACTGTTGTGTGTGGGGGCAGCATTTATATTTTGTTTGGGGGGGCACAATTTCCTTTTTTTTGTGGGGGGGATATTTTTTAAGGTGACATATAATACTAGATGCACAGGAAGTCAGTGTAGGGAGAATAAAATTGTTGAAACTCTTTCAAGACCCAAAAGTCCTTTTTAGGACTGTTGTGTGGGGGGGCAGCATTTATATTTTGTTTGGGGGGGCACAATTTCCTTTTTTTTGTGGGGGGGATATTTTTTAAGGTGACATACAATACTAGATGCACAGGAAGTCAGTGTAGGGAGAATAAAATTGTTGAAACTCTTTCAAGACCCAAAAGTCCTTTTTAGGACTGTTGTGTGTGGGGGCAGCATTTATATTTTGTTTGGGGGGGCACAATTTCCTTTTTTTTGTGGGGGGGATATTTTTTAAGGTGACATACAATACTAGATGCACAGGAAGTCAGTGTAGGGAGAATAAAATTGTTGAAACTCTTTCAAGACCCAAAAGTCCTTTTTAGGACTGTTGTGTGTGGGGGCAGCATTTATATTTTGTTTGGGGGGGCACAATTTCCTTTTTTTTGTGGGGGGGATATTTTTTAAGGTGACATATAATACTAGATGCACAGGAAGTCAGTGTAGGGAGAATAAAATTGTTGAAACTCTTTCAAGACCCAAAAGACCTTTTTAGGACTGTTGTGTGTGGGGGCAGCATTTAATTTTTTTTGGGGGTGGCAGAATTTCATTTTTTTGTGGGGGGGGGACATGTTCTAAGGTGACATTGTACTAGGTGCACAGGGACAAATATTTCACAGTGCAGTGACAAGCTGACATATTCTGTTAGGTGCACAGGGCCAATTATTTTACAACGCAGCGACAAAAAGGGCCATTTTAAACGTGTGCCCAGCCATAGATTATTGTCACATTCTGTTTAGTGTGCAAATTCACAAATTAACGTCACATATTCCGTTCACTGTGCCTAGCCACAGATTAGCGTCACATTCTGTTTCGTGTGCCTAGCCGCAGATTAGCGTCACATTCTGTTTCGTGTGCCTAGCCGCAGATTAGCGTCACATATTGTTTAGTGTGCCTAGCCGCAGATTAACGTCACATATTGTTTAGTGTGCCTAGCCGCAGATTAGCGTCACATATTGTTTAGTGTGCCTAGCCGCAGATTAGCGTCACATATTGTTTAGTGTGCCTAGCCGCAGATTAACGTCACATATTGTTTAGTGTGCCTAGCCGCAGATTAGCGTCACATATTGTTTAGTGTGCCTAGCCGCAGATTAGCGTCACATTCTGTTTCGTGTGCCTAGCCGCAGATTACCGGCATATATTCCGTTTAATATGAAGAAGGCGGGTAAAAAGGGACGGGGAAGTGGACGTGATCCTGATAGTTCAGGGCGCGGGTCAGGATGCGTAGAAACTGTGCCTGGTGCCAGAGCACAAGAAAGAAAGACATCCACCATACCTAGCTTCATGTCTCAGTTTACAGGGTGTCGCAGGACATCACTCTCGAGGTCAGACCACTGCGAACAGGTGGTCGGTTGGATTTCAGCTGATACTGCTTCCAGTCGGTTAAGCACCACCCTGTCTTCCACAAAGTCCACTCTCACTAGCCAAGAGTCTGGTCAACATAATCCTCACCCTGATCATCCTTCCTCCCACCATAGAGGGTCTGGCCAAAGAAGTGATCCCACACTGGGATATAGTGAGGAGGTCTTCTCATCACCAATCCTTGATTTGAACCTCTCTCCAAGCACGCTTGCAGAGGAACATGACATCTTGTGCCCTGATTCACAACCTCTAGAGGGTACCCAATCACAAGAAGATGACAGAGGGGAACGGCATTTAAGGTCAAAGGAAGTGGATGATGATGATGAGACACAGTTGCCATCAAATCAACCACAATTACTGTCTCAAGACCTTGATGAGGAGGATGATACACAGTTGTCAATGACTGAGGATGTGGTGGGATCAAGAAATGAGGAGGATGATCAGAGTGAGGAAGTGGAGGAGGACTTGGTGGACGATGAGGTCACTGACCCCACCTGGGAAGGTGGAAAGCCGAGCGATGACAGCAGTCCTGAGGGTGAGCCATCTGCAGCACCGCAACAGGCTGGAAGAGGCAGTGGTGTGGCTAAAGAAAGAAGGCGGACCGCACCAAACCGGCCCGCAAATGTTCCACGGAGCACCCCCTTGCGTAAATCTCCCTTGCCAAGGGCTAGGTGTTCCGCGGTATGGCGTTTTTTTAAGGAAAGTGCGGACGACAAAAGAATTGTAGTTTGCAACCTGTACCACACCAGAATGAGCCGAGGCATGAACACTAGCAACCTCACCACCACCAGCATGATCCGACACATGGCATCCAAGCACCGTAATAAGTGGGAGGAACGCCCGGATCGCCAATCTGTGTCTGCAGGCCACACCACTGCCTCCTCTTCCCCTGTTTTCGGTGCCGGCCAATCGCCTGTCGAAGGCGCAGGCCCGCATACCTCCCGCCCTGCACCTGTACCATCTGAAGCACCATCAGCGACCACATCCACTTCCCTGTCCCAGCGCAGCGTCCAAATGTCGTTACCCCAGGCATTTGAGCGCAAGCGAAAATACCCAGCCACCCACCCACAGGCCATAGCACTAACCTCACACCTTTCCAAATTACTGGCCATCGAAATGCTGCCATTTAGGCTTGTGGAGACTGAGTCCTTCCGCAGCCTGGTGGCAGCAGCTGTCCCTCGGTAAGCAGTCCCCAGCCGCCACTACTTTTCCCGGTGTGCCGTCCCCGCCTTACACCACCATGTGTCCCTTAACATCACCTGTGCCCTGACCAACGCAGTTACTGGGAAGGTCCACTTAACGACTGACACATGGACAAGTGCTTGTGGCCAGGGACGCTACATTTCCCTGACGGCACACTGGGTGAATGTCGTGGAGGCTGGGAGCGACTCGGACCCTGGGATGGCACAGGTGCTACCCACGCCGAGGATTGCGGGCCCTACCTTCATCAGGGTTTCCGCCAGCACCTACGTTATTGGCTCCTCCTCCTCCTCCGTTTCCACCTCCGAATTCTCTGCGCGCAGCGCCACTCACCCATCAGCCGGTAGCTGGAAGCAGTGTAGCACTGCAGTGGGGAAGCGTCAACAGGCCGTGCTGAAGCTGATCTGCCTTGGGGACAAACAGCACACGGCCTCAGAGCTGTTGCAGGGGATTAGTCACCAGACTGAGCAGTGGCTCTCGCCACTCAACCTGCAACCAGGCATGGTTGTGTGTGATAATGGGCGTAACTTGGTGGCGGCTTTGGAGCTCGGCAAGCTCACACACGTACCATGCCTAGCGCATGTATTTAATTTAGTGGTTCAGCGATTTCTAAAAACCTACCCCAATTTGCATGATCTCTTGACGAAGGTGCACCGCGTGTGTGCACATTTCCGTAAGTCATCTACAGCTTCAGCCGGCCTGTTGACGCTGCAGCAGCGCTTACAATTGCCAGCTCACCGGCTGCTGTGTGACGTGAGCACGCGCTGGAACTCCACCTTCCACATGTTGGCCCGGCTTTGTGAGCAGTAGAGGGCAGTAGTGGAGTACCAGCTGTTACACGGTCGTCGCCTCTCCGTTCAACTTCCTCTAATCAGAAGTGAGGAGTGGGAATGGATGTCAGACCTCTGTGAGGTTTTACGCAATTTTGAGGAATCGACACAGATGGTGAGCGGCGATAACGCTATTATCAGTGTAACCATCCCACTTCTGTGTCTACTGAAACGCTCGCTGCTCACAATTAAAACCGACGCTTTGCATGTGGAAGAGGTGGAAATGGGGGAGGAAGAGCTTACACAAGGTGATAGCCAGAGCACCCTCACTTCGTCTTCTCAGCGACAATTGGAAGAGGCGGAGGAGGAGGAGGAAGACACGGTTGCCTCCGCTACAGAGGGTAGCCATGGAACTTTATTTCCATCTCTTCAGCGTGGGTGGGCAGAAGAGGAGGAAGAGGATGAGGAGATTGAGAGTCATCCTCCTGGTGAGGACAGTGAAATCTTGCCTGTTGGTACTCTGGCACACATGGCTGACTTTATGTTAGGCTGCCTTTCCCGTGACCCACGCGTTATACGCATTTTAGACAACGCGGATTAATGGGTGTTCACCCTTCTGGACCCCCGCTACAAAGAGAATTTCTCATCTCTCATTCCTCCGGTGGAGAGGACAAGCAAAATGGTGCAATACCAGAAGGTTCTTGTCGAAAAATTGCTCCAAAATTTTCCATCTGACAACGCTGGCGGCAGAGTACGTGCTACCTTGGCCAACCGAGAAGGGGAGAAAATGGGAGCACACAGCAGTTCCGACAAAGGCAGGGCAACACTCTCCAAGGCGTGGGACACCTTCATGACACCCCGCCAGCACCCTCACCCTGATGCGCGGCCTAGTGTCACAAGGAGGGAAAAGTTTTGGAAGATGGTGAAGGAGTACGTAGCAGACCGTGTCAGCGTCCTCACTGATCCCTCTGTGCCTTACAACTACTTGGTGTCCAAGCTGGACACGTGGTATGAACTGGCACTCTACGCCTTGGAGGTGCTGGCCTGCCCTGCCGCCAGCGTTCTGTCTGAGCGGGTATTTAGTGCTGCTGGTGGCATCATAACAGATAAGCGTATCCGCCTTTCCTCTTAACTCTTTGACTCTTAATCTTCTCATCCTCCTCCTCCTCTTCCATATGCCCTGTGATATAATTTTTATATAGGGCCAGCTCACCAGCGGGCCCTGTGATATAATTTTTATATAGGGCCAGCTCACCAGCGGGCCCTGTTTGACAATTTTTGTATAGGTCAGCTCACCAGCGGGCCTTCTCATATAATGTTTTATTGGGTCAGCTCTCTAGCGGGTCCTCTCATATAATGTTTTATAGCGTCAGCTCACTAGCGGGCCTTCGCATATAATGTTTAGGATGGTCAGCTCCGCAGCAGACCCTCACCCATAATGTTTTAGATGGTCGGCTCAGCAGCAGACCCTCATTCCTAATGTTTTAGATGGTCAGCTTAGCGGCATGCCCTCGCCCCTAATGTTTTAGAGGGTCACCAGCAGGCCATTAATCCTAATTTTTCAAGGCTGTGTATGATGCCCTCCTTTATGTGTAATAAAGGGTGTATTGGAGTGACATTTCAGTCTAATTTTTGGCAGCCCTTTCACTTAGTGCATAGGCTTTATGAGTGTTGGACCACTACCTGAACTATTGTACCACAATGTGAATGAGGCCCTCCATTTTGTGATATACAGGTTGTATCGGAGTGCCTCAGGTCCTCCCATTGAATTAAATAGGGCTGGGGTGTTCGACAGAGCAGAAGGTAGTTCTTGGCTTCATCCACTAAGTCACTTCGTCACTTTTACTCAATGGATCAGACCCCACTGTTCCGACTATAAATTTTGGACTTAACAAGGGCAAACGGACATGTTGTAAAACCTGTGGTAGCTGCGGCCTCCGTTCCTGAATGCTGTACCTTACCCGGGCCATAACCACGTTGAACACCTGCTTTATGCTGCACACGTTTCCCTCTTAATCATGGCCCCAGTTCCGAAAAATCGATGAAATTTTTTGCAGAATTTGCAGATGATATACAAGTAAATATACAGCAAATACTGTTTGGTAACAATTTTTCGCCTAAAATCGTTTTTATCTTCCTTTTTGTGTGTTTTACGGTCAGTCTGTAAAAATGGCGTACTACGGGCGAAACATCGTTCCCAGCAGCGACGTTGGAGTCCAAGATGCATCCAGACATCCTCCCTATGCTGTCCCTGAACCATTTCTGTGGTGTTTCCATAATTTTCTGACCTTTTCCTATGAACCAGGCACCCTCCCCTCATCAGAGCAGGGGGTGCCTGGTGTAATGCTCGAGTCCTCCCATTGACTTCAATGGGGCTCAGGTGCTCGGCCGAGCACTCGAGCCTCCGGGGGCGCTCGGCCAGAGCACCCGAACACCCGAGCATCGGGGTGCTCGATCATCACTAATGGCAACCCAAACCAGTCGGAGCCCCAGAGGTGAAGGAACGGTAGACTGGAACCAAACCTTGAGAGCAGCTGGAGGGACTCTCGTTGCGAGGCAGAAAGTTCCGAATGGAAAGCGTAGTCCGAGAATACTGGGTCAGGCCGGAATCGAATCAGTAACCAAAGGAGCAGACAGAGACGTAGTCAGGCAAAGCTGGGGTCAAGATCCACGGGCAGAAGGCAAGACTAGGTCGGTATTCAGGCAGGGTTCGGTACACGGAATCAGCAAACACAGGAACTCAATGACAAAGGTTTCTCTCAGACTTTTGGCGCTAAAATCGAGCAAGGGTTGATGGAAGATCCAGGTACATAAAGCCTACAGCCGCCAATAGGATTATAGGTAGGAGGAGCAGTCAGGAGCAGCATGACAGTGCCCCCCCTTCAACGGCCGACCTCCGGACGGCCTGGAGCATCAGGATGCAGGCGATGAAAGGTCCGTACAAGGACCGGAGCATGGACCTCAGTAGCTGGCAACCAGGAACGATCAGCAGGACCATAGCCCTTCCAGTCGACCAAATAGTGTAATCGGCCCCGACATAGCCGAGAATCCAGAATCTTGCTGACCTCATATTCTGGATGACCATCCACCAAAACAGGAGCAGGAGGAGTGGCCGGTTGGTAGAAACGGTTCTTGACCAAGGGACGTAGAAGCGAGACATGAAAGGAATTGGCCACCTTCATGGTTGATGGTAAATCAAGAGAATAGGTGACAGGAGTGAGCTGAGTCTTGATAGGAAAAGGTCCAATGAACCTGGGACCCAATTTACCAGAGGGCTGCTTCAAGCGAAGGTGTTGGGTGGAGAGCCAGACCTGGTCACCAGTCTGGTATGAAGGAGCAGGTTGCCGTTTCTTATCCGCCATGGACTTGTAACTGGAAGAAGCGGCTGTCAAAGAGCGAGGAACAGAAGTCCAGTGAAGACAAAGATTTCGTACTCTATTATCAACTTCGGGAACATCGGAAACTGGAAGGTTGGGCAACGTCTGAGGGATTGGTGAAGGTTGAAGAAGCCCAACAGGCCTCTGATTGGATGGTTTAACTTGTGTACAAAGTGTGCAAGCTTTGACGTAGGCTACCACATCTTGTTTCAAGGAAGGCCACCAGAAGCGTCTAAGAAGAAACTCAGTATTTTTGGTAATGTCTGGGTGACCAGCCATAGTAGAGTGGTGCGACCATTTTAAGAGAGAGGACCGAAATCTCTTGGGAACAAATAGCAGATGACCGGGTTTCCCTTGAAATCGTCCACTGAAATGATGTTGAAGAAATTTGATCCTTTGTATTATGGACAATGATAGAGAGGCCACAATATGATCGGGAGGAATTATGGGTTCAGAAGGAGGTTCTGGTTCAGTAGTGAAGAGAGGAGGCAAGGTATCCACCTTCAGATTCTTAGGTCCCAGTTCAGATAGAAGAATTGGTTTTCCTCTAGGAGGCACGGTTCCGGGTAAGAAGTCAATAGGACAGTCTCTGTAGGGTTTAGGAACAGATTCCTCAGGAGTGGTTATGCAACCCACAAGGCCTGGTACAGGTATCTCAGAAAGGCAGTTAGAGTAGCAGGAAGAACCCCAATTCGTCAACTGGTCAGAGCTCCAGTCAATTACTGGATTGTGGCGGCGAAGCCAAGGAAGTCCCAAAATCACTGGAACGGAAGGGCACTCTATAACGTCGAGGTGAATTGTCTCTGAATGAAGGGTGCCAGTCCGAAGAAGTAGTAATTGAGTTTCATGGGTAACGAGGCCCTTTCCCAGAGGACCCCCACCCACGGTAGAGACCCGCAGGGGTTTGGTTTTCTGGACAAGCGGTATAGAGTGCCTGGAAGCGAATCCAGCATCAAGGAAGACCCCTGCCGCACCTGAGTCCAATAAGGCTTTAGTGGAGACTGAGCCCTCCACCCAACTTAACCGAACAGGAACCATCAAACGGTTTGTGTCAGACGGAGAGATTTTGTGTATTACGCCTAGGGAGTTGTCTCCATGGTTCCCTAAACTTTGGAAGTTTCCCGGACGGGTTGGACACTGGCGTAGGAGATGGCCCTTGAGGCCACAATAAAAGCAAAGTCCCTGACTTCTTCGCCGGCGTTTCTCCTCCTCAGGGAGTTTAGTCAATGACCCAATATCCATAGGTTCAACAGAAGTCTGTAATGTCTCGGTGGGAGAGGATAATCGAGGAACAAAATCAGATTTATGGCGGCGGAAGCGATCTCTCTCAAGCTGTCGCTCGATTTGCCGACGATCTAATTCTAAACAGGTAGATATCAGACCCTCCAGATCCTCTGGTATGTCTTGATTAACTAGAGCGTCTTTGATGCGTCCGCTCAGACCCCTGTGAAAGGCGGCTCGCAAGGCTCCATTGTTCCAGTCGGTTGTGTAGGAAAGTGTTCTGAACTCTACTGCATATTCAGCCACCGTGCGAGTGCCCTGTTTTAGGCCCAGTATACTGGTTTCAGCAGATGCTTGTCTTCCAGGTAGATCAAATACGGTTTTAAAGGCAGCGATAAATGCATTGGAGTCATCAAGAAGAGAAGATCTGTTCTCCACCAGAGGGGAAGCCCAAGCGAGGGCCTTATCAGTCAATAGAGAGATTATGAATGCCACCCTAGTAGAATGAGAGTAAAACGAATGAGGCAAGGTCTGAAAATGTAACTGGCACTGGTTCAAGAATCCACGACAATGTTCAGGTCGGCCAGAGTATCTCTCTGGTAAGGGTATCTTGGGTGGCTTGTACCCTGAGGTGGCTCCTGTAGACCCTGTGGCCCCAGGGGGCTGTGGTGGAGCTTGAGCAGGGGTAGATGGAGAGAATGTTTGCAACATTTCTATCATAGCATCCAGCTTATGATTGAGGGTTTGTAGTTGTGCTGCATGGGTAGACAGAACTTGCTCCTGTTGTTCCTGTCTGGAGGCTATGAGGGAAGCCTCAGCAGCATCCATTTTACTGTCTCGATTTTACTGTCAGTCTCTGAGTAGGGTCAAGCAAGGAAAAGGACTCAGGTTAACCAGTTCACAGTTCCTCTGAGTTCGAGACTGGATCAGCAGGTACTAGGAGGCTCGGGAAGGTTCAAGACCGTAGTCAGACTGCAGGACAGAGTTCCCTTTAATCGAGGGTCTCGAGGTTAAGATAAGGTTCGAGGCAGGTTCGAGGTCTTGGGGTATCGATAATGTTCGAGACAGGTTCGAGGTCTTGGGGTATCGATAAGGTTCGAGACAGGTTCAAGGTCTTGGGGTATCGATAAGGTTCGAGGCAGGTTCGAGGTTTATGGACTACAAATCCTCTATTCTCTGCTGAATCGAGTTTGGACTTGAGGCCCAGGAAACTGGAAGCAGGTAAGGGGAATACGAGTTCCTACACCCTCGACTGGCCGGGACAGTCACCGGAGCGGCTGGTGATGGCAACCCAAACCAGTCGGAGCCCCAGAGGTGAAGGAACGGTAGACTGGAACCAAACCTTGAGAGCAGCTGGAGGGACTCTCGTTGCGAGGCAGAAAGTTCCGAATGGAAAGCGTAGTCCGAGAATACTGGGTCAGGCCGGAATCGAATCAGTAACCAAAGGAGCAGACAGAGACGTAGTCAGGCAAAGCTGGGGTCAAGATCCACGGGCAGAAGGCAAGACTAGGTCGGTATTCAGGCAGGGTTCGGTACACGGAATCAGCAAACACAGGAACTCAATGACAAAGGTTTCTCTCAGACTTTTGGCGCTAAAATCGAGCAAGGGTTGATGGAAGATCCAGGTACATAAAGCCTACAGCCGCCAATAGGATTATAGGTAGGAGGAGCAGTCAGGAGCAGCATGACAATGCCATTGGGAATAAATAAATTAAGACCAATGTGGCTTAATAAAGAGGTATGCAGGGAAATGAGAAACAAGAGGCAGACTTTTAAATGGTTTAAGTCAAAAGGTTTATATGCATAATTTAAAAGATATAAAGAATGTCATGGACTACGCAAGCATGCAATTAGGCCAACAAATTTGCATTGCTTTCCCTAAAATACATTATTTTCTTTAGTATATACAAACAAAAGCAGCAATGGCAGGCTAAGGAAAAACAGAGAGAATAACAGAATTTCCTCCATTATGTACATGGTTTACGGAGTACAAAGTCCAAGAGAAACTGGAAAAGTTATGGTGAATAAAGCACCTGGACCTGATTGCATAAACCAAAGGTACATAAGGAACATAGCTCAGTAATAGTAAAACACTTATATTTAATATTTATTGATTCACTATCACCAGGCATAGTGCCCTTTGTATGGAGGAAACAGATGTAGTACCTTCTTGAAAAATGGTGCAAGATCCAAACCAGGAAATTATAGACCTGTAAGCTTGACTTCAGTAGAGGGTGAGTTATTAGAAGGGTTACTAATGTAACATTTAGGCCTATGTGAGAACCAACAACATTATTAGCAGGAGCCAGCATGGTTTTATGAAGAATAGATTATGTTGAACTAATTTACCTGCATTTTACTTAAGGGTAAGCAGTAATATTGACAAGGGTACTGCTGTTGATGTAGTATACTTGGATTTTGCAAAAGCCTTTCAACAGGTTGCTGCATAAATTAACCCTTTGAATGCCAGAGAGGTGCACAACGCATTGCTTTGCAATGCTTTGGATACCCCTCTGGCACTCAAAGGGTTAAAAGGCTTCAGTTTGAGAAGAGATAGCTATGTATGGCGAGCAAATTGGTTAAATGATATATGGCAGAGAATTGTTGTAAAATGAATCTTTTCAAGTTGATCTAAAGTTGTAAGTGGGGTGTAACAGGGTACAGTTCTGAACCCAATGTTTTTTTTACTGTTTATTAGTTATCTAGAAGTGGGCTTTGAAAGTAGTGTCACAATCTTTGTTGATGGCACTGAGCTTGTAAGGAAATATATAAAGAGAAGAGTGAGGTTTAACCCCTTCTCGTCCGATGATGTACCCGGACTGTCACGCTGGTCTGGCACTTAAGGACCAGTGCCAGGCCTGGTATGATACATACTTTTACTCACCGCATTCCAATAATACCGGGGACTGAAGCTGATTTCTCCAAGACTGGAGCGATCTCTTTCCATCCCTCGTTCGGCGTGCCGGCACACGTGATCAGTCACATGGGGCGGCACGTCGAACTTCCCTATCTGGTCCTTAAAGGACCACACCACACACCCCGGGACTGATGGTCCTTGAGCGGTTAATATAGATAAATGTAAGGTTATACATTTGGGCTGTAGAAACAAACATATGCTAAATGGGAAACTACTTGGGGAATCCTCATTAGAAAAAGATTTAGATAGACAATAGACTTTAAAGCAGAGTGTAATGTCACTTAGCTGATGCAAGAGCCAGTAGGGTACTATCCTGTGTAAAATGGGGTATAGATGCAAGGGATATGAATATAATTCTACTACTATGTAATTTCTTGAATAGGTCTCCCTTGAGATATGGAATACAGATTTGGGCACCAGTTCTTAAGAGATACATTATCAAACTGGAAGAAGCGCAGAGACATGCAACAAAACTGATAAAGGAACTGGAGGATCTGGGTTTGTGAAGGGAGACTAGCCAAACTGGGTTTGTTTACATAAGAAAAGTGATATCTAAGGAGTGATATGATTGTCATTTACAAATATATTCAAGGACAATATTAAAAACTCTGTAGGAAACTCTTTACTCAAAGATCTGAACAAAAAAAAGTTAATCCATTAAGACTAGAGGAAAGGTACTTTGACTAAAACAAATGCAGGGATTTTTTAAAGTAAAGATAGTAAAGTTATGTAATTCATTGCCTCAGATGCTTTCAGAAAAGGAATGGATACCTTTCTACCTCAGAAAAACTTTGGACAATTATGACAGTTGGTTTCATAGTAGATAGAATGTAGATCTAGGGAACTATCTGACTGCCATTTGGAGTCAGGAAGGAACTTTTTACCTACTTGGGGCTTAACTAGAAATGGCTTCAGTGGGTTTCCTTTGCATTCCTCTGGATCAACAGGGGTGATATGGCATGGGCCTCATCAACTATGTTAAACTGTTACTATGAAGAGAATCATCAGGGTACCAGGGAACAGAAAATCCTAAGACAAGCCAGGTCCAAACCAAAATACCAGACAGAAAAGAAACATGATTAGAGCACTAACAGGTTACAATTTCCTGTCAGGGAGGGAGTGGAAAAGACCAGTATGGGAAAGTGAGTTCTCATCTAAGCTCTCATGAGACCAAGGTTAGCTATACAGGTACTGGATCCTAGCAACTAGTCATTGGATGGCTGAGGATTATCTGAATTGTAGTCCTGAACCCTGGAGGGCCACAGATTTCTTATTCCTGGTCTTCTGCATAAGTATATCCTGGAAGATTCTAGCAGACTAGGGAAGATCAGATTCCTTGGGCCAGTTGCAGCTAAGAAATCATCTGAAAAAAAGTAACTGTTGAGTGGATCTGTAAAACTAGATCATAACAATATTTCCTGATTCACAAATCCCTACATGAGTACGGGTAGATTAATTAATTGAGGTAGAATGTTGTTAAATATTTTGATCATTAGTATACGCTAGTTCCTCAAATGGCTGGTAGGTAATAAAGGGACTTTATCCTGCATCCAAATATATTTTCCACTGTTGGGTGATCACAGCCTTACTCATTGTTAGTAATCACAGATGGTTGCAACACAATTCATTGAGTACAGTCTGGCACTCAGAGGGTTAAAGGATGGTTATTCTTATTTGGAAATTAGGGTATTATTGTACCCACTGAAGCAGATGGAGTATAATGGGCTATCTTAGCCTTACCCACTACTAGAAGATCAATCAATCAATCAATCATCAATCAATCAATCAATCACCTAGACCAGTTGTCGTTCAATAGCCTTAATTGAAGGTTATCCTGTTTTGAACAGCAGAAAGGCTAATACATGGACTCATTTCTGAGCCCCCCCAATACCTCTATTCAAATAGACTTTAACTTATTATGTATACATGGTAAGTGATTAATCAGTCACACAGCACATACCCACTAATAACTATAATCAGTTGGTACACTTTTCCTCTTCCAGTTCTTGTAGTCTTGAACTTATAGATATTAGAGGGCTAAGAAAAGTAACCTGACAAAGCATCACATTGCCCCAGCTACAGTGGAGAGCCATAAATGTTTTTTTAAGGAAGGAGATTATCAAGCAGTGTTTCATGCATATTGAACTTGAAAAGTGGAGGCTTTTCCTTTTCAAACAATGGTACTCTTTCTCATTTCAGAGTAAGTGTGAGATCGGGGCTTCAATTAGAAACCCCAATGTCATACTTCTTGATGCACATAAATATTTAATCTTTTACATGCAGTGTAATTGAATGGTTATCTCTCACAGTCTCTCAGCCGTGCAAGGAAAACACAAACTCTAACAGAGAGTCGGAACCCTACTGCAAGATGTTGGCAGTCAAGGAGAAGAAGATGTCTTTAAGAGAGGCTGAAGTCGGCAGACAGATATTCATAGATTGCAAGTCGAGACTACTGGGGAAGAGATACAGAAGAGTCAATGTAGAAGCAGGGGTCGACTCACAGATAGTCGAGTAAAGCTGGTAGTTGTCACGGTTTGTTATGACTCTCAGACACAGAGAAAAGGTAAAAACATAACTTTATTGAAAAGTTAGAGAGAACCCTATTGGGTAGTATACACATACAAGATGTATATATATAGCAGTTTACATAGGAGCATAGTAATGATACATGGAATGGGATACAGGCTCTACCGGCCCTGCCAATACCGGGTAAGGCAACCTTAGATGGCACAAGATGGTAACAGGGTCTACTGGCCTTACAAATATACCGGGCAGGGCAGCCTGGAGACTCATGCAAGGAATACTGAAGGCTCTACCGACCTTGCCAATAAACCGGGCAAGGTAGCCAAGAAACTAGGACTATAGTTAATGAGGCTCTACCGGCCTTGCCAATATACCAGGCAAGGCAGCCAAGACACTAGGACTGCAGGTAATGAGGCTCTACTGGCCGTGCCAATATACCGGGCATGGCAGCCAAGTCACTGGGACTGTAGGTAAGAGGCTCTACCGGCCTTGTCAATACCGGGTAAGGCAACCCTTAATGGAATAGACACGACCAGGTTCTACCGGCCTTACCAATACCGGGCAAGGCAGCCCACTGCTGATAGTGAGGGCAGCAAAGGTGGCCGAGGTGACTGGCTAGGTGGGGACAACCAGTCACCAATGATGACAAGCGAGGCCACAGGATATATAAATTGAAATGGACTGCCACTCTTAAAAGGATGGAACAATAACGAGCAGTGTACCACAGTCACCACCGGGTAGTCAGGAAGCGCAACTAGCCACAGGTAATGCGAGGAGCAAACCAGTACCCGTGTACTGGGAGAAACCTTCAAAGTGTCAGGCTGTTAGGACAGGACAGCCTCAATCTATGGAGCGAACCAGTTCCTTCGTACTGAAGTAACCAATGACACAACCAGTGCGACAGCAACTGGTTACCGTGGAGCGAACCAGTACCCGCGTACTGGAGTAACCAGAACTCTACCGGTGCAACAGCAGCCGGTTACAGTGGAGTGAACCAGTACCCACGTACTGGAATAACCAAAGACTCAATCGGTGCATCAGCAGCCAGTTACAGTGGAGCGAACCAGTACCCGCGTACTGGAGTAACCCATGACTCTTCCGGTGCAGCGGCAGCCATTTACAGTGGAGCAAACCAGTACCCGCATACTGGATAAACCAATGGCTCATATAAGTGCAATAGCAGCTAGTCTCAGTGGAGCGAACCAGTACCCACGTACTGGAGTAACCAGTGACTCTACCGGTGCGACAGCAGCCGGTTACAGTGAAGTGAACCAATACCTGCATACTGGAGTAACCAACGGCTCATATAAGTACAATAGCAGCTAGTCTCAATGGAGCAAACCAGTACCCGTGTACTGGAGTAATCAGTGACTCTACCGGTGCGACAGCAGCCGTTTACAGTGAAGCGAACCAGTACCCGCGTACTGGAGTAACCAATGGCTCATATAAGTACAATAGCAGCTAGTCTCAATGGAGCGAACCAGTACCCGCATACTGGAGTAACCAGTGACTCTGCCGGTGCGACAGCAGCCGGTTACAGTGGAGAGAACCAGTACCCACGTACCGGCATAACAAATGACTTTACCGGTGCAACAGCAGCCTGTTACAGTGGAGCAAACCAGTACCCGCGTACCGTCATAACCAATGACTATACCGGTGCAACAGCAGCCGGTTACCGTGGAGCGAACCAGTACCCGCGTACTGGAATAACCAATGAGAGAATAATAATGTCGCCCAGACCACCGGGAACGGCAGGCACCCGGTACATAATGAAACAGGAACCCCGCTGAGGATGAAGAGGATCAGCACTGCAGACGGTCGACCGGATCTGGAATGGCAGCAGGAACAACAACAGGAACAGCAACTCCAACCGGATCAGGAATAGATGCAGGAACCAGGCGACTTGTAGGCAGGAGCTAGGATACCACTGGCAATCAGGAACAGCGACAAGGCCCAGGAAGCACAGGAACACAATGCAGGAGCAGCCGCAATAGAGACAACACGAAAAGGCAACCAAAGGGTGCCCAAGCTCAGTTTAAATAGGCAGTATAAGGCGGGTTGACGGCAAGCAGCCAATGGAGAGCCCCCTGCAGGTAACTGACATGAAAATGCAGCAATCACGGGCACCGTGATAGCAGTCGACCCTTAGGGGTCGAGGTCGAACAGGAGTCAGCTCACAGGATGGTGAGAAGTGTTGATAGTCGACCCTTCAGGGTTGTAGACAAATGGAGAGTCATAGACAAGCCAGAGTTGGTACACGGTGAGTCGAGAAATGTAGTCGCTACCTTGGGGTTGTAGACAAGTGGGTGGTCATAGGCAAGCTGGGTCCGATACACAGAGAGTCAAGAGGTGTAGTAGTCATGTAGACATGCAGGTACACAGGACACTAGGATGCTGATCACTGACCATCCAAGGGCGGGGAGAGGAGCCAGGTCCCGAGCATTAGTAAGCCACAAACAGGTGAAGAGTGTCAGCAATTAGGTTTGAGCCCGCCTCTGGGATGGAGGAACAAGACAGGTTGTAACATTATCAGATTATACCTCATGTGCCCACTATTTACTAGTATCACTGGTAAAGGGGAACTATATAATTTCCACGTATATGATCATTTAGCCAATGTGGGCAGGGACTTTCTACAGCAGAGCCACCTCCCCCCCACACACACACTAAACCAGTTTGTATTTTTTTTACTTATATGGCATGTACCTTCATGATTTCCATTGCTAGAGTGTGGAGACAATTTACAGTGATAATACTTTTGGACAAGCAGGAAGGAAAACAGACTAAGACTTGACATCCTTATGGTCAAGGCAAAGATAACTGCTTTCCAAGATAGTGTT
This sequence comes from Rhinophrynus dorsalis, assembly GCA_037306005.1. Taxonomy (NCBI): domain Eukaryota; kingdom Metazoa; phylum Chordata; class Amphibia; order Anura; family Rhinophrynidae; genus Rhinophrynus; species Rhinophrynus dorsalis. The sequence goes on along the minus strand of CM074721.1, from coordinate 271,203,244 downwards.
TCGTTCCTTGGAGTTATAGGAATGAGAACCAATCAGTGGAGGTGCAGGTGGATAGTGCCACCTGGTCCGATCCTAGTGCCCAGAATTGCTTGTTCGTTCCTAGGTGCACTCTTTCCTCCCCTGAGTGTGCCCTACATAAGCTTGCCAGATGCCCAATACTATAAATGGTGTGTGGGCACTAGTGATGAGCGAGCACCCCAATGCTCGGGTGTTCGGGTGCTCTGACCGAGCACCCCCTGAGGCTCGAGTGCTCGGCCGAGCACCCGAACCCCATTGAAGTCAATGGGAGGACTCGAGCATTACACCAGGCACCCCCTGCTCTGATGAGGGGAGGGTGCCTGGTCCATAGGAAAAGGGCAGAAAAGGATGGAAACACCACAGAAATGGTTCAGGGACAGCATAGGGAGGATGTCTGGATGCATCTTGGACTCCAACATCGCTGCTGGGAACGATCTTTCGCCCGTAGTAAGCCATTTTTACAGACTGACCATAAAACACACAAAAAGGAAAATAAAAACGACTTTAGGCGAAAAATTGTTACCAAACAATATTTGCTGTATATTTACTTGTATATCATCTGCAAATTCTCCTAAAAATTTCCTTGATTTTTCTGAACTGAGGCCATGATTAAGAGGGAAACGTGCGCAGAGGCAAATTCTCCCAAAAATTTCCTTGATTTTCAGAACTGAGGCCATGATTAAGAGGGAAACGTGCGCAGAGGCAAATTCTCCCAAAAATTTCCTTGATTTTCAGAACTGAGGCCATGATTAAGAGGGAAACATGCGCAGAGGCAAATTCTCCCAAAAATTTCCTTGATTTTATTGAACTGAGGCCATGATTAAGAGGGAAACGTGCGCTGAGCTGACCATCTAAAACATTATGGGTAAGGGTCTGCTGCAGAGCTGACCATCCTAAACATTATATGCGAAGGCCCGCTAGTGAGCTGACGCTATAAAACATTATATGAGAGGGCCCGCTAGAGAGCTGACCCAATAAAACATTATATGAGAAGGCCCGCTGGTGAGCTGACCTATATAAAAATTGTCAAACAGGGCCCGCTGGTGAGCTGGCCCTATATAAAAATTATATCACAGGGCCCGCTGGTGAGCTGGCCCTATATAAAAATTATAGCACAGGGCCCGCTGGTGAGCTGGCCCTATATAAAAATTATATCCCAGGGCATATGGAAGAGGAGGAGGAGGATGAGAAGATTAAGAGTCAACCATATACCCGTTTTTTGGGTGGAAGGGGTGAATGGGAATACAGAGTATTCACATCATTGTAAATAACATATATAAAGTGAGTTTATGTTCCCCCGGGGTTTTCCTCCAGTGGAGTGGAGAAGTCAGGGGAAATCCAGGCCTTGTTCATTTTTATAAGTGTCAACCTATCAGCATTGTCGGTGGAAAGGCGGATACGCTTATCTGTTATGATGCCACCAGCAGCACTAAATACCCGCTCAGACAGAACGCTGGCGGCAGGGCAGGCCAGCACCTCCAAGGCGTAGAGTGCCAGTTCATACCACGTGTCCAGCTTGGACACCCAGTAGTTGTAAGGCACAGAGGGATCATTGAGGACGCTGACACGGTCTGCTACGTACTCCTTCACCATCTTCCAAAACTTTTCCCTCCTTGTGACACTAGGCTGCGCATCAGGGTGAGGGTGCTGGCGGGGTGTCATGAAGGTGTCCCACGCCTTGGAGAGTGTTGCCCTGCCTTTCTCGGAACTGCTGTGTGCTCCCCTTTTCTCCCCTTCTCTGTTGGCCAAGGTAGCACGTACTCTGCCGCCAGCGTTGTCAGATGGAAAATTTTGGAGCAATTTTTCAACAACAACCTTCTGGTATTGCACCATTTTGCTTGTCCTCTCCACCGGAGGAATGAGAGATGAGAAATTCTCTTTGTAGCGGGGGTCCAGAAGGGTGAACACCCAGTAATCCGTGTTGTTTAAAATGCGTATAACGCGTGGGTCACGGGAAAGGCAGCCTAACATAAAGTCAGCCATGTGTGCCAGAGTACCAACAGTCAAGATTTCGCTGTCCTCACCAGAAGGATGACTCTCAATATCCTCATCCTCTTCCTCCTCTTCTGCCCACCCACGCTGAAGAGATGGAACTAAAGTTCCATGGCTACCCTCTGTAGCGGAGGCAACCGTGTCTTCCTCCTCCTCCTCCGCCTCCTCCAATTGTCGCTGAGAAGACGAAGTGAGGGTGCTCTGGCTATCACCTTGTGTAAGCTCTTCCTCCCCCATTTCCACCTCTTCCACATGCAAAGCGTCGGTTTTAATTGTGAGCAGCGAGCGTTTCAGTAGACACAGAAGTGGGATGGTTACACTGATAATAGCGTTATCGCCGCTCACCATCTGTGTCGATTCCTCAAAATTGCGTAAAACCTCGCAGAGGTCTGACATCCATTCCCACTCCTCACTTCTGATTACAGGAAGTTGAACGGAGAGGCGACGACCGTGTAACAGCTGGTACTCCACTACTGCCCTCTGCTGCTCACAAAGCCGGGCCAACATGTGGAAGGTGGAGTTCCAGCGCGTGCTCACGTCACACAGCAGCCGGTGAGCTGGCAATTGTAAGCGCTGCTGCAGCTTCAACAGGCCGGCCGAAGCTGTAGATGACTTACGGAAATGTGCACACACGCGGCGCACCTTGGTCAAGAGATCATGCACATTGGGGTAGGTTTTTAGAAATCGCTGAACCACTAAATTAAATACATGCGCTAGGCACGGTACGTGTGTGAGCTTGCCGAGCTCCAAAGCCGCCACCAAGTTACGCCCATTATCACACACAACCATGCCTGGTTGCAGGTTGAGTGGCGAGAGCCACTGCTCGGTCTGGTGACTAATCCCCTGCAACAGCTCTGAGGCCGTGTGCTGTTTGTCCCCAAGGCAGATCAGCTTCAGCACGGCCTGTTGACGCTTCCCCACTGCAGTGCTACACTGCTTCCAGCTACTGGCTGATGGGGGAGTGGCGCTGCGTGTAGAGAATTCGGAGGTGGAAACGGAGGAGGAGGAGCCAATAACGTAGGTGCTGGCGGAAACCCTGATGGAGGTAGGGCCCGCAATCCTCGGCGTGGGTAGCACCCGTGCCATCCCAGGGTCCGAGTCGCTCCCAGCCTCCACGACATTCACCCAGTGTGCCGTCAGGGAAATGTAGCGTCCCTGGCCACAAGCACTTGTCCATGTGTCAGTCGTTAAGTGGACCTTCCCAGTAACTGCGTTGGTCAGGGCACGGGTGATGTTACGGGACACATGGTGGTGTAATGCGGGGATGGCACACCGGGAAAAGTAGTGGCGGCTGGGGACCGCGTACCGAGGGACAGCTGCTGCCATCAGGCTGCGGAAGGACTCAGTGTCCACAAGCCTAAATGGCAGCATTTCGATGGCCAGTAATTTTGAAAGGTGTGAGGTTAGTGCTATGGCCTGTGGGTGGGTGGCTGGGTACTTTCTCTTGCGCTCAAATGCCTGGGGTAACGACATTTGGACGCTGTGCTGGGACAGGGAAGTGGATGTGGTCGCTGATGGTGCTTCAGATGGTACAGGTGCAGGGCGGGAGATATGCGGGCCTGTGCCTTCGACAGGCGATTGGCCGGCACCGAAAACAGGGGAAGAGGAGGCAGTGGTGTGGCCTGCAGACACAGATGGGCGATCCAGGCGTTACTCCCACTTACTACGGTGCTTGGATGCCATGTGTCGGATCATGCTGGTGGTGGTGAGGTTTCTAGTGTTCATGCCTCGGCTCATTCTGGTGTGGCACAGGTTGCAAACTACAATTCTTTTGTCGTCCGCACTTTCCTTAAAAAAACGCCATACCGCGGAACACCTACCCTTTGGCAAGGTAGATTTACGCAAGGGGGTGCTCCGTGGAACATTTGCGGGCCGGTTTGGTGCGGTCCGCCTTCTTTCTGTAGCCACACCACTGCCTCTTCCAGCCTGTTGCGGTGCTGCAGATGGCTCACCCTCAGGACTGCTGTCATCGCTCGGCTCTACACCTTCCCAGGTGGGGTCAGTCACCTCATCGTCCACCAAGTCCTCCTCCACTTCCTCACTCTGATCATCCTCCTCAAGTCTTGATCCCACCACATACTCAGTCATTGACAACTGTATAACATTCTCCTCAACAAGGTCTTGAGACGGAAATAGTGGTTGATTTAATGGCAACTGTGTCTCATCATCATCATCATCATCCACTACTTCCTTTGACCTTAAATGCCGTTCACATCTGTCATCTTCTTGTGATTGGGTAGCCTCTAGAGGTTGTGAATCAGGGCACAAGATGTCATGTTCCTCTGCAAGCGTGCTTGGAGAGAGGGTCAAATGAAGGATTGGTGATGAGACGAGCTCCTCACTATATCCCAGTGTGGGATCACTTCTTTGACCAGACCGTGTATGGTGGGAGGAAGGATGATCAGAGTGAGGATTATGTTGACCAGACTCTTGGCTACTGAGAGTGGACTTGGTGGAAGACAGGGTGGTGCTTAACCGACTGGAAGCAGTATCAGCTGTCATCCAACCGACCACCTGTTCGCAGTGGTCGGACCTCGAGAGTGATGTCCTGCGACGCCCTGTAAAATTACACATGAAGCTAGGTATGGTGGATGTCTTTCTTTCTTGTGCTCTGGCACCAGGCACAGTTTCTCCGCGTCCTGACCCGCGCCCTGAACTATCAGGATCACGTCCACTTCCCCGTCCCTTTTTACCCGCCTTCTTCATCTTACACGGAATATGTGACTTTAATATTTGAGTTTGAAAACTTAACAGTATTTCTTACTATTCTGCAACTGTGCAGAGTACACAGAATAGGCTGCTAAACTGCGGTGACACACACTGAATGGAATATGTGACTTTAATATTTGAGTTTGAAAACTTAACAGTATTTCTTACTATTCTGCAACGGTGCAGAGTACACAGAATAGGCTGCTAAACTGCGGTGACACACACTGAATGGAAAATGTGACTTTAATATTTGAGTTTGAAAACTTAACAGTATTTCTTCCTATTCTGCAACTCTGCACAGTACACAGAATGTGCTGCTAAACTGCGGCGAAGCACACTGAATGGAATATGTGACTTTGATATTTTAGTTTGAAGACTTAACAGTATTTCTTCCTATTCTGCAACTCTGCACAGTACACAGAATGTGCTGCTAAACTGCGGCGAAGCACACTGAATGGAATATGTGACTTTGATATTTTAGTTTGAAGACTTAACAGTATTTCTTCCTATTCTGCAACTCTGCACAGTACACAGAATGTGCTGCTAAACTGCGGCGAAGCACACTGAATGGAATATGTGACTTTAATATTTGAGTTTGAAAACTTAACAGTATTTCTTACTATTCTGCAACGGTGCAGAGTACACAGAATAGGCTACTAAACTGCGGTGACACACACTGAATGGAAAATGTGACTTTAATATTTGAGTTTGAAAACTTAACAGTATTTCTTACTATTCTGCAACGGTGCAGAGTACACAGAATAGGCTGCTAATCGGCGGTGACACACACTGAATGGAATATGTGACTTTAATATTTGAGTTTGAAAACTTAACAGTATTTCTTACTATTCTGCAACGGTGCAGAGTACACAGAATAGGCTGCTAAACGGCGGTGACACACACTGAATGGAATATGTGACTTTAATATTTGAGTTTGAAAACTTAACAGTATTTCTTACTATTCTGCAACGGTGCAGAGTACACAGAATAGGCTGCTAAACTGCGGTGACACACACTGAATGGAAAATGTGACTTTAATATTTGAGTTTGAAAACTTAACAGTATTTCTTCCTATTCTGCAACTGTGCAGAGTACACAGAATAGGCTGCTAAACGGCGGTGACACACACTGAATGGAATATGTGACTTTAATATTTGAGTTTGAAAACTTAACAGTATTTCTTCCTAGTCTGCAACGGTGCAGAGTACACAGAATAGGCTGCTAAACGGCGGTGACACACACTGAATGGAAAATGTGACTTTAATATTTGAGTTTGAAAACTTAACAGTATTTCTTACTATTCTGCAACGGTGCAGAGTACACAGAATAGGCTGCTAAACGGCGGTGACACACACTGAATGGAAAATGTGACTTTAATATTTGAGTTTGAAAACTTAACAGTATTTCTTCCTAGTCTGCAACTGTGCAGAGTACACAGAATAGGCTGCTAAACTGCGGTGACACACACTGAATGGAAAATGTGACTTTAATATTTGAGTTTGAAAACTTAACAGTATTTCTTACTATTCTGCAACTGTGCAGAGTACACAGAATAGGCTGCTAAACGGCGGTGACACACACTGAATGGAAAATGTGACTTTAATATTTGAGTTTGAAAACTTAACAGTATTTCTTCCTAGTCTGCAACGGTGCAGAGTACACAGAATAGGCTGCTAAACGGCGGTGACACACACTGAATGGAATATGTGACTTTAATATTTGAGTTTGAAAACTTAACAGTATTTCTTACTATTCTGCAACTGTGGACAGTACACAGAATAGGCTGCTAAACTGCGGTGACACACACTGAATGGAATATGTGACTTTGATATTTTAGTTTGAAGACTTAACAGTATTTCTTCCTATTCTGCAACTCTGCACAGTACACAGAATGTGCTGCTACACTGCGGCGAAGCACACTGAATGGAATATGTCACTTTGATATTTTAGTTTGAAGACTTAACAGTATTTCTTCCTATTCTGCAACTCTGCACAGTACACAGAATGTGCTGCTACACTGCGGCGAAGCACACTGAATGGAATATGTGACTTTGATATTTTAGTTTGAAGACTTAACAGTATTTCTTCCTATTCTGCAACTCTGCACAGTACACAGAATGTGCTGCTACACTGCGGCGAAGCACACTGAATGGAATATGTGACTTTGATATTTTAGTTTGAAGACTTAACAGTATTTCTTCCTATTCTGCAACTCTGCACAGTACACAGAATGTGCTGCTAAACTGCGGCGAAGCACACTGAATGGAATATGTGACTTTGATATTTTAGTTTGAAGACTTAACAGTATTTCTTCCTATTCTGCAACTCTGCACAGTACACAGAATGTGCTGCTAAACTGCGGCGAAGCACACTGAATGGAATATGTGACTTTGATATTTTAGTTTGAAGACTTAACAGAATGTGCTCTAATCTGCAACTTTGCACACTAAACAGAATGTGCTCTAATCTGCAACTTTGCACACTAAACAGAATGTGCTCTAATCTGCAACTGTGCACACTAAACAGAATGTGCTCTAATCTGCAACTTTGCACACTAAACAGAATATATTTTTTTTTTTGTTTTGTTTTTTTCCCCCCACACAAAATAACCTGCTGCCCCCACACACAGTAGTCCTAAAAAGGACTTTTGGTTCTTTTTTTTCACAATTTAGGTTTTTTTCCTCCCTACACTGCCTTTCCCTTCCTATCCTCAGCTCTCCCTGGCTAAGACTGAGCCGAACTCGATGGTCAGGTGCTATACAGCAACCGACCACGGGTTCTGGCCAGCCAATCAGTGTAATGCCAGCAGCCAACATGGCTGCTGGCATTACACCGATGTCAGAGCCTCCCTGCACGTTTATTGGATGCGCAGCAGCCGCAAAACGTGCGGGGAGGAGACCCGAACATGGCAGGCGAGCACATGCGGTACTCGTACGAGTACCGCCATGTGCCGAGCAGAGCGATGCTCGAGCCGATCCGAGCATCGTCCGAGCATGCTCGCTCAACACTAGTGGGCACACATGCATTCTTGATTCTTCTTAGTGGAGTCTGTTGGTTACTTGGATGTTGTTGTCAAGGATGTGCACATGTCCTCCTCTACTCTATTTAGCTGCATGTCCTTCTTACTTTGGATTCTGACTTCTCCTGTGATTTGACTATGACTTGACTTTTAGACCCCTCTTTCCCTGCTAGTAGCTCCAACGTCAGATTGTTCTGCTGACTGCTTATTTGATGCCTGCTCTGACTTTGGCTGGTTGACTAAACTTCTGCTCATAGATTTATCCTCAAAATCTATCAGACTTACCTGTGTTCCTGAGCTATGCCACACAGCGCTTGGGGCTTAGACCCTTGTGGTGAACAATAATTTTGCCCAGGTCACAGCTGTTAGACTATATCTTTTGCTCTTCAGCTCAACATTTCTTGACACGGTGCAGAACATGTAACTGCCACATTACGATATTCCCCAAAATGTATATCTTTTCAGCAAAGGGATAATGTTGTGCAATATGGACAGAATATATACTGCAGGGTTTAACCTGCTGAGTAAATCAAGATGTGCTCTTGTTTTTTCAAAATGTATTGTAGCTCAAACTGCATTTCTTGGGTGACTTAATTTCATGGTCTGAAATGTTACAGCGGCAGCAGCCTATTGAGAGTTATTGTCACTGAAAATACTGCACCATATTATTACTTTAACCCTTTGAGTGCCAGAGGGGTACGGAACGCATTGCAAAGCAATGCGTTCCATACCCCTCTAGGACTCAAAGGGTTAATATTGATCTCATCTGTTGCTTACCCCATTTTATCATGACAAATTTTGACTTTACTTTATCAAGTAGTTAAATAAATAATTACGACATGAGAATGCATATTTTGTTTATCATTATTCTAGTTGTTATAAATGTATTTTAATAAATCAAATTATCATAGATATTTTGCATTCTACAAGTGATTTACAGGTTATAATGAACTATTAATCATATGTATCCTTTGAGGCACACAGTCCTCTGCAAAATGAAACAACTTTGAATGAAAAATGACTGTAAAATATAAGTAAAAAAGTACGTGCTTTGCATGAATGGGTTGAGGATTAATGTGACCTTATGTCTTATACAATTAGAGCAACAAAAAAAGTTCTAATCAGACATCTTCACTCTGGCAACATTTATCAGTAACTGAACACATTACCCAGAGTCACATCTGATTGCAGTAATACATATTTTTTAGAAGTGACTTTTCCCATACTAAAATCTGTTAAAATAAATGTAAAAAATAAGATTGTCATTATTATTCTATTCAAATACTGACATTTTGATCGCCAAAATCTTATTTCACAATGCATTGGTGATAATTCTAGCATTCAAGGGGTTACTTTAGAAGATATATTTAACTCTTTGAGTGTCAGAGAGGCATTGCAATGTGTTGGATGCCTCTCTGGCACTCAAAGGGTTAAAAAGGGCTCTTTCACACTGGTGTCAGAAATGTAACAATCTGCATCTCCATAACCAGTGTTCTGAATGTAATGTAGCGTACTTTCAGATCTCATCACAGGGAGGGCTTAATAGTCACCCATGTGAGTTTCAGCCTAATAGGCCTGTGCTCCCATGGTCCAGTCATTCATTGGAGGTTGAGATAAGCATTGCAGCTTCCAATGTCCATGTACTTCTATGTGCATGTACAAATGCATTAGCTCCTATACATACATACATACATACACACACACACACTCAGTGCTGCAATGCAGACAATCTAGGTAAGTAATTATCAATACCAGTTCTAAGGACACACCAAAAGTTAGTATCAAAGGCTATCCCTATATACGAACAGGTATATCTGTCACAATGACTGAACGACTGATTACCCACCTGTGATTTTTAAAATGGATCTATCATATAATATAAGTTTACTTGATTAGATAGGTTTTTGAGAATTATCTTGGCACAGTATGGCATCGAAGTTATCAGCATGAGGTGCCACACTGCACCATCAAAATATAATATTTAAACTCTTAAACTTACATAGTAACATAGCTGATGATCTGAAAAAAGATATGCATCAATCATGTCCAGCCCATGCCATAGCACTCTTGTTGGTACAGATGAAGGCAAAAAAACAAACAAACAAACAAACAAACAAAATTTCTTGAAGCCATTTCCATTTAAGCCCCAAGGGGGTGAAAAAATTCCTTCTGGACTTTAAAGAGCAGTTGGATATTTATGTGGATCAACATCCTATATGCTTTGAAACCAACTGTCATAATACTCTGAGCTAGAAATATAATCATTACTTTTTTGAAACACAGTATCTACAAACACAGCATACATAGGTAAAGAATTCCATATCTTTACTGGCCTTACTGTAAAAAAAGCCCTTCCTTTTAGTCAAAAGTTCCTTTCCTCTGGTCAGACCTCCCAGACCCATTAACGTTTTTTTGCACTTTTCTGCATTTTCAGTTCAATAATGTATTTTTTAAAAAAAATTGTATCCCATATTCTAGATGAGGCCTTATTAAGGTTTTATTTTAAATACAGATAGAATTATATTTCCATCTTGTGCATGTATACCCGTATTTATATAGGACAATATCCTATTGGATCTTGCAGTGGATGACTGACAATGTACACTACTGTGAAGACTATTGTCTATCAGTACTGCTAAATCATTTTCTAACAAGAATTCCCCAAGTAGTTTCCCATTTAGTGTATATGTAGCATGTTTGTTTCTACAGCTCAAATGCATAACCTTAAATGTATCTATATTAAACCTCATCTGTAGGGATGGGCGAAAGTTGTTGCTGTGTTCCTACGAGAAATCTTGTGAAAATCACGTCGTTATCTGCTTTTTCGCAGGTAAATCCGCTTTAATGCTAGAGCTTAACATTTTTGCATCTTTCACCCATTGGCCAAAATCTTTCACCATTTGTACAATGGCTAGAAAGTTTCCACCCATTGATTTACATTGTTTTCACACTTCCGCTCTAGACATGCTGTGCTGTTCTGCTGTGATATTTTGCAAACACTGAGGCAGGAGAGGCTCATAGTGACTGCTATCACTATGAGCAGGGTGAAAAATAATCAATGAAGGAGCTCTGGAAGGACCCTTATGTGTCTGCTGAGTCTGAGGAGGAAGGGACCACTACTGAACCAATGCTGTCCAGTCCCCCTAAATCACCACAAGGGATCTTTGGGAACTTAAGGGAGGGAAGGGAGGGAGAACAGGGAAGGGAGGGAGAAAAGGGAATGGGAAGGGAGGGAGAAAATGGTAGTACTAGTGAGAGCAGGACAGGTCAGCTGCCTGTGTCTGCTGCTAGATTTGCTGCCTCTGCTGACACCGTTGCTGCCCCTGTTGAAACCAGTGTGGTGCCTGCTGCCAGTGCTGAACCTTCTGCCACCAGTATTGAAGCTGATGCCACCAGTGCTGAAGCAGCTAGTGTATCTTGTAAAACTCAGGAGGGGGGGAAGATAAGATGATGCCAAGTGTGACAGCAGGGGACCCTCTGTCACATTGCTCGTCACCTCCTCCAAGCAGCAGTGAGATGTCTGTAATAGAGAGCAGCACGTAGGGACTAGTGGTGGTGGTATTGGAGAAGCTGGGGTGGAAAAGACAATGTTGGCCTTTTTATCAGAAACTGAGAAGGAATGGGAGACAGGGATGAGGACAGGCATCGCCGCCACCACCACTAGCAATCAGCTTTTGGAATTTGCGGAATTTGTAACTACTCAAATTCCTGCTGCTGCGGAGATGCATGGCAGCAGGATGCTGAGGAGCAAGCTAGTATGCCACCGACCACAGTGGACACAGTGGGAATGGGGACAACAAGTGATGCGGGACTAGGACAGGTTCCACTTACCAACAGTACTCCTGATCCTAGTTGCAGTGCTTATTATGAGGCAGTAGCAGCAACATTATCCGCTGCCACAGAAAGTGAAGGGAAATGTGGAGGACAAGAAGAAAAAGGCCATTCTTCGCCACCTGTTCCCTATCCCTCCCCCCAGAAGTCATGGATGTGGGGCTATTTGTCACGGCATACCAATAACGTTCAGGAGTCAGTACGGTATAGTTAAATGCAAAATTTATTAATAATAGCAAATAGCAAGCAGAGGGTTACAAGCCTGCGAGCAGTGTTATTAGGAATAGTAGGCTGCCAAGCTTGACCACTCTGCTGGAGACTAGACCTCAGCCACTGGTAGTCTCTGCAGGAAACAGGAGCAGGAACAGGAACACTGGATCTTGATCCGATGAAGCAAGAGCACTGACTCACGCCTGCAGTTAGTAGGGAGCAATATCTGACTCACGCCTGCAGTCAGTATAAGGAAAGGGATACCTGACTCATGCCTGCAGTCAGTATTGGAGCTAGTTTACCAGAGCTCAAGGTCTGCACTAGATTGGGTGACTGCTAGGTACAAGTAACAAATGTAAGAATAGTCAGACAGAGCCACAAGTCAGCACCAGAGGGGGTAGTCAGACAAGCCAGGTCATACACAGTTCAGGTAGTCAGCCAGAGCCATTGGTCTGCACCAGACTGGCTGCCCACTATAGGGATAGACAAAAGAATAGTCAGACAGAGCCACAAGTCGGCACCAGTTTGGATGGAAGACTAGCCAGGTCAAACACAGAGCCCAAGGTAATAGAACTGCTATGAACAACAACGCAATGGCAACTGAGTCAGGACTCAGACTTCCCTTTAAACCCCTCCTCAGGAAGTAGGCAGGAGGAGCAGCTCAGAGGAAGTAAGTAGGTAGGAGGGGACTACAGGAAGCAAGGCACATAAAATAGTGGCCTGCTGCATGCTTGAAGCCTCGTGCCTGCAGATGACACTGAAAACAAGGTAACCTGTAACAGTACCCCCCGTAAAGGCCCCCCCTCTGCGGAGCCGGCCAGGGTTTGTCAGGGAATCGAGCATGAAACCTGCGTACCAATACAGGAGCGTGGACATCACTGGCAGGTATCCAGGAGCGCTCCTCAGGACCATAACCCTTCCAATGTATAAGATAATGTAGGTGCCCTCGAACCAAACGGGAGTCCAGAATATTTTGTACTTCATGCTCCTCATGATCTTCAACTCTCACGGGAGCAGGACAGACGGGAGCTGGGGTATACCGGTTTCAGACCAAGGGCTTTAACAGGGAAACATGGAAGACATTATGAATGCTCATATTGGCAGGAAGCTCCAAGGCATAGGCCACTGGGTTAATTTTTTCACAACAAACGGAAAGGACCAATGAATCGAGGAGCCAGTTTGTTACAAGGGACCTGAAGGTGCAAGTTTCGGGAAGACAACCACACTCTATCTCCTACTTGGAAGGTAGGTGCTGGTAGTCACCTATGGTCAGCCTGCCTTTTCTGTCGCAGCACAGAATCACATAGGGTATGCTGTATCCGTACCCATGAGGAACGGAGCACCCTTAAATGCTCGTCCAGAGCCGGAATTTCTTGTGCTTGGAAGGTTTCGGGGAGAGCCAGGGTTGGAACCCATAATTGATCAAGGACGGGGAACTCTTAGTGGAAGAGTTAATAGCACTATTCCAGGCAAACTCCGTCCAAGGTAACAGGGTAACCAGTTATCGTGATGGTCAGAGATATAGCAGCGGATTAGACCTCTTTGCTGCACCGTTGGAGTGTGGATGATACGAAGAGGAGAATGCCAATTGAATACCCATTTGCGTACAGAAGCACCTCCAGAAACTGGACACAAACTGGCTTCTTCTATCTGACACTATTACTTTAGGAATGCCATAGAGATGGAAGACCTCTCTAGCAAATTCCACCGCCAATTCCTGCGCGGATGGTAACCCTTTCAGTGGAATAAAATAGGCCATCTTAGAAAACTTGTCTACAATCAATAGAATGACTGCATAACCCATGGAACTTGGAAGTTCGACCATAAAGTCAATGGATAGATGTGACCAGGGGCGTTCCTCACTGGCCACTGGCTGAAGCAAGCCCATTGGCAGGTGTCTAGGAGACTTGGTTTGTGCACAAGTCATACATGCAGCCATGAAAGCGGTACAGTCAGCCCAAAGACTAGGCCACCAAAATACTTGTGACATGGACCATATCAATTGGTCTCGGCCAATGTGACCTGCATGATATGTGTCCAAGAACTTGATGCGCAACTGTGCAGGAACAAAGCAATGACCATCAGGTTTATCAGGAGGAGCACTTGGGCTGCTAGAATCTCTTCTCCTAGAGGAGAAGTAATACAGATACGAATCATAGCGAGAATACGATCAGCCGGAATGATCGGAGAAGGTGGAACCTCTTCTCTGTATGGGCTACAAAACTGGCGGGATAATGCGCCTGCCCGTATGTTTTTAGAGCCAGGAAGAAACCACAAAATTAAAGCGGGATAGAAACATTGCCCATCTGGCCTGCCTGGAAGACAAGCGTTTGGCTTCAGAGAAGTAAATTAGGTTTTTGTGGTCTGTTAAAATCAAGATAGGAGCTTTAGTACCTTCAAGCAGATGCCTCCATTCTTTCAAGGCCGGGACAATAGCCAGTAATTCTCTGCCCCCAATCTGTTAAAGCATTTCAACTTTGGACAGTTTCTTAGAAAATAACCCACATGAACGTAGGGCCTCACCAGGAGCTGAGCGTTGGGACAGCAAAGCGCCCACTCTGACTTCCGATGCATCCACCTCCAGGGTAAAGGGAAGGGAGGGATTGGGATGCGCTAGTATGGGACCTGCCACAAAGGCTGCCTTGAACTTTTCAAAAGCCAGAATAGCCGGTTGTGACCACTCCGAGGTTTTTGCCCCTTTAGAATTCATGACCGTCAGGGGTTTTACAATGGTAGATAGATTCTAAAATAATTTTTGGTAATAATTTGCGAAACCCAGAAACCTTTGGATCGCTTTAAGTCCCTTAGGACGTGGCCAATTCACAACAGCGGACAATTTCTGAGGGTCCATGGTGAACCCGGCAGCGGAAATTATATAGCCCAGGAATGTGACTTGAGGTCTGTGGAATTCACATTTTTGAAGTTTACAAAACAACTTGTTCTTGCGTAATAGGCTCAGGACTCTGGATACATCAGACTGATGAGTCTCCAATGTAGGAGAGTGAATTAAGATGTCATCCAAATATACAACCACGCAACTTTGAAGGAGTTCTCGTAACTCATCATTTATGAATTCCTGGAAGACAGCTGGGGCGTTACACAATCCGAAGGGCATGACCAAGTACTCATAGTGCCCACTCTGAGTATTGAACGCTGTCTTCCATTCATGCCCTTCTTTAATTCGTACCAAGTTGTATGCTGCTCTCAGATCGAACTTCGTAAATATCTTTGACCCTTTGACCTGGTCAAAGAGTTCAGTGATCAGGGGAATAGGATATGCATTATTTACCATTATCTTGTTTAGACCATGAAAGTCAATGCATGGACATAATTCTCCAACCTTCTTTTTGACAAAAAAAATCCAGCACCAGCAGGAGATGTGGATTTACGAATGATGTCTCTGGTCAGACCATCAGACACATATTTCTCCATGGCCTTATTCTCCTCCACAGACAAGGGGTAAGTACGGCCCCTTGGAGGTATAGTACCAGGCAACAATTCCAATGTGCAATCATATGGTCTATGAGGAGGAAGGACCTCAGCCTGACTTTCGCTGAAAACGTCTATGATTGACGTATACTCCTCCGGAATGAGTGGAGTCGAGGCTTGAGTGACTCTCACGGGACACGATAAACAAGACTTTTCTCATTGTGGGGACCAGGCCACAACATCACAAGTGTGCCAATCTATCAGGGGTTTTGTTTTTGTATCCAAGGAAACCCCAGGACCATGGCATGGTGTGGAGAATTA
Source organism: Rhinophrynus dorsalis (assembly GCA_037306005.1). Taxonomy (NCBI): domain Eukaryota; kingdom Metazoa; phylum Chordata; class Amphibia; order Anura; family Rhinophrynidae; genus Rhinophrynus; species Rhinophrynus dorsalis. Next base: position 271,187,715 of record CM074721.1, on the reverse strand, counting down.
ATCACCTGAAACTTCAGGGTTTCTGTATGCAGGGCTCCCACCCTCACAATTAACAGAGCGGTCTCATGAGTAATATGTGAAGGATGTAATGGTCTGCCATCAATGACTTCTATGGGCAATAGGGAAGCAAGAGGCAACAATGGAATATTCTTACTGGCTGCAAATTCTGCAAAGCAGCCGGCAGCCCCTGTGTCCAGCAACACTGGAACTGAGGCGGATTTGTTTGACCAATAAATACAGGCCTTCAGCAAAGGCTTATCCAACAAATTTTCTGGAGACAATGAAATGCCCCCTATCATCTGTCTCCGACTGCCCTTCTCATTCATGCGTTGCTCAAGGTGAATTGGACATGACTGCAACAAATGACCAGCCATACCACAGTAAAGACACAGGCTTTCCCTTCTCCGAAAGGCTCCCTCCTCTCTGGAAAGCCGGGTGACACCCACCATCCTAGGTTCATGTCACAGATTTTTACGACTCTCAGATGTAAGGTTTGGTAAAAACACAACTTTATTGAAAGTTAACGATAATCCCGTAGGATTTAATACACACACATACAATACATAGAGAGGCAATAGTAATATCAAATCAGGCTCTACCGGGCAAGGCAGCCTGGGCAAGCAAGAAATAGGTGGCTCTACCGGCCCTGCCAAGGTACCAGGCAAGGCAGCCCACAGGATACCAACTGGAACAGACTCTACCAGCCCTGCCAATATACCGGGCAAGGCAGCCTGAAGGATACGGAGAATAGGCTCTACCGGCCCTGCCAATATACCGGGCAAGGCAGCCAGGAAGATTACTGAAAGTAGGCTCTACCGGCCCTGCCAATATACCGGGCAAGGCAGCCAGGAAGATTACTGAAAGTAGGCTCTACCGGCCCTGCCAATACCGGGTAAGACAACCTGACGGGAAGATGGAAGGTTCTACCGGCCTCACCAATACCGGGCAGGGCAGCCCAGCGAGAATAGGACAGAAATGGCCCCAATAACTGTCAGATGATAATGACAGTGGGAGATGTTAAAGAGTCGATAAGCATCCAAATATACCAATAGGCAATAAACCCTATACCAGGGTAAGATGGTAAATAGCTGTCTAGGACAGGACAGCACACAATGGCCAGCAGTATAACTGGAAAATATATCAAGTGTCCCAGGAGCCAACCAGCGGCCGCGCGCTGGGACTAACGGACTAGGAAATATCGCCACACGGCTAGGAGCGAACAAGCGTCCGCACGCTGGGAGCAAACTAAGACTCAGAACAGTATGGATAAGTGATGGAGCAAACCAGCGTCCGCACGCTGGAGACCAACAGTTCTCCCAGTATAATGTATAAGCAATGGCGTGAACCAGCGACTCCATGCTGGGATCAATAGGCATGAAATGTAACCGCAAGGCTTTGGAGTGAACCAGCGTCCGCACGCTGGGAACCTACTGACATGTAATGTAGCCGCAAGACTTTGGAGTGAACCAGCGTCCGCACGCTGGAAACCTACTGACATGTAATGTAGCTGCAAGGCTTTGGAGCAAACCAGCGTCCGCACGCTGGGAACCAACTAACATGTAATGTAGCCGCAAGGCTTTGGAGCGAACCAGAGCCCGCACGCTGGGAACCAACTGACATGTAATGTAGCCGCAAGGCTTTGGAGCGAACCAGCGTCCGCACGCTGGGAACCAACTGACATGTAATGTAGCCGCAAGGCTTTGGAGCGAACCAGCGTCCGCACGCTGGGAACCAACTGACATACAATGTAGCCGCAAGGCTTTGGAGCGAACCAGCGTCCGCACGCTGGGAACCAACTGACGTACTGTAGCCGCAAGGCTTTGGAGCAAACCAGCGTCCGCACGCTGGGAACCAACTGACATGTAATGTAGCCGCAAGGCTTTGGAGCGAACCAGCGTCCGCACGCTAGGAACCAACTGACATATAATGTAGCCACAAGGCTTTGGAGCGAAGCAGCGTCCGCACGCTGGGAACCAACAAACTATATGTCGCCAAAAGACTCAGGAGCAATGTCGCCTCCACTGCAAGCACAGGAGATCCCAGCAACCGGCAAGAATGCAACCAGAAGCAGGGTGAACACAGGAACTGGCGAAGAGGACCGAAACAGCAGACGGCTAAACCGGAACAGGACTAGAACCAGCAGAGGTCAGCGAGCTCAGGAACAGCACGAATTCAGGAACTCAGGGGCACCGGAACACAGCAACTCAGGAACTCAGGAAACTGGAACACAGGAACAAGTTCAGAAGTGACTGCAGCGTGGTGGTAACGAAAAGGTCAGAGACTCCACGAAAGGGCAACCAAAGGGTGCCCAATGCTGGTTTAAATAGGCAGTAGGAGGCGGGTACACTGCTAGCAGCCAATGGGAGCCCCCTAATGGTGATAGACATAGTAACACAGCAATCACGGGCACCGTGATAGTTCACCACTCTCAGAAAGTAGATCAGGAGGCATGGGAGGAGAGGGAGGATAGGGAGGGTCAGGAACATAGGAAGACGTCTCCCCTTGAGGCATCCGCAGTCTCTCAGTTACAGAGGGTCTTCCCCTGACTATATCATCCACCTGCATAACTTCAGTATCGTCCGAAACAAGCCCCGGAGGCATGGGAGGCGAGGGAAGATAGGGTGGGCCAGAATAATGAGCAGGTACTTTACTTGGAGACCTTCGCAGGTAGTCCTTAAAAGAGGGTCGTTCTCTGATTCTGGTATCCATTAGAATACAAAAGTCAATCAGCCTGTCCAAATCCTTAGGGAGATTGCGAGCCACAATCTCATCTTTCATAGTGTCACTGAGCCCTTGAAAAAAAATGGCCATCAGGGCCTCGTTATTCCAGTCTACTTCGGCTGCCTGGGTACAAAACTCTAGAGCATAGTGGCCCACCGTGAGATTACCCTGCAGCAGGGTCATAAGGTGCTTGGATGCCGAGACCACGCAGCCTGGTCTATCAAAGACTTGTTTAAATGATTTCACAAATTTTGAGAAATTGTGAAAATTGGGTTTATTCGTCTCCCATAGCAGATTAGCCCATGCCAGTGCCCTGCCCGTGAGGAGGGATATAAGGAAACCAACTTTACTGCGCTCAGTAGGAAAGGCATCCGGTACTAACTCAAAATATATGCCCAGCTGGTTAAGGAAGCCATGGCAACTATCAGGATCCCCACCAAAACGTTGGAGCTGAGCGGAACCCATCAACCTTTTGACCATGTCTGCGTCAGGAGAGGTTGGAACCACTGGTGACCTGGAGGTCTCTGGGGGGGCCACCAATTGGGTACAAATCTGTTAAAGGCTAGCAGTGTGCTGCAAAACCATCTGCATGGCCAAAAACAACTGATCAAGTCGTTGACTCAGTGACTCCATCCTTTCCAGGATGCTTTGAAAAACTGCATTACTATCACCGTCTTAACTCATGGCCCTTGTGAACTGTCACGGTTTACCAATAACATTGAGGAGTCAGTACAGTATAGTTAAATGCAAAATTTATTAATAATAGAAAAGCAGAGCACACTATATACACAAGTAGCAAGCAGAGGGTTACAAGCCAGCAAGCACTGGTTTCAGGAATAGTAGGCTGCCAAGCTTGACCACTCTGCTGGAGACTAGGCCTCAGCCACTGATAGTCTCAGCAGGAACCAGGAGCAGGAACAGGAACACTGGATCTAAAAGAATATTCAGACAGAGCCACAAGTCAGCACCAGGTTGGATGGAAGACTAGCCAGGTCATACACAGAGCCCAAGGTAATAGAACTGCTATGAACAACAACGCAAGGGCAACGGAGTCAAGACTCAGACTGCCCTTTAAACGCCTCCTCAGGAAGTAGGTTGGAGGAGCAGCTCAGAGGAAGGAAGTAGGTAGGAGGGGACTACAGGAAGCATGGCATATAAAACAGAGGCTTGCTGCATGCTTGAAGCCTCGCGCCTGCAGATGACGCTGAAAACAAGGTAAGCTGTAACACTATTATTCTCTTCCGGCAGGCACAGTGCAGTAATCATCAACAACGGTTCAGTGCAAAATTTGTGACAAGTTAGTAAAAAGCAGAAAGGAAGGAATACACCTTGGCACAACCTCCCTGATAACAAATATGATAACTCATTGCTAGTGGTGGTGATGATGCCCATCCTCACTCCTGTCTCCCATTCCTTCTCACTTTCTGCTAAAAAGGACATCAATGTCTCTTCCACCACAGTTTCTCCACCATCATCACCACCACCACTAGTCCCACTCCCTATGTGCTACTGCACAGACGTCTTACTGCTGTTTGGAGGAGGTGATGAGCAGTGTGACAGAGGGTCCCCAAATGTCACACTTGCCTTTTTTGGTGATGTGAAGAAGGCAGACTGGCAGCAGTAGTAGCAGGCATAGGAAACTGATCTAACTGATCTGTGCTCCTGCTGGTGGTGGTGGTATTAATTCTGCACCTGCTCTCCCCCAGCAGTTCTGGCCTCTTCAGGATCATGTTCCACTTGGACACTATAGTGAAGAGAAGGGGACTCCCAGGGCCAGAGGAATGGTGTGGGCTCCCTTGACCGCTAGTCTGGATGCTTTCAAATGCTTCCTGTGCCATTCCCTTAACGCCACTGCTGTTGCTACTACTACTAACACCAAGCACATCAAGCTCAGCCCTAGAGTCTTCCTCCTTACAGTCACTAGTAATATGCTGATTACCCCCTCCTTCACTCCTAACATTAACAAGCTGGACCTTCTTAACAGTAGTAGTAGCAGTAGTACTAGCACTGGCGGTACTGCTTGGGGATGGCAAGTGTGACTTAGGGTCCCCTGCTGTCACACTTGGCATTGTCTTCTCCTCCCCCCTCCTGAGTATTACAAGACACATTAGCAGCAGGCTCAGCATTGATGGCAACAGGGGAAGCAATGGCAGCAAGTACAGCACTAGTGGCAACAGGGGCAGCATGTCTTACAGCTGACACAGTATTGGTGGCAGCAGGTTCAGCACTGGCAGCAGGTAGAGCAAAGGTGGTAGCAGGGGCAGTGCTGGCAGCAGGCACAGCACTGGTGGCAGCAGGGGCAGCACTAGCAGCAGACACAGCACTGGGGGCAGCAGGAGCAGCACATCTGACAGGAGGCACAGCATTAGTGATAGCAGGGGCAGCAAGTGTGACAGCAGGCACAGCAATGGTGTTAGCAGTAGCATGGGCAGCATGCCTGACAACAGACACAGCACTAGTGGCAGCAGGGGCAGCACTTCTGGCATCAGGTACATCAATGGTGGCGGCAGGGGCAGCACGTCTAGCAGCAGGCACAGTCAGCTTATCTGTCATTCTCTCATTAGTACTACCCTTCTATTCCGCCCTTCCTATTAAATTCCCCAAGATCCCTAGGGGTGACTTATGGGGACTGGACAGCATTGCTTCAGTAGTGCTCACTTCCTCCTTCACAGACTCAGTGGACACTTAAGGGTCCTTCCATCTCTTCCTTTTACTATTTTAATCTTTCTCATAGTGATAGCAGTCACTATGAGCCTCTTCTGCCTCAATTTTCCAAACAAATAACAGCAGAACATCACAGCACGTCTACCTCGCTCCGTAGCTACTTCTATTGTGTTGTACTTTTGCAAATATGTCACGTTTTTATAGCGAAAAGCAGACAACAACGTGGTTTTTGTGGGGTTTCTCAGGGGAACACGGCAACAACTTTCACCCACCCTTAGTCTTAACTCTGCAGCACTCTACTTACTTACTTTAGACCAACTTGAAAAGGTTCCATTTACAATAACTCCGTGCCATCTAGCATTTAGCTCGTTTTCTATCCAAGCTCTTGTCTTTGGTAACGGACCTGTTGGTCTGTCCTGATTCCTGATGACTAATGTTGAGAATCAGTGATTTAGGCACATAATCAGCTATTTCGCCCATGGAATAGGCCAAAAGAAAATTATATTGTTTGCCTCGTTCTTCTATTCCCAGATATTAAAAAACCTTTGGACATGATCATAGATGAGGAGTAAGTCTACACATTTCTACATTTCACTCTCCATGGTGCAGATCAAAGGTAAGCTGCTGGTATTAGAGAAATGATTCTGCACCTACTCCAACCCCTCTCTTTCTTGCGCTCTTTCCATACACCCCTTGTTCATGTCCCCAACCCCACTATCCACAAAAGATTAATTCAGAATCAATGGATTTATTTATTTATTTTTTAGCTTTATTGTGGTAAAACATATTACAAAACAAAAAAAGCGTTATCAGCAACACGTTGCAATTGTATAACAAATATTCAGATTGGACATAACCAAAAGAGAAGAAAGTGTAAGTATGTTCATAGTAGAATGAGTTGTGTGTATACATAAAAAGCATGGATCGATTATTAACTGTAGTAAACCAAAGAAGGTACACTCCAAGGGAAAACTCTAGTGAGTATATTTTTCAGTTGAGAAGAAGGTAAGAGAAGCGGAAATGAAAAAGGAAAGCAAAAGAAACAGACAAGAAGGTTATGCATAGCCTGATCAACAGGCATGCGTAAAAGGCACTTATGCGAATCTTGTCCTGAGACTATATGAAGGATAAGTTGAAGATAGGAAAAGAAAAAGGAATAAGAAACTGGAAAGGAAAAGAGGATAAGTAGCAAAACAAAGGAAGAATAGAAGTAGGGGAGAAGAAAGGCTGAAGGAAGAAGAAAAGGAAGGGGAATGGGAAAGATGGAGGGTAGAGAAGCGGACGACTTGGAACATAGCCAGTAAGTACGTAGCTCAAGGAAGGGATGCCCACACAGATTGAAAAGGGGTCATATTTTTCTTAGTCAAAGCATATAACCGGTGTAGGGAGCAAGTTTGATTCACACTTTGTACCCACTCCTATACATAAGGAGGGTATCACGGTGCCCGTGCTCACGGCCGCAGGCCACGACATTCTGATTTCCTAATTTCATTGCCTTTCTCTGATTGGCCAGATATCTCTGTCACCTCCCTGGGTTAGCCTTTCTATACCCTGTCATGTCTATACTGAGGTGCCCTTTCGTGGTGTACTTGTTCCTGACGTTTGTTACTGAGTCTCTCTGATCGTGTATGACCTGGCCTGCCTGACGACGTTCCTGCTCTTCCTGTGTTGCTGCTCCATTGCTGACCGTATCTGGCTGAGAACCCGCTCCGTTGCTGACCATATCTGCCTGAGAACCCGCTCCGTTGCTGACTATATCTGGCTGAGAACCCGCTCCATTGCTGACCGTATCTGGCTGAGAACCGGCTCCATTACTGACCGTATCTGGCTGAGTACCCGCTCTGTTGCCATCAGTGCCTGGCTATACCGCTTGCTTGCCCCTGTCTGGCCAGCTTTACCCACTGTGGCCTTTTCATTATGCTTGTCTGTTGTGCGCCGCATGGCGCTATCATTCTCTGCCGACCGTAGACTGGGCATTCGTGCTATAGCCACTTCCTTAACCGCCTCAGGCGGTGTGCACACGCAAAGTACTGGTACAGTGCTGCATAGCGCTGACTGAGTTACTCTGATCTCTATCTGTGTCCACCTCCCTATCATAGCTGGGCTCACTCCCTCTGGGAGTTGCAGTATTCTCTCTGGGCATTACCAATTAACCCGTTCAGTGCCTAGATCTTCTAGGCAGGGTCAGTGCTCCATTCTCCTCTGCAGTAGCCTTTGGGCTCAAGAGCCAGCGGTTGCGTTACATCTTACTTATTGGTGTGAGGGGACACAAGTTGCCTTCCTGAAGTGTATCATGATCCACCCCTAGTGTTATAGGGTTTGCCTACCATAAGCAGTTGCATTGATCTCTCTGTGACCCTAGTCTCAGGGTCAAGTGTTGCCTACCATAAGCGGTTGTCTTGGTCTCTCTGTGACCCTAGTCCTGGGTAGACATTTGCAAATTCATTCGGAGACATTCGGATTTCGTCGAAAATGGGGTCATTCGGAGACATTCGGCCAATCCAAAACTCAAGGGTCATTCGGAAAAAATGATCCGACTCCGAACAGCCCAGGTCCGAAATTCGTCTAAACTTTCGGAAGTTTCGGCAATCGACACATTTCCAAAAGTTTTGACTACTTTTGACCAGGACTTTTTTGTACTTCCTGTGCGCTCTCAATTACTTTCCCTCCATAATTTTCCCTCCATGTCTCTAGTCCAATTCCATTCTCTGTTTCATGCGCTACTTCCCTCTTTTGTCTGTGTTCGAATAGCCTTCTTCATTTCATGATAGGGGTTGGACTAATGACACAGTCACACAGACAGACAGCCTGCATTTCCTCATTGTGTTGTTGGAGCTCAGAGAGAGAAGAGATTAGAGAGTGTACAGTTGTTGTGTAGGCAGGCAGGTAGCATTAGGCTAGGCTTAGGTAGGCAGCCAGCATTAGTTCCAGTTATTGCCACTACAAGAGCAAGTAATATTTGTTCCTGTGCAAAATATAAAAAAATATTATGTATTTGTTCGAATACAGGGCCGGCCCTTACACGGGTCCCAGTGGGTCCATGGACCAAGGCGGCACTTTGACAGGGGCGGCAATTTGCTGTCCCACAGCATGTTTATTTTGTGCTCGTCCGCCAGTTCTGTGTTGCAGGGTGTCCCATAGTGTGACTGTCAGCAGCCGGGCAGCCCTATGCTCACTCAGTGGCGATGCCTGCTGGCTGCTCCAGTGACGTGAATTATGTGATAGTGAAACATTATGCCTATTTTGTATTGTTTATCGCCCACCTAAAGTCAAGACTTGAGTAAATAGGTCTACCGTCCCAGATTTGCTAGAGAGGTTTTACAAATACAGGAGGGTGCCCCCTGTACGAAATGAGTCTAAACATTCGGGATCCCTAGTGCATGATGTGTCCTGAACAGGATTGCTTTGAGGTGTCTCCACCCAGAAGGTGCTGGCCGGGCTGAGCTTCAACATTGTGACGTGTGACCAACTAAGAGCACCGTGCCAGACTTAATCTGCAGCCATAGCATCACCCCCTCCTACTCTCCGGGTCCCGCTGACTGGCAATAACAGGTGAGTCACTAAGAGATCTAAATCCTTTCTGGAAGTCCTTTCACTTGGAAAGGGGCAAGGTATTACTTGGGGGAGTTGCCTCGTGTGTAAATAATTTCTAGGTGGGAGATGAATGTGCATCACTTATGTGTTTCCTAACAGTAGTTAGAATACAACTCCCATCATCCCCTGATGACGTTGGGAAATGCCCAGCAATTACCGTAGAGACCTGTATTGCACACTCACGGAAAACGGTGATATTGCTATACTAAGACAATGCTGTGGACCCCTCTTCAGAATAGATGTCAAGCATTTTTTTTTATTTCTCTCCTGTGTTGCAGTTTGTTCACAACAGAATGTCTCAATTTTTCTTTTTAACACATTACATCTATCACATTACAATCATTGATGTTTATTCTTGATGTAGTATGATACACTACAATGTATATACACATAGAGTTATCTGATATGAGGGGAATCAGGATAGGAAAACGAGAGAGAGGAATTTGGGTACTAAAGAGGGACAGTAGGGTAGGAGGCTGGTACCAGAAAATGGAACCTTAATCTTTACCCATGTACTAACATAGAATGTGACATGTAGTTTGTCCATGTTCGAGTCGACCACTTATGTTGAGTAGGATGTGACAGGCATGGGTTTTCGATGTTTGAGCATATGCTATATTGAAGGACAGGCATGAGGTTTCGATGTTCGAACATATGCTATACTGAAGGACAGGCATGGGGTTTCGATGTTCGAACATGCTAAATTGAATGACAGGCATGGGTTCTCGATGTTCGACGTTTGCATTGTGACTGGCATCCCATGTTGGAATAGAGGTGACATGCACAGACTGGCAATGTACGACAATGTCCGTTTTTGGGATGGATCTTTTTCTAAATGCACACCCTGTCTGCAAAGAATGATAGCAGCGTGCACGGAGGCGCACTGCTATAATTTAACCCATGTTAAATTCGGCCAAATAATTCGGAATGGATCAGAATTTCGTCCGAATCGAATAGGCCCGGTCCGAAATTAGGATAATCCGAATTAGAAAAAAAAAATTCGTCCGAATTCGAATTTTACCGAAAATTTTGCCCGTGCACAAGTCTAGTCCTGGGGTCAGTGTTGCCTACCATAAGCGGTTGCCTTGGTCTCTCTGTGACCCTAGTGCCAGGGTCAGTGTTGCCTCACTTCTTATCACGGTCCCTGTGTCTTTCTGTCAATCTATCATGATGTACCTGTGCATTGGTGGAGACTGATTGGCCCGCCCAGGATGTGCCGTTATATGCTGGAGCTTGGGCAATTGTCAGTTGCCCTTTCGTGGTGTTCCTGTTGCTGCACCTTGTTGCCATATTCCAGTGTCTTCTGTGTACCGACCCGGCTAGTCTGACTCTGCTCCTGATTCTGCTCCGTGATTTGACCCGGCTCTGGCTGACGACCCTGCTCCGTGAATTGACCCGGCTCTGGCTGGCAACCCTGCTCCGTGAATTGACCCGGTTCTGGCTGACGACCCTGCTCTGTGATTGATTCCGGCCTGTCTGCTGTTCCAGTACTGCTCCGGTTCTGCCTGCTGTTCCGATTGCCATTCAGGCCTGTCTGCTGTTCCGGTGCTGCTCCGGTCCTGCCTACTGTTCCGGTTGCTACACCGCTGTTCCTGTACTGTGCTGGCCTTGCCTACTGTTCCTGTTGCTGTTCCGGCCTGCCTGCTTTTCCGGTACTGTTCCAGTCCTGCCTGCTGTTCCGGTTGCTGTTCCGGCCTGTCTGCTGCTTCCAGTTACCGTTCCGGTTCTGCCTGCTGTTCCAGTGTTCCTGCGTCATTCCAGTCGCCTCGGCGACATTCTGAACTGTTTAAGCGACTCACTGTTCCTCTCACTTGTCAGTAGCTGTAGCCTGAGGTTGATTTGCCTTCTGTTGGCTGCCAAGGTACTCGCTTGTGTACAGAACCATTTAACCCTTGCAGTGCCTGTAGTCTCTGGTCTGGTGCCTCCGATATATGTTGCCAAGCATACATTTTCTGACATAGCCTTTCCTCTGAGTGCTTCTGTGTGTCTCTTATTCCAACAGAGCCTTGTCAGTCCGTGTTCATCCTCTGGCTCAGGGCCACAGACATTGAAGGTACATTCCCATTGCACTCCAGAGGGCATTGGCTCTATTACAGCTTGGGCAGTCACCATCAGTACAGCACCCAAGGGGTGTATGGGCGCAATCCTAATGGCACCTGCAGGGTTATTACTTTTCTAGTTAAGGGCGATTTTGGTTCTGATCATTACAGCGTGGCAATAGCACTCCTCTGTAGCCCACGGTGGTGGTACCGGCTCAGCTCTGGACATTGGGCTCTAGTATATAAACTTGAGAGTGTATTCAGTGCAGTTACTCCACTATCCTGCTATTGAGAGACTGTGTTCTAGAGACTGCTATTTATCCTGGTCGTTGGCCAATCTTGCATATCTCACCCATTTCTTTTATTAACCCTTTGGGGGAATACTCCCTATACATCCCAGCACCTGTCATTATCATTGTGTGCGTTCACTTTGTCATTATTGCCATTGTTGCTATTTCTGTGCTGGCCCCTAGGGGCCTTGTTTTATTTTCAATAAAACTGTGTTTTTACTTCATACCCTGGTCTGAGTGTCAGAAAACCGTTACACTCCTACTGGGTTTAGTGCCTCCCAGGCGTCTGGGTGTTGTGCCAGTTATCTATCTGGACTACTTGTCATCTGAGTCCTGATGTCAGCTCCTGGGTTGCATTGCCTACAGTCCTCAGGGTTCAAGCACAGAACTCTCGTTAGCCAGTGACTGCCTCCATTTCCTGATATATTTCTAAGACTGGCTTGCTATTGCTATATATATCTATTTATATATGTTCTGTTAAGGGCCTAACTAAGTGTTTGTACTTTGTCCTAATAAAGTCATTTTAACCTTACCAATCTGGTCTGAGTGTTCATCATTTAACTGTGACAGAGGGGAGCTGGAGTTTCACTTCAGGGGGATGAGAGTTTTAGCAACATTTGTGAGGTGAAAGAAAATAATTTTACCGAAGGCATTTTTAGCTAAAGGCTCCGGAAGTCCATATGCAGAAAGGATTAATAATGGATCCTCTGGGATTGGCAAGCCCAGAATTTTCCCAAATGAAATCGGATCAGATTTTCTTCTACTCTGATCTAATACCTTTCTTCCCGGGGACTGCAGACGACACACCGTTCCTCAGGATCTCCTAGGTCTTCGAGCGCCCGGAGAGAGAAATCAAAAACACTTGGACTCAATGTTTAGTGTCACAATCTCTAATTTTATTGCCGTGATACATGAGTTTATATAATGATAAAAATGCATGGGAGACATATCATGAGGGGGGTTTCCTCCCTGGGTACATGACATCAATTATCATAAAATCATAGTATAAAATATACATAAGCATTATTATTATTCCATCAGGGGGCACTCTTTGCCCAGTGTATGGACCATTGGTTCGGAGAAAACACCACCTGCTATCAGCAAAATGGGGAACTAAAGAATCAGTTCATAACCTGGCAGAGTGCCCCCCAATGAGAGGCAAGTCCCTATACCGCAAAAGCTCAATAACAAGTTATTTAAAGATTTGTTCTAGCAAAAAAGCAGACGTTACGTGACCGGTTTCCAGTAACTTTATGAAATACATTAATTTGCTGTGTTTAAATCCTTCATTATTAACCCTATGCAGTTATACCTAGTTATAGCAAGAGTATATATGAACCTGGTTATAACAAATACTAATGAATCTGGTTATTAGCAAGTGTATATATGAACCTGGTTATAGTAAGTATATATATGAACCTGGTTATGACAAATATTTCCCCTTTCAATCCCTCCTTTTGTTCTCAAAAGAACAATCACAAACAGCAGCCCCTGGCCATACGCAGAGAGGTTAGGATCCTAACCACAAACAGGATCCCACCCCGAGGGACTCATGATGGTGTCAGGGTACCCCAACCCTCTGGGGTTGTTTAGTGATTGGCTCATCATGAGTGTGAACTGATAAAGGAGGAGGGAGGCTTAGTCTGTCATAGGTGGCATTTATAATTTGAAGAGGAGTGTCTTAATAACTACAACCCTTATGGGACAAGCTTGCATATGTGAGAGCAACAGGGGAATTAGGTTTACTGGATGTGGGCATGACAGAGTGGGCACAACTGATAAGGGATGGGCAGCACTTGGCGAAAGAAAAAACAAAGACAAGGGCAAGCCTACAAAAGATAAAACCAATAACCAATTGTTTAATCAGGCAAGATAAGGGAACCAGGACCATAACCAATCTCACCACCCATCTCCAACTATGCCCTCTTTAATATTGTGAACTATGTCATGTAATCCCTGTATGTGGTCATGTGTGGACTGGGAATGATCAGATAAATTAAAGCAACACATTGAATTCCTCCCACCCATGGTTATGTTTAAGTAGGAGGTAATCAGTTGCAGCCCTATTCTGAAGTGACATGTCCGGATGGCTCTTGAAGTGACATGTCCGGAGGCCTTCCAAAGCTATAGAGGTATAGTTAATAGCCTTAGCCATAGCACATGCAATTAATAGCCTATTAATAGCCTTGGCATTACCCACTGCCATCCCCAGGACCCCAATTACTGATATTCCTAGAGAGAGAATTTCTGCATCACTTATTAATATGACTCTGGACTCACAGTGTTCTAATAATTGTATAGCATGTCTCCTAGACCGTCCCATGTCCTGACTGGGTGGGTCTGTCTGAAAGGCAGACTGAGAGGGGAGCAATAAGGTCATTCTACTAATGGCACAGGGCATTCCAGTGGCATTCCCTGGAATATAGGAATATGAAATGTTTCCGCTTGTAAAAAACATCCGTTGGGTAGTTTAACATGGTGAGATGCAAAAGGGACCTCATTAGTGTGGTTACAGGTCATATTATTACTGGGGAGGGAGTACCTTATCTTTGCTGCATGATGTTGAGTGGTGCTCATAATCACACAAAAGTCTGCTGGGGCAATAGAGATAATACGTATTGTCGTAAGGTTTGGCCATAGGGGGTTGGCTGGACTCAAATAATTTTTATTGTTTATACCTGCAAGGTTACCCATGATATTCCGAAATATTGTTCATGCCCGCAAGGTTACCCATGGTATTCCAAAATAATAATGAAGCTACTTTAACATTGGATGGGAGAACAGCAAGACTCACAAGGGTATCTAGCGTAGTAGGTATGCTAATGAGATAGGTGGTTAGAATGTCTGTAACACTAGTCATGTGAGATAGGCAAAAGTCTGAGGTGTTCATTATGTGTAAAGCCATATTTGCCCACATATCTGGGGCCTCGTTTCCCTTAAAACTTCCTTTGGTTATTTGGTGTGGTTGTCCAGTTTCATTGTGTGTGATAATTTTTCCTGAATAGTGTATATAAATGAGCATAGTGACCATGGTAGTAAGGAGAATCACACTCATAACCAATGAAAAGATACTCTCAAAATTTCTGTATGCTATTTCAGATGCACTTAACCCAAACCGGTTATATCCTGCCACGCTATCAGAGTTATCTTGGGGGATTTGCTCTCGGGGGGTTTGGGGCAAATAAATGGAGAGGAATTCATCAAGGAAAAGTTCATCAAGGGAGATCAGGTCCTCTTGAGAGCATTTGTAAGGCAACTTGCGTGTATCCATGTTGGCAAGCTGCCTGTGTGGATAGCTGTTCTGGTGACTGCTACAACAGTTGTTGGTGGTCCAAAAGATGGCTACAAAGTCTTGTCTTTGAATAGCTGTTTGACCAATACGGAGTCACCTGGTTGGAATAGGTGTGTTGGCTTGCCTGTGGATAACGGAAGAAAAAGGCTATCCACCATAGATGCCATTCAATTTATCAATTAATTGTGATACATATTCATTTTTAGTACATTCCAAGTCACCTAAGGACTTTGGGGCTCCGTGTGACTTGGCCTAGTGCCTTTCCTCAATTTATCCTTAATTATCCTACTGTCCTATTGATCATCAGAGGGCATCCAAATCCGGGAATTATTCCTGTACATAATACTTTTACAGTGGTTTTGGCATTTTCCTTGACCACAGGAAAAAGCTGCAACCCATTTGGAAATCTAATCACATATAACCAACAGATGCTTCCTGAGTTAGGCATGTGTGTAAAATCTATTTGTACCTGTTACATTGGTCTCTAAGGGGGTGGCAAATAGTCATGAGCACTATGCATTATTTTCTGTACATTATTTATTACATATATGAGACCTCTATATATTTAATTCTCTACTATTTCTGTCAAATTCAAAATTACAAATCAGGTCTGTATGGAGTTATACTTCTATTTGTTACCAATATGGCTAAATCCCTGAAAATGACTGATAAAAAAAATTGGGGCAGCTGTTTTCCCTCCCTGTTTTCCCTCCTTGTCTGACTCCAGACCACGATGGTCTGGTGTCAGATCCTCCTTTTGCCAAAACTGTAGGTCATCTTTTAGAAGCTAATACTTGCAATGAGTAGTTATCTGGGGATGGATATGGAAGTATCAGAGTCAACTGTACAATGGCCCTTACATTTAACTACTGCTATGGTTTATGACGGTAATAGAGAAGCCAACAGATCATTAATCAATTGAGCATGTGAAATTCCTGTTCTGTAACATGTCACAATTCCTCTATTTTTCCATAGAATTTCAAAATCATATACTACACCAAAACATACCTGAAATATGTTACTATAGTCATGTCTCTGTTTACAAAATAGGGGGCACATGTGTGTTAGAGCTATTAGTTCAGCAGCCTGGTGTCACAATTACTAAGAGAACTCAGGAGTCAGAACGTATATAATAAAACAACCTTTATCCAAGGCACAGAACAAGGTATAAACAGCGGCCAATAGGAACAGGCAGTAGGTCAGCAGACAAGCTAGCACTACTATCAGGAATAGTAGGCCGCCTAGGATAGACCTCACTGCTGACACTAGGCCGAAGCCACTGGTAGTCTCTGCTGGAACTTGGACTGGAACAGGACAGGATCAGCCACAGACAGTCTTCTGCAGGAACTCAAATAGGAACTGGAACAGGTAACTCCGACCACAAACAATGAGTAGATACCACCAACAGTCGGTATAGATGGTAGTCTAGATACCGGACTCACACCAGCATTCGGTATAGATGGTAGTCTAGATACCGGACTCACGTCTGCAGTCGGTATAGATGGTAGTCTACGAGAGCCCCAGGTCTGCGCCAGATGGATGTCCGCGGAAGAGAGGCAAGCAGGACAGAGCCACAGGTCAGCACCAGATCGGTTAGTCAGACAAGCCAGGTCATACATGGAGCGATTAGTCAGCCAGAGCCACAGGTCTGCACTAGAATGGTTGACAGACAAGCCAAGGGTCATACAGGGAGTGGACAAGGGCACTGTCTCCGTAAATTAGACGGGTCGCAACGTCACTAGGGAATCCATGTGATGCGCGCCTGCACTCTGCTGGGCGGAAGAGAAGTCAACGCGGCAGGAGCCGCATGGAACAGATGCCGGAGCAGCAGCTAAAGTAAGCTTAACGCTTACACATGGGCAGATACAAAAGGGAAGGAGTTAGTACTCAATACCTTATCTAATTATTAAACTACAGAAAATCCTATAAGGGATACCCAGCAGTTAGTCTTGAGCATGGACCATCCACATATACAGTCTTACGGCATTCACGGGGAACAGACTACAGGTCAGGTCATGATGAGGTATCCATATGAATGATCTATAAGTAATCATGTGCCTCAACCTCTGATATGTCAGAGGGAGAATGTAAAAGTAACGTATGTAAGGTCACAAAGAGTACTGAGTGTGAAAGGTAATACTGAATGTGTAAATAGTGTCATAACCAAATTCTCTCTGTGCAGTCATGTTTCTAAACCACCCTTACCATCAGGCTGCCTCTGCTCCTAAGCATGCAGACTGGCCCTGAACCACTGGTGATAGTACTTTAAATAATAAACCACTGTTCCACAGCCGCAGCCATTTTCCCTTGCAAGGACACCTGAAACAGTGGAACCTCCCTCCTTACAATACAGGTGAAACGGGAGAGAGTAGTTAGACAGTCCCAGAGCCAGGAGCAGAACACAAGGCTTTATATGCCATGTCCATAGCCCATTGTATTTCATCAGGCGCATCTTTCAAAGTACCATGTCTCAATATGTGATCGTGGTAAGAACAGTTTGAAATCCATTGCCTATAGTAAGTCACCATGCCATTGCCTAGGAAAGATAACAATATAGTTTTAGTCTTTGGCTTTGGAAGCGAGATATTAACTTTTACTAGTGCAGGAGCCAGCAGCCTTTGACCATGTGACAGCACAAATCCTAAGTAGTTCACAGTCTCCTGACAATACTGTATCTTAGCAGGCAGGGATACTCTAACCAGGTGATACCTTATGACCAGCCTTATGACCAGTAGATGCTGCAACAAGGAAGATGTATCTTTTACACAGGACTCTTCATCTGGGCTACACATCAACCACAAATCATCCACATACGGAAGCAACATGGAGCCACAATCAGGTGACCAAGATTCTAGCAGTTTGAAGTTACATTCTTTAGTAGGAACATCTCGTGGGATAATCAATAAGGTTCTATGTAATTTCAACCAGTGAGAGTGTGTCAGGAAAACACCCAGATCTGATTCCCAGTCCCGATAAAACCAAGGTTTAGATAGTGGTAAGCTAGAAAGGAGAAACCTGTACCATTTGGTAAGCGTGTGATCCAATATCTTGTGACTGAGAAAGAGAGCTTCAAAGGGTGAATTCATAAGAGAGGAGGCAGGGGTCTGTGGGAGCGAAGGGATAAAATGAGTAAGGTAGTGATATTGCCAAAGTAGCGGGCAGTGAAAAGTGGTCTTATAAGTATAGATTGCCGTCACATCACAGGGCCCCCACTTTGCCCAAATGTAGGTCACGTCATTTGTCAAAGGAGCCAGGAATTTGACCTGGGGAAAAGATGGGTTGTAAGCTATCGGGGTCCTGGGGGAGGGGTAAGGCAGTAATGAGTAACATGAATTAATCTTGGACCAGAATTTTAGGAGATGGCCCATAATAATATGCTGAGAGCACAAATCTGGAAAAGACCAAGTGTCAAACCATCAAAGATTATTAAGTGTGATATCAGGTGCAAAGAGTTATGAACGGGTTATCCACTCCTTGGGAGGCAAACATTGTAGATCAGTAAGTTTCAAAAGTGAGGAAGCATAGGATAGGATATCTGACATACCCAAACTGCCCTGCGAGCGTGATAACCTAAGAAATGCTAGGGACAACCTTGGTTTTTTAAATCTCCAGATGAAGCTATTGAAGATACGTTGAAGTTTTTTAATGTAATGTAGGGGGAATATGAACTGGAAGGGAGTTCAAAAAATAAAGTTTAGGGAGCAAGGTCATCTTTGATAAATGTATCCTTCCAAACCATAAAATAAAGAGAGAATTACAGCGTAAAGTATCTGCAGTCAGAGCCGAGAAAAGTGGGGATAAATTGGCTTTAAAGAGGGCCTTAGGATCACAGATAAGGACTAAACCCAAGTACTTCATACTGTGAGACGGCCATCTGAAAGGAAATGCGTGTTGAAGATAAGAAGCTTCATCAGGTGGTAAATTAAGATTCAAGATTTCCGACTTGTTAACATTAACTTTGAAGTGAGATAGGAGGCCATAATGAGAAAGCAGAGGTATCAGATGTGTCAACAACCGCTCAGGTAGGGTAAGAAACAGAAGGATATCATCTGCAAAGCAAGCAAGCTTGGCCATGGAGTGGGAAGTTGGCAGACCAGTAATAGAATGGTTAGACCTTATAGTATTTAGAAGATGTTCTAAAGCTAAAACGAATAGAAGGGGTGATAAAGGGCAGCCCTGTCTAGGCCTGTTTGCTATACAGAAAGGCACAGAGGGATAGCCATTGACCTTCACCCTGGCTGAAGGCACCATATAAAAATTCATAATTGCCTCTATACTTTTGGGCCCAAGACCTAAGTGTTCCAACACAGCCTGCAGATAAGGCCAGGCTATCCGGTCAAATGCCATTTCCACATCAAAAGAGACCAAGATTGCTGGAATGCATTTCTGTAGAGCTGTGTGTATCAAAGATATTGCCTTAGACGTGTTGTCACGTGTCTCCCTACCTGGGACAAATCCTGCTTAATTTGGGTGGATCAGAGAAGGGAGAAAAAGTTGCAATCTGGTGGCGAGAACCTTAGCTAACAGTTTCACATCTGCATTAAGGAGAGGTGGGTCTATAG
The DNA here is from genome assembly GCA_037306005.1 of Rhinophrynus dorsalis. Classification (NCBI taxonomy): domain Eukaryota; kingdom Metazoa; phylum Chordata; class Amphibia; order Anura; family Rhinophrynidae; genus Rhinophrynus; species Rhinophrynus dorsalis. The sequence continues at coordinate 271,168,553 of CM074721.1, read as the reverse complement.
CTGCTGCATATCAAGGGGTCCTTACCAGGTTTGGGTATTAGAGATATGTGAGCCTCCAAAGACTGCACTGTCCAGGCTGAACCAGAGGCGATACTGTTAAACATATTGGTAAGGTGCAGGACCAGAGTGTCCTGGAACATTTGGTAGTACAAAGATGTGAACCCATCAGGTCTGGGGCTTTTCCCCAAAGGAGTATGGGAGATGGAGCTCAGTACTTCCTGTTCAATAACAGGGCGTTCAAGAGCGTCAGAGTCCATAGAAGACAGTCGAGGGCAATTAGACTTGTGTAAAAAATTATGAATATATTAGCTTGCCAAGACGAGGTATCCAATTGAGGGGGAGATAAAGGGATATTGTAGAGAGTCTGGAAATAATTTTGAAATGCAGCTGCCATATCAGGGAGTGATTGTTTAAGCATGCCAGATCCATCTCTCACCTTAGAAATAAAATGTTGAGCCTGTTTAATTTTCACTGGACAGGCAAGAGTCTTACTACAAGAGCTGCCAAACATATAAGCCTTGTATTTCTGCCAGTGATAGGAGTGCAGGACTTGTGTCTTCAAGAAATGAGTAAGCTTCTCTCTTGTCCCCAATAAGGCAAAGAGAGTCATGGGAGATGGATTTAGTCTATGTAAACATTCCTGCAGCTGAATCTCTGAGATTAAGAGTTGAATATCTCTGGTTGCCTGTCGTTTTTTTAATCGCTCCAAGCTGAATCAGTTCACCCCTAATAAAATATTTGCGCGCCTCCCATATAACAGTGTTAGACATGCCTGGAGTGGAATTGTTGACAAAGAAGTCCTCAAGCTTGGCTGTCAACTTAGCCAACTCCCGTTGGTCAGTTAACAGGTTGTCATTTAACTTCCAGCATGAAGCACCTTTTGGAAAGGAGGGGAAGGAGAGGCTAACAGTGATTGGTTTATAAATGATAGTGATGACCTTTAATACCATTATTTAGTAGAGGGTGCACTGCATGTTTATTGCTCAATACAAGCAAGAAATAATAACTAAGAGAGAAAGAAGTTAGCCTTAGTTATCCTAATAGTACATATTCATTGGCTAACATAGAAACCCGTTCGGTGCTAATGCCCGTATCATATAAGTAAATAACTTGGAGGCACTCTTAAAACATAACCTTTATTCAGTATATATAAAGTAGCGTTAGGACTTTTGTGTCTTAAAAACAATGAATCTTTAATAGCTGTCAATAATGCACTACCTGTGCAGAGCAAATGGTCTTGCAATGCGAGCTACAGCTCTCTGTTGTACCTTATGTAGGGCTCTTAAGCTATAGTCCACATACTCATACAATTATAAAACCAATATCTCTCAGAAAGAAGGTCCTGCAGGACCTATAATAGTATTCAGATAGCCTATTGTATTTGAAAGCGGTCTGAATAATAAATGTTTATATACAGATCAGTTTACTTCACTTAAGCTGTATATTCAGATAATTTATTAATTACATATTGTACACCAACCATCCTTTTAGTGGTGGTTGTAGTGTACTAAAAACACTAGCCAGCTATGTGGATACATAGGTTAGTTAGTATCACTTGAGCCGAGAATCCAAATCATATGTCATTTAAGTATTATACACTAGCCATCCTTTCAGTGGTGGCTATAGTGTATTTAGTTCTTACAGTACATCTATTAAATTTTACACTGACCATCCTTTCATGTGTGTGTTAGTTCATAATAAAGCTAAACGGACACAAGCAGATTAGATTGTATCAATTTACCAATCTAGTCCAATCATTAGTACTGATACTTTGTTTCCCACATTCTAGTTTTAACCGCCATTCCCGCTTGCAGCTGCGTGATAGATTGCGGCTGTTTTACCCTGTTGCTTCACAGCACTGCTCGGGTTAATTGTGGCTCGCTCAGTGAGAGATTTCCTATATTGTAGCACAGCCATGTACACCGATTTACTAGTGCCGCTTGCTAAAGACCGTTAGTAGTGTTATCAATAATATTGGTCTGAATTTTGGTTCTTTCCAGTTAATTTGTTAGTGACCCTCAGAGACAGAGTATCCCCCCTTCGCCAACGGCCCAATGCATTGCACTGTGCTTAATCATGGCTTCATCAGGGGATACTATGATCATATGAGGAGCATGGTAGGTGGCAGTAAGAGTAATGTATGAGCATCATGGCTAAATTTTCTGAACAAACATTATTGTCTGAGTGGGAGGGTTATCAGAAACAATATAATAAAAGCAAAGAGGGAGAAAGTAAGGTCACACCTTATAATAATCAGTAAGAATCATTTGAGAAGGGTGTGTGTGGTAAGATTCTGGTCATCCCACGGGAACAGGAATGCTAGGAAGGTCAGGTAGAAGGAGCAAACAATGTATATGTTACCGGGCTACTATACACTATAGATCTGGGCTTCGATGTGTGCCACGGAAGTCCCCACATCCCAAAACACTGACAGAAAAAGAAAGGGGTCATATGTTGAGAGGAGGGGAAATAACAGGAGCAAGGGTGTGGATAGCTAAAAGATTGTGAAAGTCATAAATCTAGCATTGTATAGGCTACAAAGGGGAGCATTTTCAACATAGCAGAAATGAGATGTAGCCAAAAAACAGTTAACAAAAGGACCATCTATTGAACTCTCAAATCAAAATCTCTTTAAGAGGGTGGCAATTGACATTAACAGTAAAAGAAACAGAAATAGACCACTACTTCCGTTGCTGTGCACAATCACGTAGGATCTGAGAACTAACACAGCAAGGCCCCAGGGTAACCATACAACATCAACAGGATACAGGTGCACCAGGAGTCACCGCACCCAGCCACGGCGAGACCAAAGGAAATACAGAGAGCCACCCTGCGATTGAGCGCAGCAGGCCCCGGGACCCGCAGCCTGGCTCGTCACGCGCTGCCAATTTAGGGAAGGTGACTAACTGCAGTCGGGAAGCCAACTCTCTCTGCAACAGTGACAAAAGCCTAAACAGGTCATACAATGGAAAACAATGATAATAACAGAGACCGTTGTACCTGGATGTATACATGTGCAAAATCGGCCTAACATTTCAACTTGCCTATAATCAAATTCAAAATCCGTGCTGGGGTCCACGGCTCCACCCGAGATGCCAAATACCCCTAGTCGGAGCGGCAACCTGGGCGAGGAAACCAAGAGGCCCATGCCCGGACCTACAGCGAGCCCCCAGATGGAAAACTATATGATAAGAGGGAGGACAATAGAAACATGAGTGATTGGGTGACCATGGAGAGGGGACTGGCCTGCCCACGCCCAGGCCCAAAGCGGGCTCCCGGACACAAACATGAGGGCTTAAGGAAAGCAAAATAAGCATTAGATGAAGCAAACCCTATAAAGGTCTTCACTTAAAGCAGAAGAGGGTCCAAGAGGTAGTGAGAAGGACAAGGACACTGCCTGTCCATGGCCACCATCAAGAGCATAGTCCCCACTTAGAGACAGGTCCATATCAACACAAAGATGCAGGAGCCTGTTGTCAAAGTAGGTAGGGTCCCAGGAGAATAGGATTTTAGGCAAGAGAGCGTCTCAAATATCCCTACTTAGGCTGGCAAGATTATTCCCAATCCTTAGAGGCAGGTGTAGAAGACGATGGTCTACTTTTCTTGGGGTCTGTTTCAGAGGTATTCGGCCAATGTTCGCAATGTTCCCTGGGGAGTAGTCCATCTTTTTGTTGGCCTGTCATCCCAGGAGGAAATCTCACAGAGGCTGGTGGTTCGATATTAAGTATGCTGCAGAAGAACTCTTGGGTTGCCTCTGGGTCTTTCATATAGGCCAAGGCACCATTGTGAGAAGCAGATAGTTGGAAAGGAAATCCCCACCTATATCGTATTCCCAGATTTCTCAGGTGTTCTGTGAGGGGTCTCAGGTTCCATCTCTTCTGCAGGGTCTGAAGTGATAGGTCATTAAAGAGCTGAATTTTTCTGCCTGCTTATATGACTTCGGGCAATTCCCTACTTCTAGTCATAATGCTCTCTTTCTACATGTAGCTGTGAAGGCAACATATGATGTCTCGGGGTTTAGATCCGGGAGGTCCTCTTTTCCTCAGGGCTCTATGGGCCCTCTCAATTTTAATATCAGACCCATCTGGTAACCCCAATAGCTTGGAGAACAAACCTAGGAGAGCAGGGACCAAGTCCTTAGGCGGTACAGATTCTAGCACATCCTTGATGCAGATATTGCTTCTCCGGCCCCTATTATCTAGGTCTGCTTTCATATCAGCAAGAAATGTGTGCATATCTTCTTTAGTCGCAAAAGGCGTCAAGTCATCTTTGGAGATGGCAGGGGATTGTGCAATGTTTAAACCTTCAGTGAAATCACCCACGCTTGGAATGGATAGTGCCGTGTCCACGTCGGACAATAGATGCTGGTCCGATTGCAGGGTTAAGGGGGAGAAGGGCATGCAGAGTCACCACAACATGAATTGATCGAGGAGTCTAGGCCTATCTTGCTCCTATGACGCATCGGCAGGTAGTCTGCGATCTTTTGCTCAGCGGACTTCCTACAACCCCGTTTCCTGCTGAAAGGGCCCTCAGTACCCAGGAGCTTGTGGATCAAGAGGCCATCTTTAACCGCGGTCAGCTCCGCCCCCCCCGAATCAATTTAGTCACACATTTTTTTTTTTTAAGTCTTTTGCATCTATTCATAGAACTAATTGCTGATGTTTCACTTTTTTAATTAAACTTTTGCTTTGAGTGACAAACTGTGTGTATGTTTCTGCATTACTAAAAGGTTATATGTGTGTGAATGAGAGTGCTTGTGAGACAGTGTCTGTGTGTGAGGAAGTGTATATGTGAGACTATGGGGTAGATTTAAAGGTTCACGTTAAAACAGCCGCTAAGTAAAAAAAAGCCTATCAGCCTCAAATAATACATGATTTACGGTGGATTCGACAGGTAGTCTACAAGAATAGCTAACGAGCATAGGTACAACAAAAACACGTAACACAAAAACCTGCGTTGCACCTTTTCTCACATCACCGTGCATCCCAATCACCCATTAAAACACAACTTAAGTCAAAATGTATCATAACGGCTGGCGTTGGCTAGCAACCCTGATTGATGCACCAACAAATTCAAACCCACAGCCAATCCCAAGGCCCCAAAGTATCCAAAAAGTTCAAATACACCTATATATACCCAAAAATAATGGTCACTGCCTGTCTGTGTTTCCAGTTTCAGCGAGCTAGAGCACAGGACCCAGGAGCGGAGGATAGTGTTAAGAGTGAGAGAGAGAGGAGCTGTCATTGGAGTTTTTGGAGCGGAGAGAGAATTGGAGTTGCACCTAAATATACACATAGCACACTTTTGCACATTTTTTACATACACCCATACAAACACAAACACATACACACACAGTCCTTTTTTTCAGAAACCTAACACATTTTTTAAACTTTATTTTTTCAGTGTGAATCTGCGAGTGACAGAGTGTGACAGAGTGAGTGGGATTGAGTATGTGTGTGAGGGCCTGTGTAAGTGCCTGGGTGTGAGTGGGTGAGTGATGGCGAGGAGAGGACAGGAGAAAGGGATGGGGAGAGTAGTGGAGTAAGAGGCGGAACATCAGGAGGGCATCCCTGAGCAGAGTAGGGGTAGGAGAGGGAGATCCGCAGGACGTAGGGGGACCCGGCCCAGAAGAGTAGGCACACGGAGTGCAGGGACAGATGTGTCAGTGGGACGAGGGATACCTGTCGCAGAGCACCACTGAGAGGCATGGGCAGAGCAGGCAGGACATTCCAGGCACAGCTCTGACACCTTGCAGGCCAGAGCTGAGGAGGAGAGGATCAGGGATCACCACTACATGGAAGAGGAGAACAGTGCTCTTGTGGAAGCTGTTCTAGAGAGGGAGAGCATCCTCTTTCCAAGGGAGAGGGTCCTTGGCCTGGCTGCAAGGAGGAAGGCTGCCTGGAAGATATGCAGCAAGGTGAACGCGGTGGCTAGCTGCAGACGGGATGTGGAGTCCATAAAGAAAAGATGGGGCTACTGCAAGAGGGTGGTCAAAAAGAAGTTGGGTGATGTTGTCATGTATGCTCGAGGCACAGGAGGTGATCCATCTGTCCCAATCACCTTCAGCGGATGGGAGGAGAAGCTGTGGGCAGACCTTGTTGCCCACGCTGATTGAGGGGGTCGCTGGAGGATCGGACACTGGTGATGAGAGGAGCCTCCACACTACTGATAAATGCATAATCACATAACCACGCACCACATCAACCAACACAGGCTGCACATTCAAACACAGTCACACCTCAACACATGCCCATCATTCATCCACACAACTGCACCAACACAGCACCCTGAGGGTTCAAACAGGACACAATACAAGGAAAAATGGCAAGGTTAAACCAGGTCCAAACCTGTCCAAGTATCACAGTGCCTGTGATTCCTGTCAGTCTCAGCTATACAGATACTGATTTGCTGTGTTGGTTTGGTCCGCCCCCTGGTGACCTTTTTATACCTGGCTAGCACAACTGTCAGGCGCCCTTTCGTGGTGTTTCTGTGCCAGTTATTGTTGCTGTGTTCCTGAGTTCCGGATTCCTGTGTACCGACTTGGCTTGTCTTGACTATTCTCCTGTGTTCCTGCTCGTGTATGACCCGGCTCGTCTGTCTACCACCTTTGGATCCTGACCCGGTTTGGCTGACGTTCCTGCTTGTGTACGACCCGGCTTGTATGACTACCTTCTACGTGCTCCGACCCGGCCTGGCTGACTTTCCACTCCGAAGAACGACTCCTGCTTTCTACAGTGACCTGTGTTCCAGTTGTCGCCGCCGCGACATTTCTATCTGCTGTTCCAGCTTTTGGTGTGACTGCCTTGCCTGGTGTACTCCGATCAGTGCAGTGCATTTTCCTTTGCAGAGTTGTGCGTACACGCGCCTCCCTCAGACTGCAGAGCCTTGCTATACCGCTGAAAAGCCTCGAGTAAATGTGCTAATTAACCCTAGCAGTGCCGCTGGGTTCCACTCTATCGCTAATCCTGTAAGAGTCTCTTTCTCAGTGAATACTACTGCTGAGCTGGCCGCTCTTCGTCGGCAGCTTCACACATCCTTGCAGAGTGTTTACATCTGTTTGGGCCGGTTGGGCGCCTGAGACTCTCTCTCTTGTTCATTGAGGGATTCCGCTTTACCGAGTGGTTGCAGGCACAGGCATCAGCATTTGTATTCCGGTAATCACGCCCGTGGGGGCTGTCGGCTCTAGCGTGTGCTATCCCGTTATCTGGTTAAGTCTGAGGAGGCTTGGTAGTTATCGCATTGAAGGCCGGTTCCAATCACGCCCGTGGGGGCCTCATGCACTTGCACTAGTTGAAGCAGTTCCAGTAGGTACGCCCGAGGGGGCTACGGGGACTCTTGTGCTTCTTACTGAACACCGTGGCGGGGCAGTCCAGTATCCAGCCGGTGATAGTCTTGGTCTCCAGCATCAGCCTTATAACACCCTGGGCATTCCAAACATCCACATCTGAGACTGACTGTTATCAAGGACTTAACCCCTGAGGGGTATACGCTATTCTATTACTGTGTAATTGTACTTATAAGTCATTTGTGCATTTACCATTATATCTATATATTATCTGTGTATATTTACCACCACTAGAGGGCGTGTTAATGCCTTATCTTATTTTAAATAAACTGTGTTCTTATTCACCCAATGGTCTGAGTGTCTTAAAAAACCGTGACAGTACGAAAGGGCCATGACCTCAGACGGTAAGGGTGAAAGTCAAACACAGAACATCTATTGGAGAATGGATGTTCATGAGCAGCGCATGGACCAATTGGCACTGGCTTTGCAGACGTTGCTCGAACGTACAGTACATTTGGACAAGCCTAGTCCTAATCCGGTGGTCACCCCAGTCCTGACACCGGATAATCAGTCCATAGTCACACCAAAAGCTGGAACAGCAGATAGAAATGTCGCGGCGGCGACAACTGGAACACAGGTCACTGTAGAAAGCAGGAGTCGTTCTTCGGAGCGGGAAGTCAGCCAGGCCGGGTCGGAGCACGTAGAAGGTAGTCATACAAGCCGGGTCGTACACAAGCAGGAACGTCAGCCAAACCGGGTCAGGATCCAAAGGTGGTAGTCAGACGAGCCGGGTCATACACGAGCAGGAACACAGGAGAATAGTCAAGACAAGCCAAGTCGGTACACAGGAATCCGGAACTCAGGAAAACAGCAACAATAACTGGCACAGAAACACCACGAAAGGGTGCCTGACAGTTGTGCTAGCCAGGTATAAAAAGGTCACCAGGGGGCGGACCAAACCAACACAGCAAATCAGTATCTGTATAGCTGAGACTGACAGGAATCACAGGCACTGTGATACCAAGTCCCAGTGCAAGCTTCTTGTTGCTGTGCTGATCACACACAATACACAAACCATGCTTTTTAAAGTGTTGTCTGTTAAACATCAATACTGTTCCTCCACAGTGTTATCCATGTACCCACAGGGAAGTCAGCACATAACCCCTTGAGTATTAGAGGGATTATCATGCATTGCTCAGCAATGCTTTGGCAACCCCTCCGGTAATCAAAGGGTTAACCGATGACAAAAACAATTCGACAGGGTTAGAATTACATGTTACACAGGGGACATTCACTAAACGGTGTAAAAGACATGATGGAGTGAAGTTAACCCTTCCATCCCACCACTTCACCAATTCCCATGTTTGTCTATGGAGACTATTCAAGGAAATGGATCAAGTTACTAAAGGCTCATTGGATAGACTCATTAGAAAAACATTGGAAATGGAGAAATTATATCATTGGAGAAGTCATCATTTCCACTTTACCTCCACTCCATAAGGTCTACATCACCGCTCACTGAAACTCAAGAGAGATGGCTGAGGATGAACATCACAGTGTGAAGCGGGACTTTAGGAGCCCGAAGGTTCACTCAGTGGCATTCCTTGTTCTGCTATGAGCCTGGTTGTATCGTTCCTTGGCATCGGTTTGGGGATTCGCCGCCGGGGTCATTAGCCATGATATGCAGCCATACCCCGAATCACCCGTGGACAGTGAGTGACATGGTTAGACAGGAAGCACATGATGTGTGAATGATGTCTTATGAGGTGGACATGCTAGCTTTGAGTGAAGAGCATGCTGAGCAGTGTTGTGTGTGCACGTGTGGATGTGGTGTTATTTGGTATTGTTGTTGAAGCCATCCCCCTCTATAGGTTCCATTTACGAAATCTCTCTGAACAGATGAGTTTCTGAGTATATATGAATCATGACAGCTCCCGGGATATTTTGCACAGACATTAATGATCTTCAAGTTGCTGTCACACACTATGTGCACGTTCATGGAGTGGAAGTTCTTTCTGCTGATGTAGACATGTGCGTCATGTGCTGGAGCATTGATACGGAAATGGGTGCAATCTATTGCACCCATGAACCTGGGCATGCCTCCCCTTGCATAAAAGCCCTGCTTCAAATGTTTCCACTCCATGTCGGTGGTGGGTGAAAGTGGAAATATTTTTTGCTTTTATTAGTCTGACACACATATACTTTCAATAATCAGATATATCTTGCTTTATACATGAGCTTGCTAAGGGTTAATTAAGAAAAATGATTTTAAGCACAGAATATTGAGGTGTTACATTTAAGTAGCTCAAAACAAGTTAGGCACTTTCCCCTTATTACTGGAACAAATCTTTATATAACTTGTTATTGTACCTTTGTGGTGGGAAGCATGCTTCCAAATAATGAGCTAGTTCCAGGTGCAGTATGTCCGAAGCTTTGACATTTACCAAGCTTAAGTAACACCCCTCTTTGTGCTTCTTATTGGTGAAATAAGTGACAATGTCAATATATATTTATGTATCCAGGCAGGGAAGCCAACCCCCTTTTTCCTTAATATGCTTACCTCCCATTTATTCTGCATTATATAATCTGTTGAATTATGATTAATAAATCAGATAAGAGATAATAGCACTAGACCTTGAGTCTGCGTGTACTCATTTCTTGTCTCCAGGCACCTGCAGCCTACAAGATCTCTGAGGAACGGTGTGAAATCTGAGGTCCCCGGGGTGTGAAACGGATAATGAGAAATACGGAAATCCACAAGATATATCAGTGGAGAAATGTATATAGGTACTGGCCTTGCTTTTGAGGGCTGGCAAGACCTGGGCCAGCACCCTGGAGAATGTGGCCTGTGACATGCCAGATGCGTAACCTTCTGTCGACTAGAAGGCGCCACTTGTCATGGAGTGTATGGCACACAGGAATTTTTGCAGGCCAGATAGGGCATGGTTGTGGATGTAAATCGGATCCACCTGATCCTTGATGACCTCATACAGGGCAATGATGCTGTGCGGCCTCAACATGTAGCGATCAACCACCTGGTCATCGATCATTCCAAGAAGAGTGACCCTTGGGCGGCATACCCTGGGATTGGTGGTCGTCTATACATCCTACGCTGCTCCTCCTGTTGTTGGGGAGCATCCTGTTGCTGCAGCTGTGCATCTGCAGGCAGGTGCTGTCCTCCAGGTGGGGATGGGCTCCTGTGTGGCTTTTGAGCCAGAGCCTCCTCGCTTGCAACAGGTGAAGTCTGTTGATCAGGTGTGCCTGGGGGTTGCTGGTGTTCCCTAGTTCTCTCCCTTGCATGCCTTCTACTCAGTTTTTGCATCAATATGTAGGCGAACATACTTTTTGCTTGCTCTCTCTCTCTCTCGCTCTCTCTCTATCTCTCTCTATCTATCTCTCTCCCTGAGTGGAAAACAAGCAACATGTGAGTGTGGTGAGCTGTCCCTATAAGTACGTGGTAGGGCATTGTCTAGGTGTGGTGATGCGGTGAGTGATGACTAATGGGATGGTGTTTGTGGTGATGCAGTGAGTGATGACCAAAGGGAAGGTGTTTGCTGGTGTGTTTGTGTTTTGTAATGTGCTATGTTCTGATTGCTGTGTCTTTGTCAGTTGCGGGTGTGGAGTTGTGGGATGCAGGTTGTGTCTGCATCATCTGGTGATGTTTCACAGGTGAGATTGTTTTGTATTGGCAATGGGCAGGTGTCCCATTGTTCCGTGCAATGTTGTGTTGGTGTTTTATTGGAAGGCTTTGACCCTGTGGTGTTGCTTGGTTGTTGTGTTGTGTGTGACAGTGATTTGTGTTATGTGGGCATGTTTTTTGTGTTAATTTGGCATTGCACGGGTTAATTTTTCCACTTGCATGCTTGTGTGGTACGCGGTTTGTCTTTAACAGATTTTTCTTTTTGACCGTTATGTGTCTAACGGCTAACAAAACTGGGTCTTAACTTTTAGCCGTTAAATGTATCTTTTTTCTGGCGTTAGCAGTCCCGCACTCCTTTGAATGGTTCTGGGAAATCTTGTTCCAGGAGTCTCCATGTACGTCTGTGGGCCGAAAGGATTATCAAACTGCCGTTAGCTGTTCTTAAGACGGACCTTTAAATAGCTTACAACACGTTCACGCATCCGTTTTTTTTTTTGCCTGCCTTTAAATCTACCCCTATGTGTGTTAGTGTCTATGTGTGTAGGGATGGATGAAAATTCCTGTTCCGTTCCCATGAGAAATACGGCAAAAACCAGTGTGGTTGTCTGCTTTTTGCTGGAAAACCTGTTATGTTTTTCAATGGTTACAAACTTCCCTCCCATTTACTACACGCACTTCGCATTTTCGTGCAAAAAGTGACGATGCCTGGATATAAAACAGAAAAATAAGCAGCTAGAGAGATAGAGGTTGTAATATGATTTCCTAGAATTGTATTTAATGAAATAAAACTAACAGAGTCTCATAGTGTTGGCTAACATTATGATCACCCATACTAACAACAAAAAAAAAAAAAAAAAAGGAGAAGCTGGAAGGACCTTGATGCATCCAGTGAGTCAGAGGAGAAGGATGCGATCACCACTAGCATGGGAAGGCCTGGGAGCTCTGATTCCACAGGCCCCATTATGCCCAGCCCCCTACATCATCCCTTGGTTTCTGGGGAAAACTACTGTCATCATCAGCAAAGCAGACACAGGAGGACCAGTACAGGTCAGCTGCCTGTGCCTGCTGCTACTGCTGTCAATGTGCCTTCTGATATTCAGGAGGAGGAGGAAACAATGATGGCAAGGAAGTGTGACAGCAGGGGACCCTAAGTCACACTTGTCAGTGGCTGATAGAGAGTGGTGGGGGTGAGGGTGGGGATGGTGGTGATTGTGAAGCAGTGGCTGGTAAAAGCTTGAGTGTTGGTCCTCCTAATGCTGAGGTGGAAGGGGAAGTGGTGAGCAGCCAGACTAGTGGTCAAGAGAGCCCACAACATCTCCCTGACCCTGCAATTCCCATTCCCCCAGCATGTCCCTCTGGGACAGGATGATGAAGAAGACCAAACTAGCTAGCAGTATTAGCATCAGCACTAGTGTTGAGCGAGCATGCTCGGCCGATGCTCGGATCGGCTCGAGCATCGCTCTGCTCGGCACATGGCGGTACTCGTACGAGTACCGCATGTGCTCGCCCGCCATGTTCGGGTCTCCTCCCCGCACGTTTTGCGGCTGCTGCGCAGCCAATAAACGTGCAGGGAGGCTCTGACATCGGTGTAATGCCAGCAGCCATGTTGGCTGCTGGCATTACACTGATTGGCTGGCCAGAACCCGTGGTCAGGTGCTGTATAGCACCTGACCATCGAGTTCGGCTCAGTCTTAGCCAGGGAGAGCTGAGGATAGGAAGGGAAAGGCAGTGTAGGGAGGAAAAAAACCAAAATTGTGAAAAAAAAGAACCAAAAGTCCTTTTTAGGACTACTGTGTGTGGGGGCAGCAGGTTATTTTGTGTGGGGGGAAAAAAACAAAAAAAAAAAAAAAAAAAATATTCTGTTTAGTGTGCAAAGTTGCAGATTAGAGCACATTCTGTTTAGTGTGCACAGTTGCAGATTAGAGCACATTCTGTTTAGTGTGCAAAGTTGCAGATTAGAGCACATTCTGTTTAGTGTGCAAAGTTGCAGATTAGAGCACATTCTGTTTAGTGTGCAAAGTTGCAGATTAGAGCACATTCTGTTAAGTCTTCAAACTAAAATATCAAAGTCACATATTTCATTCAGTGTGCGTCGCCGCAGTTTAGCAGCACATTCTGTGTACTGTGCAGAGTTGCAGAATAGGAAGAAATACTGTTAAGTCTTCAAACTAAAATATCAAAGTCACATATTCCATTCAGTGTGCTTCGCCGCAGTTTAGCAGCACATTCTGTGTACTGTGCAGAGTTGCAGAATAGGAAGAAATACTGTTAAGTCTTCAAACTAAAATATCAAAGTCACATATTCCATTCAGTGTGCTTCGCCGCAGTTTAGCAGCACATTCTGTGTACTGTGCAGAGTTGCAGAATAGGAAGAAATACTGTTAAGTCTTCAAACTAAAATATCAAAGTCACATATTCCATTCAGTGTGCTTCGCCGCAGTTTAGCAGCACATTCTGTGTACTGTGCAGAGTTGCAGAATAGGAAGAAATACTGTTAAGTCTTCAAACTAAAATATCAAAGTCACATATTCCATTCAGTGTGCTTCGCCGCAGTTTAGCAGCACATTCTGTGTAGTGTGCAGAGTTGCAGAATAGTAAGAAATACTGTTAAGTTTTCAAACTCAAATATTAAAGTCACATATTCCATTCAGTGTGTGTCACCGCCGTTTAGCAGCCTATTCTGTGTACTCTGCAGAGTTGCAGAATAGTAAGAAATACTGTTAAGTTTTCAAACTCAAATATTAAAGTCACATATTCCATTCAGTGTGTGTCACCGCCGTTTAGCAGCCTATTCTGTGTACTCTGCAGAGTTGCAGAATAGTAAGAAATACTGTTAAGTTTTCAAACTCAAATATTAAAGTCACATATTCCATTCAGTGTGTGTCACCGCCGTTTAGCAGCCTATTCTGTGTACTCTGCAGAGTTGCAGAATAGTAAGAAATACTGTTAAGTTTTCAAACTCAAATATTAAAGTCACATATTTCATTCAGTGTGTGTCACCGCCGTTTAGCAGCCTATTCTGTGTACTCTGCAGAGTAGCAGAATAGTAAGAAATACTGTTAAGTTTTCAAACTCAAATATTAAAGTCACATATTCCATTCAGTGTGTGTCACCGCCGTTTAGCAGCCTATTCTGTGTACTCTGCAGAGTTGCAGAATAGTAAGAAATACTGTTAAGTTTTCAAACTCAAATATTAAAGTCACATATTCCATTCAGTGTGTGTCACCGCCGTTTAGCAGCCTATTCTGTGTACTCTGCAGAGTTGCAGAATAGTAAGAAATACTGTTAAGTTTTCAAACTCAAATATTAAAGTCACATATTCCATTCAGTGTGTGTCACCGCCGTTTAGCAGCCTATTCTGTGTACTCTGCAGAGTTGCAGAATAGTAAGAAATACTGTTAAGTTTTCAAACTCAAATATTAAAGTCACATATTCCATTCAGTGTGTGTCACCGCCGTTTAGCAGCCTATTCTGTGTACTCTGCAGAGTTGCAGAATAGTAAGAAATACTGTTAAGTTTTCAAACTCAAATATTAAAGTCACATATTCCATTCAGTGTGTGTCACCGCCGTTTAGCAGCCTATTCTGTGTACTCTGCAAAGTTGCAGAATAGGAAGAAATACTGTTAAGTTTTCAAACTCAAATATTAAAGTCACATATTCCATTCAGTGTGTGTCACCGCCGTTTAGCAGCCTATTCCGTGTACTCTGCACAGTTGCAGAATAGGAAGAAATACTGTTAAGTTTTCAAACTCAAATATTAAAGTCACATATTCCATTCAGTGTGTGTCACCGCCGTTTAGCAGCCTATTCTGTGTACTCTGCACAGTTGCAGAATAGGAAGAAATACTGTTAAGTTTTCAAACTCAAATATTAAAGTCACATATTCCATTCAGTGTGTGTCACCGCCGTTTAGCAGCCTATTCTGTGTACTCTGCACAGTTGCAGAATAGGAAGAAATACTGTTAAGTTTTCAAACTGAAATATTAAAGTCACATATTCCATTCAGTGTGTGTCACCGCCGTTTAGCAGCCTATTCTGTGTACTCTGCACAGTTGCAGAATAGGAAGAAATACTGTTAAGTTTTCAAACTCAAATATTAAAGTCACATATTCCATTCAGTGTGTGTCACCGCCGTTTAGCAGCCTATTCTGTGTACTCTGCACAGTTGCAGAATAGGAAGAAATACTGTTAAGTTTTCAAACTCAAATATTAAAGTCACATATTCCATTCAGTGTGTGTCACCGCCGTTTAGCAGCCTATTCTGTGTCCTCTGCACAGTTGCAGAATAGTAACAAATACTGTTAAGTTTTCAAACTCAAATATTAAAGTCACATATTCCATTCAGTGTGTGTCACCGCCGTTTAGCAGCCTATTCTGTGTACTCTGCACAGTTGCAGAATAGTAACAAATACTGTTAAGTTTTCAAACTCAAATATTAAAGTCACATATTCCATTCAGTGTGTGTCACCGCCGTTTAGCAGCCTATTCTGTGTACTCTGCACAGTTGCAGAATAGGAAGAAATACTGTTAAGTTTTCAAACTCAAATATTAAAGTCGCATATTCCGTGTAAGATGAAGAAGGCGGGTAAAAAGGGACGGGGAAGTGGACGTGATCCTGATAGTTCAGGGCGCGGGTCAGGACGCGGAGAAACTGTGCCTGGTGCCAGAGCACAAGAAAGAAAGACATCCACCATACCTAGCTTCATGTGTAATTTTACAGGGCGTCGCAGGACATCACTCTCGAGGTCCGACCACTGCGAACAGGTGGTCGGTTGGATGACAGCTGATACTGCTTCCAGTCGGTTAAGCACCACCCTGTCTTCCACCAAGTCCACTCTCAGTAGCCAAGAGTCTGGTCAACATAATCCTCACTCTGATCATCCTTCCTCCCACCATACACGGTCTGGTCAAAGAAGTGATCCCACACTGGGATATAGTGAGGAGCTCGTCTCATCACCAATCCTTCATTTGACCCTCTCTCCAAGCACGCTTGCAGAGGAACATGACATCTTGTGCCCTGATTCACAACCTCTAGAGGCTACCCAATCACAAGAAGATGACAGATGTGAACGGCATTTAAGGTCAAAGGAAGTAGTGGATGATGATGATGATGATGAGACACAGTTGCCATTAAATCAACCACTATTACTGTCTCAAGACCTTGATGAGGAGGATGATATACAGTTGTCAATGACTGAGTATGTGGTGGGATCAAGACATGAGGAGGATGATCAGAGTGAGGAAGTGGAGGAGGACTTGGTGGACGATGAGGTGACTGACCCCACCTGGGAAGGTGTAGAGCCGAGCGATGACAGCAGTCCTGAGGGTGAGCCATCTGCAGCACCGCAACAGGCTGGAAGAGGCAGTGGTGTGGCTACAGAAAGAAGGCGGACCGCACCAAACCGGCCCGCAAATGTTCCACGGAGCACCCCCTTGCGTAAATCTACCTTGCCAAAGGGTAGGTGTTCCGCGGTATGGCGTTTTTTTAAGGAAAGTGCGGACGACAAAAGAATTGTAGTTTGCAACCTGTGCCACACCAGAATGAGCCGAGGCATGAACACTAGAAACCTCACCACCACCAGCATGATCCGACACATGGCATCCAAGCACCGTAGTAAGTGGGAGGAACGCCTGGATCGCCCATCTGTGTCTGCAGGCCACACCACTGCCTCCTCTTCCCCTGTTTTCGTTGCCGGCCAATCGCCTGTCGAAGGCGCAGGCCCGCATACCTCCCGCCCTGCACCTGTACCATCTGAAGCACCATCAGCGACCACATCCACTTCCCTGTCCCAGCACAGCGTCCAAATGTCGTTACCCCAGGCATTTGAGCGCAAGAGAAAGTACCCAGCCACCCACCCACAGGCCATAGCACTAACCTCACACCTTTCAAAATTACTGGCCATCGAAATGCTGCCATTTAGGCTTGTGGACACTGAGTCCTTCCGCAGCCTGATGGCAGCAGCTGTCCTTCGGTACGCGGTCCCCAGCCGCCACTACTTTTCCCGGTGTGCCATCCCCGCATTACACCACCATGTGTCCCGTAACATCACCCGTGCCCTGACCAACGCAGTTACTGGGAAGGTCCACTTAACGACTGACACATGGACAAGTGCTTGTGGCCAGGGACGCTACATTTCCCTGACGGCACACTGGGTGAATGTCGTGGAGGCTGGGAGCAACTCGGACCCTGGGATGGCACGGGTGCTACCCACGCCGAGGATTGCGGGCCCTACCTCCATCAGGGTTTCCGCCAGCACCTACGTTATTGGCTCCTCCTCCTCCGTTTCCACCTCCGAATTCTCTACACGCAGCGCCACTCCCCCATCAGCCAGTAGCTGGAAGCAGTGTAGCACTGCAGTGGGGAAGCGTCAACAGGCCGTGCTGAAGCTGATCTGCCTTGGGGACAAACAGCACACGGCCTCAGAGCTGTTGCAGGGGATTAGTCACCAGACCGAGCAGTGGCTCTCGCCACTCAACCTGCAACCAGGCATGGTTGTGTGTGATAATGGGCGTAACTTGGTGGCGGCTTTGGAGCTCGGCAAGCTCACACACGTACCATGCCTAGCGCATGTATTTAATTTAGTGGTTCAGCGATTTCTAAAAACCTACCCCAATGTGCATGATCTCTTGACCAAGGTGCGCCGCGTGTGTGCACATTTCCGTAAGTCATCTACAGCTTCGGCCGGCCTGTTGAAGCTGCAGCAGTGCTTACAATTGCCAGCTCACCGGCTGCTGTGTGACGTGAGCACGCGCTGGAACTCCACCTTCCACATGTTGGCCCGGCTTTGTGAGCAGCAGAGGGCAGTAGTGGAGTACCAGCTGTTACACGGTCGTCGCCTCTCCGTTCAACTTCCTGTAATCAGAAGTGAGGAGTGGGAATGGATGTCAGACCTCTGCGAGGTTTTACGCAATTTTGAGGAATCGACACAGATGGTGAGCGGCGATAACGCTATTATCAGTGTCACCATCCCACTTCTGTGTCTACTGAAACGCTCGCTGCTCACAATTAAAACCGACGCTTTGCATGTGGAAGAGGTGGAAATGGGGGAGGAAGAGCTTACACAAGGTGATAGCCAGAGCACCCTCACTTCGTCTTCTCAGCGACAATTGGAGGAGGCGGAGGAGGAGGAGGAGGAGGAGGAGGAGGAAGACACGGTTGCCTCCGCTACAGAGGGTAGCCATGGAACTTTAGTTCCATCTCTTCAGCGTGGGTGGGCAGAAGAGGAGGAAGAGGATGAGGATATTGAGAGTCATCCTCCTGGTGAGGACAGCGAAATCTTGACTGTTGGTACTCTGGCACACATGGCTGACTTTATGTTAGGCTGCCTTTCCCGTGACCCACGCGTTATACGCATTTTAAACAACAAGGATTACTGGGTGTTCACCCTTCTGGACCCCCGCTACAAAGAGAATTTCTCATCTCTCATTCCTCCGGTGGAGAGGACAAGCAAAATGGTGCAATACCAGAAGGTTCTTGTTGAAAAATTGCTCCAAAATTTTCCATCTGACAACGCTGGCGGCAGAGTACGTGCTACCTTGGCCAACAGAGAAGGGGAGAAAAGGGGAGCACACAGCAGTTCCGAGAAAGGCAGGGCAACACTCTCCAAGGCGTGGGACACCTTCATGACACCCCGCCAGCACCCTCACCCTGATGCGCAGCCTAGTGTCACAAGGAGGGAAAAGTTTTGGAAGATGGTGAAGGAGTACGTAGCAGACCGTGTCAGCGTCCTCAATGATCCCTCTGTGCCTTACAACTACTGGGTGTCCAAGCTGGACACGTGGTATGAACTGGCACTCTACGCCTTGGAGGTGCTGGCCTGCCCTGCCGCCAGCGTTCTGTCTGAGCGGGTATTTAGTGCTGCTGGTGGCATCATAACAGATAAGCGTATCCGCCTTTCCACCGACAATGCTGATAGGTTGACACTTATAAAAATGAACAAGGCCTGGATTTCCCCTGACTTCTCCACTCCACTGGAGGAAAGCCGCGGGGGAACATAAACTCACTTTATATATGTTATTTACAATGATGTGAATACTCTGTATTCCCATTCACCCCTTCCACCCAAAAAACGGGTATATGGTTGACTCTTAATCTTCTCATCCTCCTCCTCCTCTTCCATATGCCCTGGGATATAATTTTTATATAGGGCCAGCTCACCAGCGGGCCCTGTGATATAATTTTTATATAGGGCCAGCTCACCAGCGGGCCCTGTTTGACAATTTTTATATAGGTCAGCTCACCAGCGGGCCTTCTCATACAATGTTTTATTGGGTCAGCTCTCTAGCGGGCCCTCTCATATAATGTTTTATAGCGTCAGCTCACTAGCGGGCCTTCGCATATAATGTTTAGGATGGTCAGCTCTGCAGCAGACCCTCACCCATAATGTTTTAGATGGTCAGCTCAGCGCACGTTTCCCTCTTAATCATGGCCTCAGTTCTGAAAATCAAGGAAATTTTTGGGAGAATTTGCCTCTGCGCACGTTTCCCTCTTAATCATGGCCTCAGTTCTGAAAATCAAGGAAATTTTTGGGAGAATTTGCCTCTGCGCACGTTTCCCTCTTAATCATGGCCTCAGTTCTGAAAATCAAGGAAATTTTTGGGAGAATTTGCCTCTGCGCACGTTTCCCTCTTAATCATGGCCTCAGTTCTGAAAATCAAGGAAATTTTTGGGAGAATTTGCAGATGATATACAAGTAAATATACAGCAAATATTGTTTGGTAACAATTTTTCGCCTAAAGTCGTTTTTATTTTCCTTTTTGTGTGTTTTACGATCAGTCTGTAAAAATGGCGTACTACGGGCGAAAGATCGTTCCCAGCAGCGATGTTGGAGTCCAAGATGCATCCAGACATCCTCCCTATGCTGTCCCTGAACCATTTCTGTGGTGTTTCCATCCTTTTCTGCCATTTTCCTATGGACCAGGCACCCTCCCCTCATCAGAGCAGGGGGTGCCTGGTGTAATGCTCGAGTCCTCCCATTGACTTCAATGGGGCTCGGGTGCTCGGCCGAGCACTCGAGCCTCAGGGGGTGCTCGGTCAGAGCACCCGAACACCCGAGCATTGGGGTGCTCGCTCATCACTAATCAGCACACATCAGCTGACTATGCCTGCTGCTAGTGATTCCAGTGTGCTTTCTTCACCTGAAGAAGAGATGGAAACTGACAGTATGGAAACCTCTGTTACATTTGTCAACATCGCCAAGCCATCCCACTTCTGTAGAGCAGCAGCCAGAGACGGGTGGTGGTGAAGAAAGTGAGGGTGATGGTGGAGCAGTTGGGGTGGAGGAGAGAATGAGGGCCTTTTTAGCTGAAAGTTAAAAAGAATGGAAGACAGATATGCAAATACGGATAGGCATCACCAACACTACCAGCAGTGACATTGCAAAGTTTGCTGATGCTGTAAGTCCTGAGTTGCAAGGTCCAGATGTTGATCTGTCTCAGCAGCAGGCTGATGATGAGCAGGCTAGTGTGCCACAGACCACTGTGGCCAAAGTGGGAATGGGTGATAGCAGTAGTGATGTCGGACTAGGACAGGTTCCACTTTCCAATAACAGCAATAATCCTGGTCCTAGTGATAAAGCCTGAGTAATAAAAATGATCCTCTGATTCCTCAGGGCTTGTGATGCTAATAAGCCTGAGTGATAAAAATTATATCCGATTCCTCAGGGCTTGTGATGTTAACAAGTCTGAGTGATACACTGCTACCATAGATGATCCACAAGCTTGTATTACCTTTCTTTGAGACATATTGCTCCCCACCCTCTTCTTAATTCTCAGATCTCAGCCTACAAAATCCACCTAGCTATCAATCTCAAAACTCCAGGGCCAGATGTACTCATTTCAACATTCTATAAGATTTTAGAGGATCTGATCATCCCATCTTTTAACATTATATAACCACAACTTAGACACTAACTTATGCCTCCTGACTAGGGGTGGGTGAAAAGTGAGAAAAATGTCCTGCATGACTTTTTGTGAAAACCTGATGATTTTTCTATTTTCTCCAATGCAAAATTTTCCTCCTTTTTGCCTATTCCAGCAAATTTCTCACCTAATCCAACACATTTTCTCCTATTGTAACACATTTTTTGGCTATTCAACACTATTCTCCTATTCTAACACGTTTCTCCTATTCCAACACTTTTTTCTCATATTACAACACATTTTCCTCCTATTCTAACACATTTTTTTCCTATTCCAACATTTTATCCTATGTTTAATATGGTGAAACATTTCCCAGCACAATATTAGTTCTTCTGAGGGCTGTAGTGGAGAAATAAGTAGCTGGAAGTCAAAGCTGTGGGTCCTACAGCAACATATACCTTGTAAAATGAGTTAGCATGTAGAGTGCATTTGTCCTTTGTCCTCAACACTTACTTCCTGCTTAAGTGGCACTGGCACATATGCATGATGATGCTGAGTGATTAAAAAAAATAAAGTGGAAGTTACAATGTGGCAGATGTGTATGGTAGTGGTGGTGGGGGACTGGAGTGATGTGATTGGCGGGACCTTGACAAACTGCATACACCCCGGGAGGAGAGGGATCATCATCAGCAATGATTGCTGCAGTCAGATTTTGTACTAACACTTTACTCGCATGTCCCTGTACTTCCTTCACCTTTCCCCCTCCCTCTTGTGTATTTGTTAGATATTACTCAACTACTTTCTACAGTATACCACTGATGGAATGTGATGTCTTGCCTTGGCCCAACTGATGGAGTGTGATGTCTTGCCTTGGCCCTCAACAAAATTCTCAATGTCGTCTGCTGTCTATCAAGTCTGCCCCAGTCACAGAGCTCGTCAGCTGTCTAATATATTTATTAGTTTAATTATTTATATATTTTTTAAATTTTATTTTGTTTTAATTTTTAAGTTGTTCACCCTATATTATCACAGTTAGTCCCAAAAACAAAATCAACAACTTCTTTCCCCAGACTTCCCCAGCACAGAGACAATAAAAGTAAAATCAGCAAGCAATATGGACCCCAGCTGCCTGTGCCTTGCCAGTCAGTCACACCAAATTTTGGGGTATTTTGGGTCAACCTCCTTCCTCCCTTCTTCTCCCCCTTTGTGCACCAGACTCCCTTACTACAGAGAACAAATATGCTACCAAAACGACTCCCTAAACTAAGCTTCAATTCCCCTTTATTTGCCTATCTTCTCTAACTCAAAAACATGCAGCTCTCTCCTCTCACAAACATAGAATGGCATGCTATGAGAGCCTGACACACTTTTATATGGCTGTAGAAAATTTACATGTGGTGGAGAAAAATGTTTCTACCCATTGATTTCAATGTAATGAGCTAGTTGGGAAAAGTGGGAAAACAGCATTTTTCACGGGAAATTTTTCGCCAAGCGGAAAGTGCCATTTTTCGCCGATTTCAGTTTCAGGCAAAACATTTCACTCGTCCCTACTCCTGACTTCACTTTGGTTAGGATGATCCTGCTCCCAAAAAGTAACAAAAAAACTCATTATGTTGAGTCCTACAGATCTATCTCCTTTCTTAATACCAACTTCAAAATCCTTTTGAAAACTAAGGTCAATCTTCTTAAGACTATCCTTCCCTCCTGCATTCCCTTGAACAGACAGGTTTTCTACGAAACATACATCCCATCAAAAGCATACAAGCTGCTATGGCTGTAATCATGTTATCCCAGTATCCCCACACTTCTAAACATATCCTAGTTAATCTCGACGTGGCGAAGGCTTTTGACCAGACAGAATGGACTAATTTATTTCAGGTTCTAGAGCGCCAGGACTTTGGTAACTTGTTCATAAACTTCATATGCACCATATACCTTAACCTCCCAACACATAACTCACTATTAATTGTACCAGCATAGGAAGTATACAACTAGGAGGAGGAACCAGACAGGGTTGTCCTCTTTCCCCCTGCTCATTAACCTGAGACTAGACCCCCCTCTTATAGACACTCTCCACACTACCAATGTTTCAGTGAATCCCAACCGGCCCTTCCCAGCCCAAGCTCATGGCATTTGCTGATGATATCCTCTTATTTATTGGCAACCCCGACAGCCACTCCCATTTATCTTACTCACCCTAACTGGCTTTTGCACTTGCTCTGGTTTTAAGATTAATCTGGAAAATAACAAGCCTTATACCTTGCACAACTTGTCCCACTGGACTTTCTTTTCCTCACTCCTTTCTGCATGGCACATGACCAGATCAAATTCTGAGGGATTATGTTGCCAAAGAATTTTGCTTTATTGAACACAAATAATGACTTAGTTACTACCTCCCACATTCTCTCGGACCTCAGCAAATGGGCTTCTTTTACTGCTGTGCTTTATAAATTGATATAATTTTATCAATATGGTGAGCTTTCCTCACTTACTCTACATTATTCAAATGGTACCCATGCTAATTTACCTCAACGATCTAACAAGGCTCAGTGCTGCCTTTACCACCTTTATTTGGCATGGCCACAAAACACGGATCAGTTTAGTTAATTTGCATCTCGCACACCCTCCCCAGACGGTCCCTACTTTCCCAACACACACCTTTATAATCTGGTGAGTCTTGCATAGTTAGGTATGGACGGATACTTGGTACAGACACATTTACCACTGTTCAACGGGACCAATACATGGTGAAATACTTTCACCTATGCTACTTATTACATGCCTGCTCATCATACCTCCTACATTTCACTAAACACAACCCACTATTAGGACCAATTTGCTAGGCATGGAAACTAGTACAAAAATATATAACACAAAATGCTATTCCTGTTACCTCCCTTTCTTGGGTAACCTAAATTCAAAAGTGGTGCCCCCGATTCTCACTTTCAGCTATGGGCTTGTAAATCAATAGCTATGGTAAAAAAACTTAATAGATTCAATCACTGGCATGGTATGCACCTCCCGGGACTTGCAGACCAAACACTCTCTCTCCAATAAACATTTCTTCCTTTATTTGCATGCACTCTACTATGTCCGTGACATAGACACGTCACCCAGAGAGTCTTACCCCCACAGCCCTGAACAGATACATTAATGCCTCCTTCCACTTACCCTGCAAAATGTCACATCTCTGCAGACTCTTTCTCACTGAACTGTACATAGACAGACATCCCTATGTACCTGAAACTGGTTCCGGGTACTACGTTGGAGTCTCCTCAGCAGTTTTCATCAAAGATTACGGGCTAACTCCTCTGCATATATTCACAACACACTCTATAAATTATACCACTACTCTTATGCCTTCCCCATGAGAGCTGATATGATGGGCATCACAGACAGTCCCCACTGCATTAAGTGTTGCCATTCATGTGCCAACATCTACCGCAATTTATGGGATTGCCCACCTATACAGCTTTGTTTGAAGAGTATAGCTGCAGACGTATCCAGAATCTTTGATACAAAAATTTACTGTGCCCCCTATACCTTCCTTCAGAGGATATTCCCTCCTAACCCCCCTTTTCTGCATATCAGAAACGACTTTTCCATGTTTTAATGATACTAGCAATTAGTCTCTGGCTCTCCGACAAATCCCCATCCAGAATGCAATGGCTCCATAAAACAACACCTATAGTACATGCAGAAAGAATAGCCGCCCTACAAGCTAGGGAAATGAAGGCCTTTGACTTCTAGAAGGTGTGAGAACATTTATTAAGAGTCTTTCAGTGACTCAGAAGGCAAATTTTACTTTGTGTTTCCAAAACACTTCTTGGTCTTTGGAAAAATCACTTGCAGATAACTCTACTCAGTAAATCTTATGTCCACTTCACACATGGTACTTCCTCAATGTAAAGCTAATACTCCCATCCTTGGAGGCCCTAGGCATTGCTGCCCTCCTTTTCTTTTTTCCCCTCCCCTATAGTGCTTCCCCTACCCCTTCTCTTTCCTCCTCTGATTCACTTTCTCTTCCCACATACATCCCCTAGTTTCTCTCTTTGGTTGCCCAGTTATTTTGATTTATCTTTTTATATCATGCATGTGTATTAGTGAAATATTGTTACTATTGTTACTATAGCACTACCCTATATCTATTTCACTTGATGATATACTGTGATCTGGCATGTAAGTGCACCATTTATGTCTAGTTTTTCTTCTTTAAAAAAATTCAATAAAATGTGTTACAAAAAAAATCCTGTGTGATAAAAATTATCTCTGATTCCTCAGGGCTTGTGATGCTAACAAGCCAAAGTCCTACGTGAATCAATGTGTCATCGGGGCTTAGGGCTAAGTATAAGTCCTATGTTTCCCAGGGCTTGGGTCTACCAAGACTACGAGTCTACAGCCTACAAATCAATGTTTTAAAAGAGCTTGTGCCTCTAAAGTGTCTACATCCTACAAATCAATGTTTCATCAGGGATTGTGCCTCTAACAATTGAAAGTCCTACAAATCAATTTCTTGCACATGCTGCAGCAACCATGGCAACATCAGTGTTTGTACTACCATTTTACTTATACTTCCCTGCACTGCTCCTAATCCTTTCACCCTCCCCCTTGCCTGGTGCACATTGCAGTGCTCCCCTGGAGTGATCCAGGTACTGGAAACTGGATTTAAGCATGCCAAAGGTTCGGAAATTAGCATAACTGTAGCGCTCCTGTGCAGGTGTTTGGAGATTTGGTAGTAGTGTGAGGAGCCACGATTTACCACCATAACTGGAAACACCTGTGGAAAGAGAGTGACATTGTGAGATAGGGACCACATATTTTGTGGATGATGTTGTGTGAGGGGGAAGTCCTACTTGTGTGTCATGACCATGCTATATTGTGTTTACAATAGTCGTGTGGGTGCACATGTGGATGTGGTGTGGATTGTTGAGACACACAAAAGCCATTCTCCTTTATAGGTCTTATTCTCAAAGTCCCTGTGTAAGGAGCAGTGTCTGAGGATGTAGGAGTCAGGACAGCTGCTGGGATAGAAGGCACAAACATGGGTTATCCTCATTGTGGCATCACACACAATCTGTACGTTGATAGAGTGGAAAGTCTTCCTGTTCATGTAGAGATGTCCCTCATGCACTGGAGCTCTTATGAGCACGTGTGCAGTCTATGGCACCGATGACCCTGGGCATGCCTCCCTTTGTGTAGAAGTCCTGTTTTACACATGTTCACTCCATGTCTGTGGAGGGGAAGTGGATGTACCTCCAGGGCTTCCTCTTGAGGGCTGCCAACACCTGAGACAGTGCCCTTGAACATGTGGGCTGGGACAAGCTAGATGCATAGCCTTTTGTGGATTTGAAGTATCCACTTGGCATGAAATTTATGGCACACATCAGCTTATGCAAGCCAGATAGGGCATGGTTGGTGCTATATATATGTGGTCAACATCATCTTTGATCACCTCATATAGGTCATTGATGCTGTGCGATATGAATATGTAGCAGTCTCTGACTTCAGCGTCTGTCATTCTGGGGAGCATGACCCTAGTGCTGAATCTTCTGGGTCTGTGCGGTTGTCTGTCATCCCTGTGCTGCTCAACATGTACCTGTGGCAACTGTGGGATTTGGTTGTGACTAGGAATGGGAGAAATTTGTCGCCGTGTTCCTGCGAGAAATTTTGCAAAAACCATGTTGTTATCCGCTTTTTCTTGGGAAATCCGTTTTAAAACTAGCGATTAAAATTTTTGCATCTTTCCCCCATTGGCCAAAATCTTTCACCATTTTTTCAATGACTAGAAAGTTTCCGCCCATTGATTTACATTGTTTTCGTATTTCCACTATAAAAATGTTATGTTTTCGAAGAAGGCAGGCACAATAGAAGCAGCTACAGAGTGAGATAGACGTGCTGTGCTGTTCTGCAATGATATTTTGGAAAAATTGAGACAGGAGAGGTTCATACGTGACTGCTATCACTATGAGCAGCAAAAAGAGGAACTGGAAGGACTTTTATTATGTGTCCACTGAGTCTGAGAAGGAGGAGGAAGTGACTAGAAGTACTGAACGAATGCTGTCCAGTCCTCCTAAATCACCCTAGGGGATTTTGGGGAATTTAATGGGAAGGGAGAGAGAAAAGGGAATGGGAAAGAAGGGAGAAAGAGGTCAGCTGCCTGTGCCTGCTGCAAGACATGCTACCCCTGATTCCAGTGCCACCATTGCTGTTCCTGCAGCCACTAGTTTTGTACCTGCTACCAGATGTGCTGCCCCTGCTGCCAGTGCCCCATTTCTGTAATTGCAGGCACTAGTGTTGTACCTGTTGCCAGACGTGCTGCCCCTGCTGCCAGTGCCACCATTGCTGTACCTGCAGCCACTAGTGTTGTACCTGCTGCCAGATGTGCTGCTCCTGCTGCCATTGCCACCATTGCTGTATCTGCAGTCACTAGTGTTTACCTGCTGTCAGACGTGCTGCCCCTGCTACCAGTGCCACCATTGCTGTACCTACAGCCACTAGTGTTGTACCTGTTGTCAGACGTGCTGCCCCTGCTGCCAGTGCCACCATTTCTGTACCTGCTGCCACTAGTGTTGTACCTGTTGCCAGATGTTCTGCCACTAGTGTTGTACCTGCTGCCAGATGTGCTGCCCTTGCTGCCACCAGCACTGTACCTGCTGCTAGTGCTGAACCTCCTGCCAGTGCTGAACCTGCTGCTAGTGCTGAACCTGCTGCCAGTGAAGAACCTGCTGCCACCAATACTTTTCCTGCTGATAGTTTTTCTTGTAGTACTCAGGGGGGAAGGATAAAATGATGCCAAGTGTGACATCAAGGGACCCTAAATCACACTTGCCATTCCCAAGCAGTCCTGCCAGTGCTAGTACTACTGCTACTAAGGTCCAGCAGCTTCTTAGCATTAGGAGTGAAGGAGGGGGTAATCAAAAATATCCTCAGATTACTAGTCACTGTGAGACTGAGGAGGAAGACTCTGTGGCTGAACTTGTGGTTGGTGTTAGTAGTAGTAGCAGTATGTCACGGTATTTGAAGACTCTCAGACTTAAGGTTTGATAAAAACGTAACTTTATTGAAAAGTTAAGGCAGTCCCCATAGGGTATCATACATATATAACAACACAACAATAAATGACAGAGAATAGGTTCTACCGGCCTTGCCAATAATACCGGGCAAGGCAACCGAGTGACAGTTGTAAATGGTGATAGGCTCTACCGGCCTTGCCTATACCAGGTAAGGCAACTGTGAGATGACATATACCGGTTCTACCGGCCTTACCAATACCGGGCAAGGCAGCCCAAGGAGTACGGCTAGAGGCTCTACCGACCATGCCAATACTGGGTAAGGCAACCGTGAGATGACAAGTACCGATTCTACCGGGCAGGGCAGCCTGAGGAAACGCAGTTGACGGACTCTACCGGCCCTACCTATACCGGGTAAGGCAACCTGAAAGATGGTAATGTACTAGGTTCTACCAGCCTTACCAATACCGGGCAGGGCAGCCCAAGAGAGGAGACCTAGCTGTCAGGTGATAATGACAGTAGTGTGGAAAGGTACAAGGCTCTCCCTCGACAGAAGTCTTTTAGCCTGAGAATACCAGACAACTGCGTAAGGAGTTGGACAGCAACCTGTCCTAAGGATCTGAGTAATCAAGGAGCAAACCAGCGTCCGCATGCTAGGACCAACAGTAACAACGCCACCAGGTGAAATGGAGCAACCAGCATCCGCACGCTGGGACCAACAGTGTGAGAGCAACCAGATTCAATGGAGTAAACCAGCGTCTGCACGCTGGGACCAACAGTGTGAGCGCAACCAGGTTAATGGAGTAAACCAGCGTCCGCACGCTGGGACCAACAGAGTAAGCGCAACTAGATTAATGGAGTAAACCAGCGTCCGCACGCTGGGACCAACAGTGTGAGCGCAACCAGGTAATGGAGTAAACCAGCGTCCGCACGCTGGGACCAACAGTGTGAGCGCAACCAGGTAATGGAGTAAACCAGCGTCCGCACGCTGGGACCAACAGTGTGAGAGCAACCAGATTAATGGAGTAAACCAGCGTCTGCATGCTGGGACCAACAGTATGAGAGCAACCAGATTAATGGAGTAAAACAGCGTCCGCTGGTTTACTCCATTACCTGGTTGCGCTGGGACCAACTGAGTGGATCGTCGGAGCGAAAGAGAACAATGTCGCCACAGCGACAGCAGGGAAAGTCAGATGCCAGAATCCAGGAAGATACACCGGAGTGAGCACCGCCGTCTTGACAGATAACCGGAACCGGCTGGCGACTAGCAGACAGGCAACACTGACACTCAGGAACAATAATCTGGGACACAGGACCACTAAAACACAGGAGTACTGGACCACTGAAACACAGGAGCACCGGAACAACGGAGTAATGGAACACTGGAACACAGGGGCACCGGAACAACGGAGTACTGGAACGCTGGAACACAGGAGCACCGGAATAACGGAGTACTGGAACACAGGAACACTGGAACACAGGTAACTAAGGCCCAACAGCCTGACAAGGCAGATCAGGTAAATTGATGTCAGAAACACCACGAAAGGGCAATCTGGGAGTGCCCAACCTGGGTTTAAATAGGCTGTGAGAAATGAGACAGCCAATGAGGAACTACAGCAAGTGATAGACAGAGTCTAGCACGAATCACGGGCACCGTGATACAGTAATGGTGAAGCAGCAGGAGTGGTAGGGTAAACATTTGACAGCGTCCAGACTAGCGGTCAAGGGAGCCCACACCATTCTTCTGACTCTGGGACTGGGAGTCCTCCCCTTCCCTTCACTACAGTGTCCAGTTAGAACATGATCCTGAAGAGGCCAGAACTGATGTTGGGGGAGGAGAGCAGGCTCAGAATTAATACCATTCCCACCAGCAGGAGCACAGATCAGCTGTCTGTGCCTGCTGTTACATCCGCTAGTGCTAGTCTGCCTTCTTCTTCAGGTCAAAAGGAAATGGCAAGTGTGACATTAGGGAACCCTCTGTCACATTGCTCGTCACCTCCTCCAAGCAGCAGTAAGATGTCAGGAATAGAGCAACAGCAACAGCATGTAAGGACTAGTGGTGGTGGTGATGATGATGATGATGATGGAGAATCTGGGGTGAGACATTGATGGCCTTTTTAGTAGAAACTGAGAAGGAATGGGAGACAGGGATGAGGATGGGCATCACTACCACCACTAGCAATGACATTTTGGAATTAGAGGAATTTGCAACTGCTCTAATTTCTTCTGATGCTGGGATGCAAGGGCAGAAGGATGCTGAGGAGCAGGCTAGTGTGCCACAGACCACTGTTCATAAGACAACTAATTGAATTGCTTACTGTGCTTATAAAACTGCCGTTGACTGTTATTTTTGCCATCAGGGACAATTGAATCAAGGCCTATAAGTCTCTATGAATTACATGACATTTGGTTCAATCTCTATGAATTCATGCACTGCACATTTTAATCTGTTCAGGGTAAAATCTATATTATTCAGTTCATTTATACATTTCAGGACCTGCTGGTGATAAAATCTTGTAAACTCTGTGAGTCAGTACTTTAGATTGTAAGCTCTGTTAGCTTTTCATTGGTAGATTACAAGCAATAGGCACTAATTCAAAGTAGCAAATATAATTAATAAAATAACATTTTGGTGGGCTAGAACCACTGTATCAAGGGCTACTTACATATGCTTGTTCCTGATTCCAAAAGTAGCCATCTTGCCTATGGCTAAGGCATGTGGAGAAAAAAACATAAATAGCTCATCTATATCTGAACAATAGAGGTATGCTCAAGAATAAAAACGAGCAGATATTTGCATTGCCTCCTTTCTTTAATTCAGAGGTCTCTTCTTTTCATTGAAATTCCCACATGGAAAAATGGTAATGAAACTTAGCTACAGGAGGTAAAGTATAATGCAAAAATGTCCATTCCTAGGAGAAGAATAATATAGGCTTTGGGAAACTTAGGGCTCGATTTAAAGGCATCCGTTAAACCAGCCGCTAAGTGAAAAAGGCACATCGCTCGCAAATAATACAGGAGTTACGGCAGATTCAATAGCTACTCTACAAGAATAGCTATCGAGCGTAGGCACACAAAAAACACGTAACACAAAACCCGTTGTCGCTCATGTTAATGCACAACGGGCGGCCAAATCACACGATAACTGAGCTCCAAACAACATGTAATATAACGGCTGCCGTTGTCAAGCAACCATGATTGATGCCAAAACAAATTCAAACACACAGCCAATCCCAAAGCCCCAATGTATCAAATAACTTCAAATACACCTATATATACCCAAAAATAACCGCCACACACTGTCTGTTATCGAGTTCTTCAGAGCCAGATATCAGGACCCAGGAGCGGAGGATAGTGATTAGAGAGAGGGAGACAGGAGCGTTCATTGGAGGTAGAGGAGGTTTGGAGTTTGGAGAGAGGAGAGCATTGCACAGAATACGACACATAGCACACCTTTGCACATATTACATACACACATACAAACACAAACACATACACATACATACACATAGTCCTTTTATTTCATAACACCTTACACATTTTACTTTTTATTTTGACAGTGTGAATCTGGGAGTGAAAGTGTGTGACAGAGAGTGACTGGATCGAGTGTGTCTGTGAGGGCCTGTGGGAGTGCCTGGGTGTGACTGGGTGAGTGATGGCAAGGAGAGGAGGACAGGAGAGAGGGATGGGGAGAGTAGTGGAGGAGGAAGAAGCTCAGGAGGGGATCCCTCAGCAGAGCAGGGGTGGGAGAGGGAGATCCGCAGGGCAGAGGGGGACCAGGCCCACAAGAGCAGGAACACGCAGGACAGGGACAGAACCTGCAGTGGGACGAGGGGTAGTTCCTGGGGAGCACCCCACACAGGCAGGGTCAGACCAGGCAGGGCACTCCGGCTCTGAATCCTCCCATGCCGGAGCTGATGAGGGCAGGATCAGGGATCCCAGATATAGTGAGGAGGAGAACACGGCTCTTGTGGAAGCTGTCCTGGAGAGGCAGAGTGTTCTCCACCCGACGGCAAAGGTCCCTGGCCTGGCAGCGCGGAGGAAGGCAGCCTGGAATCATATCTGCAGCCGGGTGAACGCAGTGGCAACATGCAGGCGGGACGTGGAGTCTGTGAAGAAGAGATGGGGCGACTGCCGGAGGGTGGTCAAGAACAAGATGTCTGACATGGCCAAGCAAGCCCGAGGCACCGGAGGTGGCCCATCTGTGCCCATCACATTCTGCGGCTGG
Organism: Rhinophrynus dorsalis; assembly: GCA_037306005.1. Taxonomy (NCBI): domain Eukaryota; kingdom Metazoa; phylum Chordata; class Amphibia; order Anura; family Rhinophrynidae; genus Rhinophrynus; species Rhinophrynus dorsalis. The sequence goes on along the minus strand of CM074721.1, from coordinate 271,136,528 downwards.
GAGGAGATGGTGCGGCAGAACATGTCCCCGACCATGATCGAGGGGGTCGTGGGAGGAACTGACAATGGGGATGAGAGGAGCCTCCACACTACCGGTAAGTGCAACACTACAGAACAACACACTACAGCAACCAACACCAGCTGCACACACACTCACACCTCAACACATGGCCATCACTCAGCCATACAACTGCACCAACACAGCACCATGAGGGTTAAAAAAAGGACACAACACCTGGACAAATGGCAACGTCCAACTTGGGACAAACCTGTCAAAGTCCTACTTCAACCCTCCTGTCGCTGTGCTCATTACACACAATACACAAACCTTCATTTTCAAATTGTCGACTGTCATAGATCATCACTGTTCACACACAATGTCACCCATGTCCCCACCCCCACCCTAACCCCTTGAGTGCTAGAGGGATCATCAATGCATCGATCAACAATGCATTGGCAACCCCTCTGGGACTCAAGGGGTTAACCTGACAACAAACAAGTCAATAGGACAACGATCACATGCCACACAGGGGACATTCACTAAGCGGTGACAAACAGATGGTGGACACAAAGTAACCCTCACACACCCTCACTTCACCAGTACCAGTGTTAGTCCATGGAGAATATGCCAAAACAAGAATCAAGTTCATAGGGTCCCATTGTACAGACTCCATGGAAAACACTGGAAATGGGGAAAGGAGATCACTGGAGAAGTCACCATCATGTTCATTTCATCAGTTCAACATCACCGCTTACTGAATCACAAAAGGGGGCATCAGATCACACATCACAGTGTCACACAGAATAAATGCTCGTAGGTGCAACACACAGGCCGAAAACTATTTTACAGAATTCAAGCTGGAAAAAGTAGGCATTGGTGTTGTGGCTGCAATCATTTACTCTGACTTGAAATGACATATCCCATATCTGATTCCCACATGGATCCACAGGGGTGCTGATGCCATGGATCGATGGTACACCAGCATCGCTATGCAGGATACATATGGGAAACAAATAGCAAACATTGTACCTTGGTCACCAACAGGCCATGACTGATGGATATCTAGGACTGAGTACGGTTGCCTCACACAGAAGGATGGATGGGCTCATACACAGACAAAAAAACAGGCCTCAATCAAAGATATCCCTCTCTACTGGCTGGATTGTTGCCCTTAGGATTCAAATGTTACTAAATATGTTCCAACATGATGTGAACACAGAGATCACTTCACTGGATGTGATTGCCTTACTGGCCAGATATGTGCACCCATCACATATCAACCTACATTGCTACCATCCAAATACACATACATAGTATATCACACCCTACGTAGATGGGATATACGAGGTATGTTCATATCCATCATATCAATACAATGTCTTGTTGGATGGGTGCACATATATAGCCAGTAAGGCAATCACACCTAATGAAATGCTCTCTGGCATCACATCTTGGAAGGATATTACTCCATCCATATGAAGGGTACATATCCACATACATATATCACCATTTCTACTTGTGTGTCACTGTAATGGGATAGCAATGGGTAATGTCATCATGATGTCATATCATTGCCATCGTTAACAGATGTGTCTTGATCTAAGTCCCATCCCTCCAACACTCATGGTTATACAGATATTGCTCCATGTGACAGGTGAAGATATCCATCATTTGACCACACGGAGGCTCTTCAGCAGAGCCAAAGTCACAACATATCGAGAGAAATACCTCTTTGGAATGGTCCACAGAGTGTGCTTGTAAATCATGCACACCCTGTACACCATTCCAATTAAGTATTGTTCTCTAAATGGGTTGATTTTGTCTCTGCTGAAAATCCCTCGTGTAGACAAATGACTGAAATCTACATCCGTCACATAGAGCATTATCTGAACAACCATGAGGGTAGGAGGGATAGGACTAACAGAGAACAACATCTGTTCCCACAATGTCTACAATCTGACATCAAGGTGGACTTAACCTTTGCCACCCCCCTGGAGGGATAGCCATCCCTACAAGTTGTGAAGACAAATATATGTTGTTGGATCCCCCCCCCCCCGAGTTAAACAATGGTATTCGTACTGCTGAAAGGTGCGTTGATGCAAAAGGTATCACAGCTCAGACATGGATATGTCAGGGGCAATATCCCAGTGGCCTGATATTGTACAGTAGTGCTGTTACTACACAATCATATGGACAGCTCTGGTACAGGGACCAGATATCTACATGGGAGGGTGTAGCAACAGCCCCACTGTACTATTTATGGACACTGTGATATTGCACCTCAAAATGAAACCTTCACCCGTAATAACTCAAACAACACCTTTCAGCAGTGGGAGTACCCTTGTTTACCCAGGGGGATTAACACAAACACATATATTTTTCTTCCCCACATATCAAAATAGAATTGTCTCCACAAACATATGGCTAAGGTCACTAATCACAACATCTTCTTCCTCCACACAGCTTACGGCCGTCAAGCCCAGCGGGAGACAGTGGAGGAGGCTATGTCACCCCCCAGTGAGGAGGACACAGAGGAGGGGACCAGCCGGTGGTCACCTTACCCACCATCACCATTCCCTCCAACACAGGCTGCATCACCACCTACTGCACCACCCCAGGCTGCACCACCCCTTCCAGCTGCACCACCACAGGCTGCACCACCCCTTCCAGCTGCACCACCACAGGCTGCACCACCCTTTCCAGCTGCACCTCCCCAGTACAGTGGCTGGATGCCACAGGAGGAGAGGTGGACACATCCATCCACCTCCACCAGCTACTACCCTCCATCAGCAGCACCACCACCGCCAGGGAGGCAATGGCTGCCAGGGACAGTGGCCAACACCCAATATGGGCCATATGCCTCCCAGATCAACCCACCCTCCTGGATGGCTCCACAGCATGCCCCAAGGTATGATCTGAGGTGGGGTCCCACCACCTATCAGTGGCCACCATATGACCCTTGGCCACTGGACTACACACACCTGGGCCTGATTGGTGAGCCCCAGCGCCCCCTACCCAGGGACATATTCACACCTCCACCAGCACACACATCTCTGGGCAGCTCTGCATCACTTGATGTGGTGGGCATATGCCCATCATCTGCACCAGCCACTCCAACAGCAGCCACAGCACCCTCAGCAGCAGCAGAGGATACAGCACCTCCAGCAGCAGAGGAAACAGCACCTCCAGCAGCAGAGGAAACAGCACCTCCAGCAGCAGAGGATACAGCACCTCCAGCAGAGGAGGAAACAGCACCTCCAGCAGAGGAGGAAACAGCACCCTCAGCAGCAGAGGAGGAAACAGCACCCTCAGCAGCAGAGGAAGAAACAGCACCCTCAGCAGCAGAGGAAGAAACAGCAGCACCAGGGACACCGGGCACATCCACCTCCAGCACCGCACGCCTCACAGGGATGGAGGCGGAGTGTATGGCCCTTCAGAGGAGACTACTCCGGTCGAGCAGGAGTACTGACAGCAATATCACCAGGAGCAGGAGGCAATCCAGGAGGAACATTGTCCAATTGGAGAGCAGGATCCAAGGTTTGGAGTCGGAGGTGTCCAGGGGGAATACACTACTCCAGCAGCTCAGGACTGGTGTGATGGACATGTTAACACAGGTCCTTGTGGAGCTGAGGGAGATAAACCGCAGGGAGAACCTGAGGATGGAGAGGGAGAACTTGCGTTCCACTGAGGGGTCTACTGCAACCACCACCCCCTCTAGTGTTACCCCTGAAGCAACACCTAGGGGGCAGAGGGTTACCAGGAGATCCACAAGGGCATCCACCTCTGGCACCCAGGCTAAGGCCCCCCACCCAAAGAAGAAAAAATGAAAGGCCCAACCTGTTAAGTTTCCCCTCAATAAAGAAAACATTTTTTTTTTTAATTCCAGTCTGATCTGTTGTGTCTTCAGTTATGGATTGGGTGGCAGGGTTGTCTCCAATGCATTGCCATACAATGCAGTGAACACAACCTCTGCCTATGTGAAATGTTAGTGGGATGCTACAACATGGGTTCACACACACACCGTTGTACAAATTCAACTTGTAATACATCCCTGGAGCCATATTACACCACTGTGTTATATGGCGGTGTTGTGCGTTGAATTTGAACAACAAAACATACCCCTTAGCACAACAAATTGTACAACACTGAACATTTGTCTACATCATATGTTGTGTTTAACTCTTTGAGTGCCAGAGTGGTAGACAACGCATTGTCAAGAAATGCGTTGGGGACCACTCTTGCACTCAGTGGGTTAATGGGATAACCAGACAAACAGCTCTGTGATTTAGCAGGGACATTATAAGCAGGATAGATAAATGGGACATGTATCCATGTTGTCTTGGATTCACACACTCATTGTGCAACTGACTTACTGGAGAAGCCAATGTTTTTAACCTAGGATTTCAACGTGTAGCACACACATTGATATCCTGGGCTGAGCATTGGGGTCTCCTGTAAGTTGAGTTGCTGTTTCCCTAAGGGTGTAACAGACTTCACCAGTGATAACACATGTCCACTTAGTCTGGTTGTTCGTTAGCCCATGTACCGAGATATGTCAAAGTGGAGCAAAATCTCCGAACATGGATTATACTGAGCAATACAGATACTGTGGACAGGTATTCACTGTGGAAGTATGTCCCCTGTATCACCTCTTCATCACTCCCACAACACATTGGTGCATCACTGCCACCATCATCTGTTTGCATGGATATATCACAGAGTCCAGTCACTGGCAAACAAGTGGTGGACTCCTGTGATGTGGGTGTTGCCTTTCCATGTATGGGGCATACTCTACCCTGGGTGTGGTAACACATTGACATATGTGTTCTCAAATATATCCTCCTACAGACACAGATAGAATGGTGATGGTTCGTCTTTATTGTGTCTCAAAGTACATTAGAATGTACATGTGTTTTCTGTGTGTATTGCCTATATGCATTGAACACCTGTATGAGAACACTAAATGTACTTTGAAACTAAAGTGTAATACTTCAGTAACACTGCTGCCCTGCTCATGTGTTGTCCATGAGGTTTGACAACTCTGTAGCTGAGCATCCTGACTGTACAGGTTAAAACACTCAAGAATTAGTGTTTTCTGTGTCTCTATGAGAATGTTCCAGTAGAGGTTTGTGTGAACCTCAGGTCAAACTTTGCATCACCAACAACATCACCATAAACAGCAAGGGGTGATCTTCATGAAGGTGTTGTCAAGACATCAATCCAGTCACATGGAAGATCTTCAGTTCAAGGATGGATCATGTTACGGATGCCTGCGGGACAAGAGGACAGGATTTGGAGCAGTAGACCTGAACTGATCATCAAGCAACAACAATTTAGTCTTTTTCATCCCCTCAGTTTTCACAGTTACAGGTGAGTGCACAAACCATTGCTTGACAATGTGTTGTGTACTCATCTGTAACCAATTCTGTGGGGAACTAAGGACATGTGCATCAGTCCTAGGGATATGTGCCCCTGACATGTATACACACATTAACAAGTGTTCTGAGAGCTCCATGGAAGTAATGACATTGTGCTGCCACTGTGAAAGTGACAGTGGCAGCCCAATGTCATTTGTTCCATGGAACTGTTAGGACACATTTGTTGATGTGTGTATTCATGTCAGGGGCACATACGTCTGCACACTCACAGGTCTGCATGGAGTCCGTGGTAATCTGATCTACGTCTCATGACCTCTACATTGTGTGCCCATACCACTGTACATCCACCCCTGTGCTGCTCTTCAGAGCTGTAGCACAGTACAGGTCCCATATTGAGTCTGATGTCCCTTCTCATGCAAATCATTAGATAATACTCTTTCACTACTGGGCTAGCATGGTTGTTCAGGCTCTAATCATGGCATATCCAGTTAGTTGCTGTCAATCAAGCCGTGTAAGGTGATGAACATGGGTAATATGTTGTACCTTGTTTCTCCTGGGGGTGTGCGTGATATCCTTGGGGTCTGTATGTCAACGTGGAGAGTGGAATGGAGGATGGTTGTTGAGTCCACACACACAATTTTCCACGTCCACTGCCAGTGCAGTGCTGTGTCACTGTTCCTGTGGGGTGAGACAGAACAAAATGTGCAGTGTGGTTAGTGTCACAGGACTGCTGGGGGACTTGCATGGATTGTTTGCATGCATGTGTTATACTCACAGGTGAAGTATTCCGTGATGAGCCTGTCTCTGATCTGTGCCCCTCTCATGGTCTCCTCCACATGCCCGATGTCCATGGCCACTTCCTGTATGGGGGGGTCCGGGATGTGCTCCAGCAGCCTGGTGTCCACTGCGATATTGTGCAGTATTGCGCACGCCACAATGATGTCACACACCTTAGCCGGTGCATACTGCAGTGCTCCCCCAGAGTGGTCCAGACATCGGAATCTTGACTTGAGGAGCCCAAATGTCCGCTCAATAGCATTCCTGGTTCTGGCATGAGCCTGGTTGTAGCTTTCCTGGGCATGTGTTTGGGGATTGGCCAGAGGGGTCAGTAGCCAGGACTTGCATCCATAGCCAGCATCACCTGTGTAATGTGAGTGACATGGTGAAACAGGGAGCACATGTTGTGTGAATGATGTTTTGTGTGGTGGACGTAGTAGGTGTGGGTCAGGTGCATGCTGAGCTGAGTGGTGTGTACGCCTGTGTATGTGGTGTGATTTTGTTTTGTGAACTCACCCAGTAGCCATCCCCCTATAAAGGTTCCATTCTCAAAATCTCTGTGGACTGAGGAGATTTGTAGAATGTATGCATCATGTGTGCTGCCAGGATATTTTGCACAGACATTCATGATCCTTATGTTGCTGTCACACACCATCTGCTCGTTGATGGAGTGGAAGTTCTTCCTGTTGATGAATATCTGTGCGTCACGTGCTGGGGCCTTAATCCGGACATGGGTGCAATCTATAGCACCCATGACCCTGGGCATGCCTCCCTTTGCGTAAAAGGCCTGCTTGACGTGTATCCAGTCCATGTCGGTGGTGGGAAAATGTATATGGGTACTGGCCTTGCTTTTGAGGGCTGGCAGGACCTGGGCCAGCACTCTGGAGAATGTGGCCTGTGACATGCCAGATGCGTAACCCTCAGTGGACTGGAAGGCCCCGCTTGCCATGAAGTGTATGGCACAGAGTAGTTTCTGCAGGCCAGTTAGGGCATGGTTGTGGATGTAGATGGGATCCACCTGCTCCTTGATGACCTCATACAAGGCAATGATGCTGTCAGGCCTCAACCTGTAGCGATCAATGACCTCGTCATCAGCCATTCCAAAGAGTGTGACCCTTGGGCGGTATACCCTGGGCCTTGGTGGTCGTCTATACATCCTGTGCCCTCCAGGTGGGGATGGACTCCTGTGTGGCTGGTGAGCCAGAGCCTCCTCACTTGCAACAGGTGAAGGCTGTTGATGAGGCGTGCTTGGGGTTTGCTGATGTTCCCTAGCTCTCTCCCTTGCAATCCTTCTACTCAGTCTTCGCAACAATATATAACCCAACATACTGTTTGCTCTCTCTATCTGTCTCTATCTATCTGTATCTATCTGTCTCTCTCTCTCTCTCTGTCTCTGTCTCTCTCTCTCTCTCTCTATCTATCTCTCTCTCTCTCTCTCTCCCTCCCTGAGTGGAAAACAAGCCACAAGTGAGTGTGTTGAGTTGTCCCTTTAAGTTCTTGCTAGGGCGTTGTGTAGGTGTGGTGATGAGGTGAGTGCTGACCAATGGTGAGTTGTTTGTGTCCAGGTAAGTGTTTGCAGGTGTGTGTGTGTTATAAGATGTGGTGTGTTGTGCTTGTTCTGTGTGTGCCATTTGCGGGCGTGCAGTTGTGGGGTGCAGGTCGCGTGTTGATGTTTCCCAGGTGAGCTTGTATTTGCAGGGTCCGCTTTGTGTGATGACCCCCATTGTTCCGTGCCATGTTGTGTTGTTGTTTTTTTGTGTGTCATTGTTCCTGTGGTGTTGGTTGTTGTTTTGTGTGTAGTGATTTGTGTTGTGTGTGCATGTTTTTGTGTTGTTTTGGCATTGCACGGGTTAATTTTCCCATTTACATGGTTGTGCGGTAAGCCTTTTGTGTGTTTTCCTCTGTAACGGGTGTTTAGTTTTGGCCGTTAAGTGTCTAACGTGTGTGAGAAGTGGGTCTTAACTTTTAGCCGTTAGGTGTGTCTTTTTTTCAGCCGTTATCAGTACCGCAAGCCTTTGAATAGCTCTGGGGTATGTTGTTCCATGCGTCTGAATGCACGTAAGTGTATCGGCCGTAGGAATTGTGCAACTGCCGTTAGCTGTTGTTTAGACGGATCTTTGAATTGCAACATGACACTTAACGCACCCGTTAGTGATTTTTTTGGTTAACGGCTGCCTTTAAATCGAGCCCTTAGACTCGCAAAAAAGACATCTACAGCAGCAGATTTATAGTGATAGCAGCATTCCTGTAGAAAAAAAGTAAATTAGCCTCTCTATGCACAAACATCAACCTATTTCCACGCTACTCACGCAGTGTTCCCACACATATTTCTACTTATCCTGCTTTGCTTTTTTAATTACTGGGTGTGGTTCTCATGGCCCAACATAAAGCCCTGGCTCCTCTAGACAGGGCACCTTAGGTTACCTCAGTTGATCACTGGCAACTAGGAATGAGTGAAATTTTTCGACGCAAAAGAGAAGAAGAGTGGTACCTTTCTCATGAAAACTGCCATTTTTTTTGTTTTATTTGCCTAGCTCATTGAATTAAAATCAGTGGGAAGACTAATTTCTCCCCATCACGTTGCAAGTTTCCCTTCTTTTACAACAGGCATAGTATAAAAGGGGTGTCAAGGTACCAAAACATGCCATGCTGGGATTTTTGAGAGGAAAAGAAAGCAGCACATTTTTGTGTGTTAATAAAGTGGAGTTGAGTCTTGTAGGCATTAGGGGAGTCTGGGGAACTCTGAGGGACAGTAAGGGAGAAAGGAGGTTGACCTCAAATACCCCAAAATTTGGTGTGACTGACTGGGAACACACAGGCAACTGTGATCCATGTTTTTTCCTGATTTGGCTGCTATCTCTGTCCTAGTAGATTCTAGGGGTGTGAGAAGGGAACAAAGTAGGTTTATCCCAAATTTCCCCAAATTTTGTCTGACTGAGTAGAGACAGGCAGCTATGATTCAAGTTTCTTCCTTATCTGGCTGTTATCTCTGTGTCAGAGGGGTCCAGGGAAATGAGAAGGGAGCAAAGGAGAATTTCACCAAAAACTACAACATTATGTGTGATTGACTGGGAAGATGCAAGCAGAAGTGATTCAAGTTTATTCTAGACCTGGCTGTTATCTCTCTACTAGGGGAGTCTGGGGTGTGAGTCTGGGGTGTGTGAGAAGGGAGAAAAGGAGGTTTACCAAAACTACCTCAAAATTTTGGTGACCGAGTAGACACAGGCAGCCAGGATCCAACTTCCTTCCTGATGTGGTGATCCAAGTTTCTTCCTGATCTTGCTGTTATCTCTGTTCTAGGGTGACAGAGACAGGGGGCCTAATGTGAGCTGCGACTGAGGAACTAGATACTAGATGAGTTATTCTGTAGAAGGCAAGACACCACACACAATCTGCTCTACTGTAAAATATACACAGCAGTTGAGTAATGGCCAGCAAATGCACAAGGTGTAGGGGGAGGGTGAAAGGATTAGGAGCAGTGCAGGAACATATGAGTAAAATGGTAGTCCTAAAACTGACAGCAGCCATAGTTGCTGCATTGTGTGCTATAAATGATGATAAACCAGTTGCTCCATAGGGAACAAATACACATTCCCCAAATGCCAGTAGATTTGATGGCTCTTTTTAACCAATGAATGGTAGAAGTGTCTCCAACAAATTGTTTTGCAGTGTGAAGGAAACCTCTCTGGGGTTAAATGTCAAATTTAAAATAATATGTATTTGTTCCCTGTACGGCAGCTGGTTTGCCCCAAGAATGCACTATTTTTTTCCTTAGGACCTCAGTGCAAATGTCTGAACAAAATTGTAGTGCTACTTAAAGGGATAGTAATACTTAAAATGTAAAAAAAAATATGTTGTAGGGTTTATCCCCCTGAGTAAAACAAGAGTACTCCCACTGCTGAAAGGTGTTTCATTCAAAAGTTATTAATTTTCAAAGTTGAATTTTTTAGGTGCAATATCACAGTGGCCTGAAATTGTACAGTGGCGCTGTTGCTACACGATCCTATGGACAACTCTGGTCAATTGACCATAAATCTCCATAGGATGGTGTAGCAACAGCGCCACTGTACAATTTCAGGCCACTGTGATATTGCACCTAAAAAATTAAACTTTTAAAATTAATAACTTTTGAATGAAACACCTTTCAGCAGTGGGAGTACTCTTGTTTTACTTAGGGGGATAAACCCTACAACATATTTTTTTTACATTTTAAGTATTACTATCCCTTTAAGTCAGTTTCTAAATGCTAGTGTCAACTGCATAATTTACAGTCATAAATTGTTTTGCAATAGTGCATTTACCTCACAGCAAGCATTCTGGGAAAGAAAAAAGCAAAGGAAATGAACATACTTTATAGATGTAAAAATGGGTAATTGGAGTTTTTCATTATGGTACATGAAATAGCTCAATTATGCTAAGTTGTCTCTGCAGTTTATGTTAATAATGGCATGAGCTAAGTGTGATATAGACAAAGAATTTTCATCTTGCATATTTATATAGAACAAATTCTCAAACCTTTTCAAATGAGAAATTGAAAATAATAAATGATCGACCTGTTAAAAATATTATTTATATATCAAATATATTGAAATTTCTGTTTTTTATCCCACTATGACTAAAATTATTATTGTCAATATAAAAGAACAAGTGAAATAAATAGGTCTGCTGTCAACAGCAACATATGACTAAAACATGTGCACAGTGCAGATGCTGATGAAAGGCACAGTTCCTGCTCTCAAAGGAAAAATGTATATTCTAACAACACACCCATGATTTTGGAGGAGGGACAAGTGGAGAAGCATTATTGGCCAACTTCATCTTTTCTCCATAGATACCTGAAGTAGTGTGGCTAGTTATGGTGCTGCTACTGTCTCACCAGCATCACTGGAGCTAGGTGGCAAGTGGAACTTTCATCATCCATCACCAATGTTACTGCTGTTGTTGATCCCATTACATTTGAGCTGCCTAATAATCCTGCTATTTAAACAACTGAGCAGCAGCAAGAACATCAGTCGCAAATTCTGCAATTACACAGGGGCATTTGACAATGACCAAGTAGCCACTGGCTAACACAACATGACCTGCTGGTAGCGATTGTTCTTTAAAAAAAAAAACACAAAAAAAAAAACAACAACAACAGGGGCCTACAAAATAAAAACATTTGTTGGGGATTTGTTTCAAACAAGCCTAGTAACATAGTAACATAGTAACATAGTAGATAAGGCTGAAAAAAGACATGCGTCCATCAAGTCCAGCCCATGCCAATAACACTCCTGTTGATCCAGAGGAAGGCAACAAAAATCCCTCTGGAGCAATTTCCAGTGTAGGTGTGTGTGTGTGTGTGTCAAATAGTTCCCCGGCTCAATATCCTATTTGCTTTGAAGCCATCTGTCATAACTGTCAATATTGTTCTGTGCTAGATAGGCATCCATTGCTTTTTTGAATGCAGTTACATTATCTGCAAGCACAACATCCCGAGGCAAAGAATTCCATAGCCTTACCGCCCTTACTGTAAAGAATCCCTGCCTGTGTTTTAGTCGAAAGCGCCTTTCCTCAAGTCTTAATGGATGACCTCTTGTTCTTAGCTCAGCTCTTTGCATAAATAGTTCTTTGTATTGACCTTGAATGTATTTGTAAATGGTAATCATATCACCCCTTAGACGTCTCTTTTCTAATGTAAACAAACCCAGTTTGGCTAGTCTCTCTTTGTAACTCAGATCTCCAATCCCTTTATCAGTTTTGTTGCACGTCTCTGCACCTTTTCCAGTTCAGCAATGTCTTTTTTTAGAACAGGCGCCCAAAATTGTACTCCATATTCTAGATGAGGCCTAACCAAGGATTTATACAGAGGTAGGATAATATTAGCATCCCTTGCTTCTACACCTCTTTTTATGCAGGCTAGTACTCTATTTGCTCTTGCAGCAGCTGAGTGACTCTGCACACTGCTGTGAAGACTATTGTCTATCAGTACACCTAAATCTTTCTCTAATGAGGATTTCCCAAGTTGTTTCCCATTTAGAGTATATGTAGCAAGTTTGTTTCTACAACCCAAATGCATAACCTTACATTTATCTACATTAAATGACATCTGCCACTTTTCTGCCCATTCACTTAGTTTATCTAAATCCTTCTGTAGGGAAAAAACATCGAGCTCTGTATGTATTTCCTTACATAGCTTAGTGTCATCAGCAAAGATTGAGATGCTACTTTCAATTCCCACTTCTAGATCATTAATAAACAAATTGAAAAGCATTGGGCCCAGGACTGAACCCTGCGGCACCCCACTTATAACCCTAGACCAATTTGAAAAAGTTCCATTTACAACAACTCTCTGCCATCTATCATTTAACCAGTTCTCAATCCATGTACAAATAACACCACCCAAACCGAAGCCTTTTAATTTATGCATTAACCTGTTGTGAGGCACTGTGTCAAAGGCTTTTGCAAAATCCAAGTATACTACATCAACAGCAATTCCAAATTACTACTCACTCTTTCATAAAATGCAAGTAAATTAGTCTGACATGATCTGTTCTTCATGAAACCATGCTGATTCCTACTAATGATATTGTTTGTCTTCACATAGTTCTGAATACTGTCAGTTAATAACCCTTCTAGTATCTTACCCACTATGGAAGTCAAGCTCACAGGTCTATAATTTCCTGGTTTGGATCTTGCTCCCTTTTTAAACAATGGCACTACATCAGCTTTCCTCCAATCACAGGGCACTATGCCTGATGAAAGCGAATCAATAAATATTAAGTATAATGGTTTTGCTATTACTGAACTAAGTTCCTTAAGTACCCTTGGGTGTATACCGTCCGGTCCAGGCGCTTTATTCACTATAACCCTTTCCAGTCTCTTTTGGACCTTGTCCTCAGTAAGCCATGTAGATGTTGGAGGAAATTCCATGGTTTTGTCTGTTTGCCCACAGCTTGTCATTTCTGCTTCCTTTGTATATACTGAAGCAAAGAACGTATTTAGGGTGTCAGCCATAGCTTTATCCTCACTAATCAATTCACCTGTTTCAGTCTTAAGAGGACCAATATCAACCTTAACTTTTTTGTTGTTAATATACTTGTAGAATTGTTTAGGGTTTTTCTTGCTCTTATTTGCAATGTTTCGCTCATTTTCTATTTTAGCTAGCTTAATTGCTTGTTTGCAGATTTTATTACATTCTTTATATTTTTTAAATGATGCATCTGACCCATTTGACTTAAACACCTTAAAAGCCTGCTTTTTATTTCTCATTTCCCTGCTAACCACATTATTAGTCCACATTGGTTTTGCTTTACTTCTCTTGTGCTTATTCCCCAATGGTATATATTGACGTGTATATTTGCCCAAGAGCATTTTAAATACATTCCATGACTTTTGTGCATTTTTATCTTTGAAAATTACATCCCACTGGATATCCTTTAAAGCTTCTTTTAACTTTGTAAAATTAGCCTTTTTGAAATTGAATGTTTTGGTTAAACTCTTGCTATTGGGTTTCTCATAACAAACTTCAAAGGATACAATATTGTGGTCACTGCTGCCCAAATGTTCCCTTACCTGCATATTGTTTACAATGTCAGAATCGTTTGAGAGCACTAGGTCAAGCAAGGCCTCTTTTCTAGTTGGCTCCTCTACTAGTTGGGACATAAAATTATCATTTATCATACTTAGAAAAATATTTCCCTTTGTTGTGCCTGAAGTCATATTGCTCCAGTCAATTTCAGGGTAGTTGAAATCTCCCATTATAATTACCTTTGCTGACCTAGCAGCCTTTTCCATTTGCAGTAAAAGATGGGCTTCCTCCAACTCCCCAACATTAGGTGGCTTGTAGCAAACCCCCACCAATATCTTTTTATTATGTGTGCCCCCAGTGTGTATTTCAACCCACAAGGCCTCTACCTTTTCATTGGACCCTTCATTTATATCTTCCCTTAAACTAGGTTTTAAGGCCTGCTTTACATATAGGCATACCCCTCCTCCCCTTTTATTAACCCTGTCCCTCCTAAAAAGTGAATAACCCTCTAGATTGACTGCCAAGTCATACGTATCATCTAACCAGGTTTCAGACACTCCAATCAGATCATACTGCTCATGTACTGCAATCATTTCTAATTCCCCCATCTTACCAGCCAGACTGCGAGCATTTGCATGCATACATTTTATCTTTTTGCCATTCTTAAAGATTTCTTTCTTTTTCAGATGTATTTGTCTTTTATCAGGCTGTAACAATGGCAACTCCCTATTAGATGAACTAGCCCATTCCCCCTCTCCATCCCCATGACCCTTCTCTAATCCCATTCCCTCAATTATACTATCTTCCCCAGCCTGTGTTGCAGCTCCCTCCCCCCACCTTTCTAGTTTAAAGTCTCCTCCAGCCTTCTAACCATCCTATCACCCAGCACCGTGGCCCCCCTTCCACTAAGGTGCAATCCATCACTACTATAAAGATTACGCCCAAGGGAAAAGACTGACCAGTGCTCTAGGAACCCAAACCCCTCCTGCTTACACCAAGTCTTTATCCACGCATTTAACTCCCTAATCTCCCGTTGCCTTTCTAATGTAGCACGTGGCACAGGTAGAATTTCAGAAAATACTACCTTAGAGGTCCTCTGCTTAAGCTTATATCCTAGGTCCCTGAAATCCTTCTTAACGGACCTCCATTTTCCACTGACTTTGTCATTAGTACCAACATGTACCATGACAGCCGGGTCATGCCCAGCCCCTCCCAACAATCTATCAACCCGATCAGCCACATGTCGAACCCGAGCTCCCGGGAGACAGCAAACTGTACGATTGTGGCGATCTTGGCGACAGATTACCCTGTCTGTCTTCCTAATAATAGAATCCCCTACCACCACCATCTGTCTAGGTCTGCCTGAGTCCTGGATCCCATCCGTGCTAGAGGGGCTGTTCACTCGGCTGTTAGAGAGAACAGTCCTCTCCAGCAAAGACATTCCTGTGTCAGCATCCCCAACATCATTACTTAATGTAGCAAATCTGTTAGGATTAGTAAACACAGGAGTGTCCTCCCTATTTCTCTGTCCACCCCCCTTGCTATGTCTAACTGTAACCCATCTGGCTACCTGCTCTTTCTTTGTGCAGTCTCCACCCCCAGAACTACCTACCACCACTTCCTGCTGCTCAGTCAGCAGAACCCTCTCAAGATTGTCCGTCTTTCTCAATGTTGCAACCTGCCCCTCCAGATCTCTAATACGAGCTTCCAGAGAGACCACTTGCTCACATCTGCCACAGAGGTATGCACCCGGAACGGTTGTTCCAGGTGTGCAAACATATGGCAGTTTGTGCACTGAGTTAAATGGACAATCATGCTACCACTCATATGTGCCAGTTACCACAAGATAAAAAGGCAGGCAGGCAAAAATAGCTGCACAATAAGATTGATAAATGTGTTCCCCTATGTAATCCCCTGTATGTGAATTCCCCCTGTTTTAAATTCCCACACTTACCACCCTTCTGCACTTACACACTGAGGCAAGCCTAACTCCTATAAATCAATGTTTCCTTAGGGCTTGGGCCTAACACAAGTCTAAATTCTTACAACTAATCAATGTTTCTCAGGAATTGTGCCTCTAATAAGTCTAAGTCCTACAAATCAATGTTCCTCGGGGCTTGGGCCTTTAACAAGTCCTACAAATCATCCTCTACAAAATGCTCTATACCGTCAAGTATCAGTCTGCCCTAGTTGCAGCTTAAGTCAGGGGGTCTCTGTCTCTGTCACTTTACTTTCCAATTTCTTATTTTATTTTTATTTTTTTTTAACTGACCCCCAATACCAGTCAACAACCCCTCCAAAAAAATACCTGTTCAACTGATTCTTTCCCTATACTCCAAACACCAACAAAGGCACCCTTTTATATGGTTTACTATTGAAAAGTTGCCTTGTATTTGGTGACATCATAATCTCGCCTGCATCAAAGAGTTGACATCAGAATGTCACTCACATCAAAAGGGCAACATCCTGATGTTGCATGGTTAAGTGTCACAAACAAAATAGCGCAAATCTGCTCCTCCTACAATACTAACTGCTACTATTAGAATCCTATTTGTCAGTCTCACAGTGCTAGAGAAGGGAAGAGGGCAACTTAACGCTTTGAGTGGTCGCAACAAATAGGATTCTAATAGTACTGTGAGAGGACAAGATTTGTGCTATTTTCTTTGCTACACTTAACCATGCAACATCAGAATGTCACCCTTGATGTTAACCTTTTGATGGAGGCAACATTATGATGTCGCCATTTTAAGAGGGCAACATTTCAATAGGATAACCTTTTGTACCATTTTTTAAAATGAACTGTCCCCCAATCCCATTCAACAAACCTCCCCCTCAAAAAAAATTCCTTCTTCAACTGATTTCCCCACACTCCACCAACACAGGCACCCTTATACCCATTTTATACTAAGTCTTTGGGGAATAAAAAAACATTTGTGTAAATTCAATGTTCCCATTGATTTCAGTTGAATGAGCTAGTCAATAAAAGCAGAAAAATGACACTTTTCACAGAAATTATTTGCCAATCAAGAAGTGCAAATAATAACCGATTTTGGTTTGAGGTGAAAAGTTTTGCTACTCCCTAGACAATACCAACTAACATATATTTTTGCCTTCTTGGTCCTCAGAAGTGAGTGCAGCTGTTTTCTTTAGGTACAAAGAGCAAGAGATTCTTATATAGGTTGGGGATGGGCAAAAATTCATGTGGGAAATTTTGTGACCAAAACAATATTTTCTGGCTTTCCAGTGGAAAATTCCCAAATACATTTTCACATTGAATTACCGTCCTATTGATTGCTTCAGGTGGGAATTTCTCTCAGCAAAGTATTTTCTGCTGCCCTGTACTGTTGATGTTTGGATTTGGGAAGTTGCTGTCACATAGAGAAAAAAACACTTAATTTCCCACTGACCTGTACTATAAAAGCCCAGAATTTTTCATCATTCTGTGTGGGTTTTGTTAGTAGAGAGAGAGGAGTAGAAAAGAACTGTTAATAGAAAGAACATTGTGATTACTGAAGTTTGTGAAGTGTGTTTGAGTTAGGGTTAGGTTATTGAGGGTCACTCAAATGGTCAGTTAATCTTAGGGCAGTGAAGGACATTCAAAGTGTGTGTTTTAACATTGTGTGTGTGTTTACATTGCATATTTGTTTTGATTTAAGTATCCCACATCCAAATAATGTTTCTTGGCTTACCACTGAGTAGGCAACTATATTAACAAAATACATTTCTAGCCTTAATTTTAGTAGGGCAATTTTTTGGCTACTCTGAGTCAAGCAAGAAAACAATAAAGTGTACAAATAACAGTCACAATTATTATACGTCTAAAACAACAAAATACTCCTCTTTATTGTGCCCTTTTAGTCCAATCACCAAAAGAAATATAATAAAACAGGTACATGGGGCTCATATAAAAAGAAAAAAAAACACTAAAACACATCCGTGTGGAGTATATGGCGGTGCCACTGTACCATTAACCCATTGTTTGCCTTTAGTGGCGCTTGGCCATTAACCTGTTGTCTACCACTCCAGTTTTTCTGAGTTGGCTGTTCAGCAGGGTCTCCTATTTACCTCCACTCAACTATATCTGTTTCATTATATATATATTATTTCATTTAGGCATTAGCTATTCATTTATTCAACACATCATGTTTTTGTGTGGCTGATCCGGTTGCACCATCCTGGAATCAACCCGTTGATTATTTTGTTACATAGTATGGGTTGAGTCTTGGGTGGGGGGGCACTTTTCTTCCACACTTTTTATTCACTTTTTTTTTTAATCACGTTATGATTTTGTTTTATGCCCATCTTAGTCATTTAGGTGGTGGAGCTGGTGGTGTGGCCAGATTGGTTTTGTGGCCGGTCTCCCATTTCCCACCTCAGGCTCAACATCCAGCATCTATTGTTTTTTCTTTGACCTGGTCAAGGACATGGTATTTTCCTACTTTATTTGGATAATGTAATAAATGTTGCTTTCCCATTTGTGTTGGCGCTGGTATCTTTCTGGTGATAGCGCCTATTATACAGAGTTGGATGGCATAGTTGACACATGGTAAGTGAAGTTACATATTTGGCTTAGCTTAGAGCTTTAGGCTATCAATAGTTCATTTCACATTTATCTATTTGGATATAAAGGTCATCCAAATAATATCTTGTATATTATAATTTTTCTGTTTGTTTAATCAAGTTGTTTTTTCTTGTTTTACAGTAGGTGCAAGAACATGTGTTCATTGTGCATTGAAATGTCTGTGTCTTAACCCTTTGAGTGCCAGAGTGGTATGGAATGCATTGCAAAGCAATGCATTCTGTACCACTCTGGCACTCAAAGGGTTAAAGGTCTTACAACACAAAAAAGTGATTAGACAGTGCTATCTCAAAATTCCTATGATTTTTCAATAGATGGTTATAGTCGATGTTCACATTTGTTGATTTTCTTTCTCTTTCTTGCAGTCAATTTGGATTTTTGCTCTCACTAGAAAATGGTCACTTTCAATCAGTGAGCAGTCAGTGAAAATCATTTTATTATTTGTAAGTATGAAGTCAATTTCACTTATATTAACATTAGGACTTTTCTAGGTCAATTTTCTTTGGGCCTTTTTCCTGTACAATGAATTCATGATGTACAAATGTTGCTCTTCTGCATTTTCTATAAGTTGGTTGTCTCTGTCATTTTTTTTTCAGTTATGTGTGGTCAGATTGATTTTCCATTATGGATTTTACCAATTCTTGCACTGAAATCTCCCATTACAAATTTGTAGTGGTAATTGTCCTGTTTGTAGAGGCGTAATTGAATTCTTCAACTTCATCATTGCAGTACCTACTTGTAGGGGTATAAACGTGAATGATTAGAAGAATATAGGGACTGTTTAGTCTGAAAACACAGGACACTATTCTTTCTGAAATAATTACTACTTTTCAACTGTCTGTCAGTCTTTTGTTAGTAAAGAAACCGATTCCATCACATCATCCATCATTGGTTCCTTTATAGTATAGCTAGTGTCCATCTTCTAATTTGACTAAATCTTCACCCTTTTTAGAAGTCTCACATAAGCGGATGATGTCCAGCTGATGTGATTTAGTTCTTGTATAATTGTGAAACCGTACTCATAGTTTGAATGTTAAGTGTTCCAATGTCTAAAACCAAAGGCAGCCCGGTAGAACCTATTGATTCTTAGCACAAAATGAGATTGCACCATATGTAGGATACTTTTCCTATAGGGCCTCCTCACTTCGAGGGTAGGCTCGTTCCTAGTTGAGCATCTCTGACCAGCTCTTTACAACCTAAGGAACAAGCAGGCTTCAGGAGGCATTTCAGAACAATGGACCACATATAGACAGTGCAACAATTATAGATCAACCTAATGAATAAAACCTTCCATTATGCATAGCCTTCATTGACTACAAAAAGGCTTTTGACTCAGTGAAAAAGCATGCAATAATTGATGCCCTAATCAACCAATGAAATGATAGAGCTTACATCAATATCCTGCAATCAATATATGAAAATGTAACTGCATCAATACAGGTAAATAATGATAAAATATAGATCAACATAGAAAAAGTGGTCAGACATAATTTCCGGAAAACGTTTTTCAGCTTGTTTAGAAGACATTTTCCACAAACATAAGTTTTGCAAAAAATATCATACTCTTTGCCAGTAGTCCTGAAGAACTGCAAGAATGCATTGAAAAGCTACAACAGTAAAAGCAAACATTTTGTCTCAAGATGCATATCCACAAAATGCATGTCATGTTTAACAGATTTACCATACCAAGATAAATCACAGTAGATGGACTAGAACTATAAGAAATGGATAAGTACATTTCCCATGAACAGGAAATATCAACAGATGGAAACACCATGATAGAATTTGAGAGACAAATGAAATTAGGATGGCAAGCATTTGGAAAACATAGTATTACTGTCTTTAAGAAAAATTTACCACTTTGCCTCAAGCGAAAGGTTTTTGACAAGTGTCTCCTCCCCGTCCTTATGTATGGCTGTGAAACATGGACACTGAATACCAAAGCAATACAAAAGCATATGGTTACACAGAGAAGTATGGAGTGACATATTCTAAGCATAACAGAGACCAAAAACCATATGTGTGCATTCGTCAGCAAAAGTCTATGATGTAATTGAAAGAGTAAAGCACTTGAAATAGAAATGGGCAGGCCACATAGCAATAAGATCTAAAGGTAGATGGACCAATCAAAGTTTGAAATGGATTCCACTTGAAACTAAAAGCCCGAAAAGAAGACTAAAGACAAGATAGGTAGGAGAAACTACCAAATTTGTTCATACACAATTAAACAAAAGGCACAGGATCAAAGTTGTTGGATGCTTACTGAGTAGGCCTTCATCCGGCAGTGGATTGACTGATGATGATATATATCAATTAATTTGCTGGATGTAAAAAAAGCAAAGGAAATTAAAAAATGTTATGAAGAGACAAAAAAAAAAACATTTGCAGATGGCACATATATCCCTAATTAGCAAAGTATCCATAAATAGATTAAGTAGACAAAACAATATCAACTCAATAGGAAAAAACATTACAAGATTATAATAAACATAAAACACAGCAATATAGTTGATGAGGCTGAAAAAGACATGTGTCCATCAAATTTAGCCCATGCCCTATCATTCTTGTGATTCACAGGAAGGCAGAAAAAAAATATAATTATTAAAGGGATAGTAATACTTCGTTTTAACTTTATTTTATTTTGTAGGCATTAAAAAAGCATGAAGAATGATATAAGTCTTATCTCTCAAACCTTTATGGTTTAAGAGATATTCACAAGCAAAGTTTCCCCTCCCGCCCCTTTTACCTAGTGTAAGCCATCTCTTCTCAGATGTGAATCTGGTTGTATGACCAGACAGATAACAGAAGGGGACAATTTTCTTTGTATGGAAACAATGAAAGCCCTTCCCCCCTTGACAAGTTTTTCAGCTTTTTCCCTTATCTTAATTGAAGATTGTCCCTCTCTGCAGTCTACCTGGGCACCTCCCTTCTGATCTGGTTGAATGGGGGGGGGGGATACTTTGTTTGTGAATATCTCTTAAACCATAAAGGTTTGAGAGATAAGACTTATATCATTCTTCATGTTTTTTTAACACCTACAAAATAAAATAAAGTTTAAACGAAGTATTACTATCCCTTTAAAGTAATTTCTAATTTAGCCCCGAGTGGGTAAAACAAATTCCTTCCTGGCAGTTGTGTATTTCCCTGTGGATCCACATCCAATCAGCTTTGAACCGGTCATCTTAATTCTTGCTGCAAAGGTATTCATTACTTTTTTATCACAACTACAATAACTGAAAATGCATACTGAAAACACTATACCTCAATTAATTGTGAGTATGATAAACCATAATATAAGGAAAACAAATAAATATAGAAGCAAAAAAGTGATCTGGAATTCAATTTAATCACAGTTACATAAAATCAATATGAATTCTAAAGATGCCATAATAAAACAATATTCCCAAAATTGTTTATTGCAAGCCTGAGGCCTGCAAGCACATTCTTTTCATGGCTAGCCTTGTTTGAATTCCACAGTCATTTATTTCAGTAAGCCTGTTAAAAAACATTATTCAGAGAGAAAAAAAGTATATATTATTTATATACAGTATTGTGCAAAGATTTTAGGCAGGTGTGAAATAAAATGATGTAAAGTAAGAATGCTTTAAAAAATAGACATGTTAATAGTTTATATTTATCAATTATCAAAATGCATAGTGAGTGAACAGAAGAAAAATCTAAATCAATCAATATTTGGTGTGACCCCCTTTTCCTTCAAAAGAGCATCAATTCTTCTAGGTACACTTGCATAGTTTTTTAAGGAACTCAACAGGTGGTTGTTCCAAACGGCTTGGACAACTAACCACAGTTCTTCTGTGGATTTAGGCAGCCTCAGTTACTTCTCTCTTCATGTAATCCAACACAGACTGGATGATGTTGAGATCAAGGCTCTGTGGGGGCCATACCATCACTTCCTGAACTCATTTTAATGACTTTAGCTGTAGTTTTGGGGTCATTGTAATGCCGCAGAATACATTTGGGGCCAATCAGATGCCTCCCTGATGGTATTGCATGATGGATAAGTATCTGCCTGTACCTCTAAGGATTGAGGATACCATTAATTCTGAACAAATCCCCAACTTCATTTGCAGAAATGCAGCCCCAAATGTACAAGGAACCTTCACCATGCTTCACTTTTGCCTGCAGACACTCATTCTTGTACCTCTCTCCAGCCTTCGGCGAACAAACTGTCTTCTGCTACAGCCAACTATTTCAAATTTTGACTCATCAGTCCAGAGCACCTTCTGCCATTTTTCTGCACCCCACTTCCTGTGTTTTTGTGCATAATTGAGTTGCTTGGCCTTGCTTGCATGTCGGAAGAATGGCTTTTTGTCTGAAAGTATTCCATGGGGACCATTTCTGGCAAGACTTCTCTGGACAGTAGATGGGTATACCAGGGTCCCACTGTTTTATGCCAGTTCTGAGCAGATGGCACTACTGGACATCTTCAGATTGTGAAGGGAAGTAAACATAATGTGTTTCATCTGCTGCACTAAGTTTCCTTGGCCGACCATCTATGGTCCTCAACATTACATGCTAATTTGTGCTTCTTCAAAAGAGCTTGGACAGCATATCTGGAAACCCCTGTCTGCTTTGAAATTTCTGCCTGGGAGAGACATTGCTGATGCAGTATAACTACCTAGTGTCTTGTTGCTGTGCTCTGTCTTGTCATGGTGTATGACTTGACATTAAACTGTCTTCAGCAACCCTACCTTGTTAGCCGAGTTTGGCTGCTCCTCACTCATTTTTTTTCCTCCTGCACAGCTGATTCTGTTTCAGTTAATGATTGTGTTTCAAACCACATATTAAATTGATGATCATTAGCACCTGTTTGGTATAATTGTTTAATCATACAACTGACTATATGCCTATGTCTGACAGCAGGTACAGTACGTCTGGCAGCAGGAGCATCATAGGCAAAAATGCAAAGATTTTAATAGCTGTTTTTAAGTGGATTTTCCCACAAAAAAAAAATATCGGACAATAATGTGGTTTGAGGATTTTTTCACTGTAACACGATGGGGCTTTTCGCCCACCCCTAATGAGGGCGTTATCATTATAAGTCTCTCAACATGACACCTGAAACAGACATAATTATGTGGGAATCTCACAAGAGTGTATTATGGGGTCATTTTATTTTTTAAGGTGTGCTAAAGAAAATAGAAAAATGGAAACATATTTAATCTATACTGTCCAACATTCATGTGCTTGAATCCTCACACACAAGAAGTCCAGATCCAAACAAGTATTATCAGATCTCCAACAACTTCGCTCTGATGTACTAACATATTTAAATAAATATACTAACAAATCTTACAGCTGGACAAAGTTTCACCAATATGCTTCTCTTAACAAATGCAGTAAAGCCTTGGCACACCTAATAAGACAAAAGTCATTTGTCCATCATATCCTCCATCAGATCATGCTCTGGATCCATAGTTTATTCATACCTGGAAATGTCAATACATTCAAAAACTTCTGTACTAAACTATATAATCTTTAACTATAGACTCAGAGGATTCACAGTACTGCTGATGGTAGTAACATTTTTCTTATGTCTTTTTGACTGTACTTTTGGTTATATATTTTGCCCCATCTTTCTCTTTCTCATGCTCCATAATGCAGTCCTCCACTCTATCTATTAGCATATCTGCATATCCTTTCAGAGGACGGTGTTCCTTAGAGAGATGCTGCTTATCATGCCTTAGCAGAAATTCATAAATTCTATGTTTAAAGTGGGTGTCAAATCAAGTATGTATTACTCATTGCTTTTAATAGACACTGTGCAAGTATTCTGGTCAAAGTATGCTAACACATCACTCACTAGCTGTTTCATGTCTGTGTTGTCATTATGGCAAAACTCAACAGCCATGCTCCTCTGTTTTTGTTCAGCATTTTATCCTGCTGCTGTCTTTTGATAATACTGCCAGAACCAGAGGCAAGATTACTGATGCTGCAAGTTAATGTAACCCAATGGTAGGAGGGAAACCTGGTGATCTATGGCGGTCATATAATCGTTACTCTGCCCACTTATCCAAATATCTGTTGTTAACTGAATTTTCTTTCTGTATGAGGTTTACAGCCCTTTTCCCATTTCATTAACCACCTGCTTGAACAATACTGGCAGAGCCATCTTTGAAAATTAACTTCAGCTTTGGATATTCCAGTGGGGCGCAACACACATGACATAATTTCTTTAAAACCTCTGTTCTGTACAAAAGAATTAGGCAACATGTTAACTGCCAACAGCAACTTTGTCATTCCACAGGCCTACTTTGGGATCATTTTTGTGAATTGTTTGATTTCTTCCCAAGAACTCACAATGTGTGGTTTGGAAGTGCATTGCAGTAGAACTGTGTAACTTTCTTTTACAACACAACTTGAGGAAGTGGTGAGAGTGGCTGCAGTATTTGTGGGCAGCCTAAGACTCTTAATCTCCAACAACAAACTCTGAGTCATACTGCTCACCTATGGCTCCTATTGGTGTTATTTCAAAGAAAGAATCCTGGCACTCTCTGACTCATCAATGTCACATCTATGATGTGCCACATGTCATGGGGCTGATGGTCAGGAAGGGATGCAGACCAACAGCAGCAAAAGGAAACAGACAAAGTGAACCCAATGAGCAAATAAACCAGCACACACACACACACACACACACACACACACAATTAAAGGGAACACCAATGTATTATGCATATGCATACATGGAACATTAAATAGCCCTGCACAGCAAAACATTTAATAAAACAGGGACAGGACCTCTGGGCAAACTAGGGACAAAATCAGCTCTGGAAGTCCAGGGGAGCAGCCGGGCTCTGGAACACAGGGGTACATCAGCCTGCACTGGAACCAGGAACACAGGAGGGCAACTAGCAATTCAGGAACACAGGAGGGCAACTGCCAATTCAGGAACACAGGAGGGCAATTAGCAATTCAGGAACACAGGAGGGCAACTGACAATTCTGCAACTCAAGAAGGCAACTCCCAATTCAGGAACTCAGGAAGGTAACTGCACCAAGGGAAGGTAGTGGCCCTGTGAGGTACTGCACCAGACTGTGGAGAGGGCAGGATCGTGACAGTACCCCCCCCTCAAGGAACGACTCCTGGTGCTCCAGCAATGGAAAAGGACCAGGAGGAATGGGCTGCCCATTTCAGTCAAAGAAGGAAAGAGGAGGTAGTTCAGGAGGAAGAGAGAGTGGTACAGATCAAGGAACACACCAGAGTAACAAGAAGGTTTTGGAGAAAAGATGGGCAGCAGAGAAAAACATACAAGATAGACCAACAAGCGGGGTTTATAATTACCCTTACAGAAAAGGTGCAGTTTCTCAAACACCACATGAGTACTACTGGGAACAGACCCCACAAACTGTAGTCCCGGGTCAGACGGAGATACTGGCATGTGTGATCCTCCAGACAGGAACTGAGATACAGGTGAAGCAAGAACCAATGGTATAAGATCTTCGGAAACATGGGAGGTCTCATCAGAAGGGACAGGTATAACCTCATCAGTAGGTGGCACAAATGCGATGCATGAGTCCATTATAGCTTCAGTCTCCAGTACTACAGTTGAAGTGACTGATTTGAATTCAGTGTACCACAACTGTAGCAGAAACGCAAGGATCGATAGTACAGCATTTTCAGGCAAAGAAGAGAGGTCATCATCTGAAAGGACAGGAACATCCTCTGATACACACAGCAGGGCCTTCATTTTGTCCTTAGCTTGTACAGGAGTAAGAGTGAATTCTCCTACAGCAGAATTCTTCTCAAGAGCTTCTGGTGTTGAAAATTCAATAGAGTCAGGACTTGTCACCAGACTTGGCACCATGGGCAAAGTCTCTGGAACAGAAAACATTCTTGGCATAGACAGAGGTGGCATCACCTGTGGCACTGGCATCATGGGAGCTGTTTTCGGGGTGTCCCTCTCCGCATGTAGCAGATCTTAGCTTGTGCAGGAGTGAGTGAATTTTTCTACAGCAAAATCCTCCTCCAATGATTGTGATGTGGGAAATTCTGTAGAGGCAGGAATCATCACCAGACACCATGGGCAATGCCTCTGGAATAGGAGACACCCTTGGTATAGGTAGAGGAGGCGTCTCTTTTGACTCTGGCATTGTGGGTGTAGCCTGCAGTGTTTCCTTCACCGCAGGCAGCAGATCTATAGCTTGTGCATGAGTGAGTGTGAAGTTTTCTACAGTAGAATCCTCCTCCAGTGCTTCTGGTGTGGAAAATTCTGAAGAGGCAGGAATTATCCTCAGACTTGGCACCACGGGCAATGAATCTGGTATAGAAGGCACCCTTGGCATAGATAGAGGAGGTTTCACCTTTGACTCTGGCATTATAGGTGTTGTCTGTAGAATCTCCTTCACCGCAGGTAGCAAAGGCAAAGAGTCTGAGACCAGTTCCAGATTAGGACTCCTAGGGGAGTGAGAGTTTGCTGCAATCTTGGAATAAACAGAATGAGTTTTCAGAGGCTTTCTTTTCTGGTATTTAAACCCTGAAACTGAAGCAAATGAGGTCTTCACAGAAACTGGTATTTCAACTCTTGGTACTGGAGAAAAAGATTTGCACATGAGAGACTGTTGTTCAGGTGTACGGTATGAACACGAAGTGTCCTGTTGTTTAGCCAGACTATGTGACTGTGAAGTAGGGGAGACTTCCCCTTTAAATTGAAAGTCAGCCTGACAAGAACTTTTTGTAGTAACAGATCTCTTACAGGTCTTTTTTCCAAGAGTCTTATTAGACACATTATTCCGGGGCCCTTTGGACCATACTGCAGTCTGGGGTTCTATACATTCCTCTGAGTCTGAGGGGTACTCCTCTTGCAGTGAGGCTAAATACTTAGCACCATAATGATCATAAATGCGATCCATTTTGCAGTCCCCAGTGCTACGTGCAAATTCATCCTCTGATTCCCAATCAAAAAACTGTACAGGTTGCTGGGCACGAGTAACAGGTTTAGAATCCCAATCTGGGGGGTCAACAAACCAATCTTCTAGAACAGAGAAGTCTTGTGTCAGATACAGGAGAACAGGATATAACATCAGTAGTGTGAGTACTCTGAAATTTGGGGTGCAGAGGAGTTGCTTTATTCCCAACAGTACTCAGGACTGAAACAGAAGAATCAGAAACAGGACAGAAATCAGAATGAGCCACAGAAGAGTTAACAGGTACATGGGTGTGGTTCAGTAAGTCAAAGTTTACTACGGACTCTACAGAAGCAAAAGATGAAGGCTTTGAACATAGTGCTACAGTGGAATCAATCAGCTTAATTCTATCTAACAATACATCACCTAACCCAGGTAAGACAGAGTATATACTATTGCATTTGTTTAGAATATTTTGCAGCTGAGATTTCATGTGTGACACAGAAAGTTTAGCTAAAATGACACTTAAAGGGGCATAAACAATATCATTCACCTGAAGCAAAGCAGGGGGTCTGCCTAAAAATATTCAATGGTAGAAAAAAGGTCGAGCATTACACAACTCCTTATAGTTCTTATGTATGTCGGAAACTTCCTTAAAGATAGAACGCTTAGGGGTTTTGCAAGGTAACTCCAGAGTGGAGGAACATAGACATACTGGAAACAACATCTTGTAATATATATACTTGACTATAGCCGTCACTAAGTGACGGCAACGCTCATGTTGTAATGCAGATTCATTATTATCAACAGAACAAGACATTGTGTGTGTAGGAGTTTTCTTTGCGGGTTCAAAGGAATGGCCAGATTATACTGTCACGGGGCTGATGGTCAGAAAGGGATGTGGACCAACAGCAGCAAAAGGAAACAGACAAAGTGAACCCAGAAAGCAAAGAAACCAGCACACATACAATTAAAGGGAACACCAATGTATTATACATATGCATACATGAAACATTAAATAGCCCTGCACAACAAAACATATAATAAAACAGAAAAGGACAGGACCTCTGGGCAAACTAGGGGCAGGACCTCTGGGCAAACTAGGGACAAAGTCAGCTCTTGAAGTCTAGGGGAGCATCCGGGCTCTGGAACACAGGGGTACAGCCAGCTCAGGAAACTCAGGGTGTGCAGCCGGGCTCTGGAACTCAGGGGTATAGCCAGGCACTGGAACATGAGGGGTGCATCAGCCTGCACTGGAACCAAGGAGGAACAAAGGAGGGCAGCTGCCAATTCAGGGTCACAGGAGGACATCTGCCAATTCAGGAACACAGGAGAGCAATTGCCAGTTCAGGAACACAGGAGGGCAATTGGCAATTCAGGAACACAGGAGGGCCACTGCCAATTCTGTAACTCAAGAAGGCAACTCCCAGTTCAGAAACTCAGGTAGATAACTGCCAGTTCAGGAACTCAGGAAGGCAACTGCAACTACCAATTCAGGAACTCAACTGGCTCAAAGAACAGAACTGAACTGACCAGACTGTTATAATCTGGGCCAGAGCAAAGGGAGAGAGTGCATTAAATAGGGAAGGAGGTGATTGCAAGGAAGGGACACCTGGGAACAGAATCAGACCTCAGTAATTAGATAGCAGCAGCCTACAACAGCACCAAGGGAAGGTAGTGGCCCTGTGAGGTACTGTACCAGACTGTGGAGAGGGCAGGATCGTGACATCACAGAGCCTTGGGAAAGTTTAGTAGTTCTTATTCTTCTGCTAGTCATGATACCTCTGCCATGATGATGGTGTGTCTCCATAAAACCTGTGGTTGTGCTTTAGATGGGATCTCATTGAGAAGGTGCCTAGATGTGATCATGCTACCCCCTGCTTACATGTTTCTTACACAGACAACCGATAGAAACATGTTTTGCTTTTGGATTGTGAGTGAAGTATCTTCATACTGTACTGTTCATGGATTGAGAAGCTCCTGATGGGCTACTACTACTATTACTCTGGGGTTAGATGTTTCAGTTATAATAGCATGTGATATAGGTGCTGTACATCCAACAGCAGCAGAAGCCCTCGTCATAGCTAGTGTTGAATCAGATTTTGGTGACCTGATTTGCTGGCGTTTACTCAACACTAGTGTGTGTGTGACTGGTTGGGGGTTGGACTTGGAAGCGGTGATTATGCTGATGATGACTGACAGGATGATTGTGTATTTGTATGCATCTTCACTTGGCCAGAGCAAGACTTTACAATGAATTTCTCAGTTTACAAACAGGCACATCACTCCTTTTTAGTGGAGGAAGATTGAGCCTTGGTCTTTCAACTACCTTCCTGCCAAGTCATCATCTTTCTCACTCTCAACTTCATCTTTATCTGAAGAATAGGAGAATGCTGGAAGGAAATATTCTAGATCAACATCATCAGTAATTAGGTCATCCTTACCATTGTCTGCTGCTTCTTCTCCACTACTTTAATATTCCTCTAGACTTTTTGAAATGTCATACAATTTATTTTCTACTTTTCTTTTTAGAGTGATTTTCAGCATATTCTCTATTACTTTGAGAACTGGTGTTTTATTCACATTAACAGGCCCAACAATTGGTTGAACTGCTACACCTTCCTCCATTGTGCCATCAACACCAGAATGCAACTCTCTGTGATCTTCAGTGTTCTTACATGGTTTAATAATATTACTAGTGATGGTGGAAATTTTTATGTGGCTTTGACAACAGGATCCTCCTGGAGGAGAAGGATCATGATAATTTATTGTGCATGCTATTAGTACACCATTTAAAATCACTGAAGATGAAAGTGAATCATATTTTAGTGCTGATGGCATAGCAGTGGAAGGTGTAGTAGTTCAACCAACTGTTATGTCTGATGGTGAGAATAAAAAGAATAACACCTGTTCTGAAAGTAATAGAGAACTTTCTAAAAATATTTCCAATTGCTTGAGAGGACTGATGATGGTAGGCTAGACACTGCTAGTTGTTCTCTCGGTGTGGGCATGACAGGAGACGGGAAGTTGAAAAAAATCAAAGAAACAAAGTCACTTTTGACTGATAAGTAACAGACAGCCAAATAGTACATCATACATTCAAGACAAGACAAATAGAAAAGGAAAATAACTATTACCAGCTGTGGTGTGCTTTATTCTTTTACTGCAAGCTTTTCTTGATTCTGAAGCTAACACATGTCTATCATGTACTACAAAAAATCTAACAGCGTAGTCCTTGGTATATAAGGAGATTTTTGACACTAGTTATCTGCTACTAGTATAGAAGCACTCAGGTAAATGAGGTGAGCTGGAGTTTCTTGTGGTTGCAGGTAATATGGTTGTGATATGTAGAAAGTTGCATCAACAGTAACACTGATAGACAAGGACAGTATAAAATTTTTGACTGATAGGTGACATAGACAACTACAAAGATTGGCTCACTAGAGGGATGAGAATACCCACATCTGTGACCCCTCTAGTTAGATGCTGATTAGCTAGGAGGTGAGGATACTCCAGGGCACATTCCGTGTCCTGTGTAACCCCACATTCCAGCCAATGGGAGCATAGGAATTGATTTAAACTGAGACTGGACATATGAAAGCAAATCTACGTCTGTATTTCCTGTACACTGGCACTGGCAATGGCCTGAGCAGGACTAGAAGAGGGGGATTCTTTTCACATGTTCATATAGGCAGCAGCTTTGAGGGAGGTGGTGACAGAGATATTTACTTTTTTAATATATTTATTTTTTATTTCAGGAAAAGACACAGGAGGAGCAGGGTGAAGAAGACACTGCTGGTCTTCTGATGTCAAGGAAAATGTGTTATTGTTACAACATAACATTTACGTTTGACTTACATGAATATGTGCAATGCAGAGCAATTAATTTTACATCTCTTTAGACTCAAAGGTTAAAGGCAATTGGCAAATGATCCAGAGTTTTCACTATTTTTGTACATGTGTAGCTCTGCTGATAATATGTCAGGTGGGGGGTTCCCCAATCTCTCAAGGTAAGTGGACCTCACCTTTAACTGGGGACATAAAAGAAATATGCATGTTTCAGGGTTGCACTGAAATCAAATCAACCCTCCAATAAGCATTTTGTGTGTCTACCCATTGCCATATGAGGTGAGGTCTGCTCAGCCTACTCAAAGGGTTAAATAGAATGTGACGATGGAAAATGTTCTTATGTGTAGTAATGACTACCACACTTGCTATATTACAAATTTCTTGTATAAATTGCAACACATTAAAAAAATACAACTTGCAACACTATTTTATACAGGGAAACTAAAATGCTTATCAAGTGCATTATAATCTCCTGCCACATGAAATATACAAGAAAGATTAAACTGCTGCTGACTCCTAGGAGAGAACAGTCATGCAATCACCGATTTAAACCACCAGCTGACAAACGGGCTGCAGCATCAATTTGAAGAAGAAAGAACAATCATTTGTCAGTATTTGAGTAGTGAAAGGCTTAGAAAATGAAAGTGTGGGTAAAATCAATAAAGCATATTATATACAGGATCTTGGTGGTGCTATATTGGTTGTCCTATTCATGTGTTATAATTACTACTCAGATACATAAAGGTTTAAATCCTTTGAGTTCTACGTGTATGCAAAATCCTCATGCTCTCAAAGCATGTGAGACAAATGGTTAAATGGATGTATA